>CM062816.1:1956176733-1956776733 GCA_031772625.1 Pinus tabuliformis
GGCGGGTAGTTTTGTCACAGAGTGCGTAGGATGAGTATCCACCTCCATGGCTTCATATTCTTCCTCTGCGATGATAAGATCCTGCAAAATTTATTCTTCTTTGTCTATTTCTATAGTGACGGCTTTCCCCTTCTCCTCCATCGACAGTTTGTTGAACAACGGGTTCTGCGAGGACGTGCATACGGGAGCCATTGCTTGTTTGTCCTTCTTAGGTCTTGGCATGAGCAGTGATTTTGCGATTTCTGCCACAATCCCACCACCTTCTAGAACATCCTCCACAGTTAGGGCCCATGTTGCCTCGCCAGTGGTCACTTCTGCTATCTCCATACCATCCTTAGTTGTTGTCATTGTATTTTTACAACAATCTATCACTTGCAAATTCAGGGGCTTAATCAACGCTCGACTCACAACACTTAGGGCTCTGCTCAATCGCTCAATTTTCAAATGACCAAGTGTTGTTTTTTGGGTAGCCCTTTGTATTTTATAGTTCTTTTTGAATTTGAATTCGACCGTTCCCCGCAATTCTAGTTCATTAATGCTTTCTTGGTGGCAGATTTTCCCAAATTTTACAAGTAAGTCGCATCTTAAATGCCTGCCGCCCGCTCCATTTGACCTCAAGTCGAGCATCCCATCATGAATAGTGACTTCAATGGTCACTTTTTTGCCAACTAGCATGACAGCGCAACCGCCCATGCACGATCGCAGACCTTGTAACTCTTTGCTTCTACGTGCATCTCCAATATTGCGTAGCTTCCGGGCAAAATAATTTATAGTCCTACGCTCCCATCAAATTTCATGGAGCGCTAAGACTGTCCTTCCATCAGTTAGTTAGGTGGTTGCACCACCTGTGAAAAGTTCCATCCGATCATTCATCATGTTGCCTGGAGAATCTCTACCTTTTACTATTATAGTCAGCATCACGTACTTTATTTCTTGCACCACACTACCGTGGTCATTATGTTTAGCAATATGTGGTCTAAGACAAGGAATCAAACTAATCAATTCATGGAAATAGGCCTTAACCTTGTCATCGTGATCACATGCATCCTGCCTTACCGTTCTGGTCTTTTTCCCAAGAAAATATTTCTTTCTTTCGTCCTCCATCTTTTTTACTTCCGCGTCCATCAAAGTGCTTTTCTTCCTTAACCGTACCCTTTCCTCTTCAAGTTTGTGGAGTCTAAGGTTTCGCTGTTGGATTTCTTCCTCAAGTCCCACGCGGTTTGTTTCTTGCGGCTGTATGAACCCTCCTTTCCGGGCTTCGCGAACCATCATATCTACAGGTACTACTATGCGCGGACTAGGCTTTGCATGCTCCATAGGGATTGCATCATCTACTTCATACTTCAGCTTCGGAAGTGCCCCCGCGGTAGAGGTTTTTCACATGGTCCTATAAGCCCAGAGAACCGCTAGTACATGCAGGTCCGAGTCAGTTCGTTTCACATGGTGGATCACGTTCAGTGCTTCACGTACTTTGTTAAAAGCTTCTGTGTGAATATGCTTCTACGTGCTTGGTCTTACCATACTTCCTAGTCCCAACTGGAGGGGTCATTCACGCCATTGTTTTGCCTACTCCTACTCATCGGTCGTGTTTCCTATCGTGAGGACGGTGTGCGTTCGCGCAGGTTGCGCACCATATGCCTGTACCCATCTGGAAAGGTGGGCGCATGGGTTGTGTCGTCCATCATACTCGGCTTTCATCCCTATCTGAGGCTTTCCAAACTGCATGCTCATCATTCTTCTGAACTCGTGCCAGTCCTCAAAATTCTGCTAGTGCGTACCCCACCACCTTGCGGGCGTAGTGCGCAGTACCCATTTCAGAGCATTGAACCACTGTTGTTCCGACACTTATTTTTCAAATTTATTGAGGAATTCCTCTACCTCGCTTAACCTGCCATACGTAGGCAGTTCTCTTGTTTCTGTTGCTATGCAATGCAGTGACCTTATCATCATGTTGCAGTTGAGCGTGGTTACCTCGTGTAACCGGTTCTGCTATCGTTCTATTTCCTCGTCCGAATCTGAGGTCCAAGAGCTTTTGCACTCCCACGAGAGTCTACCATCCACTGTTGGATTTACCCAGTCCTACTCCCGTGCAGTTATCTTTTAGATATAGTCTAGATCGTCGTCATTATCGTAGTCGCGCACTGGCTCTGTGTAGCATGATCCTTTCGTAGGGTCTAAAGGTACCACTACGCGCAGTGACTTTTTCTCAAAACTCGTCTTGCACTTATTTAGATTTATCACTCCATTCATGTCAGTGACCCAATCTATTCCTATTAGCACAGGATAGGGATTGTTGTTATCCACAACCTCTATCACTTCGAAATATGCTAGTGCAATCACACCTTCGATATCTACCGTTATTCCCTACAATATTCCCATAGGTAGGATATTTTGTTGGTTCACCATTTGTAATTGAATAGGAGACCATTGCAGCGCAGGCGTTCCCATGGACGCCCACATCTGCTTTGGCAGGACGTTCACGTCCGATCCTAGATCCAAAATCACTTGATCCATTTCATATTCCCCAATCTACACAGTCAATCTCATCTCTCTTATTGTTTGCGTTGTGTGCTTCCCGAGCTTCCGGACTACGCGCGGTTCTCTTGGTGTGGTCCCAGCACATCTAGTGATGAGTTCTTGCAGTCCCTTCATAGCTTTGCTATTGTGCAACAACTTCATGCATGTCTCCAAAAATGTAGTGAGCATTGATGGGTCCATTTATGGTTACATTTTGTCTTTACTTCCTGAAGTGGAGGCCTCAGCGAAGCTCTTCTTAGCTTCCATGAGTGTCACCTTAGCACGCTCCAAATCAAATTTGGTTCTTTTGTTGGAGCCTTGTGAACCTAGGCACTTTCTTCGGCCTACTTTCCTTTGTCATTTCCTGTCATGATACCACTTTGGAGCACGATATTTACATTTGGGTCTTCTTCACACGGCTTAGACGTCATCATTTGCAGGTTCTGAGTCGGGGGAGGTTGGAGTGCTCCTTTATCACGCAACCTCGCTATCAGCGTGGGATAGTCCTCTGTATCATGATCAAAATAGGTACAATATAAGAATGATGGTCTCGTCAGATTTGTACAATCGCGGGCATAATGCCCCGGTCCTCGGTAATTGTAACATATCAATTTTCCACGACCTCTTCCTAGTCCCATTCCTCCTCAACCTCGTCTGTGCCCCTGAAATGTAGTGTGCGCCATCCCTGCATTTTGATCGAGGGCCTGTGTTTTGGTCTGAACTCTGTAGGTAGGATTATGATCCATCATTAGTTCATAACTTCTACAGGTGCACTCATCGTGGCATACTGACCTGCAGAAATTACAGAATAACTGCTGGGAATTTTGTGTATATTTTTGTAATAGATGGTAGTTATCTGTAGCATGCTTCCCTCCTATTTGACAAATCGCACACCATAATGTAGGTGTCGTGCTCGGTCTTGCTTGTGCCTTCAGTCTTAATGGAATTGGTCCTCCTCCCACGAGGTAGTTCACGAAGACTAGGCAATGGTCCCTGTCATGTCCCTGACCTTTGCATTTTCCACACCATACTTCATTACGCGCTTCCGGGCGAGCCATACAGTCTTGTTTCAAACTCTGCATCTCAAGGCACAAGTTTTTCAACTGCACATGGATCTGTTGAACTCCTAGGTTAGGATCTTGTATAGGGGTCTCGTGCAGTCTCATCATGATCTCCAAGGCCTCGACCTGAGTGGTTATCTTCTGTTATGACAACGCATTCCTTAGATGTGGTGTTAGCGATGCTACAAACCATGCACGATGTTACCCATCCGTGAAGGCCATATTGGCTTCACGAATTATACACTTTAGTCTCTGATCGAGCTCCTAGGGTGTCTCGCTTGGAAGCATCGTGATTTACTTGAATCCAATAATTGACTGTGTATCTGATTTTGGCCTGCTAAATTTCTTATTTAGCGTAGCTTGGATATCTGTGATCCCTGCGTTCAAATTGTCATTGGAATGCTTAATGTACCAAGTCAGTGCGCGATCTTGCAGCATGCTGACCAGTGTTGTTTTCTTAATATTGTCATTTGTAACTCCCTGTGCTTCCCATACAGCCCTTACCATGAACCAAAACTGGTCTGTATCTTCATTCCCTACTCCTTTGAACATCGATAACTTTATCACGCTTGCCATTTTGAATTATGGAGGTGGCGGTGGTGGTGTGGGCGAAGACGGGGGTGAAGATGGTGAAACTAGTGGTGGTGTAGGTGGGGGTGGTATGCATGGAATTCATTGCTTTATAAAACTGATTGCACTTCTTGGTGAAACCTTCACGAGTTCTTCCTCGATTTCTCATGGAGATGAAATCAAAGGGCTAATTTCTAGTTTTGCGCTACCTTCGTTTCTGTAGATCCTCCCACTTCCCGTAGCCCCAAACATCAATTGATTTGCATAACCCGCTTTTCACACAGTAGCATTTTAATCCAAGTGTTCAAAGATTTAATGTACTTACGTCACGATTCTTTGAGGAAGCATCGTTCCGCCTTGATATAGCTAACTAAAGTATCTACCATGAACTCGGTGATAAATCCTCCTATAATTCGATCAAGCCAATGATCCACAGCGCACACGATCTTATCTTCCGATGCTTCCAGTCTGCGCACTAGCTCTGGAGTCCACACAATAAGTTTGTCAAGCCTACACCTTCATTGGCTGTCTGCTAGCTTCGCGATCCACTCATACAACTCAGAGGGGAACGATGCAAAGAAAATTTCATGGATTTTTGTATATAAGTAGCAATCTAACCACTCTTCCTTTGATAATCACAGAATCATGTTTTCTTGTGCCGTGAACTCATGAATATTTCTATCCAACCACTATTCAATTCCTTTCTTTGTCGGATTTCAGTGATATGACATCAGAAATCTTTATCCAGATCCCGATCCCAGCAACGGAACCATTTGTTGGCTTATTGGGGTTCAGAGTTGAGTTAGCCAAACAAATCCTAGTACTACTGGCCCTTTTGACAAGAGTCCACGAAGCGCGGACTGAGGTCTCACCTGAAGTAGTATGGGAGGGTGATAGAACCAGGTTTCCGCACCCTGGAGATGCCTGATGAGTTCAAGTGGTCCGCGGTTTAACCCTGTGCGCAAGTCACTTCACGCACTTTCTCGTACCTCACAGCCTGATATACTGCCTTCATGTAGTCCTAATCAAGGGTTGAACACCACACTTGTACATTATTACCCAAGACCTTACTCATATTCCAATGTTAGTTTATTATTTTAGTCTACTTTCATGCTTTAAGTTATACTTAACAACATAAACCATTCATACAGGTGCGCGCAGTAAATAAATAGTATATTTGCAAATTATATCAAACATGCATTAACCCAAAAATAGATACACATAATTATGATAAAAATTCTCTTTATTAATTCCTTCCTTGGTTACAGACTTGAATCCGCCCTACGCACTTAGCTGCAGGGGTCCGCACACTCAGCTGCAGACTACTAGGCCTCTACGCACTCAGCTACAGAGCCTTCTCCTACTCTATGACCCGAAGATACACTTCCCTTAGTTACTTAGACTCTTCCTTCTCTACTCTCCTCTATCTACTTAGATCATCTCTCTATTTATACAATCCCATGGTCCGTCGACCATGGGTAGTTCTATCTAGCCGACATTACACTACAAAACTAGGGCGGACAACCCTGTGACTCTATCATACTTTCGCGCCCCGCGCCTGCAATTCGTGGAGCTTTACAATAGGATTCGGTCAAAACATGGGCTTTAAGCCCCAAAACATGCCTTGGGGGGAATTCCATGCCCAACAGTTATATTGGCTTTTCTCGATTCAGATGTTCGACAAGTTGTTCCAAAATGAATACCACAATTTTTGTATAGGTCATAAATCCTAAGTGCACAAGCTTTGTAAAAATGCTATTTCTTTTTCTATTTATTCTGTGAATCCCACCTACGAGGAAGTTTTCACATTCTATGTTATTTCTAAGTTTATTTTGTGGCTATTCGAGTATCTTTTCAACTCTTTAGGAGTCAAACCCTCTTAGCAAAGTTGATGAGCTTGAAAGGTTTCACCAGTGGATTTCATTGATTAAACCAACAAGGACATGAGAAATTCCCCATGGCACTAACCTCTAAATGCTTATAATCAATTATTAAACCCTTCTTACATTTGAATTTTGTTGGGTATATCTGTTGATTACCTGCACTGGAGAGCTCTCCATGCTCCAATAATCTACACAATCCCTCATGCCTTATTTTTAAACCACGAATCTACGCAACAAGAGGGAATCAAATACAAATATATGAGTAGAGGTTTGTGTGCCTTGTTTCTAGACCATGACTCTATGCAACAAGGGGAAGAAAAATATGAGTAGAAGCGTGGAGTAATTCTAGTCAAATAAACTGACCTAAGGACCTGACTACAAGCATTGTAGTATAAATGATAGGGTGAATTCTATTGATTGTTTCTCTCCCACTCTCTGTTAATAAAGGATATTCAATTGGTTTTGTTTGCTGAGTTTTTGAACCACCATTTTAGAAATTAGACAAGCGGGTTTGGAATTACTTCATCTTTATGGGACTGCATATTTGGTACCCTTCCTCAGAAGGAGTGAGAAAGCAGAGGTGATAGTCACATTTTGGCAACTAGTCATGAATTCTAGTGAAATTCGATGGGAAAGGAGACTTCTATCTCATCAATTATTTTGAAGACAAAAAAAATATTAATTCATTTTGGCTAGAATAAGATAGATATTTCTTGTTTGGTCAAATTCAGTTCCAACATTCGAGCCCAAATTTATTTTGTCCAATCATGCTTCAATTCTTTATAGTATTTTGGATTGCAATTGACAATAGAGAAGACTTTGACGGTTTTTTAAATAGATATATTGATCATGCTTGATTGAAATTTTTTGTTCAATCAGTTTATATTGTATGTTTTTTATGCTCAACATATGTGTTGGCTGAGGAGGACGAAAGGCACATTGGAGTCAAGGCCAAGCAAGGAGAGGTGTTGCTTCCTTTTATTGCCTGCAGTATAAGGCTCATTCACTTTAGCTGAGTTAACATTTTTTAGTGCCAGTGGATCACTGTAGGGCCTTTGAGGAGGAGGACGCATCTGATTTTCTAGGCGCCATTACAAAGGAGAGATACAACAGTGTCAAAATACTGCAAAGACCATATAGGGATGTCAAAGGTTCGAATATAACATGTACCTAATAGCTATTGGTAGAAAGTAAATGAATATTGCAGCATTTACTTGCCATTTTACTATGCTCTCAGTTACATACTAGTTCTAGAAAATTAGCAGAGAGGAATGACAAAGATCACTCAATATTTGCGCATTTACTAGCCACTCTGTATATTCTCCAACTTGTTTTATTAATTGTTGAGCTTGAATTGTTTGAAAAATGGCTCCAATTGTTGGAGTAATAGAGTTACTAAACAATCTGATACTCTCTACTATGGATAATACAATAAAAATCAACATGTATTTTGTCACTAATATTCATAGTTGTTTACAACATGCACAATAAAAGATAGTTTTTTTGCAGCTTGAATCACACCTACAACAAGTGGAGTTATAGCAGAAAGGGCATCATTCTGAACTTGTTTTTATTCAGAATAGTCCTTTGTTTGGGATTGAGGCAGATTCTATTAGTTCCCTATAATACTAGTGATTCCCCCATTACTATTGTCATTGTATCCCTTATTGTTATTATTGTGCCCCTATTGTTCTGATATTGTTATTATTGTGCCCCATAGAAGCCCACTATTGTTATTTTTATGTGCTTATATTATTATTGTTAGGTCAGCTTTGGTTATATTGTGACCCCTCAGACTCCTATATCTAGAAAGGTAGTTTTGTCATTTGTACCATCCAAGAATTATTCAATTGTGTAAGTTAAAGGAGGTTTCTGTAGGAAATTACAGGGTAAGTTCCTCAGAAAGAACACCAAAAGGACACCGCTCACAACCAGATCACAGATCAATACAATAGTATTTTTGACGTGGTTAAAACCCTCAAAGAGGGAAACAGTCCACGGCCTGCGCCAACGTGGCTACTACAGGAAATTTATTAGTCAAAGAATGAAAATTTACATAAGCTTCTCTCATGCACGGATTACCCGAACAATGACCCTCCATGCGCTTTAAATAGAACTCATGGACCAATCGGGTGTCAAGCCACGGATCAAGTGTCGGTAATACCGAGGAGAGAGTGAACCGTCGGATCACTACATATCGTGACCGTCGGATTCTAAGTTACAAAATGTACAATGGTAAAGAAACACACTTTACCTAACTCTATACCTAACTCTATACTAGACCAAGTTGAACTTAACTATTTCCTGTGTCGGAATATCCTAACATCCCCCCTTAAGAACAACTTGGGATAGGATTGAAGGATTCACAAATATGACACAATAGGAGAAGGAAGGAGGCACTAGAGCCTATCCCCCCTTAGTGACAACTTCCTGAACTCCAAGCATATATCGAAGTTTAGTGAACTTCGCCTCTGTGAGAGCCTTTGTGAAGATGTCTGCAACCTGATCATCTGTTGAACAATATTGCACTTCAAGAACATGGTCATGAATGAGCTTTCTGATGAAGTGCATTTGTAGTTCAATGTGTTTGCTGCGCTGATGCTAGACTGGATCTTTGCGTAGCTGAATGGCACTTTGATTATCACACCAAAGTGTGGTTGGATGCTGCTGCTCAAAGCCAAACTCTGATAGGATCTGACGAAGCCACAAGGCTTCCTTACTAGCTTCCACGGCACCACTATACTCTGCTTCTGCTGACGAAAGAGAAATGGCAGCCTGTTTCTTACAAGCCCATGTAATAAGTCCTGAACCAAGAGTGAAGACATAACCGGCAGTAGACTTCCGATCATCAGGGTCACCAGCCCAATCAGAATCAGTGAAACCAACTAATAGAGGAGCTGCTTTGGCACTGTAATGAATCCCAAACTGTACTGTACCTTGAACATAACGAAGTATTCTTTTAGCTGCTTTCTAATGACTTTCACGGGGGTTTTTCATAAAACGAGCAACAAGGCCAACAGCAAAGGAAAGGTCAGGACGAGTATGGGTTAAATACAAGAGTTTTCCTACAAGTTGACGGTATAAGGTAGCATCAACTTCAGGAGAAGTACAAGAGACTGAAAGTTTGACTCCAGACTGAAAGGGAGAAGGGGCTGGCTTATAGTATTCCATGTGAAAATGACGAAGAATATCACAAGCATACTTGGACTGGGAAAGGGAAATACCCTCCTTGGATTGCAAGACTTGAAGACCGAGAAAATAGTGTAAGTGTCCTAAGTCTGTCATTTCAAATTTCTTTTTAAGGCTGGACTTCACATGGTTTATAAGGTTGGGATCACTACCAGTAAGAATAAGATCATCAACATAAAGAACAAGGATGATAAGAGAGTTGCCCACTTTCTTGGTGTAGACAGTATTGTCAGAATAACACCTAGAAAAGCCAGATTCTAAAAGAAAGTTATCCATATTGGCATACCAAGCCCGAGGAGCTTGCTTGAGACCATAAAGAGATTTCTTAAGTCGACATACAAGGCTGGAGTCTGTTTGGATGAAGCCAATGGGTTGTTCCATATAGATTTCTTCATGCAAGTCCCCATGCAAGAAGGCAGATTTAACATCCATCTGATGGACTTCCCATTTTAAAGAGGCAGCAAGGGAAAGAACAAGGCGGATAGAGTTCATTTTGGCAACAGGGGAGAAGGTTTCAGTGTAGTCAATGCCTTCAACCTGTGAAAAGCCCTTAGCAACAAGACGAGCTTTATGTTTATCAACTTTCCCATCTGGTCCATACTTGGTTCTGTAAACCCATTTACATCTAACAAGTTTGCGTCCCTTTGGTAGAGGAACAAGATCCCATGTATCATTTGTCAATAATGAATGATATTCTTCATTCATAGCTGCTTCCCAATGTGGATGGCCTGAAGCTTCTGCAAAAGTGTCAGGATCATGATTTACTGGAGCTTGAGCCAGTAAAGAAGAGGCTCTTTCAAACTGAGAACGTGTACGTCGCTGATCTGTAGGATCACCGGCAAGATCACCTGCTGCATCCTGAGTAGCACAGACCCATCTTGGAAGTTGAGGATCCTGAGAAGGTGGGGAAGGATTATCATCCTCACTTTCATCATCTGAAGAAGAAATGTTTTCAAAAGTAGAAGAGATAGGAAGAGGTGGCACATCCGTCGGACTAGGCTCGCAGGCCGATTTATTTTCATCAAATTTTACATCTCTTCTAATGATAACATTTTTGGACTTAAATGGAATAAGTCTATTAGCTTTTACATCTTCAGAATATCCAACAAAAGTACATTTCTCACTCTTAGGTTCTAAAGCTTTATGCTTTTCATCTGGAATATGGGCCCATGCTTCACTTCCAAAAACACGAAAGTGACTTACATCTGGTTTAATGGAACTCCAAGCTTCTTCTGGAGTGATATTCTTTAGAACCTTAGTAGGAGTGCGATTGATTATATAATTTGCACAATTAATTGCTTCGGCCCAAAAACTAAGACTGAGTCCTTTAGATTGCAGCATACAATTAGCCATTTCCTTTAAGGTGCGATTTTTCCTTTCAGCTACACCATTTTGTTGTGGAGTGTATGGAACAATATGTTGCATTTGAATTCCATTTTTGGTGCAAAAGTTGATGAATGTGTTTTTAACATATTCTCCACCATTATCAGTTCTTAGCTTAAGAATTTGATGTCCAGATTGTTTTTCAACAAAGGCTTTGAAGGCCAAAAATGTGTTAAATACTTCGCTCTTGAGTTTTAAGAAGTATACCCAAGTGCGTCTGGAGAAATCATCAATGAAAGTTAAGAAATACTTGCAGCCAGAGAATGAAGCAACAGGAAGTGGACCACATAAATCACTGTGCACAAGCTGTAAAGGGGCTGAGGCGTGCCAAGAGGCACGTTTTTCAAAACTGTCCCGATGATGTTTTCCGAGTACACATCCGGAACAAACACCATCTCTGCAAGATACCATAGGAAGACCTGTCACCATATTTTCTTTACATAGATGCTGAAGGGAGCGATAGTTTAAGTGACCAAATCGCTCATGCCAAAGTTTGCTCACTTCATCATTATGAGCAACAAATACTGAGGGAAGATTTGATGACCCAAAGTTGTGAAACTTATACAACCTTGTGGAATCATCAGCAATACCAGTAGCTAGAATCTGTTTAGGATCTCTTAGATCCTTGATTACAACATCATGAGGTGAAAATTCAACAATTTTACCTTCACCTGAATGAGTTATCTGATATACAGATAGAAGGTTGCAGGATAAGGTTGGAACACATAATACATCATTAAACTGACCATTGTCTAGATGAACAGTTCCAGTCCCTACAACATTAAGAGATCTATCATCACCAACATATATATTTTTGGTGTTACAATCATTTAAAGAAGAAAACATGGCTTGGTTTTTGGCCATGTGATAAGAGGCTCCAGAATCAATGAGCCACTCATGAGAATGAGAAGAAGAAGATACATTTAATGCATAACCAGACTGAGATGATTGACAACGACATGCAGAAAGTGCCATTCCGGAAGTTGAAGTTGAAGTATGCTCCACATGGATGTTATGTTTCTTCATTGTGGCTTCCAAGGCTTCCATCTTCTTAAAGCATTTAGATTCTAAGTGGCCATCTCGATTACAAAAGTTACAATGTCTATCAGTCTTCTTCCATTTGTTTTTATTGGTCTTATCATTTTGCTGAAATGATCTTTCATTTGAGGCTGAGTTTGCTTAGGACCCTTGTTTGGTTTAGGACCATTCTTTTTAGGATATGACTTCTTAGGATTCTTTGAATTTGGTTGCTGCTGGGCGGCTAACGCTTTCTTGGAAGAGTTTCCAAGATTAAGAAGACCAAGGTGTAAGAGTTTTTCTTGTTCTCTTATTAAGGAATCACAAAAGGAGTCAAAGGAAGGGGCCTTGTAGTCTTTTCCTTGACAAATGAAAGCTTCCCTTGTAGAATGGAAAGTGGAAACAAATACAGAGTAGGCTGGTCCCAACTTAGTAAGGATGGAATAAATAAGGTTACTATCTTCTTTCTTAACCTTAACACCTTCCAAGAGATATCTAAGGGTCTTGAATTTGGACAAGAAATCTTCAATGCAAGAAAAATTATTAGGATCCAAAGTAAGCAACTCATTTTCAAGTTGATGGGCTCTAATTTCATTTTTAATCCCAAAAACTTTAGTGATTTTTTCCAATGCTTCATGAGGAGTCTCAAGTTCTGCAATATGGAATCTAAGATCAGGAGAAATAGACATCCCTATCAAACCACGTGCTTGATCTTGTCTATTTTCCCATTTTGCAGCCTTGTCTTCATCTTTTGGTTTCTTCTCTTGGTCTGTGGCTATTCTGTAGAGACCTTTACTTCTAAGTAAATCTTCCATGTAGGCTATCCATTGGAAGTAGTTAGTGCTGTCAAGAATGACTTGGCATGGACTTTCCATTTTTTTTTTAAAACTGAAGCTGAAGATGCTGAAAGTAAGTGTTCCAATGGATAGATCTCGAAAAATTAGGCTGTTTTAAAAAAAACGGCTCTGAAAAAGGCTTCCGGATGAAGAAGTTATGGCTTTTTGAAAAAAAATTGTTGAAGTTGCCGGCAAAGTGCGCGAATGTGCGGGAATGAAAAAATCCGCCCCCACAAAATGGAGACTTGAACCCAAGACCTCTACTCTCTTAAAATAGCTTTGAACCAATTGATCTATACAAAAAATTAGAGAGAGAGAGAGAGAGAGAGAGAGAGAGAGAGAGAGATAGAGAGAGGGGGGGGGGGGGCTTGGTTTGCGTGCTTGCTTTGAGAAAGCTCTTTTTCCCTACAAAACACAAAACACAAAACCCAACACGAATATGCAAAGAAAAATGAACCTTGCGGCTCGAAGTTAGCTTTAGCCAAAAAACTAGATATTTTAAAAAAATGAACCTTGTGGCTCAAAGTTAGCTTTAGCCGAAAAACTAAATATTTTTCTCAATGTTTCTGATTTTCCGAGATCACACTAAGGTGCAGGGAAAAGAGCATACGCATGAGAAAAAATCCTTCCTTTCTGTTTCTGATTTGCCCAGATCGCACAGAGTCGCAGGGCAAAGAGCATACGCAGAAATGAAAGGTATAGATCCGGTTAAAAAAAAAGGCTAAATAAACCGAAACCGAAATAAGCAGAGAGAAAATAACAGTAAACTGCAAAAACACTGTATACCTCCCGATCTGAAAAATGACGCAGCTAGGGCTACCGGAAACCTTTTCGCATGAAACGAAAGGGGTTCCTCACTGGAACAGATGCTCTGAACGCAACAGAGCAGTCCTCTCGGCCCGAAAGCAGTCAGAAGTAGCAGATCTAGGAAACGACAGCCGCATGCAGTTCTACCGGCTTCAGATTTGGATCACCAACGGACGCGGCCCTCAAATAGCTCTGATACCATGTAGGAAATTACAAGGTAAGTTCCTCAGAAAGAACACCAAAAGGACACTGCTCACAACCAGATCACAGATCAATACACCAGTATTTTTGACGTGGTTAAAACCCTCAAAGAGGGAAACAGTCCACGGCCTGCGCCAACGTGGCTACTACAGGCAATTTATTAATCAAAGAATGAAAATTTACATAAGCTTCTCTCATGCACGGATTACCCGAACAATGACCCTCCATGCACTTTAAATAGAACTCATGGACCAATCGGGTGTCAAGCCACGGATCAAGTGTCGGTAATACCGAGGAGAGAGTGAACCGTCGGATCACTACATATCGTGACCGTCGGATTGTAAGTTACAAAATGTACAACGGTAAAGAAACACACTTTACCTAACTCTATACCTAACTCTATACTAGACCAAGTTGAACTTAACTATTTCCTATGTGTCGGAATATCCTAACAGTTTCCCCCTCGAAGAGGCTGATTTCTGAGGCGTTGATCTATGTTTTCTGTCTTTTTGTGAGCTAGTTCCATAATATTTGGTATCAGAGCTTTGGTTTCTAGTGTTTCACTGCTCCAAACAGGTCGTCGTGGAATTTTCACTATAATTTTTTTCTGCGATGTTTCAGAAGATAAACAAACAAACCCGTTTGCAACAAAATTGTTCTAAACTTCAGGTCCAAATTTTCGATCTTGTATCAATAAATTTTTGGAGATACGACTTGAGGAATTTAGGGTTTTTGCAAGCTCCAGAATTCCATCTCAAACGAGTCATCGTGGAATTTTAACTATAATTTGTCTTCTACGAAGTTTTATATTCTTAAATTAAAACCCATTTTAGCCGAAACCTGGGTGAAGCTCTAGCCCGAATTTCAGATTTTTCGTCGCTATATTTTCAGAGATATGGTCCAAGACATTTAGGGTTTCTACAGGCCCCCGAATTACATCCCAAATAGGTCACCTTGGAAAAATCATCATAACTCTCTCTCAAAGCATCTAATTCATGTCTAGTAAGAAGTGATAGAAATAAGACAAAATTTAGTTTGTTGGATATTATTTTCATAACCAAAGGTCAAAACAGTGACAGGTGGCACGTTGCACAAGTTTGCTCTACTGATGCAGTCTACAATCAGGTCATCATGGGAGATTTGGCATAACTCTTCATTGGAGAATCCAACCTTGATAAGACTGCAAAGATAGATAGAGGACTGAGAAGTTTACCGCAGGAAGAAATTGCAAACCTCGGAGACCTGAAATCACAAAGATACAACAGATTCAATATCAAGATCCTACAAAGTGAAAAAAAGGTGTGTAGTTTTTTTAAATTTTTGCATAAGTTTGGTTTGAAAAGATAGTTTGAAGGAATTCAAATGGCATAGTGAAGAATTACTATCATTAATTTATGCCCCGAGGAAATAAAATTGAAACACGTAGTAAGCAACCTGAAAGCTCTAGCATGCCTCACGAAGAAGAGGAATAAATGCAACATGATATATCGAAATTACGAGACCAAGTGCAACAAAATTCACTTGCACAAAAGGTAACAGAAGCTAAGATGGATGGTTTAAAGAAAGACGTAGAAGCTAAGATGTATGGCATGGAAGCTAAGATGGATGGTTTAAATAAAGGAATAGAAGCTAAGATGAATGACGTCGAAGCTAAGATGGATGGCGTGGAAGCTATGATGGATGGCATGGAAGCTAATATGGATGATTTAAAGAAAGGTGTGGAAGCTATGATGGAAGATTTGAAGAGAGATTTGACAAAGTTTCTACAAGAAATTATTACTAATGGTGAAAGGGTAGTAAAGGAAACTCATGATGAGAACAAAATAAATGTTAATCATGATTTCATAGAATCTAACATTGGATCGAAGACCCACCATGTTCCAAACATCTATATGAGGAAGTGTGATGGAAAGGATCCATTAACATGGATACTACATATGGAGCAATTTTTTGATCTCCATAATGTGAAAAACACATAAAAGGTACGCATTGCAACTTTATATTTGGAACCAAATCAGTTTGTATGGTATTGATGGCTTTTCTCTCGTAAAAAAATTGTCACTTGGGCTATTTTTATGGATGAAATGATAGCACATTATGAGTATACAAAAGGAAACACTTTTTTTAGCCAATTGATAAATATCAAACAAAAGGGTTCAATGATGGAGCACATTAAGGAATTCCAAAAATTGAATATAAGGGTAAAATATATTCCAGAGGAGCATAGGATTGATGTGTTCATAGGGGCTTTAAAGGATAACATCCAATAGGAGGTTCGCCTTTGGGAACTTGATTTTTTGGAGAAGGCATTCAGGTCGACAAGAAAAATGGAAAGAAAAATTATGGCAACAAGGGAGCCTACCACTCACAATCATATATATGGAAGTGTTGTTACCCCTAGCCATCCACAACCTACAAGGTTGACACCACAACAATTGGAAGTAAAAAGACCAAAAGGCCTTTGTTACAATTGTGATAGAAAATACACTAAAGGTCATAAGTATGCTGAGAAGAAATTACTTTACATTGATTGTGAAGAGGAGGAAGAAAAGGAACAAGAAATGTGAAAAGAAGAGGATATACACCAGGAACAAACCCTAGAGAAAGAAGAAATGAATTCGACCATATCTTGTAATGCATTGGCTCGAATTACAACTCCTCAAACTATCAAGATAGAAGCGCATATCAAGAAGAAAAACGTAATAGTGTGGATTGATTTGGGTAGTACCCATAATTTTGTTCATTGTAAGATAGCCAAGGAATGGAATTTCTTCCTATATCTAGCACCAGAGTGTCAAGTGATGGTTACAAGTGGAGGAACCATAAATTTCTCAGGAAAGTTCCATAATATCAAGCTATCCATGGGCGAATATGTATTCAATAGCCCAATGTATTCCATTCCAATGGGTGGTTTTGATGTTGTACTAGGAGTCCAATGGCTATAATCCTTGGGTACAATAGCTTTTAATTTTCATGAAATTTTCCTTAGAAGGAAAGGTAGTTGAATTAAGGGGTATCGTAGGGAAACCAAGAAATATAATCAATTCTAACAGAATGACAAATCTTCTAAAGAAAGAACAATGAGGCATAATTGCACAATTATGCTCACTAGAGGTTCGTAGATAGAAATCATCTATTTCTCTAGATCTCCAAAAAGTCTTGGACAATCATTCCAAGGTATTTGAGACTCCCAAAGGCCTCCCACCTATTCATAATCATGATCATACTATTCATTTGATTCCAGGAATTGTTCCTCCAAACATTAGGCCTTACAGATATCCCTATGCCCAAAAGAGTGAAATTGAATGTATGGTTGAAGAGATGTTAGAGGCTGGTATAATTCAACCTAGTCAAAGTTCTTTCTCTACTCCAGTAGTATTCGTCCACAAGAAGGATGGATCGTGGTGCATGTGTCCAGATTATAGGGAGCTCAACAAGCTCACTATTAAAGATAAATTTCCCATTGCTGTCATTGATTAATTATTGGATGAATTGCATGGATCAATTTACTTCACCAAGTTGGACCTTTGTTTAGGATATCATCAAATCAGAATGAAGATTGAAGACATTGTGAGAACAATATTTAGAACTCATGAGGGTCATTATGAATTTTTGGTCATGCATTTTGGCCTTACCAATGCACCTTCTACATTTAAAGGCTTGATGAATTCCATTTTCAAACCCTTCCTTAGAAAATTTGTGTTAGTATTTTTTGATGATATACTAATCTACAACAAGTCTTGGAAGGATCATGTTCAACATGTTGATAGGGTACTCAAACACTGGAGGAGAAACAATTATATGAAAAAACCTCCAAATGTTTCTTTGGAGTACAAGAGGTGGAATATCTGGGTCATATTGTTTCTCATGAAGGTCTTAAGGTAGACCATAGAAAATTAAAACCATTAAGGAATGGAAAATCCCCACATCCATAAATCATCTATGAGGATTTCTCGGGTTGACACAGTATTATCGCAAGTTTGTTAAGAATTATGGAGAATAGCAACACCTCTAACAACATTATTGAAGAAAGATGTATTTTCATGGACTCCAGAAGCAACGAAGGCCTTTGAACATCTTAAAGAGGAAATGTGCCAAGCACCGGTCTTAGCTACACTGGGCTTCAAAAAAACCTTTGCTGTGGAATTTGATGCCTCACAAAATGGAATAGGTGTTGTTTTAATGCAAGAAGAAAGACCCATTGCTTTTGAAAGTTGTCCAATCAAAGGAAAGTATTTACATAAAGCTATTTATGAGAACGAAATGTTGGCAATACTACATGCACTAAAGAAATGTCGACCCTACCTAATGGGAAGACACTTACAGGTAAAAATAGATCATGATAGTCTTAAATACCTTTTAGAACAAAGATTATCTTCAGAAGAGTAGTAAAAATGGGTCACAAAGATGTTGGGTTATGAATTTGAAATCATCTACAAAAAAGGGAAGCAAAATGTTGTCGCAGATGCACTCTCAAGAAAGGATGAGGATGTGGAAGCGTTTATTTGTGCCATTTCTATTATCCAACCAGATTGGATAAACGAAGCAAGGGATGAATGGGAGAATGATGAAGAAGTGTCAGAACTCATTAAAAAGTTATGACAAGATCTTAGTACATCTGATACATTTCGCTGGAAAAATGATTCGTTATGTTACAAATATCAATTATACCTATGTAAGAATTCCCAACTCAAACAAAAGATTCTTAGGGAATTGCACACCTCTCCCTTAGAAGGGCACTCAGGATTTCTAAAAACTTACCAGAGGGTTAATAAGGAATTCTTTTGGGATGGCCTTAAATCAGATATTCAAAAGTTTGTGGCATAATGTTTGGTTTGCCAAGAAAATAAAGTTGAAACAATTAAGCCCCTAGGTCTATTACAAGCTTTATCCATTCCAAGCCAACATTGGGAGGAGGTTTCAATGTATTTTATCACAGGTTTACCCAAGTCCGAAGGAAAGAGTGTTATCGTGGTGGTAGTTGATAGACTCACCAAGTATGCAAACATTTTTGCATTATGTCATCCATTTAAATCGAGTACAATTTATACTGCATTTATGGAAAGAATTCAAAAGCTACATGGAAACCCAAAGATTGTTGTAAGCGATAGAGATCCCATTTTCACTGGAAATTTTTGGACATAATTATTTTATTGTCTTGGTACTTAGTTAGCTCATAGCTCATCTTATCATCCTCAATCTCATGGGAAAACTGAGATAGTAAACAAATGTTTGGAAGGATATGTTCGTTTATTTGTATCTGATAAACAGACACAATGGATCAAATGGTTGCCTATGGCTGAATGGTGGTATAACAGTTCCTTCCATACTGCAATAAAAATGACCCCTTTTATGGCACTTTATGGATATCATCCACCATCCATCACATCACATTTAAGAAAAAATTCTAAGGTTCAACAAGTGGAAAATCACATTGAGCATCAACAACAAGTTCTCCAACTCTTAAAGGATAATCTCACGTTGGTGCAGAATAGAATGAAACAGTAGGCAGATCAACATTACAACGAAAGAAGTTTTGATGTAGGTGATTGGGTATTCCTACGACTACAACCATATAAACAAATGTCCCTCAAGCAAGCTAATAAGGATAATAAATTATCACCAAAGTATTATGGTTCATACAAGTTGTTTCAAAAGATAGTTACTATGGCATACAAATTGGAGCTTCCTGCAGCTTCTTGAGTACACCCAGTTTTCCATGTTTCATGTTTGAAGAAGGTTATAGGTGACAAGCTCCCAGTTCAAACAATATTTCCAGAACTTAATGAGGAAGGAAAAATTGTATTGGAACCGAAAGAAGTCAAAGAAACAAGAACTCGATAGTGATGAAATTGATCAATTTCAAAGTATCTCATCAAATGGATGAACTTACCCATTGAAGATTCCACATGGGAGGATGAGAATTTTATACAGAAGAATCCATAACTACTCAAGCATTGAGGACAGCACTTTTTCGAAGGAGAGGGGCATGTAAGGTCCCTATAATACTAGTGATTCACCCATTACTATTGTCATTGTATCCCCTATTGTTATTGTTGTGCCGCTATTATTCCCATATTGTTATTATTGTGCCCCATAGAATCCCACTATTTTTATTTTTATGCACTTATATTATTATTGTTAGGTCGACTTTGGTTATATTATGACCCCTTAGCCTCCTATATATAGAAAGGAGTTTTTTAAATTTGTATCATCCAAGAATTATTCCTTTGTGTAATGTAAGGGAGGTTTCCCCCTCGAAGAGGTTGATTTCTAAGTCGTTGATCTATCTTTTCTATCTTTTTGTGAGCTGGTTTCATAACAGATTCCCATCAGTAGCAAGAAATTGCATATGAAATACCCATTTCAGAAGAACATGTGTAGAAAGATGGAAAAAATCAGCATACACTTCCCTATCCCATCATCAAAGATGCAAAAATTCAGCGTACACTTCCTTAGCCCATCATCAAACCTTGGGAAGAACTTGTCAGTAAAAAGCATAGAATAGGTCTTGGATATGATAAGGAGGTTTCCTTTCATATTCCATATTACTCAAAGACCATCCAGTTTCAGAGTGTTGTATTTCTTCATGACAATTCACCTTCACCTGTTCCAAATGTTTCTCCTCCACATTCGCAACCAAAAGTTGTTAAATGCCAACACTATGACTGATTTGGCCATATGAAAGAACATTGTTTTGATCTTCATCCATGCAATCATTGTGGTTAGCGTACTCATTATTCACACGGATGCTTCAAAAACAAGCCTCCTGCAAGAAAAAAGATTCATCTTGGATGGATCCCTTCTTGGCAATGGGCTTCAACAACCAAGAAGATATTTCATTCATACGACATGAATTATTCTCAAATATTGAAAAGTCTTGTAGTTGAGATCTCTTCATATTCTTACCTTGTATCTGATGGGGGGGAAGTGATGGTCATATACAAGCTTCAAATCCACATCAAGCGAGCCTGAGCCACAACTTTCCGTACTAGATTCATAGTTGTAGCCAGAGACATAGATGCCCCTGAGCATTTCATTGGTTGGTGGTCAACCTTAAACCATCTATGCAAGGTGAGACCTCCCTATTCAGGCATTGGAGTCACTTCCTTTAGTAGAAGACTTCAACTTCTTTCCTGTTTTGGAAGAGTTCCAGGAATTCCATTAAGCATTCCAGAGTTGGTGGTCATCCTTAAACCATTGTAGGTTATAAACCTCCCTTTTTTACGTTGAAGGTCTTTGTCTCCAAACAATTATGGAAACTTCCTCTAGCAAAAGATTTGAGCTTCTTTCCAGACTTGGAAGAGTTTCGAGAACTGCGCCAAGTGTTCCAGTGTTGGTGGTCATCCTTAAACCACCCCCTTATATGAACATTTCAGAGAGCACATTCAACCTAGTGATGCCATGCATTTTTTCAAATTTTCTATTACAGCTCCCTTTTTGGAATACACCTTCGGATTAATGGGGGGAATGTTGTACACCTAATCCTTTAAGGGTTATGGTTTGGAATATAAAAACTCAAAGGGAGTCAAAGAGACATTGGAATATGAATCCAACAGTCATATGAGTGTATTATATATGTATATCATTTGTTAATAGTAAATGCATTCATTCTTTAACTTATTTGGCTGTCCACATTCCATGTATATATAACAAGGAATTTGGAAGAGGGTTGCTAAAGACTTCTCCACATGCCCTCTATCGAACAATAGAAAAACATCTTATTAGAATTACCAATTGAATATCATTTAATTCCCACACATAACATGTATCTATATACATCTTTTTGATTCGATGTATATACCATACTTCGATGTAGATTTCCACTGACTTAGTGGTTCTTGTAATCTGATTTAAAAAGTATCGCTTTTCCCATCTTTTTGTAAACCAAAAAATATTTTCCTAATTTAATATTCGTATTTCTCAAAGATTGAAATACATTTCTAAAATAGGAAAGAAAGGAAATATGTGATTAGTAGCTTTAGAGACTCTGACAATGGCTATGATGATTTTCATGATTGATTTGTAAATTTCCTTCATCTAATGATGAAATATTGATAAAATCAACCAACCTCTTGCATGGTTTCCACACATTTCTCCACATGACTTTAGATGAACAACATAATAGCATCTTATTATACTTACCGACTGAATAACATTCAATTCACACATGTAAAATCTCTCTCTCTCTCTCTCTATATATATATATATATATATATATATATATATATATATATATATATATATATATATATATATATATATATATATATATATATATATATATATATATATATCCTTTTAATTCCCTAGATATACCATAGATCGATGTAGATCGCCACTAGTTTAGCGGTTACCATACTTCAAGTGAAAAAGCTCATTTTTCCTATCTTTCCATAAACCAAAAAATATTTTCCTAATTTTAAAATATTTTTTAATTTAATTACCATATTTATTAGATATTACAAAACCATTTTAAAATATGAAAAAAAAGGAATTACGTGATTAGTAGATCTAGAGACTCTGACAATGACTGTGACGATTTTCATGATTGATTTGTAAATATCCTAAATCTAACAATAGAAGATTGATTTGTAAAGATCTATGGTTCTCATACATTATAAGATGCCAAAATTGTAGTTCTGCTATCTTCCTGGAACTCTGCTCTTCGACACAAATTCCACCATTAACTATTAGCAATTTGATTAGGACTTGCGCTATTGTTTTTTGAAGTAAATGGATGATCCATGATGTTAAAAAGTTTAATTATAACAACAACCCAAAATGTGTTTGAAAAATAATATGTTGAATAGGATGTTTGTGTGGAGGAATGGATGTGTGGAGGGAAGAACAAACATTGAAATAAGAGCTACACAAAGAACTTGGAAATCAACAACCACTCTAACAATTTAACTTATTTTTTTTATTTTAAACTTTTACACGTTTAGCTATCTGAAGAAAACAATGAGTGGAGTATGGGGTATGTGTGGAAGAAAGGTTGTGTGAGAAATTATCATGCAAAAATGGAAAGGTTGTGCAAGAGAATACCATGCAAAATGATAACATGAATATCCAAGCATGTGCTCTTGATATATCTACTATCTACTAATCTTAGATAAATAGTATACAAGCATATGAGATTTTATGGACTTTATAAGGTTAGCTAAATGAGATAGAAAGTTAAACTAGATGTGTAAAAGTTTTATCTCCACAAACATTCTCCCTCCATGCACTTCTTTTGCAAACCTCCATCTTGCATAACACTTCTAAATGTTAATTTTAACTTTTTTTACAATGATGTTTTCCGATTCTATGAAAAACTTTTATTATTATTTCCTGGTGCATACTAGCTGAGGATTTAAGTCAAGTTTTTTGAATGATATGGAATTATATGTATAAATTATGTTGTATGGTTTCATTGCATGTTTTATTTGAAATACAAATACATGCAAGAGAAAGGATATGTGGCGGAATGAATCTACATATACAAGAACACAAATTTTCTTCTACACAATGAATTATTACTATATCACATGTTAGCTATGGAGAAAACCTATTAAATGACTCAAGGGTACAATCAATCAAGAGTTCCCTACTCAAGGATGATTCTTATTCAATATTAAGCCCATGTTGATTCAAGTCAATCTTAATGGATAATTTCATATGATTTCAACAATAAAAAATTATTGAGTAAATTATTCATCTATTTATCACCATGGATAATATCACAAAACAAAAATAAATACTGTTAAATATTGACATATAGTTCGATAGCAATAATTAGATCAATATCTCTTTTTTCTTTGCCAAGTAATGGATTTGGCTCTTGAATGAAATTTTCAATAATAAAATTGACATTGTTTTATTAGTTATTTATTTCTAAGACCAAATATGCATCATAGATCTACATTCTACACCACTCACATTTGTTTCAATAGTTATCAAAACAATTGCAACAATTAAAGTACAAGTAATTTATAATTATTATATTTTTATAATTATGGAAAATTTCAATATTGATATAAATTGAGATAGCGAAAATAGTAATCAATAAATAGATTACTTGCAATTAGAACAATGGAAGTAATTAATGAAATTTAGACAAATTACAATTAATGCTTTATTACAATCAATGTGATTCTATCTAAGTAGTTAGTGTAGCAGATATAAGTATAACTAGATGGATTTTAAGATAGTGTTCCTAAGGAAATCACCATCATTAGCTTGCTTCATAAACCTTTTCTCATGTGTACACAACCTATGTAAACAGAAATATGATATTGACTACTTTAATTTACACATACTTACATAATCCTTGGAATAAATTCTCGAGTTGTTGTCACCCCATGTCGAATTGGTTGCCCTTAATGGCTACTAGATTTGATTATTGAATAAACTACAAACATAATCACTTACTTCTTTTTGTATTGCAATAAAGAGGTCCCTTATCTTCTTCATTTTCCTTATTCACAACAAGACGATAACTGCATAAATAAGACAAAGAGTACCATAAATTCTCTTTCCATAAAGATTACATCTATAATCTATGAGTTTTTCAAGCATGTCAATTGAACATTTTGATTCATTCCTTTCTATGTAATTAACTTTTACCTTCGGTCTTGTAAATATTATGGGTTTACTCAGTAATATATATTGTGCCATGCTCCTTCCTACAATGTTGAAACATGAATACTTATGCTTTATCTCCCATTTCACTTTTGGATTCCGAATGAGGGTCCATATTTTGTGGGCTTGTGTTCTCTCATTCAGTCTGACCTAGATAACATTTATGACAAGAACCTATTTCATTTTTTTCTTAGTGTCGACTAAATCAATTTGCTATAAAAGATACTGGCTATAGAGTCATGTACACATTTTTTTCTTTTTTTTACAACTAGTAAATTCTATTAAGCACTCAAATAATGTATCGATTACATGTTGATTCAGTGAATAAATTCCAAAAGGAGTATTTTATAATATGGATGGATACCGCCTTCTTTATTTATTTACAACTAGTAATATTTACACAATGTATTAAAGTAAATTCTATTAAGCACTTAAATGATGTCTTGATTGTCTTGATTTGTTGAACAAATGTCGTAAATACTTATGTTTATCGGGAAGGGAGATTTTGCTAATCATAGGATTAAGCCATAATTAACATTTTGATACACTATCAAGCACTTGAACGATGTATTGAGTATGTGACGATTTACTGAATAAATGTTTAAAGACAACAAAGATTTTGTTAATCATAGGCTTAAGTCTTAAATAATTTTTCAATTTCTTTGAATCTGTGCCAAGGGGGAGTCTATATAACATCTTACCAAAAAATGCGTTCATCAAATAGGGTAGTGTGCAAAAAAAGTGTGGAAAAGATCCGCGTATCCTTTTAATTTCCTACAATAAATACTATTTTTGGAGCCTTGTGCGCCTTCTTGATATGTTTACAAGAAGTAAATGTTATTAAGAACTCAAATGATGTCATGATTACGTGTCAATTCATTAAATAAATGTCGAAAATACTATTTTGTAATGTGGGTGGATACAATGTTATTGATTTTTTTAATAACCAGTAATCGTCACACAATGTGTTTGAGCAAATTCTGTTAAGCACTTGGACAATCTCTTGTTGCATGGCAATTCATTGAATAGATGTTAATAGTATGACTAAGCCTAAATTATTTTTTTAATACAGGCTGCAGATTCCTTCGTACTTTAGATACTATTTGTCACAACAGGTCTATGCATCTCTTTAACCATTTCAATCTCTGCACAATTTTCCCATATATAGCCATCCTACACATTTGTCCTATCTCACATGCTTTACTACTCAATACTATCAACAGTTTGTATGCCACCAATTGTCATTACAAAGCTTTCATGGTAGAATACTTAGGTAAAGTACATGGATTGATGTTGTAGTTGCAAGGAATAACACTAATGTTTCCCAACGATGGAAAATTTATCTTGTTATAGAAAGAAAATATTTTTTTTTTGTGAATCATTGATTTTGGAACTCTATGGTGAGTTGTTTTAGTTTTTGATGTGCACAAGCAATATGGATAACATGCTTACATGTAGCCCCTATAATAGTGACACATGTTGATTGGAAAAGGACTCTCACAAATTCTTCAATTAAATGACATAAATTTCCTTGTCTTGTTGATTATGTTAGGTCACGCTCTATTTGAGCATTAAATGATACACTTTGAATTAACATTGAAAAATGAATAACTAAGTCTCATATGGCTAATGTGTTGTACTACCATGCCTGAATTCCTTTTTTAGATAAGAATTCATAAATCACGTATTGCAACTGCCACATTTTCTTATTCTGGGCGACATGTCATCCCTGCGCAGACTGCAATACATCAATTTTCAAGTCATTTGATATACATTTCTTGAGTCTTTTCAATGTGCATTGACAAAATCGACTCATATTGAGTTCATCGTTTGCGTGCTTATTAGAATTTACTCTAAGACATCATGTAACGATAGGCCTTTGTATACGTTTATCATCATTGTAGTACTTAGTATCATTTACTATAAAGTATTCTGTAATGATTATTAGTTGTAAACAAATGAAAAATATGCAAAGGGCTCTACAACTAGCATCTGCCATCGCATATTTCAGTAACTGGAATCGTCGACATGTACAAAAGGTCATTTTAGCTTACATTTGATGATAGGTTTTACAAGCATTTAAACGATGATTGCATCCCATAAACACTACTTTTATATAGTTTAATTTTAGTTTTAAATAGATCATAATTTAATTTTCTATTATTTCATGCTACACTAAAAATTGACATTTTAAAAATAATCTCACAACTTTAGTACTACTCTTAAATTTTCATTTTAAAATCATTTTTTTAATTTTACGTTGACTTCTACACGTGCACACACATTCTTCATGTCAGACACTTGTTTTGCACATTTCCATCTGGCACAAACAAGAAAACAATAGTTTTCACTTTATTTGACATAAAAATTTGAATGCTCAGATATTTGAATTATTAATCCCATGACTACCCATCATAATAGATTAAAAGGATGTGTAGAAGAGGAGTATGCATGTGAGAAACTTTGTTCCCACACTTCCACATCTCTACACACATTCTCCCTCAACACACTTCTTCTGCACATGCCTTGTTCTGCATAAACATTTTCGCAAAATGTCACATAAAATCAATCAATCTCCCAATTTGGTGAATCAATATATAATGAGGATATCTTTGAAATTCTTATTATC
Source organism: Pinus tabuliformis (assembly GCA_031772625.1). Lineage (NCBI taxonomy): Eukaryota > Viridiplantae > Streptophyta > Pinopsida > Pinales > Pinaceae > Pinus > Pinus tabuliformis. Next base: position 1,956,203,453 of record CM062816.1, read on the forward strand.
AGTTACTCTGAAAGTGCAAAAAATAATTTTTATCAAGAGAAAGCATGGACTTTGCATTGTCTTAATTGCACTAGCTTATCAATAACTATAAAAAGAGGTAGGCACTATGCTACTATGGAGTTAGCACTCTTGTTAATAATTATATAGGTTAGCTATTCTAAAAAAAAAAATTGAAATATACATTATTATCAGGTGATAAGTAACAACAATGCTAAATCGGGTTATCTTGGGTGGTTGGGAGGAAGTAATGAGATTGTCCCAGCCCAAGTTCAATTTCTCAAAAATGACATGGTGAATGTTAATAGTATTAACAATATCTATGAATTAATGAAATGGATTTTAACTTTTATATATATATATATATATATATATATATATATATATATATATATATTTACATATATATATATATACATAGATAGATAAATATAATCTAAAAAGGTTTTCATAATTTATTAACAAAAACAAAGTTACAATATAACAAATTCAATTTTATGATTTTTAATGTTTTATTATAAATTAAGGCAACATTTAAATGTTTAATAACACTACAACATGTTTATCATACTAAGTTTTGTACTACACTTTAATTTTTCATTATTTTTTAATTTAGCCAACTTATAAATGTTTACAAACATTTACAGGACTATAACATCTCCACCATACACTGTTGGAGAGTACCTCTCACAACTAATATTATTTTTTAATTTTTTTTGGCATTTAGAACGTTATAAAGATTTCATGTTAATTAAATAAATATCATTATTTTATTTTATTTTGATTTTTAAGATATAATTGCTAATTTTTTAGTTTGGTTTAGTATTTAAGATATTGTTATGAAAATTATATAATAATTAAATTAACATTAAATTTTCATTTTATTTTTGAGTTTTTTTAATGTTCTTTTTATTATTCATTTTATTTGTTTTTTTTAAATCTTCTTCTTATTATTTTGTCACTTTAAAATTGAGTTGAATTTGGATAATAATTAAAAGTTAATGTTTTACTCAGATTTGCATTTAATGTCATAAAATATTACAAATTATTTATTTTACTGATAGGCATCTATATATTTCAATGACTTTTTAGAATATTTTTTTGGAATGCCCATAGACATATTAATTTGTTTCATTCATCCGTCCAAACCTCATGTTTTGACACCAAATACTAAAACCCTTTCTCATAGAATCTCTAATTTCTCAAACAATTTTTCAAAGTTTTGTAATTTTTTCACTCCATTGCATGGACAATTCTGCTAAACGTATCATTGTGTGCATGGACTACTCTACTAAACATCCTATGATGATAGATGTGTGAAGGAACTGGAATACATCGTAGAATTTATCAACACAAAAACAACATAGGCACACCATAATGAGTCTAAAACAATTGCTTCTCCACATGGAAGTCATCATCATATGTACTTTTATGTAGGTGGAACTTCTTCCAATTCCTTTCATTACAATGATGCACTTAGTCGAGCTCAAGTGGTCTTACTTTCAAAATATCATATTACTGTGCTCATGTAATATAGTTTCTATTTAAAATATCTTATTACTTATTATTAGGTCTTTATACTTTAGGATATTTTGCTATACATTACAATAAATAAAGTAGTATAATCACATTAGTAAATTTAGTCAATATAGTGATCTTAATAAGAAAATTGGGTATAGAAAGTGGAAAATGTGTCCCATCATAATGTCAATCAGATTATGTAGTGTGGTAACTACATTCACTAATGGGGGTGTCCTACTCGAAGGTAAACCTTTGTGGGATAGATTTATTGACAATAGTTGTCCATAGTAGAAGAAGGTTGACGAGTTTATCATGATTAGCAAGGTTGACCAAAATTACCCTTATGCTTTACAATAATTTGTAGTACACTACAATAAATAAACTACTCTATAAGTATAATTTTGTTATGCTCAAAATGTTTGAATTAATTATGAATATGTATATTATTAAAACATTATTTACAAAACTCACTTATTAAAAAATAACCTCAAAAAAATATCACTATATATTAGAAAAAATTTGAGGTAAAAAATGGGCTTCAAAACAAAATTGTACAAAAAAATCAACGTTATAATAGCCAATAGGATTGAAGATGATGATCTCAACCATTGGGGATGATCCCCCATTTTTGTAGTAAACAAATAAAAATATTAAAAAAAAAAAAAAAAAAAAACTTTTTCAACTCTTTTTTCAACTTATCTCCCTATGGTTTTACTCAAATTTTGAGTGGAAACAACCATTGGATGTAGAATTTAATTTATCGTCCAAGGAGTACCCATGTTACATACTTTCTATGGACCCATGCTACACAAAAAATTAGAAATAAATGAAAAATGTCACTGTAATCACTTTCTTTCATGTATTTCTAATTTTTCATATAGAGTCCACTGAAATTATGCAATATGTGTACTCTTTTGATGAGGAATTAAATCTGCATCCACTGAGTGCTCGCGCTTGAAATTTGAGTAAAACTATAGGGATATAAGTTGAAAATTTAATTTTTTGCTATTTCCCTCTAAAATTTGATGATGTAATATAATATTATTTTATAATTTTCACATTTATTTTATAATATTCCTTAGGAGGCCCATTTTTGACCTCAAAATTTCTTTAATGAAATTTATTTTTAATAATAAATTGTATATCTTTCTCTAGAACTTTTGGAATGAAAGGAAATATTTCTTTATCTCTTGCTCTTTTGGAAGTGAAGACCATATTTATTCTTTCTACCTCAACTTGAGTAGAATATATAATGAATTATCTACATCTTCGGAAAAAATATTGCAATAAAAAAATGATCAGACATGCATTTTGGAAGTGGAATTTCATACATTACATTTATTGTCCATCACATAGAACTACTTGCAATCTTGCGATATGGCATTGGAATCATATGTTCATCCTTGCACAATTTAAAGAAAAAAGTTGTATATACTAAGTGTTGATATATCTAAGTGCCTTCGATAAGAGAGTTGAATTATATTGAACCTAGAATTTTTCTATAATTTTATAAAGAATATTATAAATCTAGATGCAATATATTCTTCTAATTTCAAAGTTATATATATATATATATATATATATATTCCATTTTAAGATTTCTACAATAAAATTTACTTCGTATTAAAAATTCCAAAAGAAATGATACTGTTCTTCAAATTTAATATCAGATTACAAGTATTATCCCTCGGAATTGCAGTGCACATTCCATGATATGACATAAAACATGTAATGGCATTGATATTGATGAGGGTGTGATGGCATGATGATACAATGAAGCTGATTGTTTCATCTATTTTTTTCTCTTACCTAGCTCAGATAAAATAAATGAACACCAACCAAATATAATTCCATACTTGCAATGGTTAAAAAAAGAAAACCATTTCTGTGGTCAAGAACCAATATCTCCATAGAGATCATTATATGTCTAGATTTAATCTGCCCTCATTCAAGCTTGGTTTGGGGTGGTATGGGTTAAGTCATGTTCCAAACTCCACTCATTCGCGATTGTTGAATTCTAACTTGTCCCCTACCTTCATCACTATAGAATCCACTCTAGGTTGAGGAATTTGAGAAAAAATAGGGCCCAAATCTCTTTACCTGGCCTGACTACAATTTGTGGTTTGTTAATAAATAAAATTCATGAAACTTAAACTCCTGACTGCCAACTTCTAACTTTTCCCAACAAAAAATTGTCCCAACCTCTGTCATTATGATGTCGATTGTAGGTCAGGGGATTCGACCAAAATTCGGATGTTGAATCTCCTCGTCTAGCCCAACTATAATTCATAATTCATTAATAAATTCACTTTGTATTGTTTGAAATCTTATAACCACATGATCATAACCTATAGAAAAGGGTGAAAATTCGTAGTGGTTGAACTCCTGCAACCCTGTGACCATAACCTCTTCCAAAGGCCAAAAATTCTCTTGTTCTGGGGTTTTTCTCTTGGTGGATTTTCCTCTCTCTTTTGAAGAAACTTTATGTTATTTATATCCTCTCTAATGTTCCCAATTCTAGTTGATCATTGGGGATAAAATGAACCCAAAAGTGGCTCTAGTGTGACTTTACTTGAAACCTAAGTTTCTATATGTATTCGCCACTTTCAATTTACATTCACTCTCCCTCTTCATAAGTTGAAATTCCTCAGATCCACCATGAACCCTTTGAGATTAAACACCAGCTAGATCTTTTGTTGTATTCCCCTTAGGCTTTCTTTATCCTTCCCCTCATTATTTTTTATCTCCATGATGAGCACCAGTATTGCAGCAAGGATGCTACAAAAACTGGGGCTACTAACTTTCCTTCATCAGCCTGGGGTTCGTACAAACTTGGAGGTGACAGTGTTGTATACAAAAATAGATGTAATGGGTCCACTCTTTGTCACTACTGAGCTGGGTCGATAGACCACTAGGGTTTCTCAAATCAACCTTCTATTTATTAGAAGAAGCCTGATTACCAATTGAGAGGGGGGAATTTTCCCCTAATTGAGATAATTACAATGCTACTTACTGCAGTAATGAAAGACTGAAAGAAATGCCTACAAAAAACATAACTCATCTAGCTATTTGTTAATATACCTTGCTTGCAAAAGAACTCTAATTTAACACATGTGAATTCTTTACTAGCCTAAGCATGAATTCTGATCTAAACAAGAACTTAACTATTGTGTGCATGAATGAATATAAAGACCCTTTTTCCTTTTTTTCTTTTTGTAAAAATGTAAATGCTAATCCCTTTTGGTTGCATGGCAGGTCAAATAGGTGTGGAGTGAGATGAGTGCAATGGTTCAGATGGCTCGAGAGGAAAGCTAGGGTCTACTCCTAGATTTAGTGATGTTTTTTTCCCAATTCAGGCTCAAAACAAGCTACTACCGGTTTTCCTACATGATGTCTACAAGACATCCTAGTTTACCTACAAGATCCCCTGTTTTCCTACAGGAACAAGCCAAAAGCATAGGGACTGGTTTGAGAGGTGGTATTGTGCTTGGAGAAGGAGAGTAAGGAGGAAATAAGGTAAGGGATTGGTAGGCACTCACTTAGAACTCAAACTAAAGCTTTATGATGGTTAGATTTGCTCAATAAGCATGACACGTTTTCCTTGTGAAACAATAACTCAAATTGAGAAATTAGTGGCTTTTGGTGGTCATGGGTGGATATCGGTTGGTTGAGGATTATGATATAAGGTCTTCCTGCAATGTAGAAAATCTTGCAACATATACATCATTGTTGAAATTTATCCATAAATTCATCTCAAAACAAGAAGGGTTTACCAAATTAGAATAAAACATAATTTTCATCATTTATTTGCGAAGTTTATGCATGGGAATGTTTGAAAACATTATGGAACAAACATGAATTTTAATGCAATACCTAAGATATCAGAAATGTCAATTGAAACCTATCTTCGAAAACTGAAAGCTGATGACCTAATTAGCAGAAAAACCCTAAATTTCATAAGAAACTAGAATTCTGTCTTTTTTTTGGGCTGAATGGGAATTGTTCCTCAAGCCATGGTCCCTGGAAGGGAGAAATGAGGTATGAACATACTGTTATCAACATTTTTTGAATATTTTCTTATTTCTATAATTTATCATTAGAGCTATTCACAAACGGAAGAAAATTAATCAAATCTACCAATACTTGCAAATTAACAACACCAAAACCAGTTTAACAACTAACTATGAGCTAACCTAAGCATACATGTAGAGTAAGAGGAACCTTTGTTGCTAGGGTTGGGCCGTAACCCAAGAGCTTCAGCCCTCTGAGTCAACTCACTACTGGATCAAGGGAATGTTCCTCATTTTCATTAACACATCAAAAATACATAAAAGTGTTTGGTCATAATCCTTCAACTTGAGAAACTGCTTAGCTATCTTGCACGAAAAGTCTAAATCCTAATGAGGCTCTAGGCCTCTTTATTTATACAACTGAAGTTGCCAACAACTTCCTTAAATCTACGGAGGCTTGGCTTCCAATCTTGAGATTAACTAGTTCTTAACTATCACTGGCTTGGTTGCCAATGATCCTCAAGACTCGGCTACTTGCAACTCTAATATGGTGTTATTTGATTGAGCGATGTTCGAGTGAATGAGGAGTTAAGGAGGAAGATCCTATATCCTATAATCTCTCCTGCTAGTCTCATTCGAGTTCCTGCACCGTAATTAGCCACAATTTATTCCCAAAATCTGCAATCAATGCACATTAGACCACTATACATGACATCTTACTTTTACTCATTTCGTTAAGCAAAATATAATTAAAATATGTAAAGAATGATGAGAATAGTTGATTTTAGTATGATGGACGTGCATTAAGGTCCATATATTTTACCCATTGATGAGCCTCATCATCACCTCATACTGAAAGTGTTGTTGATCCTCTGAGCAACTCAATATATGTCCATGTCCTTCATTTCTTGGGTTTCTTCCTTGACATTCCATGCTATTGTTGTAGTCTCTTCCTCCTATGAATAAAACCCTACATTGTTCTCTATCTCGTCCCACTGCTTTCTTTCTTCTTCTTCTTTTCTTCCTTCCAACATACCTAAAAGCAATGGTGGACTGAGCTTCAAGCCAATCCAATTGAATTTTAGTCTTTGTAGTTCTTGCTTATACATTGGGGTCCTATTTAGTCCCTCCCTCATTATGTCAGGAGAATGATATTCTCTGATTTTTAGGTTGTACGGTAAGGTGTTCCATCTCCTTTGGTAGGCTTGTTCGTTTTCATCTCCTAGCAATCTTAGCATATCTTCAAAATGTGTGACTGCATGTTCTTGTACAGCAAGGTACCTTGGTGCAATCTTGGGATCATTTGCAATGAGGCTCTGAGTCCTGATGACATCGATTGGGTTAGACTTCTTTTCTCTGACCATAAGGGGTTTTGCTTCTTCTTTTTCCAATACCTTTTTCATTTCTGTAGCTCTGGCTGCCTCATGATTCATCCAAGATTCCAAGTCCATTAATTGTAAATCCCCAAGCTTTGGATTTGAGTCCCACACATTTAAATTTGTCAAAGCTAAGTTGTGTAGATAGAACTCGGATATCTTTGCTCTATCCTCTAGGGTTATTTGATCACAGAGGTCAATGAATTGTATGGTCTTGGAAAGTCATAGTTCCTCTTTCTGCTAGGGTCTTTATCTGGAATTGTAGCCATTGTTGCTTGAGGTATAAGGCATATGAATTTTATGGCATCCTACACTAGATTGCCTCCATGGATAAACTGACTATAGTTGCCAATTGTCCTTCCTTTTCTTGCAGTTTCTTCCTTAACCATGTGTTCTCAGCCTCTAACTGAGATTTCATTATTGCTTCATTGTCTCTTATGCTACTTAGTTCTCTACCCATTTCCTGTCATTTCTCTTCCATGTGGCCTACATCCTCTACCCTTTTTGATTTACCAATTTGCATCCACCTATGTGTCCTTGCCCTCTCTTTTTCAAGTTGAAAGAATAGAGGAATGGAAAACTTTTGTGGTATCACCCTACCTCCTTCAATGAATCTATAGTAGGAGTTGAGGTTTGGATGTGGGCTAGGTTCCTTCAGTTCCTGAGGCTCTTCCTCTGTTTCTTCTTGAGTAATTACTTCGTGGCATCTTTTTTGTGTTTCATGTACTTTTGATAGGGTTTCCTGTAGGATTGTCTCTGCTTCCTATAGGTCTGACTGTGTCTCTTGTAGGAGACCTTTTCCTTTTGTCGAGGCTGGCCTCGTGATTGACCTCCTAACATAGGTGATTGGCGACTTGGGAGAAGATTATTTTCATGCTCCTTCTCCTTCCTTTTTCCCTCGACAAACTACTTTCTCATGTTGTTTTGGTGAGTCGTCTATGACAATTTGAGTTTTGGTAGGCGTTTGAGGTCTTGCTTATCTAATCCTGGTGCTATTTTTTCTCGTGAAGTAAAGTGGAGTTTGTCTTTGTATCTTTCCATTTGATTTGATAGGTTTAATTAGGACAGTTAGAGCAGATGTTGCCTCTTTCTCTATAGGCTCTGGAGACACTCTTGGTGATTCTTCTTCTTCCCTGCTTTGATTTGCAAACTTTTTTTCATCCTTATGTCCTTCATTGTCTTTTCCACTTCCTTTTTCATCCTTTTCTTTGTCTCTTTTTTCCTCTTCTATATATTCCTCTGTTTCTTCATTCTTCTCATATGTTTCTTCTTTTGTTTCCTTCTCTATTTCTTCTTCATTTTCCTCCTCTATTTCTTTTTCCTTGACATCCTCTGTTTCTTCTTCTCCCTCACTAGCACTAGAGCTTCTGTCATACTCAATGGCTTCAATTTCTCCTTCTTCCTACATGTTTGCAAATGTTGTCCATGCAATAGGGATTCTTAATTTGTCTAAAGAATCTTCAAGGATGAGTTTGACCAACCCATCATGGGCTAGTTGTTGATGCTTTCCCTCTTGTACCTTAATGCTCATGTCTATCATGGATTGTAATAGGAAATATGGTATACTCAGTCTCTTATGAGGAGGTGTGTTACCTGCAAATATTAGTTCTTGGAGGAGTTTGAAGTGGTATCCATACACTACACTGTATCTACCTTCACACGAGATATATTTGATGATGTCGTAACTGACTTCATTCCAAGGGCATGGAATTATCTCCCTTATGACCCCATTTTTGTCTTCAATTGGTTCTTCTCCTTCCAAAAAGAAACTTTTCTTTACAAGTGTGTTCTCAATCTTGTCCTCTTTTCTCCATTGTAACCCTAGGGGGAGTGTATTTATCATGATTATAACCTCAGGGGTAATTTCTACTAAAAAACCCTTCACTACAACAGTGGCATTGGCTCTAGTGAGGGGTATGAGTGACATGGAAAATTCTCTAGTCACATCATCATCGTATCCTCTCATCTTCTCAAAGAACCCCATCCATGGATGCCTTGTAAAAAAATCCACCATAGGAGGATGTGGGCAGATTCTTACTGTGTTTGTGGGTTATCTTTTATTAAAACCTCCTGTCAAATTTTCCTAGTAATTCTTGAGGTTTAGGTGGATACAATTCAAGACTTCTGGTAGGTGAGGAAGTTTTGGAGTTTAACCTTTATTGACATGAAATGCAATATTTCTATCCTTATATGCACTGTGAATTCTTAATTGAAATTAGGGTTTATTCTTTTTAAATGGAAAATATAGAAGGTATGGCACCTACCTCCCTTTTCTATGTTCTGGTGATGGTAAAACTTGATTCGGTTGCCTTTAGTGTCCACTAATAGCTCTGTATGTTAATCTCTATGTATCATATATGTTTCCTGTAGGCTTCCTACTTATTGTAGGTGTTGATTGTTCCCTGTAGGTGCTATTTCAGGAATTCCGAGAGTAACCTCTTTGTTCGATGACTCCTCTAAGTTGCATTTGCCTTCTTCATATGGGAGTCATTGTTTATTTCTATTTATGCATGATTTTGTTGGGTGATGTGTTGGATGGTTGAGTATGAGTACCTTCTTTTGGACCATTGGTCCCACTACTAGTTCATCACATAAACTTGCCTCGCAATCATCTCCCACTCTTATTCTCAATAACTTAATCATTTTTGGATTCGTTCACCTTTTTCCTTTGATTTTACCTTACCATGTGTACTGTGGACTAACCTTTTTCTTCTCGTTATCTGACCGAGGGTCGCCAAGTTAACTGGCCACCTTCACTTATAGAATCAACTCCCGCATTATTCTTATAGTTTTAATCATATTGTGATAATGAGGGATAATTGGTAAGATGACATACCTATGGGTCCTTTGCTTCGTTGATGATGCATGTTGGAGAGTGGTTCTAATTTGTTTTTCTTTTTGAGCTGCATATTTTCAATTGTATATTTCCTCTTCTGATGACCTTTTCCTTTTGATGATGTACAAGTGTTAGACCTTGTTGTTGCTGATATTCCTACTGTTGTTGAGCTATGAAGGACCTTTCTCATCCTTGTAGTCCCTGTGCTGAAGATGGTTGCAGTTTCTGTGGTCTCTTTTGTGGGATAGGTTGCTACAGGATTTCCTACAGGATGTCTACAGGATTTCCTGTAGCTTCCTTTCCGTTAAACTCTCACATTTTTCCTCAGCCTTGAGGTAGAAAGGGTGTTGAAATGTGTGGAGAATGGGGTTATGGAATGGTAGGTGATGGATGTTGCTTTTGGGTATGCCTCCTCTTTCCTTTTTTCCCTTTTTTTTCATTTTTCCTCCTTTTTTTTGTAGTGTTTTCTTTGAACTTGATTTATTTGATGGATACATGGGCGACATGGTTATGAAAGGTATTGGCTGTGGTGTGCTGAGGTAAATGTTTTTTTTTTTTTACATTCAGACACAAGCTTTTTTCACCACCTTTCCATTGTACTGATCTTCTTTTGGTTTTGAAGACCTCCTTTAATTACTATAGGAAACTTCTATAGTATTACAGGGAATCCTGTAGAAAACACAGAACTGATTGAACTGATCTAGAGTGGAGTATAGATGGAAGACTAGGGGATAATGGAGGATATGAGATGGGTGAAGTAAAACATAGTTTTTGTAGGTCTTTCTGTCCTCTATATGTTTTTCTTATCTTCCTCTTGGATTCCTAGAAAATAGAATTGTCATCTTTGTACCTTTTTCTCTTTTTTCTCTCTCTTTTTTTTTTGAAAAACAACTAGTCTACCTCCAAGGAGGTTTTCATCCTAGTTTCCTTCCCTAGGTACCTCAATATAGGCTTTCACCTATATATATTTTCTTCTTATATTTTTTTGAACACTCTTGGGCCTCCTCAATAGTTTTTCAACCCAACAGTTGTACTCAAGTGCCTCATGGAGGTTTTCACCTGAGTCCCTTTTTTAGTTTTTTTTTTTTTCGGGGACATGGCAAGGTGGAAGCTGAGACTTTCTTGACCAACATCACTGTCTTGATGATGCTATTGATGCATTCCTTCTTTGATAAGGGCTTTTTGCAGATTTTTAATCTATACCCATTGACAAGCAAAGGGATAGCATCTGCATCAATGGTTCTTATTTGGACAACACCATTATCATGACACTTTTCTATTACATAAAGCCCTAACCATCTATTCCTTCACTTCCTTTTGAAATATTTGTACTGGGAATCATACAACAAAGCCCAATCACCTTCTTGAAACTGTTTGTCTTTTATATTCCTGTCAGGCAAGATTTTCCTTTGAACTTGAGTCACTTTTATGCCAAGGAGGGCCTGCATCCTAAATTCCTCTAACCCATTCAGTTGGAGAAATCTTTCTTTTTGTGCCCTAGTGATATCTAGATCAAGTTGTGATACCATCCTTAAGGTGTTGTATTCAAATTCAATGGACAAAAGGGCTTTCTTTCCATTGGGAAGCTCGTAAGGAGTGAAGCCAATGGTGGTCTTCCAGGTGGTATTGTAGGCCCAGGTGACCTCAACTAATCTATCTTCCCAATCCTTTCTGCTATTTCTAATCACCTTGGTTACAATGCCTTCCAATGCTTGTCTGGTTACGTCCTCATTCCCATTAAAATGTGGGTGGTAAGGGGTGGATTTTCTATGCTTGATCTTGTGCTCGATTAACATATGTTCAATCATGTGAGATGTAAATTGACTTCCTTAATCAAGGACTAGCTCTTTAGGGTACCCAAAAGTATAAAACACATTCTCCCTTAAGAATTCAACCAATTTTCTTCTGTTGCTACTTTAATGGCTTTGGCTTCAACCCTTTTTATTAAGTAGTCAGTGCACACAACAATGTACTGCTTCTGTCTGGATGGAGGTTCAATGGGCCTGATGAAATCCATGACTCACTTGTTAAATGGCTTGATAGTCACTTGAGGTTACAGAGGCATTTCATCCCTTGGAGTAGGTTTCGCTATCCTTTAGCACATATCGCACTCGATGGTATGCCTCCTTAAATCTTGGTGACAAGTGGGCCAATAATAACTAGCTTGTAGTACCTTGAATATTGCTCTTTCGGCTGCAAAGTGACCTCCATAAGGCCCATCACGACAAGCCAGAAGGATGTCAAAGACTTCCTCCTCCCAGACACATCTTCCCAAAAGCTGATACAGGCCTATCTTGAAGAGATTGCCCCCAATCCAAGTGAATGGGGTGCTTTTCCTTATGATTCTTCTCTCTTCCTTGGAAGATAGATTTGGAGGGAACTATGCAGATACCAAGTAGTTTTCTATGTTAGCAAACCATGGATGGAGAAACGAAATGGCAAATAAATGTTAATCCGGTAACTGATCATCAACCATTCCTTCCTCCCCTACAGGAAAAGTCAATCTGGATAAAAAATCTTCAACTACATTCTCCTTGCCAGACTTATCAATAATATTTAAATCAAATTGTTGCAATAAAAGTAACCATCTAATAATTTGGGCATTTACATCAGGTTTATTCATCAAGTATTTAATTATAGCATGGTCGATATGTACAAATGTCTACTAACCAGTAATGTAATTTCTAAATTTATTCAATGAATGCACAACAACTAGGAGCTCTTTTTCAGTTACTGTGTAGTTTAACTTGGCTTTCGACAGATTCTTACTAATGAAGTAAATGTCATAAGGTATCTTGTCATCTATCTGGCCTAGAGGTGCTCCTATATCTTTGTGAGCATCAACATGAATATGAAAAGGAAGAGCCTAATTTGGGCCTCAGAGAATAGGTGCAGTAGTCAACTTGTCCTTTAGGGTATCCAAGGCTTCTTGGCAGCTTTATGAAAATAAAAATTCACTCTTTGGCCAATAACCCAAATAAGGCAGAAGCTAACATGATGAAATATTTTATAAATCTCCTATAGTATCCGTCTAAACCTAAAAGCTTCTGACATCCCTTTTTTTCTATGGAGTCGGGACCCTTTTCATGATGGCTATCTGATTTGGGTCTACCTGTAGTCCTTCCTGGGATATTGAGTGTCCTAGAGAAGTCCCTGCAGTCATCAAGAACTCACATTTTCTGGGACTAAGAGATAAATTCATTTTAATTCATTTGTTTAGCACCTTAGCCAAGTTAGAGGGAGTCTCCTCGAAATCACACCCATAGGGTGTGAAGTCATCAATATAAATTTCTACTGCATCATGGACAAGCTCTGCAAAGATACTCACGAATGCTCTCTAGAAAGTGGCAAGGGCATTGCATAGATCAAAAGGGAATACCTTATAAGCGAAAGTACCCCAAGGATAGGTGAAGGTGGTTTTATCCTGGTCCTCTGGGCTGATCTGGATTTGATTGTACCCACTGAACCCATCCAAGAAAGAAAATAACCTCTTTCCTGCCAAACCATTTAGCACTTGGTCAATGAAAGGTAGAGGAAAATGGTCCTTCTTTGTGGCTTTGTTTAGCTATTGGTAATCAACACAAATCATCTACTTTCAATTTTTCTTTGGAACCATCACCAGATGAGACACCCACTCACTATCCGAGATAGGGTAAATGAATCATGCATCCACCAACTTCTGCAACTCTTCTTTGACTATATCCTTGAGAGATGGATTCATTCTCCTTTGGGGTTTTCAGACTGGTTTGTAACCTTCCTTGATGTAAATGTGGTGAGTACACACTGAGGGGTGCACTCCCTTCATTTCTTTATAATCCCAAGGAAAGGCATCCAAATGCTCTCTTAGCATATTACATAACTCTTCTTCTTGGTGTATGGAGAGAGAGGGGTTGATTTTCAATGCTCTTTCAGGGCCGAATTCTATTGTCTTCACATGAGTAGGGTTTGAGTAAGCTAAGCATAGATTAATCTGATGGTTGTCGTTGGTTTCCTTCATTACTTCCTCTCAAGACATGGTGTTGGGAGTTTTATTTTGGAGGGTGTGTTCAATCAAATCATCTTCATCAGGATGCCCTCCTCCTATGGTAGTTTCTACGGTATAGATTTGGGAGGAGTAGACTTCATCTTATTCCTCCTCTTCTAGCCATAAAGGTAGGTCATGGTCTAGAGATGGTTGAGAAAGAGGGTACAGGACCAACTGCTTGGATAGATTCCCACTTTTGATAGTCATATTTGCGTCCCTACAACTTATATAGGCATCGGTAGTGACTAACCAAGGCCTCCCAAGGATGAGAAGATAACCATTAAATTTGGTCTTCGGCTTGAGAACTAAGAAGTAAGTAGGGTATTCCCAGGAATCAATGGAGACCATGACATCCTCAACAATCCCCTTAGGGGCTACTATGGATCAGTCTGAAAGCTGCATGACTGTCGTGGTCTTTCTTAATGATCCCTGGAGATTCAGATTGAGCATAGTTTTGTTAGTCATTACATTGATGGCATCACCAGGATCAATCAAGGTATGGGGGACAATGGTTTCATCGATGTGTACATCCACTACAGGGCTCCCAAGGTAAAAATACTTTGGTAAAATTACCACCCCATCATTAAGTCAGACAACTGTCCAATGACATTAATTGTAGGGGTGTCTCTTTTTCGCCTTCCTGCATGTTTGAGACCCTTCTCTTTAATCATCTTGTTGTAAATGGGTACATCTTTAATAGCTTGGAGAAGTGGGATTTTGACACATGGATTTTTCAACTCACCCAGAAGTTCATTCTCTTCTATGGTATGCTAGACTGGATGGGTTAATCTTTCAGGAAAAGGTGGTGGATTTATGTTAGGCATAATTTCCTCTCTTTCCTCCTCACTCTCCCTAGGTGGAGAGGGAGGTTGGTTATCTAGGAGCACTCTCCCAGACCTAAGGTTGATTTCATGAATTTCCATAGCATAAGCATGGTAGGATGTCTCTCCACTATAGACCTATTGTGCCAGTCTGTTGTTTGGGTTTGAGTTTGGTTGGTCAGGCATCTAACATTGTTTAGGTGGAGCAGGGTGTAAAAGTTGTGGTTGAGATGGAGGTGAAGGTAATAAAGTTGGAGAATTGTTGTACTGGGGCCTCCACCCCTGAGGTGGTGCATTCACTAAGGTTGTGGAGGAGTACATGGTTGAAATGGCTGGTTGGTCGACTCAGAATGGTATTGAGGTGTAAAAGACCAGGGAGGAGGTGTAGACCAACAAGGATGAGAAGAGGGGAACCAAGAGGTAATAAATGTGTTTTGATTAGGGTTGTAATATGAATAGGATGACCCATGCAGGCCCTATTGGTATGGTCAAGAACCATGAGGCCTCCTTTGGTTTATGTAGCAGAGCTGTTCAGTCACACCTTTAGTTCCCCAATACACAACTTTTAGTCCAGGCAAAGAAGGGCACTTGTCTGTGGAATGGTTTTCCTCATAGACCGAGAAAATTTCTATAAGGTTCAATGGACATTCATTCCTAGGGAGCCTCCTTGTGTATCTAGGGCAAAAGATGGCTAATGCTTTCCCTCCTTCCTCCTTCTTCCTCTTCGTTTGCATAGTGTCCATCTACAGGGCAAGGGTTTGTGGCCTTTCACTCTTAAAATCTTCCAACATGTTACCAATTTCACTTTTTATAGATGTGTTGGAGGAGGATGAGTTGGCCACTATTTGACTAACCCTACCCATTTTTCTAGCTTCTCTAGAATGATTCTTGAAAAAAGTCTTGATATCCTCATAGGGTAGCTAGTAGATTTCCCCTCCTGATAGTACGTTTAGGGTTTCTAGGAGATCTTTCCTAATCACCCTCAAAAGGACTAACTTAAGTGACTAAGGATCAAGTGTGCACCTGGCAATTTTATAATTGAGTTGGTATCTTTCCTTATAACCCTCTAAGGACTCATAATGTCCCAAGCTCATTCTAGAAATTTCCTCTTTCGTATCTGTAGACATGCAATAGTCCCTATACTTGTTGTTGAAATATTGCTGCATCTCAGCCCACGTCGTGATACTATCCCCAGGTAAACCCATGAACCAGCATAGGGTTGCATCCTTAAGAGTGGATGGGAATAATATCAACTTCTGATCATCAAAGGTGTAATCATAAGTTCTGCATATGATAGAAAATTAGAGAAAAAAGGTATATGGATCTTCTAAGTTCAGGCCATGGAATTGAGGAAGAGTAGAGGGGCTTATGTTTTTAATCTTTGCACCCCCATTAGTTTCTTTGATGATAAAATAACCCTCAATTCTTTCTCTATCTCCCCTTTCATTTCTATTTCAACCATTATGTCAGTTGGAATGGTTTCTTCTTCTTCCCCTATAGGCTCTTCAAAACTCTCTGGTTGTTCTTCTAAGTAGTCCTCTAATTCACAACCATTGAAGAAGAGGGAATGTTGCCTGTTTGGAGTGGTGGGGGTAATTGGTAGAAATTTTCCTAAGTTATCCCTATTCCTATGAGGCATGAAAGGAGTGTTTTCGGTTTTTTTTTTCAAGCTCTAAGACTAATTGCAAAATTAAAAAGACAAACTGAAATGAAACTAACTGCTGAATGGAATCAATTGCAAAATTGAAAGGAAAGCAAACCAACTTAAAACTACTTTGCAGAATGGAACTAATAGTAGAATGAAATAGATAAGAAATGGAAGAAAGAAAGCAGAAATCACATCTACTCAAACACCTCCCCAACAATGGTGCCAAAAATTGATGAGCACCAGTATTGCAGCAAGGATGCTGCAACTCCTGGGGCTACCAACTTTACTTCATCAACCTGGGGTTCATACAAACTTGGAGGTGACAGTGTTGTATACACAAATAGATGTAATGGGTCCACTCTTTGTCACTGCTGAGCTAGGGTGATAGACCACCAGGGTTTCTCAAATCAAACTTCCATTGATCAGAAGAAGTCTTATTACCAATTGAGAGAGGATAATTTTACCCTAATTGAGAGAATTGTAATGCTACTTACTGTAGTAATGAAAGACTGAAAGAAATGCATACAAAACACATAACTCATCTAGCTATTTGTTAATATACCTTGCTTGCAAAAGAACTCTAATTTAACACATGTGAAGTCTTAACTAGCCTAAGCATGAAGTCTGGTCTAAACAGGTACTTAACTACTGTGTCCATGAATGAATATAAAGACTTTCTTTTCTTTTTGTAATTTTGTAAAAATGTAAATGCTAATCGTTCTTGGTTTCTGGGCAGGTGAGATAGGTATCGAGGGAGATGATTGCAATGGTTCATATGGCTTGGGATCCAAGCGATGGTCTACTCCTATCTTTAGTGATGTTTTTTTCACAATTCGGGTCAAAACAGGCCACGACAGGTTTTGCTACAGGATGTCTATAGGATGTCCTAGTTTACCTACAGGATCCCCTATTTTCCTACAGGAACATGCCGAAAGAATAGGGAGTGGTTTGAGAGGTGGTATGGAGCTTGGATAAGGTGAGTAAGGAAGAAATAAGGCAAGGGAGTGGTATCCCCTTTATAAGAACTCAAACTAAATCTTTACAATGGTTGGATTTTCTCAATAAGCATGGAAAGTTTTCCTTGTAAAACGATAACTGGAATTGAGAACTTAGTAGATTTTGGCGGTCATGGGTGGATATGGGTTGGCTGAGGCTAATGATATAAGGTATTCTTGCAATGTATAAAATCCTACAACATATACATCATTGTTCACATTTATCCATAAATTCATCTCAAAACAAGAAGGGTTTACCAAAATAGAAGAAAACAGAATTTTCATCATTTATTTGCCAATTTTATGCATGGGAATGCTTGAAACCATTTTGAAACAACATGAATTTTAATGCAATACCCAAGATATCAGAAATTTCAATTGCAACCTATCTTCGAAAACTGAAATATGAGGACCTAATTAGCAGAAAAACCCTAAATTTCATAAGAAACTAGAATTATGTCGTTTTTGGGCTAAATGGGAATTTCTCCTCAAGCCATGGTCCATAGAAGGGAGGAATGAGGTAAGATACACCTATTATCATCCTTTTTTTAACATTTTCTTATCTCTATAATGCTACTATTAGAGCTATTCACAAGTGGTAGAAAACTAATCAAATCTACCAATACTTGCAAATTGACAACACCAAAATCAGTTTAACAACTAACTATGAGATAACCTAAGAATACATGTACAGTAAGAGGAACCTCTACTGCTAGGGTTGGGCCCTAACCCAAGAGATTCAACCCTCTGAGTCAACTCAGTGCTGGATCAAGGGAATGCTGCTCAGTTTCATTAACACATAAAAAATACATAAAAGTGCTTGGTCACAATCCCTCAACTCAAAAAGATGCTTAGCTATCTTGCAAAAAAAATCTCAATCCTAATGAGGATCTAGGCCTCTTTATTTATACTACTGAAGTTGCCAACACTTCCCTAAATCTATGGAGGCTTGGCTCCCAATCTTGAGATTAACTCGTTCTTAACTGTCACTGGCTTGGCTGCCAATGATCCTCATGACTTGGTTGCTTGCAACTCCGAGCTGGTGTGATTTGATTGAGGGCTCTTTGAGTTAGTGAGGAGTTAAGGAGGGAGATCCTATCTCCTATAATCTCTCGTTCTTGTCTCGTTTGAGTTCCAACACCCTAATTAGCCACAATTTGCTCCCAAAACCTACAATCAATGCACATTAGACCACTAGACATGACATCTTACTTTTACTCATCTCATTAAGAAAAATATAATTAAAACATGTAAAGAATTATGAGAAGAGTTGATTTTAGTAAGATGCAGGTGCATTAAGATCCATATATTTTACCCATTGGTGACCCTCATCACTCCATACTTTGAAATAGAGCCAAGATTTGATCTCAGGGTATTTTTATCATACCATCGGTCAAGGATCTTACTATATTGGTGCTAACATAACATGAATACAAAAATCTAACGAATTCAGTACATATGAATATCGACTGAACCACAATCACAATATTCACTCATCCCAAATAAGGTGTCTTTTTAGGCTCTATTTTATGCAACAGAAAGGTGCACATTCATTCCATGTAGATCATTAATACATCTATACAGGAATATGAATGAAGCACATGAAAAGATTCAAACTTGTTAAACTAAATAGATTATATTTATAGAAAAAAATTACAGTGGGTTCACTATTGAGTCCTATAGAATTTGT
The DNA here is from genome assembly GCA_031772625.1 of Pinus tabuliformis. Classification (NCBI taxonomy): domain Eukaryota; kingdom Viridiplantae; phylum Streptophyta; class Pinopsida; order Pinales; family Pinaceae; genus Pinus; species Pinus tabuliformis. The sequence goes on from CM062816.1 coordinate 1,956,222,371, forward strand.
TCGAGCTCTACCTATTAGCTTCCTCCAATACTAAAAATCCTACACTAGACTCCCTCCTCTCCTTCCTAGCTATGTACAAACATAGATATATGCTTAGTGAACATCAAACGAAATGAGATATTTTTTCTGTGGACATGTCCCAACTCTAAAACTATCTAACAGCTTAGTAGATATTGGTTACAATTGCAAAGGCCCAATTGGCCCCAAACACCAACTCATCCAACAAGCTAACCTATCACTACATGATTCTTACATAACTAGGACACTTGGATCTACACTAAAATCCTTCTAATCATAATTGATACAAATTAGCAATGAGGAAAATAAATCCTTTTTCTTTAGAATTTACATGACCCCCCTCATGTTTGGACAAAATAATTTATGTGAAGGTTGGTTCCTGTATCAAACTCGCCAAGTGGAAAATGTTTTTCCTCTTAGTCAAATGCCTTCAATCCATGAATCATTCAAGGGCCGAAACATTGTATTTTTGCTGCTTCATTAGTCACTTTAACCTGCTAGGATCCCAAATTTGTTTCTACATTACTCCAATTGCATTGTTGCAGTAATTGGGAATAAAATAATTTGTCTCTTAATGTTGACTATCCTTCTACTTTGATTATATCCTTTCATAGACATCCTTTGCATCAACATCCATATATTATTGATTTTTTCTTCTAGCCTTGTCCTCGGTTGATTGATGATGGCATTCCCCTTTAGTTCATGCTTCTCATGTTGAATATGTACACCATTTTCTAACGACCTTTCCTCAAAGGGCTTCAACTCCATCAACAAATTTAAGGTGTCCTCATCACTCTTCATGAGCAGTTCATCTAGGTGTTTCTCTTCCTCTTCATTAGCCTCGTTAAGATTCTATTCCTACACCAACTCTATCATGTTCAATTTAGCAACAATACCTTCACATTTGGTTAAGAGATTACTTGTATGGTTACCTCCATTATTTTCCCTGGTATTCTCTATATTCCTTGCAAGAGAAAAAATCATTCCTCTTCGATTCAACTTCTGAAAGGTTGTCTAATCTTGTACTATGGACATTCCTCCATCTGTTTCCTCAATTTAGTTTTGAGCGATTTAGTGCTCAAATGTCCCAAATCATATCTTGAAATACCAACATTCACACACGAATTTTCAATTTTAAAAACATGAGGTTTCTTAGCCTCTTCTGTTAATTCCATCATCAATATTACCTTTTGTGCAAATCTCTTCTTCCAGTGTCCTTCAGTAGATAATGGTGCATCCTCCATTTCAATAGAATTTGGGTTTTCTCCTATTTTGGTACTTTGAAAAAACACTCCTCCATTCACCATTCTCATGAAAACTTTGTATGGCTTCCCTCCTTTGACATGCTTATGGTTTTCACATCAACAAATTTGACTAGTTTTAAAATCAAGAGGCACCCGAGTCTTTGTTGATGCTCCTATCATCATCTGTTAGTTTGGAGCTTTCTCAAAGTAGATTATACTTTTAACTAGTATCATATGCTCTCTTCCATCATATTTTCCAATTTTTAAAATGTGAACTATTTCAATGTTAGACTTAACAACCCTATGGTATGTTAGTAAAGTAATTAGCACGTACTTCATCCCCTTAACCATTTAATTAGTGGAATAGTTCTTAAATCACTTCCTTCTCACAAAAAAGTTATACTTTTGGTCTTCCTTCTCTCTCTCTCTATTGTAGTGGTTTACTTACAATACTGAGTCTTTCTTTTAACTTAGTAATGTCCTTATGAAACTCCTATTGAATGATTTTCCTCTTCATGCAATTTTATTTGGCATCTTTCTTTATTTTACTTTGGCTTGCACTTAGACCTCTATTATGGCCAACAATGATAATTTTATTTTCCTCTTGCATGAGCTTATCCATGCTCATCATGAGCTGCAACCTAGCCCTGTAACAAGCCTCACCCTACTTGTTACCTGAACACCTCACCTCAACTTGGATATTGGTGATTCTCAGATACCTTCCTCTCAAACCTCTTGAGCACTCATTTCTCCTCTCTTCCTTTTGCGCCCTACTCGATTCCTAAGAACCCATTTGGTTCTTTCTTTTTTTAGGACTTCCTCTGTCCCATACTTCTTTCCAACCCTAGCTAGAATTATTCAGCTGAAGTCCCTCTACTACAAGCTATTTTGTGCCATAGCTTGTTATAATATTAACAATTCTCTTCTATAAAAGAAAATTATCATAGATTCTCTTGCTGCGAGGCTTATTTTTCCACACACTTCCCTCTTTCCTCTAAGAGCTCCATACAGTCTTCTCCCATTGTCACAACTTCTCTAACTGTAATCAATGCTACCTGCAGTTATTAAATATAAAAATAAATTTAAATACCATATTACCTCTTAGGGTTCCTACACTTTTGAGATCTCTATATCTCATGTCTCTTTCTGTTCTTTAGTATTTGGACATGTTCTCGCTATCATCCTCTATCTTTTTCTTAGTTCGAGATCTTTTTTCACCCTTCTCTTTCTTTCTTTCATCCAGGCACTTCCTCCTTATTATGATTAGTATCCTTACTACTCCTTTACTCACTTCTTCTTAGGGTCTTGTATTATACTTCTTGTCTTGGGAAAATTCCTTTACACTTCTGAGGCTCATCATGCCTACTTTATCCTCATGTGGTAACCCTCTATCAAAGCTTCCTCCGGTATCCTCTATCTGAGGTTATTGGGTGTGTTCCCCTATCTCACCTATGTGCCTTGCTTTCCTAATCATGTCTTTTCAAAATTACCAAACTATCATTCATCTTTCAAATAAATAGAGAAATCATTACCTTTTTGATATTTCGTTTTCTTCTCTTCACTCATTATAAAAGCCACTAGCTCATTCTTGTTCTCCCAAAGAAATCTTTTTTTCCACAAATATATTTATCATATTGAGCATTCTTTATTACTCTCATCCTCCTCAATCTTTCGTTAGCCACAATCTTCCTTTTTGTCTCTAAATTAGTCAAATTCTTTGATCCCTTTCTCCTTCTCAGTTCCAATAGAATCACTACCACTCTGATACCATTTGATGCAACAAAGGTGTGGTTTCATCTCTTTTTTCTGATACCCAACTCTGATAAAATAAATGAACCCCAAACATATACTTTCCACATATGCAGTAGGAAAAAAAAAAACCCTTTCTATGGTTAGGAACCAATATCTCGACAGAGATCGTTATATCTCCAGATTTAACAGACCCTTGTTCTTTCTTGGTTGGGAGTGGTCACGATTGGGTCTTGTTCCAAACTCCACTCCCCCACAAATGATGACATGTAACTTGTCCTAACCAAAATTTTTCCCGACCTTTGTCACTAGAGTGTGCACTCTAGGTCAAGGGATTCAACCAAAATTTACGCCTAAATCTCCTCCTATGTTCCAACTATAGATTTTGGTTTGTTGATCAAAGGGCTTCACGATGGTTCAACTCCCAACTACCAACTTCTAACTTGTCTAGAAAAAAAAATTTCCCGACCTGCGTCACTGTGGGGTCCACCCTAGATTAGGGGATTTGACCAAAATTCAAGTCTCTAATCTCCTCGCTTGGCCCAAATACAATTTGTGTTTCATTAATAAACAAGTTTTGTGGCAGTTGAACTCCCAGAACCCCGTGACCACAACCTCTAGAAGAGGATGGAAATTTTCCTATTCTATTTGGATGTGTCTTGGAGGATTTTTGTCTCTCCTTTCAATTAGATCCCCAATCTCCCCTTTAACGTTCCCAAATCTGGCTGATAGTTTGGGATTGAAGGAACCTGAAAGTGGCTCTGACACGTCTCTACTTGAATCCTAGGTTTCTACAAGTATTCACCACTTTCAATTTACATTCATTTCCCCCTCTTCATGAGTTTGAATTCCTCGACTCCACCATTAATCCTTCGAGCTTTAAGGACACTCAACTCTTTTGTTGAACTCCCTCGAGATTTTCTTTCCCCTTCTCCTCACTCTTCTTTTTTCTAACTCCAAACTGTGACATAGAGCCATGAGTCGGTATTAGGATATTTCTCTCATACCATCAATTAAGTCTTTTACCATATTAGTGCCAAAATAATAGGAACAAACCAATCTAACAAATTCAGTATATATGGATATTGACTCTGCCATTGAGGGAGGACATAATGATGATATTCGCTCTTTCGAAACTAGGCGTCTTTTCTAGCTATATTTGATGCAACATGTAGGTGTACATTCATTCCATAAAGAGTATTAATACGTCTATGTAGGAAGAGGAATACAATACATGAAAAAGATGAAAGTGATCATATTCATTAAACTCGAGATTATATTTACAAGGAAAATTTACAGTTGAATCACTAGTTGAGTCCTCTAAAGTCCACTTGAGCTCTACCTCTTTTCTTCCTCCAATTCCAAAACTCTTCCACTCGACTCCCTCCTCTCCTTCCTAGCTATATATAGACATGTATCAATTGAAGAACATCAAATGAAATGAGATATTTCTTTCTTGACACCTGTCCCCACTCTAAAACTATCTAATATCTTAACATATATTAGTTATATTTGCATAGAGCCAATTGGCCCCAAACACTAACACATCCAAAAAGCTAACAGCCTATCAATATGAGATTCTTCTAGAATCATGACGCTTGGCTCTACATTGAAATCCTTCTAATTCTAATTTATACAAATTAACAATAAGGAAAATAAAATCCTTTTTTTTTATAATTTACATGACCCCACCTACTTCTCAACAAAATAAGTTACATGGTGGTTGATTCTCCTTCATCACACAAGAACCCTCCCTGCGAATCCCTTTTGTCACAATGATTTTACTATGCAATATCAAAAAAATTTAACAAGGTTGTTAAATTTTAATATTTTTTATTTTTATTTTAACATAGTATAATATTTTGACTTTAATAATTTAGTATTTTAATTCGATAATTTTTAATATAATTTAGTTTTAAAATTGGAATATAATTCTAATTTTAATAGTTATTTTATATTTAAATTAATTGATTTAAAATATATGAAGTTTATAATATGAAATTTAAAATTATTATAAATAAATTTAAAATATTAAATATTTAAAAATAAATATCTTACTAGATGTGACAACATGGGAAGTGCTTCATTGATCTCAATATAGGTAAAATCAAAACATTGGTAGTGAGCATAAGCATGATAAATTAAAATGTGGAGCCACACCATAAATAGTATGATTGTTCTTTATTATAGAGTTACTGCCTTATCATATGATCTAATCCTTTATTATTAGAAAGGAAGAGTCTGAGAGATTATATTAACCATCATTTAGCAATTTCTATTAATAACATATTAATGATTCCTATTAATGAGTAACTTATACAATGTGGATTTAAAACATAAATTTTCCTTATACTCTAACATCATTGGCATGAATCCTATTTCCAAGTTAAGGTGGTTCGGGTGGGGAAGGAATACAACTAAGAGTGGTTGACTCTCTCAATAAATTACACGTGTTCCTTGCTTGATCCTACACGTGTCCCTTGATCCAAAGGAGAACTAGCCATTGCCTTTTTTTTAAATTAACTAATGTAAAAATAATTGTTATGGAGATCCATAATTTATTAAGAAAATACAAAGGAACCCTTTTGTTATTGCAGGGATGTTTATTAAATACCATAAACCATCCATTCTTTTAATGGTTGAGATGTGCACCCATTCATGGAATGTAGACTCTTACTTGGATAAGGGAGTTAGTTAGTTTTAGGTTTAATAAATAATTAAACAATCATTTTTTTTTTGTTGTTTGCAATTATCTCACTTTTTCCATTATCTCACTTTTTCCTTACTAATCCTATTGAGTAATACTCTATTTTCATAGTGCTATATTTATATATTGTATAATTATAAAGGCAGGGTTAGTATAAGAAACAATGCTATTAGGTATAGTGATATGCTAATAGAAGAAAGAATGCTACTAGACATAGTGGTATGGCTAGTAATTTCCTAGTGCTATATTTATATATTGTATAATTATATTGAAGCATGGTTAGTATAAGAAACAATGCTATTAGGTATAGTGATATGCTAATAGAAGAAAAATGCTATTAGGCATAGTGATATGGCTAGTAAAAGCAAAAATGATATGGGTTAGGTTTTGGTCATACCAATAGAAGAAAAAATGTGTATATAAAAAATAACATAAATTTTAAAAATTATGTAAATTTATATAAATTATCACATATAAATTCCAAATTCCAAATATAAATTATCTCGAAATTAGAAATGATTTATTAAATGCATTAAGTTCCAATAATGCCAACTAGACCCTCTTGTTTCACCTCACCTCAATTGAGGCTAATCAACAATAACATGCTCATAATTGGAAAAATGAATGGATTTCTTTTATTTTTAATTCCTACCTAAAGATACACACACGCATATCAATTTATATTCATTTTTTTCATTTATAAAATCAATAACAATTTCCTATGTGCAGTTTTGTATGAGTTAGAACTATTTAAATAAAAATGTGTGTTGTAAAGCGCTTCAGGCAGCCGCTTTGTTGATAATTTTTCTTTCTAGTACTCATTAACAATATTGATCTTATAATGAAAAAAATGAAAGGACAAATTCATATTGATCTTATAATGAAAGGAATATGAATTTGTCATTGCTAAAAACTAAGCCACTAGATAAAACAATATTAATATAAATACTTATCCTATTTACAAATTAGGTGCACGGTTCAAACTACCACTTAGAACCCAAACAATTTTGATGCGATTAACCTTATACCATGTAAATTAGGTGCATGGTTCTAACTACCAATACGAACCCAAACAGTTTTGCCTTTTTGTTGATGTCATATGCCCTTATACCATGTTAGATGAAATTTCCCTTAAAAGTAGTTTTGACTTTTAATTTTCTGCTTGAGATTTGAATGGGTGGAAACTAAAATCCCATATCTCATAAATAAACCTATATCGAAATTATTCAAACATAATATATATCGAAATTGCTCAAACATAAGTATCTCCAACCAAAATAAATGGAAAGTCAAATTGTCATTCGCAGAAACCGATGGGCATAACGTCAGCCCTAAAATTAAGACTTGGGTCAATGGAATACCTGTTCCAAAACAAAGACTAATTATGTGATGAAACCTTTGGAAGAGATCTTAATGTACTATTGTAGGTACGTGTTGCAAACAAAGACTAATTATGTAATGAACCTTTGCAAGAGATCTCAATACACTATTGTAGGTGCAACGCGTTACGGAGACGAGGTGCTGACTAATTTGTGCTCGACCTCGTCCTCAACGCCTTCACCTTGCAGCTTTGTGGACATCATGGCCGTCGTTCAAACCATTCATTTTCAGGGCCATCATTCTTTACATTTAATCATCTGATTGGAGAAACTTGAGTATCGTGTTCTTCAATTCTGTGGGTTTCTCCAACGGAAGAGAATGCCCACAGTCTTTTATCACCAGAAGTCTAGCCTTCTCTCCGATATGCCTGGAAATATTATAAGGGGAAACATAATAGCTCCATGGTTTCTGCATTAAGAAAATATATTTTTGTCTAAGGAGGTTGTTACCTTTGTAAAAGATAGGCCTCTTCCAACCCGAAAATTCTATCCTTCTCGCCCCAAACTATTAGAACGTCCTGTCAGATTTTAAGAGATTAAATTCCATTGATTCGTTTCAAAATATTAGAAGATTTTGTGAGATTATCGAATTTAGTATATGACCAAGAAACCAACCTGGTTTATTGTTGGCAATGACTGCAAATTCTTTAAACCGATGACTATCCCATAGAGGAGCTGTTCCTTCTGCATAGTCTTCCGAGAATTGAAATTGAAACACAAAGAGTTCCAATATTATTTCAAGATAACATTTCCAAGAGACAATCCGAATGACCATGTAAAAACATTAACATCAAGCCCATGGATTCCATAATACTGAATCCAAAGAGCCCTCTCATTTCGACTGTGGATTATTGAAATTCGCCTGGTACCTGGATCTTGCTTGAATAGGAATAAAACTTCTGTCAAACAACCAAATGGCCAAGGGTAGGTAAAGTTTACGAGTGCAAAGACGTCGGGTCAATGAATATAAAATATTAGTGTAGAATATAAAATATTAGTGAAAGTGAAAATAAGTGGGAATCCATAGTAATTAAATAGGTATTATTATTATTATTATTATTTTTATTTTGGAGTTTAGAAAGTGTGATTAAGATTTTCATAATAATCAAATATATATTATTTTCTTGTTTTTTTAAGTGGAGTAAGATTTTGTTAACATTTTTATTACAATTAAAAACATGTTAATTTATTTTATTTTATTTTTGAGTTTTAATCAAATAGATATAATTTTTTATTCTTATTTTATTAATATTTTAATAATAGTTAAATAAATATTATTTTCGTATTTATAATATATTAAAAAGATATTATTTTATTTTATTTTATTTTTGAGTTTAGCATATTGTTATCAGGATTTTCATTTTAATCAAATAGATATAATTTTTTATTCTTATTTTATTAATATTTTAATAATGGTTAAATAAATATTATTTTATTATTTATAATATATGTCACTCACTCAATTTTTTAATCTTTCATTAAGGTTATGGGGTATTACATTTTTCTCAAATCCACAACTTTAAGAATATGGGGTATTAATGTTTTATGTGTTTGTTAACATAACAATTAGCTTTGATTTTAGGAGTATTCAAGAGACCCCACTTCCTTCAGGAATATACATAAAATTATTTGAAACTTTTACCACAGGTACCTGAGATTTTTCTTATGCCTTCTAAGTTTAGAAGCCTTAAATTTCAAAGATATAAGATTATAGCATAATATTATTATGACCTATTTGAAGCTTGATCTAGAGGCGTTCATGATACTTGACTTCCTGAGAGCATATGTTTGAAAGTGTAGTGAACCATGATTTGAAAATCAAACGATAGATTCAATGAGATTTTGCCTCATTATGGTCCAAGTTTCAGCGTTTGAAACCTCTTAGGAAAGATGTTATAGTGAAAATACTAAGATGGTTTGTTTCAAGAAGCATTCATGAAGCCAAACATCCTATGAATATAAAGTCAAATTGATCACATGCTATTATCCTCTTCGACCATTCATACTTCAACCAAATAATTTAGAATTCCTTTGTCACTCGTGGTCTCTTCAATTTTTTTTCTTTAAAGTCTTTAAACTTTATATTTTTTGAGTGAAGGAGACCCCTCCAGTTGGAGAAGACCAGTCTCTTAACCCAAAGATGTAGTTTTTGGTTATCTCTCAGCTTTCTCCTTCTATCTCAGAGAAAACTACGAAGTGCTAACAAGCTTTAAACTTGAGAAACTACTCATGTATAACATCTTATAATAAACTACGAAGTGGTAACAAGCTTTAAACTTGAGAAACTACTCATGTATAACATCTTATAATAATCTACTGTAATTGAAAATAATTGAAGGCTTCTCATGAACTGAAAATACTGATAAAAACACTAACACTAACTCATCTACCCACTGGTCTATATGATAACCTAATAAACAAGTAACCATGGAAATGTCTTGTCATGACATCTTAGAGAAGATAGAAGCAGAGTATGGGGGATTTGTTCTAGGAAATTAATAATTCTTAGATAGAAAACATTCAAAAATATGGACTCACTTAGGGAAAGTAAGGTTTTTATATATTTCCATGAGTACGTAAATGGAAAACGGGTGCAGAGAGGCCTGAAGCTTGAAAAATTCTTTCTTGGGAAATTGAAAACAAGAGCTCATTACGGGTGCAGAGAGGCCTGAATATTTATCTGAAGAGCTTGAAAAATTCTTTCTTGGGAAATTGAAAACAAGAGCTCATTGTTTTGCGTGATAACTGCTTTCTAGCTCGGGAGGTATGTGAGTTGACTCCAGGTAGCAAATTTAGGGGAAATATGAGTCTGAGGAAAAGTAAATTGAGGTAGGAGTGATTGCTAGATATTTAAATCATCACTCTCGTCTAAATACTTTTGTTTTTCCTAATTATGCAGCTTATACAAAACAAACTCACATTTTGTTTTTACTACTTTGTACTTGGTATCAATTAAAGGGGTCCTATCTAAATCAAGAACACGAGGTACCATAGGATTATCATAAGGCATATTTAGCTTTTCTTTGTGTGAAAACATCCTAATTTCAATGGGAAAATCAGGGAAACAAAGTTATTAGGCTGTAATTAACTGAGATTTTCAAAAGGATATAACTTTGCAGAGGAGGATGGTATGCTTTAGAGATGCTTCAAGTTGAACTTGCATAAATCAAACAATTATGAAAAGGGAAATTTGCAGGTCAAGGTAGGATTTTTATAATGGAATATGAGGGAGTTTAATGACTCAAGTTGAACTTGCATAAATCAAACAATTATGAAAAGGGAAATTTGCAGGTCAAGGTAGGATTTTTATAATGGAATATGAGGGAGTTTAATGAGATTGTTACCATTTTTAGATCAGGGCATTAATGAGAAATTCATAGGTTGGAGGGGCGAATTTATTATCCAAGATTTACATGAATGTTGGTGGGTGATTTGAACATTAACGGTCATATGATGTGGAGAGTAGGTGATGTGGACGGAGGGATGAATGACAAATGGCATGGGTGGATAACGCGGTAATGAATGGGCAGAAGGAAGCATCAAATGGTGGTCTGTGGGGTGGACAGCAGTGGGAAATGGTATCGGGAGGGGACAAAACTTCATATCAAAAAAAGTTTAAAACAAACTTTAATAAACTACAGCATTTGAACTAACCTACCATTCAAGGCTTCATTACTTTTTGTTTTTCTTTTCCCCTCTAATTTTTCTTTTCTATTTTTTATTTTTCTTTTATTTTTTCTTTTTTAAAGACTAAATATTTAAAATGAAAAATAATTTACAATATCCCTCTGGCATAAATTACTGAATAAAAATACTCCACTACTATATTTATAGGACCCTAACACCTTCACGAATTCGTTTCATTCTTCATCTCCTAATTCACCATTTCATTCTGTTTGCACTTGCCAACAGTTGATAGTGCTCTCATATACAACTACAGAATTGGATGCCAAATACTCGAAACCTTTCCTACAGATTCTCTAATTTCTAAGAATGTTTGAAAGATTTGTAAAATTACCATTACACTACGTGGAAGAGTTTTCAAAGTGTATCACTGTGTTGTGTGTACAGGTATCTTAAAAATGCTATGAACAGAGATGTGGTGAAGGAACTAGATTCCATCACAAAATCGAGGGACACTGAATCCATCACAGAATCCATAAACGCAACCACAATAGAGGGTGACCACAATGAGTGTGAAAAGCATGCTTCTCCACGTACGGGTTATCATCCTATGGATTTTGATGCACGTGGAATTTCTTCCAATTTCTTTCATTACATTAGTCTACCTATGTGAGGTCTCCCATTTCGTAAAGCCAAAGTTGCTTAATTTCAAAATATATTATTACTGTCCTCTCGTACTTAGTATAATGTCGATTTAGAACACCTTATTAATGTGCTCTTACACTTTACAATAGTCACCATATAGTACAATAAATAAATTATTCTGCAAAATCAGGGCAAATAATTACCCCGCTATGGATTTAATTTTTTATTGAGATGAATTTCTTGCTCTTTTCAAATGAAAAAAAAAAACAACTTTTTCTTATAATTTAACTTGACATGAATAAACAAGGAGCCACTGTTGTGGCGCTAGTCCCTGCCGGTTGAGATTTAATCTGTGTTTAATTTGCATTATCATCAGAGCTGGTTTGCATTACTAGTGTGTTTTAGGCATGTTTACTTGTATTAAGATTTAGTGAATTGAATAGCGAATTGTTGTATGGACTTTTTGACTTTATGCAAAGAGTGAAATATAATGAACTTTGCGTTTGTTAAGTAAGAATTGTGATAAATGTAAGATTAGTTTTAGATGTAATATTCCAATGTGTCATGATTTAGAAAATGTTTAGATTAATAATTAAAATGTAATAAAATTTAAGAGTGAATCATAGAAACTTTGAGGGGAAAAAACTATAAAAGGTAATAATAATGCATTATAATGTATGAAGAATTAAAGAGTGTTAAAGTAAGTTATGTATTTTAATAAGCATGGGATATAAAATATATTTAAATGCATAATAATGAATTCATGGTGCAGAAAAGATAGAATTTTGTTATTTTTTTACATTTGAATATTATGGAAATATTCATAAAATGATAATGAGCAAATAAACATTATTATGAATATAAATTTGTTAATTAAATCCGTGGTGGAGAGAGTTTAATATTTAGATAAACGATTGTCGGAAGTCAAAGAAGAACTTAAGCATTTAAAAATTATGGAGTCTTGGACCCATGATTGAAAGATTAGGTATCTAGTAACATGTTTGGACATAAGTGATACCATTCAGGTTAATGTCAATGATTGGGGAATTATTCCATGGTCAAAAGAACAAAAGATATATTTATTTAAAAATATTGTTTATCATAACTTTAGTGTGAATTTTAAATTTCTCCAATTACTAATTAGCAAAGAAAATAAACCCTGTATCTAATTTCTAATTAGTAATTTGTTGCATTTAATTAATAATTTGTTGTGATGCAAAAGGACATGACTTTTGGTTTTTTTTATAGTTTTGGGTTAGTAAATATAGGATCTAAGTACAATAGCAAAGTAATTTTGATAAGTTTATTTTATAAATTAAAAACTAAAATAAACAGATTAAAATTAAAAAAACATTCAAACTCTACGAGTTGAAATGTAAATTGATCATGATCTGCAAGAAAAAATTCATTATCTTTTGGTGTTGTGTACTCTTGCTTTCTGCAATATCTGTGTTCCATTTAAGTAAGTGAGTTTTTTATTGAAATTTTTTCGAAGTATAATGAAATGACTTACATCACAGATAAACAGATGCCATTAAACATAGTTGTTTTTCTATTTTGTGATTATCTTAATAAGGGGGTATAGTTTAATATAATTCATTTATTTGGCATAGCATAAGCATAGGAGGTATGATGACATATAGAATGACGAAAATTGGGATAATTGAAAATAATAAAAGAATGGAGATTGACTATACCACTTCAAATTACTCTATTTTTTAGTTAGAAATAATGTTTTGGCAGCTTGATTTTTTAAAAGTTATTATGTTATTAAACTTTATACGTGGTGACAAGAAAGGCTTACCTTGGCATAAGCTAATTATTGCAGGTTAACACAACTGGGAGAAATGATATTACATGTTATAAATTATGAAAGTCATATTCAATTAATAGTGTTTTAAAAAATAGATAAAAGTTCATTTCAATGTGGGAATCTTTTTATTCAAGGAATTTTATTTCTTTGTGATTGGAAGTGTAATCTTTGCATTATGAATACTGAATAATAAAAATATTATAGGAAATTTATAGTTAGTTAAAACTATAAATAGTTTAATAGTTATAATTAAATATGAATGGATAAGCAGTATTTAATATTATATGGCTAATTTAAATTATAAAATGCATTATTTATTTAAACATTAAAGATAGAGTGTGATATTATAATTAAATAAAAATAAATAATAACAATATTTTTATATTGGATCAGAGATATTGAAATTTAATTATAATTGGCATGTTTATCATGATTAATAATAGTAAAAAGTGTTGATCATAATTAACATGGTTGTGATGCTAATGCATGGCCATGTCGCTAATCCATGGTCAAAATGGTGAATCATCATTAAAATGGTGAATGATGCTGAAGCATGCCCAATGTAGTTAACAAATATTAAAAATAAACAAACCCAACTATTAAAGAAATGAGTTCAAGTAACTAAATATAGTAGATATAAAATGGTGAATGATGGTAAAGCATGAGCAACATGGCTATCAAATATTAGAAACAAACAAACCCAAATATTAGATAAATGATTTCAAGTAACTAAATATAGCAGATAGTAATTTATATTTATGGAACTTGTTCAAATTGAATTATAACAGTGGTTTTCTACATAAAATCAAATATATAACAGATAAAGATGCCAATTTATTAAACATTAGCATACTGAATCAAGAGCCATAGAGACAAAATAAAAACTGCCAATGCCAATTTTTATCAACTAATAATTAATGCATTAAACATTAGCATAATGAGTCAAGAGCCATAGAGACAAAATAAAAATTGCCAATGCCAATTTTTATCAACTAATAATTAATACAACATTTGACTAGATGAATGTTCAGATACAAGATGATCATTTAAGAACATAGGATTTGTGCTGTAACATTTTGTCATTCTGTCAATACAATCTCATTTTGTCAGCAATGACAGCACTTCATTCCAAGTTTGCATGTTTCAAAAATTTCAGTTGAAGGGGATGCCAAGGAATTTGCAGAAATTTATGCTTCTTTATACTAGCTTAACTGCTGAATTTTAACAAGATCATTTCCAGACTTTCCTAGAATGGCTGCAACTGTGCATTCAGATGTTACAACTTCAACTGTAGTTTTTGTGATAAGCTGACCAGCTGCTGTCACACTGCCAAAAGTGATATACAATGCCAAGGACATTAGTACAGAAATAGTGATCGGCAAAACCACTATGACAGCAGCAATTGACAAAATTTTGCAAATGTTGTGTACCTTTCACGAGTGACATCATCATCATGCTCTGTCACGAGTTGCACTTGATATCATCAACTGCACTTGCTGATGCATATAAACTAGTTGAGTCAAAACAGTAGTCAAATTATGCAAGACTGAAATAACATGGAAGTTGAACCTAAAACATCTCAACTCAATTTTGCATCTAATAATATCTTGATCCATAAATAAAACAAAGATGTCTGGATATGGTATTTGCAAAAAAACCTGAAATAGTTGCAAACAGAAAGAACCATCATATAGTTGCAGATTGTACTTGCCTTATGTGAGGAGGGAACAACACAATTTCAAGGCCAGCATGTTCCTGCATTTTGTAATCTGTAGAAGAAACAGTTGGTTAGAATAAAATGGTAACATTGTAAATTGAACAGAGGACATATTTGAGAGAAAACATGTTAAGGAGTTATCTGAACTAAGGCTTCTTTTGCAATACTTATGACTGTATAAGAGTAAAACAGATCTCTAACATGGCTTGTTCCAGTTTTCCAATCTTGACGAGATCTGTTTTAATTTGCAAAAACAATTTATTACAAAGTTAGTATTGTATATACTTGAACCAACTGATTAGTTTCGAAAGCACAGTGAGCAAGGCGTTTTCTTGGTAATATTCTAATATTGGCAGTTGTTCTGTGCTTCATTTCAGAAGTCATTGCAACAGTGCTGCTAATCAGACAACAAAATTTCAAAATAATGTCAAGCTAAACAAGCAGAACAGGAACCCCACCAACAACAAACACAAATTTCATATTCATGCTAACTAGTTAAACATGGCATTGCACAAGGAGAGATCAAAACCATGAACCTACAAAGCCATAAACTTCTGAAATAAGGTTTGGACTTCAAATGATGTAAAAAAATGAAATGGGTTCAGATAAGAGATAAACTTACTCAATTGAAATTCAGCATTGAGTCCGAGCAAGAATACCAATGGAATGAGTGGAAGCTACCAGAAATGTATATTAGCCATTGTGTCCTTTGTGCATTATAGATTGGAAACCATGTGAGCATTGTTCAGATTGTAAACTGCAAATCATGTCAGCAGTCTCCAGATATATGGCATATTCAGATGGTCTGTGGGATAAATTCTTTCCTCGTAATGTTACCAGATTTTATGCAAAGCAGTTACCGTGTAGCATTTGTTTTGAAAATATAACTCTACGCTTGACTTTGAATTAGATGTGTTTAGGAACATGGAAAAAATTTAAGCAAATTGTAGAGCTAACAGTAAACAAAAACATAGGTAATATAAAACAAAACCTTTCGAGCCCAAAACTTTCATTTGGCTTAAGGTTATAATGCTATTATAATGAAAAATCATGCAGATCAAGCAACGGTTAGCAATTGATTGATTGCATATAGTCCCAGGGAAGGAGTAATAATACCAAATGCATTATGTCATAATTGCATTTTCAAACAACATATATTCATTTCAAAGTGCATATAGTTTGATGCTATTTATAAAGTCTAGCTTCAAGCATGTTGTAGAATGCTTTCGATCTCAAATACAAGACAGAAACAGAAACAATACAAATAGACATGTATAAAGACTTTCTAGGCCTGTTTCCTGAATTGTTAGCTACACTATGAAACAAACAAAAACTAACATAGCATTCAGCCATAACATAGGAGCAGACAGAAATGACTAGCCAATTCAATATACAATTTGTCATTTAATCAATCTATGGAATCTTTGGTGTTTGCAGTCAGCAGCTGTAGATACAAAATTATTGCTGATCTGATGTTGCATTTGCTGTATTCAATGATATAGTTTAAACCAAACATGGTAGTTTTTAAGATGCGACAAAAATATACATACAAAAGCTGACAAGACAATCTCTCGTTGTCAAGCTTGAAGCATGATGCAGAATTCGTTCCATTTGAGATAGAGAACAGAAACAGAAACATTAGAAACACATATGGATAAAGACTTTGTAGCCTTTTTTAAGATAGAGAACAGAAACAGAAACATTACAAACACATATGGATAAAGACTTTGTAGCCTTTTTTCATCAACTGTTGCGTTACATAATCTTTGTAAATGACTCAAAATTGCAAGTCAAATACTTGTATTATCGTGAGAGCATAATATGAAGAAACATGTCCATCTTACTTTTGCATTTGTTATGGATCTAAAGGCTGCCATGCTCCTGGATTTTGTAATCTGTATATCAAACGGTTAGTTAGAACAAAATGATAACACTGTAAATTGAAGAGAGGACATATTTGAGAGAAAACATGTTAAGGCATATGTTGATATACCTTCCATTTGTTAGTTGACATGTAATAGTTCACTATCTTCATTGAGTGTGAACTTGCTCTGAATTTTGAAGTCACGTAAGATGTAAACAGTGGTAGCTTTCTGTTGCAAATATGTCTCATATGACATTGATTTTAAATCAGGAAGTAAGTCATGTAATAAGGGCTCCCTGATAATGCACTGGACAAAGTTATTTGTAATGGATTCTATTACAGCATTTATACAATGCTTGTAGAGGAAAGGGCAATTATCATTGCATTGTGAACAGAAAAATGTTGCATTGGCTATTGCTATGGATGAATTCACTGGGCAGTTACAAATTCCACAAACAGGTTCGAAAGGAGTTGAATATGGATTTGTTGTGGTCAGAATACCTTCGACCTGTTTATAAAACATTCAAACGTTAATTTACATTATTACATGCCAAATGCAAATGCAGCAAAAACATTATTATTGGTATACTTACAGCATAGGTAGATGTAGTTAGTTTTTTGAGATTGTTGAGTGCATCTGTGTTCAGTTCAGTCATGAACGTTGACTTCGATGCTCTGAATATTGTTTCTGTTGTGTTTACCTTTTTTGTTAAATTTTTGAAAAGAATGAGCGGAAAGTGTCCTTTTTGCAATTGTTTTTCCATTGAAACGAAAAATTGTTCATATGTGTCAAAGAGTTGCAACTACAGAACAGAAATTGCTATGTATTGAAAAATACAAAAAGTAATATGCAACTACATTGTTCGTATGCATTGAAAGATTGCAATTGCAGATGACAAATTACAAAAACTATGGACAAATTACAACAACTATCTATTGAAGTGATGCATGTTATTTACTGACAATTAGGAATAAGTAACATCTGAATACATATAGTTGCATTGTCGTTTTCAGAATCTCCGTCTTTGATATGGAGTATGTAATGCAATCCAACTCGTTTGGCAAGTGTAACGGCAGCAGCGATTGTGCCAATTGGGTACATTTCTTTTTTGTTTGCAAATTGCCTAATGGTCGTATTGGGAATGAAGTGATATTCTTTGCAAACTTCAGGTACAGTTTCTATGATACTTGATTCATTAAGCAATATTATTTTTTCACAGTCACCGCGATCATAAACACTTTTAGGCAATATCCTGAAGTTTGTAATTGAGATGTTGTTGCCTTGCAAAATTTTCTGTTCATGTCACTCCACCAAATGTGCAGGTACACTCAATGTTATAGTCATCATTCCTTGATCATCTGTCAAATCAGCTCGCAATACTTGACGTGATTTGTTTGCTTTATCAAGGAATGCACTATAGACAACCATTATGTCTCCAACAAATAGCTGCCCAGTTTTACGACTATTGAGATCTTCAATTGATACTTTAATTGGCAGTATCTGTTTTTGCCTATTAAAATTGCCTAGTTAGAAATTGCTATAAACATTTGTAGAATACTATGTTTCTCCTAAAGACTGAATAACTAGAAATAGATTAGAGTGTTGTGTTTCATATGCATACCTTTTTGATGTATCATTTTGCACGTTTGTTGAATGAAGTTTGGCTCCGATTCTTTGAGTTGGACTAACAGAAGCAAACGCATGGTTCAATATGGTGTGGATATTATCACATGTATTTTGTGATAAGCAATCAATAAAGAAATTGTGATATGTAACCTGTACATGTCTTCTTGCTGCGTTGTTTGGGGGGACTTACTACTAGTGCTTTCTTCACTCGTCCAAGATTTTCTAATTTATATACATTTAAATATAGATATGTAAAAAGAGAAGATATATATAGTAAACACTAATCTGACATATATACATTTAAATATAGATATGTAAAAAGAGGAGATATATATAGTAAACATTAATATTTTAAATAGAAAATAGCATATTTGTATAGTTGTCATACATACCTTTTCAAAGCAAGTGGTTGGTTTGCCTTTCCTAATTAACTTATGTGGTCTATCTCTTCAGTTGTTTGTTTTCCTTTTTCAGCATTTATGCTATGTTATAGAATAGGAACATATATTTAGTTCAATTTCAAAGAGCATATAGAAGTAAACAGTTAACAAGGTACATTAAAAGCATAGAACCATACATATGTAAAGATAGAATGGATATATACTAAACATTAACATTGTAAATACAAATTGGCATATTTGTATAGTTGTCATAAACATGCCTTGCTGAACATTATTATTCTAAATACAAATCAGCATATTTGTATAGTTGTCATAGACATACCTTTGCAAAACAAGTGGTTGGCTTGCCCTTTCTAATTGCGTTATGCATTCTATTTCTTCAATTGTTTCGTTTCGTCTCTGAAGATTTAGGCTATGTTATAGAATAGTAACATATATTTAGTGCAAACTAGAAGTACAAACTGAACAAGAACATTAAAACCATAGAACCATACATATGTAAAAATAAAAATAGAATGCATATATAGTAGACATTAATATTCTAAATATAGATTACCATTTTTGTGTGGTTCTCATAGACATACCTTTGGAAAACAAGTGGTTGGTTTGCGCTTTCTAATTGGCTTATGCATTCTATTTCTTCAATTGTTTCATTTCCTTTTTCAAGATTTATGCTATGTTATAGAATAGCAAGACATATTTAGTACAAGTCAAAAGAACATATAAAAGTAAACTTGAACAAAAAGACAAGATCCATAGAAGAGGAAAGGCAAAAAGAATATACTCTGTTTTTTTATGTTGCATGTTGTTGTTCTTTTTTCTTGGTCGTTCTGTTCAATTGAAAAGGGTTTTACTAGCAGAATCTGCATGCATAAATAGATGAGGTCATATCTGCAAATTTATGGTAGGATAGTTGTGTTGGTTAATTGAAAAGGCTGTCTTTGGAACAAGTTGCATTGATCAATACAGAACGCCATATATGTAAATGTAGAATAGAACGCATAGTATGTATGCTGTTATCACTTCATTTACCACAAAAAGATATTGTAGTTTGCTTTAGTAGAATAGATATGGTAAAACCAATGAGGTATTGCAGAAATGTCAAAATTTGGAATTTTGTAAACTGTTTCATGTGTATATCATAGGTCAAGGACAAGAGATATTATATCATGGTTAGACCAATATGCATCCAATACGAAAATTCTATACTTTATATTGCCTAGATTTGCCCAAACATGGTCAATCAATGATTTGTGCATGCTATTAGTTTTGTCAACTAGGAAATGAAGATTGTAGTTTTGCATGTAGGTTTCTAGTTGCTTTGTTTTTTGATTGCAATGCACCATATCAATATTGAAGTCCCCTAGTATAACTGTGATATTGTTCAGATCTAACTGGTATAAGGCTTTTGCAATGATGTTGAGGATATTGTTTAGGTTTGCATGTGGCGATGCATATATATTGAGTATTGCAATTTGTAATGTGTGAACTTTTATTTTTTCAAACAATGCTTCTACAAAGCAGTCTTCAAAATGGGTATGTTCAAGGATAATGATATTTTTCTTTATCAATATCATTACTCCATGCTTAATGCAACTTGAGATGCAATTGAAATTTTTGGAGTATTCATTTTGCATAGACAGCAACATATGTGTTTCTTGTAAGCACAAGATATCAGATTGCATTGTGTCATAGTCATTGCATATGTCAGTAAGATGCGCATGAAGATTGCGAGTGTTCAATGAAAGAATAAATATGGATCGTAATGATTGTATTGATGAACAGTCATATTATAGCTGCCATTTTGCAGTGGTTTGCAAACGTTGCATTTCAGAATTTACATTTTGCTTGACCTTGAAGTTGCTATGTTTAAGAGGATTAAGCAAATACAATGATTCTATGTTTCTGACACGTGATAGTGCTGTGTATACTAGGCCATGCACTTGTACTCCAGTAGGGTCGAATGCAAGCCTATCCAAGGTTAAGCCTTGTGATCTATGTATTGTGCGTGCACATGCAAGTTGAATTGGAAATTGTTTTCGTATTTTCAATGGTGCCATCTTTGATGTCATAGGCATTGGTTTTGATATTCACAATATTGGTGTCCAATCATGTGCTATCTCTGAAGTGTACAAATGACCTAGTTTTCTAGATTGTCGATGACCAATATTAGGGTCATGGAACTTAATCCACAAAACATCGACCTTATTTGTATGGGTATATGCTTTAACTATTCCATC
Organism: Pinus tabuliformis; assembly: GCA_031772625.1. NCBI lineage: Eukaryota > Viridiplantae > Streptophyta > Pinopsida > Pinales > Pinaceae > Pinus > Pinus tabuliformis. The sequence continues at coordinate 1,956,243,399 of CM062816.1, forward strand.
TGCACCATTCACTAGCCCATCTGCTGCATCATAATTGCAAGCATACATTTCAACTAACATGTTCAACTTTATCAAAAGCTGTGGAGGCAAAATAGCCGTATGTTGATGAGCTGCGAAATTGTCGTTATTCTCCTGATTTTCGTCAATTGCATCAATCAAAATTTCTTTGCCATGCATTAGCATCAACATTTTCTTGTTATGCATTGCAACATCTTTGTTTTTGTAAAATAAGTAGGGAAATGTTGGATCATTTGGTACAGGGCGCATGCAACTTGTATTCATGTATGTTATATCGTCAGATGTTTGACAATTTGTTAGCATTCTATTTAACACTGATATGAATCTCTTATTTGTTTGTCGCATTGTCATATGCAATTGGAAGCACTTGACATTATCCTTCCAGAAATCATGTGTTATTGTTTGATTGTTGATTGTTGGTTGTTCAAAAATAAGAGAGTCTTGAATAGGTTGCGCTTGATAGAAATCACCACAAAATATGATGTCAATGTTCCCAAAGTATTTTGTTTGGACATGTTTTATGTTTCTGAGTCTATTGTCAATAGAATATAAGAACCGACTTCCAATCATCGAGATCTCATCTATGAAAGCTACTTGCAATTCTTGATATAGCTTTGATAAGTTGTCCAATACTTCTTTGCTCAGCGAGAACAATTGAGACTTGTTAAAAGGCATTCACAATGCAGAATGGATTGTTGTGCCACCTGCATTATATGCAGCTTTTCCTGTGTATGCTAATATTAGACCTTTTGGTTTCATAGGATCAGTTGTGTTTTGTGAATCATAAATTCGTATAAGCATTTGGAAAATTGCTTTTGCTGTGAGTGTTTTACCTACACCTGCTCCACCTGTAATAAAAAGATAAATTGGTTCCTTGGGGTTTTTTTTTTTTTTAATTGCAATGTCTTTTACAATTGCTTGTTGTTCTTTGTTCAAGATTCTTCTAAGTTTGTAATATTCATTGTTCTCCATTAAAAATGGATGGGCAGTAATTTGAAATCCAAGATTGATTTTTTTCTTCATTTCAAATTGTTTTGGAAATTGCAAGTCCGATTGCAAATCATATTCCTCATAATGGGAATTGTTCTCTTGATTTTGCATATTCATTTCGTTAGTATTCAAAGAACTAATTTGCTCATTTGTTGCAGTCTCTAAATCACCCCATGTTGGATTGATGTTATATGTAAATTTGGCTTCATTAACTTGAATTGTTTTTTCATGTAATGTATATGCAGAGAGCCATGTAGGCAATTCTTGTTTCAATGTATCTTCACAATTTTCAAATGGCATATATAACAATAATTTCTCTCGACAAAAGTTTTCAATATCATTGTGTTTGTTATATTTGACAAATCGTATAACATTTGGTTTTTTCCTTTTAGATATGGGTTTGCCATTTTTCCTGTAATTTGATACAAATTCTGCAAGGCAGATTTTGCTAATGGAACTTGGTCGTCCAATGTAGTAGTCAACAATGGAATGGCACATAACATCTTCTAAATCATCAGGTTCTTGTTTCAAAAGAATAGGCGGTTTAAGCATAAACGTGCGTTCATCAACTGGAGACGTGTTCACAAATATACATTCCCTTGAACTAGAATTCAATGGCAATGAAAGTGCTATATGCATTGCTTGTTGAGCTGACATTTGTTGTAGATTGAGTAATGTATTTCCAAGTTTACGAATCATTTGCATAGCATCAATTTCATCTTTTTGATGCTCTTTCCGTATTCTTCTAAATGCATTTGTCATAGACTTGTCAATTTTGGTCATATATGAACTACAATATGATGCTGCAGCATATGCATTTAGCACAAATTGTGCATCTGTATTTGCATTCCATAAAGCAGGAATACTGTTTGCAAAACTGTTATTCCAAATGTGAGAAGGTTTTTGTTTCAAGAAAATTGTTGGTTGCTTTATTGTATGTTGCAATAGTTCTATGTACTCATTTTGTAGCAGCCCTATTTCTAGGAGGAAATTGTCATGTGTTGTTGAATCATTGTAGTTTGTTTGCTCCAAGAATGCAAAAAACGATATTGATTTCTCTACAATTTTTGTATTTTCTGCATTGGTTGGTTCAATGATCATTGTTGATTTCATTGGTGGCATGGGGAAGTTGTATCTGCAATTTGAATTTTTTCGATTCTTACAACTTTTTGTATGGTGATGTTTATGCAATTTAGCAACATCTGGCTCCAAATGATCTGTATTACAAGTGATGTAATTGTCAACAAACTTCTCAATTTCTGAGTTGCTTTCTTTTCCATATATTGGAGCATTCTCTATCCATAACAGTCCATGTTCATGTTCAGTTCCTCTATTTTGGAATTCTGTTACAAAATAGTAATCATATATTTTTCCAAAGAATGTAGTATCTTGAGATATCAATCGCTTTATAGCATTAATTCTATGTCTATAGTATTGGCTACATGTGGCTGGATATTTTCTTATAAGGTAGTCAATGTCACCATCTTCTAATATATCAATAGCATTTTTATTTGCTTTATTTCTAAACAATGTGACAAGTGTATCTACTAATGGTTTCCATCGATGTTCTGCACTTGTGAATGTCACAAAGAAAGTTGGAGGGCCTAGTTGTCGTATCATTGCAAATATGTTTTTCCTAATTTGTTCCAAATGGTCAGAAGATATGCGAATGTTTTTGAAATCTATGTATCCAATGTCAGACTTCAATAACTTTTCCAAATTTGCTCGATACTTGACATCTTTTGCTAATATTTTCCTACCTTTTAGTTGTCCCTTTCTTATTCGCACCCATATGCAAGAAAGCACTTTATCAATTATTATTCGCATTGTCTTGAAAAACAAATTTGTTGTATGATATTGGAAGTCACCACTTGCTTGTAACAATTCCCATTGCACAATTTTTTGGTAACTAAACCTATTTGTGATGTCATGATCACGTGCATTGCCATAAAATAATGTTGGAAAGTTCATTTCTTCTGCATATTTGTCCTTGAAGATGCCTAATGGTCGTTGTCCTTCAGCAGGGGCCACTTCAATAATCTTGTCTTGCAGATCGTAGATGCGTTGTGATTCTATTAATCCATGCACCAATGTTTCAGTAGGTGTTTCATTATTTGCATCACTATCTGTATCACTTTCATTGTCACTGTTTGAATTTTGTACAATGTATTCATTATCCTCTTGTAAAACATGGGCCCAATTCTCATTTATACAAATGTTGCTAGCTTTATAAAGACTTCTAGAACATAGTTCGTTCAATGCCTTCATGACAATAATCAGGCGTACTTTACCTGTTTGGTATGCATTTTTGTATTGCAATCTTCTTTTCAATGCAACTGCAATTGTCATTGTATCATTTAGATATTGTGGCAATGCTTTTTGCACAATGTCCATATGAACTGGTACATTGATAATTGATCCTGTTAAGCCAATTTGTGACCGTCTATGTCCCCATTGTCTGATTTGTGCAAATGCAATTCTCAATGACACAAGTCTTTCTTCTAGGTTTGAAAGTATATTTACAGTTGGCAATGAAATGTTACGTCTTATTTGTTCGGGTGCTGCAAATTGTGGTAGCTTTCCATTCTCAAGTGCTTTCTTGCAAGAAACACATATGTTTTCATTGCTAAAGGTCCTATTGTTCAACGTCAAATCCATATGCTTTTGTTGCAAATTTGTAGTGAAGAACCTAATATTTTTTGCAAAATGCAATTTGTTGCAAACTGCACATATATTCCTAGGCGTGTCTTCGACTTTTTCCATATAAATTTGTATTGCATTTTTCTTTCTTGACTTCTTATTAGAAAATGGTTTTTTGCATTTGTCATTGCATTTGCGTTTTGCACGTATGAATTGCTTTAGCTTGTGATAATTCAGCCTACAATCCTTAGTTGGTTGCATTTGCTCTAAATGACATGCTATCTCAAATGCAATATTATTGCTAAAATGTACTTGAGATATACATTGCTCTTTTTCTAGTACATGCTCATGATGCAATTGATTACAAACATCATTTGCTTCCATGGACAACTGTTGAGAATTGTGAACATATTCTTGTATCATTGCGTGATAGTGAATATGCGATGTATTTGTCATGAATGACAAGATGTTAAAAATATCATTGCATCTTGAATAAGCGCAACTGTAGTTGACAAAGCTATTAGTAACAGAGGACCATACTTGGATATTGACTTTGAATATGACAGATATCCATTGCAGGCAAAATGGTCCGCCTTCCACTTGTCCTTTTTCATATGGCATTGCCATATTTATCAGATATTGTTGCCAATTGCTATTCATTGTATAGTGTATCGCATCAACTACCAGGTATTGCTCTAAACAATGCAATGCCTCTTGATTCTTATGCATAACTGCATTGCAAAAAGATTGCACAATGTAAAGTCGCAAAGACTCTGCATTGAATTCTGTTGCTACTAAATAGCAAATTGCATTAAAGAGACTGTCACCACAATTATATGTCACTTGCTTTGCAATTGTTAGTCCATTTAAAAGCATATTATTTGCAATGTGCATCCAATTGTTTTCAACATCTTTGCAAATAGGTGATAGGTAGATATTAGACTGATTGCAAATGCAAATTGGAAACTTTTGGTAAACCAATGGTTCATAATGACCACTAACAGGATTTGCATCATGAAAGAGAATGCAATATGGAATTGCATTTTCATGTTGATTGAAGAGCAAATATCTCGTTTTTCTTGTCAATGACCAAACTGCAATTGATATATCTAGCCATTTAGCTAACCAACGTATGCAAAAGGTATCACCCCATAAACCTCGTTCAGACTCCTTTATATTTGTAGATGCAGAATAACGCATTTTATGAAGATATGTACCAATATCATTAACACCATGTAACTCGTATAGGAACTCAGGTGCTAGTTCATATTGATATGACTGTATTGCTTCAACGTCATTGTTCTTTAAGCAAAAAAGAAAGTGGTCTATTAACCCATTTCGCAATTCATTTGAAGTATAACGAAAATGTAGAAGCATTTCGAACGAGTCAAATAGACAATCTCCTATAGTATATGAAAATGCATTTAGTCTAAAAAGACCATTTCTTTTTAATACAATATCAATGTTCTCAGGCAAAATGCATTGCAATCTGAATTTGTAATTGTCAACATCTATTATTTGTTCCATCATTTGCAATTTCTTACCAGAGTTGGCTTTTGCAATTGTCTTGTACAGCTTTGCAAAAAAAATTAATGAAGTTAGCAAAAACTGAACGTGACTGTTTTGAACAAAATGTATGTATATTAAAAAAATACGCTATTGCATTATCTTGGTAAACAAATATCAAATTTCTAGTAGCAAGCCATATTTGTAAATAACAAAGAAATTGGAAATGCAAACAATGCAAAGACATAATGAAAAAAATGGAGCATAATTCTAAGAATATTTGTGCAAGTTAACAAAAGGGAACAATCAAATCACAAAATGAAGTTAACAAAAGGAAGCAATGGAAAGACAAAATGAACAAAAGCAACAGAACTTTAAGAATATTTCTGAAAGTTAACATCATTGTCAATTGCATTTGTCAAATAAATTGACCATGACGCTATTTATGAGTTTTACATAAGTGGTGCACCAATTCAACTGTCAAAATATAAAAAGTATTGTCTCTGATTTATGCTAGGTTGCAACTCTAACATATTCCAAGGTAAAAAGTTTCCTGCTATTCGTTATCATCCTATCAAAATGACCATGACAGGGCTGTCATATTGACATTTTTGAAAACTGGTTATGAAGCAACATATCTTCTCAACCATACTTTTATCACTTCCTATGCTTAAGCATATCTCTATATCTATATTTTTTTATGGGACTGTTTATGGACATACCTAGCAGCTAATTTCTTATTAGATAAAACTCGCTTCAAAGCTCCGATATATGCTAGAATGACTATGATAGGGCTGTCATATTGACATTTTTGGAAACTGAACCAGATACGAGTAGTGCATAAGCATACTTCCATAACACTTCTCAAGAAGATCCATCGTTATGGGACACTGCAGGTATGATCCATATAAATGATGAACATGTAATATGTTCAAAGGACAGCTTTGGCAAAGACAACAACAATCTGCCTAAGCAAATTGTCCCAAGACTCTTGGCAATTGTGGCATGTGAAAGAAGATGCCCAAAAATTACAGATCTTTGATGATTCACAAACTGTGGTGAATTGGATGAATGGAACAAATTGATTGGATAATAAACTTCAACCTATATTTCAGGAGATTCGACTTGCTTAAACAGAGTATTTAACACATCATGTTTGAACATGTTTACAAAGACAGGAACATGGAAACTGATGGACTGTCAAAAGCAAGATTACACTTGGTACCATGAGCTTGGCTCATTCAACAGAGAGTGGAAGGAGAGCTAATGGAATGTCTTTTAAATGTCAATATCTATATGTATAATTTTTTATGGCACTGTTTATGAACATATCTAGGACCTAATTCTTTATGAGACAAAACTGGTTTCAAACCTGTGATGTATGTCAGAATGACCATGACAGGGCTGTCATATTGACATTTTTGAAAACTGGTTATGAAGCAACATATCTTCTCAGCCATACTTTTATCACTTCCTATGCTTAAGCATATCTCTATATCTATATTTTTTTATGGGACTGTTTATGGACATATCTAGCAGCTAATTTCTTATCAGATAAAACTCGCTTCAAAGCTCCGATATATGTTAGAATGACTATGATAGGGCTGTCATATTGACATTTTTGGAAATTGTTTATGAAACAAGATATGTTCCTAGCAATACTTTTATCACTTCCTATGCTTAAGGATATCTGTGAAATGCAGAAACATATATAATAAATGTAATTTTGTTTTCATAATAAAATAATTTTTTCTCTCTGAGGAGAACAAGGTAGTTGAACATCATATCAGAACCAATCTAGTTATAACTAGCTAACATGACATTTTAATCTAAGGTTTAACTTATTGACAAAAAGAAATTAGTAGAATAACACCGTACCTGCAACGAAGCCGAGGCACAAGCCAGCCTATGCCAGTACCATGAGAAAATGTGCAAATGACAAAATTGGTTAACGAAGTCTGCACACAAAATCCTCAGTATTCAACCAGAATGCCATTAACTTATAATGCTCAAATAACCATGGACTGTTGCATGCAGCTAACAGAAACCCTCAGTATTTAACCAGAATGCCATTAACTTATAATGCAGTAGCCGAACTTAACCTCTAAACAATACGACCAAGAATCACAGTTTTACGCAGACATTTACCCAAATTTTCATAAAACCCATGCAACTAAGACAAACCCTCAGTATTCAACCAGAATGCCATTAACTTATAATGCTCAAATAACCATGGAATCTTGCATGCAAGTAACAGAAACCCTCAGTATTTAACCAGAATTCCATTAACTTATAATGCAGTGGCCAAACTTACCAAAGCGACAACACACAGTCGAGGGATACAAGCCACACCTGGAACAACAGAACCACAACCAAACGTTTGCGATAGAGTTAACCGAGCAGGCAGGAACCGCATTGTGTTTTCACCGCAGACAATACAACAAATACAAAGGAAAAATCGCAAAGACCGTAGAGCTAAACAACCAAGTAACAATAATAATCCAAATGCCATTAACTTATAATGCAGTAGCCGAACTTAACCTCTAAACAATACAACTAAGAATCACAGCTTCACGCAGACATTTACCGAAATTTCCATAAAACCCATGCACCTAAGACAAGTCCTCAATATTCAACCAGAATACCATTAACTTATAATGCTCAAATAACCATGGACTCTTGCATGCAGGTAACAACAACCCTCAGAACAGGCAGGAACCGCATTGCGTTTTCACCGCAGACAATACAACAAATAGAAAGGAAGAATCGCATAGACCACAGAGCTAAAGAACCAAGTAACAATAACAACCCAAAGGCCGCGAACAGGGTAAAACCCAAATAACCATGAACTCTTGCATGCACGTAACAGAAATCCTCAGTATTTAACTAGAATGCCATACAGTAGCCGAACTTACCAAAGCCACACCCAGCAGGCAGGAACCCCACCGCAGACGAAAAATCGCACAGACTGCACAGCTAAACAAGCAAGGAACAATACCCGAGCAGCCAAGAACCCCACCACAGACGAAAAATCGTACAGACTGTAGAGCTAAACAAGCAACTAACAATACCAACCCAAAGGCCGCGAAGACACTAAAACCCAAAGGCCGCGAAGACACTAAAACCCAAGCCGAACTTTCCAGCATCTCGAGGAGCAACAACTGGCTGCTGATGAGACCACCATAGCGCATGCCGACCACAGCTAAGACAAACCCTCAGTATTCAACCAGAATGCCATTAACTTATAATGCTCAAATAACCATGGACTCTTGCATGCACGTAAGAGAAAACCTCAGTATTCAACCAGAAGACAAACCCTCAATATTCACAATAATAATCCAAATGCCATTAACTTATAATGCAGTAGCCGAACTTAACCTCTAAACAATACAACTAAGAATCATAGCTTCCCGCAGACATTTACCCAAATTTGCATAAAACCCATGCAGCTAAGACAAACCCCCAGTATTCAACCAGAATGCCATTAACTTATAATGCTCAAATAACCATGGACTCTTGCATGCAGGTAACACAGCAGGCAGCAACCGCATTGTGTTTTCGCCGCAGACAATAGAACAAATAGAAAGGAAAAATCGCACAGACCGCACAGCTAAACAACCAAGTAATCATAATAACCCAAAGGCCGCGAACAGGGTAAAACCCAAATAGCAATCGACTCTTGCATGCAGGTAACAGAAACCCTCAGTATTTAACCAGAATGCCATACAGTAGCTGAACTTACCAAAGTCACACCGAGCAGACAGGAACCCCACCGCAGCTAAAAAATCGCACAGACTGCAGAGCTAAACAAGCAAGTAACAATACCCGAGCAGGCAGGAACTCCACCGCAGACGAAAAATTGCACAGACTGCAGAGCTAAACAAGCAAGTAACAATACCAACCCAAAGGCCGCGAAGACAGTAAAACCCAAAGGCCGCGAAGACAATAAAACCCAAGCCGAACTTTCCAGCATCTCGAGGAGGAACAGTTGGCCGCCGATGAGATCACCACAGCGCATGCCGACCACAGCTAAGACAAACCCTCAGTATTCAACCAGAATGCCATTAACTTATAATGCTCAAATAACCATGGACTCTTGCATGCAGGTAAGAGAAACCCTCAGTATTTAACCAGAACACAAACCCTCAGTATTCAACCAGAATGCCATTAACTTATAATGCTCAATTAACCATCGACTCTTGCATGCAGGCCACACAGTAGCCGAACTTACCAAAGGCACACCCAGCAGGCACGAACTCCACCGCAGACGAAAAATCGCACAGACTGCAAGTAACAATACCCAGGCAGGCAGGAACTCTACCACAGACCAAACATCGCACAGACTGCACAGCCAAACAAGCAAGTAACAATACCAACCCAAATGCCGCGAAGACAATAAAACACAGGGCGAACATTCCCCAATCTCGAGGACGGACACCTAGCCGCCGATCAGACCACTAGAGCGCATGCAACCACGTGCCCCTCACGCGCACCACGTGCCATTCGCCTCAATCCATGCGAAGCGCGTAATAAGACCCCCAATCCCTTCTGCCCCATAAACCTTAGTTCAACTTAGGAAAAATGTGAAATATTTGCAAAAATCGCCGCGGTCAACCCAAAGTCAGTGATCTATCGATCGCTTATAGTCCCCGGCAGGGACTAATAAGAATAAATGATGGATTACCTACATCTTTGGAAAATAGATTCTCATACGGACATAGGAATACATTTTTTAAGAAAAACTTCATATTATCAGTTATTGTCCATCACATGGAACTACGTGCAATCTCGCGATATGTTGTGGGAGTCATATGTTGATCCCTAAAAAATTTTAAGAAACGATTTATATATAACTAGTAACAATATGTGTAGTGCCTCTCGTAAGATGTTTGAATTCCATTTAATTTATATTTGTTGTATAATAAGGTTGATATAATTGTTTATTTTGTAATGAGTTTTTAAAATTTTTAATTTAATTATTAATAATTTTTATGTGGATGGTAGCAATTCAATTTCTATGGAATATTTTAGAATATTTTTAACAATAGTCATATGAAAGGTTGAGATTTATTTTTAAATTAGTTATGTTATCATTTTTTGGGCATTTTCTATTGATAAATCACGGATTAGCCCATGGCATTCTAACAAATCCTATTTACAGGTTAAAAGTATCCATGTAAAGTTGACATAGCAATGATGGTGGTCTCAGTGAGATCATAGAATTTAGGGGTTTCTACCTCTTTTGGCCAATATCAATGCTACCTATACAAAAACAATGGTGGCTTTGATTGAATCTTTGTTAGTGTCTAGGGTTAAAACCTAAGCCATAATTACTTATTTGCTCCTAAGGTGGAATAGAGTAACAGAACCAAGGGTGTACGCGACTTGGGAGTTGGGTGGTTAGAACACTAACTCACTCATCACATAATGGACTCATCACACAACGATGGATAACAAAGACAACATGGAGGTGATCAATGGTTTTGGATATAAGAGGAAATAATAGTCTATATTAATAATGAGGGAGTACTCTTGTGACATTAGAAAAAGAATGTGTGGGTGGCAGTGGGGGGGGCAACACAAAGGCCTTGACAAACTCTTTTTCAAGAAATGACACAAATTTAATGTCCAGATATCGATGACTTCAGTCAATAGTGGATCCCTCCTAGTAGGTGTGGAGGTTAGAAGCGGGGGAGGGGAGAGGGTGTGTGGGGGAACTATTGTTAATTGACCACGATTGGGTTTAAACTCTAGGGTGAGGTTTCCAACCCCAAAATTTTGATCGAGCTATACTACAATAACAAGAGGCATTGATCTCCAAATTTCATAATTCGATCTCTCGGTCCCATTGCACCGTTAGGTGTTAGGTCTTCAAGCTTGTGATCCTCAAGCTCAATAATTGATGCTCTAAAATTCTGGTGTAATTGTCAAATCTGAGTGGGTTTCAAACGAATAAACATCAAATTTTAGTCTCGCACATGATCTGGAATTCTATGTCGGGATATAGAGGAAAGGAGGGAGGTTGTGGATTTATACACTAAATTTCACAAAATGTTCTATCACTAACCTGAAATCAAGTAAGGAAAGATATAGATTATAAGTCCTTCAAACCCCTACTGTTGAAAGAAAATATGATGAGAAATTAACAATGATGATAAAAGAGAATAATATCAACTTCATTAATAGAGAATATCACAAATTTTGGATGACCTAATAATTATTCCTCTACACTTTCTTCTTTTCCTCACAAGATACTCTCTCTCTGTCTCCCCATATATATGAACAAAACATGAAAATATATTATAACAAAAAATGCACAGGTTTCTTACGAGTAGTGTCTCTTGTATGGCTACATTTGGACATTTTCTAGAAACTTAACTAACTAACTAGGCATAGTTGTCCCGTAAGGGACACATATGCATAAGAAAAATATCCACATTGAGTTTCCTTCATGTGAAAAAGGAAAAATTCATTTACGATGCTCTTGCATGAAACACCCTCATAAATAAAAGTTTTCAAGGAATTCCATCCATGAGGTATTTTATAGTCTGACCAAGATTTTGGATCTCTGCAACACTCATTTAGGTTGCATTTTCTATTAGGAGTCCCTTCCATTTAAGCACATCTTCATTGTAGTCATTCTTCCTATTCCTTTTGGAAATATAATCATTAAGGAGCATCTCCATTTGAAGTTTCTTAGATATAGGTAGGTGGTTCTTGTAGTAAACCTTCTTTTGTTCATCCTCCTTCTCATCTTCATGTTCCTTGTAAGGGTTCAAATATACTACACTAAAAAATGGATAAATCCCTATATTTAAGGTAGCTCAATTTCATACGCATTAATTGAAAGCTTCCCCAAGATTTTTCAAGGTCCAATCTTCTTTGGATTTAGCTTGTTATATTGATCTTATAAAGTTATTTATTTCCTTAAGTGTGTTAGAACCAGGTTTCCCAATTCAAAATTGACTTTTCTTTTCTTGGTGTCTAATATTTACTTGTATCTCTAGCTAATTTATTGTGCATTCCCTTCAATATGTTCATATATCATTTGCATGGTTGTGGAAAGTTAATCATTGCTTCACATGTCTTCCTTTCCCAATTTCAAAAGTTTAGAGATGCGTCTAGGGTGTATATCATACGCAATCTCGAATAGGCTTCTTCTTGCTCTTATGTTAGGTGAATCACTATAGAAACGTTTATCTTGGGTAAGAACATGATCCCACTGACTTTTGTGTTCATTTACTAAACTTGATATCAAATTTCCCAAGCTCCTTTAAACCACGTCAGTCCACCCATTGGTTTGAGGGTGATAGGTTGAGATGTATCTAAGGTTTGTCACAAGATTTTCCCAGAAATTCCTTGAGAAGTTTGCAAAAAAATTGTTTCTCGGTCTCAAACTATAATTCTAGGTAAGCCATGCAGTCCTACAATTTCATTAAAAAATAAATTTGCAATACTTATGGCATCAATAACTTTTGAAAATGGCATAAAGTGTGCCATTTTTTAGAACCTATCAAAAACTACAAAGCCCGAATAACTTTTTCTTGGAGTTTTAAGAAAACCCAAATGAAATCCATACTAATGGCATGTAAGATACCTCATTTACATGCCATTTTCTTTCTCGTTGATATATTTATAGCACATTAACAATAAATTATACTCAGAAAAAATTCTTCACCATGTTTTCTGAATTTATAACCAGATTCCTCCTTAGCATTTGTCTAAAATATTTCTTCCCCTATTCCACTCCACTCCACCTCGTCTCTTCCTTCTCCAAAATATATCTAACCATCTACTTGCCACGATCTCCCTCATTGGTTTCACCTTCTGCAAAATCCTAATTTTCAATGTACCATGGCACACATCCTTCTTCCTTAAGGTGCCACTATCATCCTTCTTTGTAGCTTCCATCTTCTCCACACCTTACCTACTGCGCTAGCCTTACACTACACTCTGCCTAGTCGTATCTGCACTCCACATCCTAGTTGCAAGGTCCTGTAATATCAAAAATTTTCTAGGCTCCAACGAAAAGGCAAGATACAATTCCAATAATGAGAATAAAAATGAGTCTCATAGATTAGACATTTATCTACATTTACAACACACAAGTTTTGCATGATTTAGATCATGACCAGTTCATCACAATCCATGAGACAATATGCAAAAGAAATTTACACTTGTATTTGTGATTGAAGTGCTTTCTGTTTGGTTAAAACACAATGCTTCATGCAAGATAAATGAGTTATATCTCAGTTCTAATATGTGGAATCACTCTTTTGATGGTTTAACAATGACCTCTCATAGCAAGGAATGTAGTGGTATGTATTCCATTTTGTAGGTGGTTTCACAATCCCAAAGAAAGTGCCATAATGACTCAAATTTCCCTGTCTTGGTGGTTTAATACCTATTCTAGCAAGAACCAAGTGGTTTCATAGTCCTAATAAAAGCACTACAATGATCAATTCCTCCACCAAGCTCCTCACTAGTTAATCAATGTTACACACTCTCCAACATCCTCAACACAATCATAGGGAACACATTCTAAATTCACAAAGCACTAGTTCAAGTTATGCATTTCTTCACTTTTTCTGGCTTCCACACGAGTAGCTTCAAACATAGCTTCTCTAAGGTGTCTTCACCTAAAAATCCTTTGTTATATTGTTCCCGGCACTCTAAGTGCTATTTTCCTGATCTTTTATGTTGATTTCTTTATTCCTTCAATGCACACTTCCACCATTCTCCCATCCACAATTGTTGAAAGACTGAAACTATCATATCTTCATGTTTCACAAGGAGAGGGGATGTTATGATATCATCCTCCACTCAAGCATCCCACTCTGACTTCAATGCATGTTAGCATAGTCAAGTTTGTCATTAGGAAAAATGTTATACCAATTAACGGTGGTTGGTATGGGCTTTCTCAAGGCATGCCATAGGGAGACCAAAAAATGTGTAACAATATCGCAATGGCCATGTAACATCCCACCATAGGCTTTCCCTCTCATAAATTTGGATTTGTATGTCCTTCCAATTAGGCTAGACATCAATTTATCATCACACACACATATACATTTATAATTTACATGTTTAGATTTACATACATGTAATGCTATAAAAAAAGGGGTTGGTTACACCACACATTTCTATGAAAAGTAATGCCTCTTTCAGACTTGAGAATTATTTCCTTACTTGGGAGGGTTATTAGATATTAATCTTGGTTTATGGGATTAGGTTTTTCTCTATCATTGGCAACTTCATTATGTGGATTGATATCGATACCTTAATTCTAGATGTTCACTTTATTCTTCCCCTTATTTTTCTTATTATTATTATTGGTCTATGTATTTTGAGGGTTTAGTGTATTTTGTAAGACATACACCTTCTCTTAACGTGGAAGATTTTGTTTAAATTAGTTTGGTTGGGGATGAGGTATTTGAACTTATGATAATAATGGTCTAGAAGGGGGAGAAAGGAAGGGATAATAAGGATTATGTATTGGTTGAGCCACATAGGAAGTGGAAGGATTACTACATGTAGTGGCACTACAAGGAGGGCCATGCATATTAGACTTCTAATTAGGTTTGAATATGATGTATTATCTATTACACATTAAAGTCTAGCAAATGAAGCAGCGGTGGAGTTGCTATAATTAGTCTCCAAGTGGGAGATTGTTGGGCGTGGAGCTTGATTATCTTCGGTATTCAAAGGTTTCAGCTGAATGTATACCCCAGGAAGACTGTACACCCCTCCACATGGGGGGGGTGCGTGGGGGACTTGTCCCCCTGCAGGGGTCCGAGGGCCAGCGATCCCCTGGCAGGGTTTTGGGGGCAGTGCCCCTGAAGCTAAAAAATAGATGTAAAATTGCCTTATAAAATTCTAGTAATTTCTAGTCAATCTGAGCCATTCATTAGGCAGATGATCTAACGGTGGAAGTTATGTTTACTTTAGTGTTTTTTTTGCCCTAGAAGGAAACCCCTCACTATATATGAGGGAATTGTATTGAGCCTAAGTAGATCTGTATTCTGAGTGAGGAAGAAAGAGGAGATTGAGAGAGAAGAGGGAGTTACAGTGGATCTGTTGTAGGTTGTATCTCTTAAGTTTGTTGGATAATATAATAAAAGAAGGACTAGCTGTTTCTCCGTGGATGTAGCCCAAACTAGGTGAACCACATATATTTGTGTCTCTCTTGTTTTATGTGTTTTCTTTGTTTATATTTCTGCAATATTTTATGTGTTCCATCGTTCCGTAATATATAATTTTCTAATAACTGGTATCAGAGCCGAACATCTATTTGGTTGATAAACTCATAGGAGAGAAGGGTTCCTAGTTCGAGTGGGAGCAATGGCGAAAGATGGTACGTTTAGGGTCAAAAAATTTAACGGCCAAAACTACGAGCTGTGGAAGATGCAGATGGAAGATTATCTGTATCAGAGAGATCTATACCTACCATTGAGCAGAAAGACAAAGAAGCCGACGAGTATGACAGACACATAATGGAACATTCTTGACAGAAAGGCACTTGGAACAATACGACTCTGCCTAGCGGCGTCGGTAGCATTTAATATTTCAAAGGAAACAACAACAAAGGGTTTAATGTCGGCATTGGCCAAACTATATGAAAAACCATCGGCCTCAAATAAGGTATTTCTTATGAAGCATTTATTTAATATGAAGATGTCAGAAGGTGGATCTGTTGCAGACCCTTTAAATGATTTTAATACAGTTACAAGTTAGTTAAGTTTTGTAGGGGTAAATTTTGATGATGAAGTTAGGGTTCTGTTATTTCTATGCTCATTGCCAGAAAGTTGGAATGGCTTAGTTATGGCCACTAGTAACTCTGTCTCTAGATCTAGTACTTTAAAGTTTGATGATGTTGCCTATGCAATCCTTAGCGAGGAAATGTGACGGAAAAGCTCAAGTGAGACATCAGGTAATGATTTGACTGCAGAGACTAGGAGAAGAAAAATGGAAAGAGGAAAGATCTTAGGATATCGCAGTAAATCAAGGAAAGGCAGGCCCAAGTCTAGATCGGGGATAGTGTGCTGGAAATGTGGAAAGAAAGGACACCTAAAGAAAGACTGTAGATCTCGGAAGGGAAAAGAAGGAGATGCACAACAAGAAAACAATCATGAAGCAAATGTGACAGGTGAGGTGCTACAAGATGCTTTGATTCTTTCTTTCGAAAATATTACTGATTCTTGGGTGGTAGATTTAGGGGCCTCATTCCATGCCACACATGATAAGAAATATTTTCATGACTATGTTCAAGGATATTTTGGACAAGTCTGTTAGGGTGATGATAAACCCTGTAAAATTGTTGGAATGGGTAAGGTTCTTGTAAAACAACAGAATGGAAACCAATGGCTACTAGAGGAGGTAAGGCATGTTTTATATTCGAAGAAAAATCTGATTTCAATAGGGCAATTAGGCGGTGAAGGTTGTGTGACAACTTTCACAGATAAAGCTTGGAAGGTCACCAAAGGAGCCCTGGTAATAGAAAAAGGTGAAAAGGTTGGTACATTGTATTTATGCAATGGTATTTCTAACTCTGTTAATGCTTTAACTTCCAAAGGAGTAGATGCAGCAATATGGCATCATAGACTCGGACACATGAGTGAGAAGGGGATGAAGATTCTTCAATCAAGGAATTTGTTGCTGGGTTTGAAGAATGTTGATTTGGACATCTGTGAGAATTGCATTCATGGAAAACGGAAGAGAGTCAGATTTCTTAGAGTTGAGAAAAAAAAGAAGAGAGAAAAATTAGAGCTTGTGCATATAGATGTATGGGGCTCAGGTATCATCTTTTGGTGGCTCTCTTTATTATGTTACTTTTATTGATGATGCAACCAGAAAAACCTGGATTTATTGTATTCGAAATAAATCTGATGTATTTGATACTTTCAAGAAATGGAAAGCTTTGGTTGAAAATGAGACAGGAAAAAGGTTGAAGTTTCTCAGATCAGATATTGGAGGTGAATATTGCAGTAAGGAGTTTGATAGGTACTATTCAAAAAATGGAATTCGTAGAGAGAAGACGATTCCAAGAACACCACAAGAAAATAGTGTGTCAGAAAGGATGAACAGGACAATCATGGAGCGTGCAAGGTGCATGAGATCGCATGCAGGATTGCCTTTACAATTTTGGGCAGATGCTATAGATATTGTTGTTTATCTAATAAATAGAGGGCCTTCAAGTTCCTTGGATGGTGGTATTCCAGAGGAGGCATGGACATGTAAAAAGGTAAACTACTTTTTTTTAAAGACTTTTGGTTGTGAAGCCTTTGTCCACATTAACAAAGAAAATAGAACAAAGCTTGAGGCAAAATCAAATAAATGTACCTTTATTGGATATAGTGTTAATGATTTTGGTTATCACTTATATGATTACGAAAATCATAAAATCATTAGGAGCAGAGATGTAATATTCAATGAAAAGGTCTTGTATAAGAATCAATTGCAGGAAAAGAAACAGGAAAAAGAAAATAGATAATACACAGTGCTTAACGATATCACTGGAAAAGTGATGGTGCCTGAAAATCATAATGATCAATAGCCAGAACAACAACCACAATAGCAACAAGCACTTCAAACACCTAAAAGTGGTGTTAGAAGATCTACCAGGATAAGTAGACCCCCTGAATGATACTCTCCTTCATTATATTTTGTATTGTTGACTAATTCTGGTGAACCTGAATGTTATGAAGAAGTAGTGCAGGTAGAAACTAGGAAGAAGTGGGAGCAAGCCATGAAAGAAGAGATGCACTCCTCAGCACATAACCAGACTTGGGACTTAGTCGGGTTTCCTACAGGTAAAAAGACATTGCATAATAGATGGGTTTACAGGGTCAAGGAAGAATATGGAGGTAGAAAAAGGTATAAAGCTAGACTTGTGGTTAAAGGATTTGCACAGAAAAAGGGTATAGACTTTGATGAGAAATTTTCCCCTGTTGTGAAAATGACTTCAATCGGAGCTATTCTAAGTCTAGTAGCAGCTGAAGATTTGCATTTTGAGCAGCTAGATGTAAAGACAACCTTTCTCCATGGGGATTTGGAGGAAGTGATATATATGCAACAGCCACAAGGATATGAGGTAAAAGGGAAGGAGAAACTAGTGTGCAGGTTGAAGAAGAGCTTGTATGGCTTAAAACAGGCTCCAAGGTAGTGGTATCTAAAATTTGGCAGGTTTATGTCTGAACAATGTTACACTAGGTGTCACTTTGATCATTGTGTTTATCTCAAAAGACAAAATGATGGCAGCGATATTATATTTATTGTATGTAGATGACATTCTTGTTGCAGGTTCTAACATGTAGGAAATAAATGTACTCAAAAGAAAATTGGCAAACTCATTTGCAATGAAGGATTTGGGTGCTGCAAAACAAATCCTTGGTATGAGAATAACTAAAGACAGGAAGAATCACAAATTAACATTGTCTCAAAGTGAGTATATATAAAAGGTGTTGAAAAGGTTTAATATGCAGAATGAAAAACCAGTTAGTATACCTTAGGCTAGCCATTTCAAATTAAGTAAGGAGGCGTGTCCCAAGACTCAGGAAGAAATGGCTCATATGTCTAAAGTTCCATATGCATCAGTAGTTGGAAGCTTAATGTATGCAATGGTCTGCACAAGGCTTGATATTGCACATGCAGTGGGAGTTGTAAGCAGGTACATGAACAATCCAGGAAAAGAACATTGGATGGTGGTGAAGTGGATTCTCAGGTACTTGAGATGTACCACAAATCAAGAATTATGCTTTGGTGGTTCAAACATTACTCTATAGGGATATGTTGATGTAGATATGGCAGGTGATAGAGAGAACAAGAGGAGCACTACAGGATATGTATTTACTGTAGGTGGAACAGCTATCAGTTGGGTTTCAAAAATCCAAAGTGTTGTTGCACTTTTAGCAATAGAATCAAAGTATGTTGCTACAACAGAGGCTAGTAAAGAAATGATTTGGTTACAAAGGTTTATGGATGAATTGGGTAAGAAGCAGAAGTTGGGCAGGTTATACAGTGACAACCAGAGTGTCATACATCTTGCAAAGAACTATGCATTTCATTCCAAGACCAAACATATACAGCTCAAGTACCATTACAGTCAGCATTGGAAGATGGACAGTTGAAGTTGGAAATGATACACTATAGTTAGAATCTTGTAGATATGTTAACAAAAGTTGTAACTAGGGAGAAACTAAGAATCTACTCAGTTTCAATTGGTCTTCAAGTATGATGAAGAAGATGAGAAACAACCAGGTCCAAAGTGGAGTCATTGTCTAGCAAATGAAGCAGCGGTGGAGTTGCTATAATCAGTCTCCAAGTGGGAGATTGTTGGGTGTGGAGCCTGATTATCTTATGTATTCAAAGGTTTCAGCCAGATGTATACCCTAGGAAGATTGTACACCCGTCCACATAGGGGGGCTGATCTCCCCTAGCTGGGGGGTCCGGGGGCCAGTGGTCCCCCGACGGGGGTTCGATGGCAGCGCCTCCGAAGCTAAAAATTAGATGTATAATTGCCTTGTAAAAGTCTATTAATTTCTAGTCAATCCGAGCCATTCATTAGGTGTATGATCTGACGGTGGAAGTTATGCTTAGCTTAGGGTTTTTTTTCCCCTAGAAGGCAACCCCTCACCATATATGAGGGAATTGTATTATGTCTACATAGATCTGTCTGAGTGAGGAAGAAAGAGGAGATTGAGAGAGAAGGGGGAGTTACAGTGGATCTACTGTAGGTTGTATCTCTTCAGTTTGCTAGATAATATAATAAAAGAAGGATTGGCTGTTTCTCCATGGACGTAGCCCAAACTGGGTGAACCACGTATATTTGTGTCTCTCTTGTTTTATGCGTTTTATGTGTTTATATTTCTGCAATATTTTATGTGTTCCATTGCTCTGTAATATATAATTTTCTAACAATGAATAAGGTTAGAGGGCATATGAAGATTGTCATATGAATGTAATCTAAATATAGGACATTTAGGACTCTAATTATTTCCATCTATACTACTCCCAAAAATGTAATGAATTTGACCATATGACGCAGAAGTAGATGTGACTAAATGTATTACCCCATATGTAGCGTGGGATGTTGTTAGTTGATCTCAATAGGTGGAGCCAAAACAAGGGTAGTGAGCATAAACAAGATAAATTAAAATGTAGAGCCACACAATAAAATAGTATTATCAGTCTCTACTATATACATACTCGGTTGTCGTATGATCTAATTATTTCTTATTATAAATGAAGAGGTTGACATATTATCTCAACCATAATAACATATTAATGATGCCTATTGGCTAGTCACTTATACAATACAAATTTAAAATAAAAGTTGGCCTTATATTCTAATACCAATGGAATGAATCCTATTTCCAAGTTAAGGTGGAGTAGGATTACAACTAGGAGTAGTTGGCCCTCTTATTAAATTACTCTTGTCTTTTTCTTGATCATGAGAGATAAAACCAAGCCTTTGAAATTAAATAATGTAAAAATATTTGTCATGGAGACCCATAATTTATGAAGAAAATACAAGGGAACCATCTTGTTATTGTAGTAAGGTTTATTAAATATCATGAACCACGTATCCATTGAGTGCTCTTTCCATGGTTCTGATGTGCACCAATGCTAGAAAAGATGACTCTTTCTTTGTTATGGGGGTTAGTTGGTTCTCGTTTCAATATACGATTAAACAATCATCTCTTTGGTTACTTGTAATGATTTCACCTCTTCCTTACTAATCCCAATTAGGTAGTAATCTCTCTTCCTATCCCTATATGTATGTATGTATGTGTTGTATAATTGGCTAGGGGCATGGTTAGTAGAAGAAAAAATGGTATTAGGCATAGTGGTATAGATAGTGGAAGAAACAATGCTATTGAGAATGGTGGGGGGTTAGGTTTTGGTCCATACTAATAGAAAAAAAGATGTGTATATAAAAAATAACATTTTTTTTAAATTATGTAAATTTATATAAATTATCAAATATAAATATGAAATTTGAAATAAAAACTACATAGAAATGAGAAATCCTTTCTCAAATACATTAAGTGCCAATGATTCCAATTAATTGACATTGCTTACCTTCATGTAAATTGAAACTAATTAACAATACCATGCAAATCAAAGTATTTCTTTTCTTTTTTATTCCTAAGTAAAAATATACCAACCCAATTTAATTTATATACATTTCTTTCATTTATAAAATTAACATGGAACTAGGTATCCTATGTGTAATTTTGTAAGAGTTCGAACTATTTAATTATATATTTGGAAAGTTCTTCATACACCCACTCGATTAACCATTTTTTCTTTCTAAATTATAACACACAATAGTCAAACAATATTGGTTTTACGATGAAAAAATGCAAGGAACTTGAATTTGTTAATATTGAAAAACTAATCCATTGAATATAACAATAACAATATAATTGTTTGCTATCTTTCGAAATTACGTGCATGATTCAGACTACCCCTAAGAACCTAAATTTTTTTTCTAATTTTTCTTTTTGTTGATGTCATATACCCTATGATTTTGATTTTTAATCAAAAATCCCACAACTCATTAATAAACCTATGTCAAAATAGTTGAAGATAATTATCTCGAACAAAAATGGTAAGTCAAATCGTCATTCACAACTAAATGGATAGAGATAAAAGTCAACCATAAGAGTAATACAATACCCTAAAAGTAATACTATTGCTCCAAACAAAGAGATTGGAGTCTATCCAAAAAGTAAAATTATTGTTCCAAGACCTAAAAGTAATAATGTAATTAGTCCCTGCCATCTGGCAATGGCCAGGGACTATAGTAATCGATTTCTTCAGTTTTAGCATTAGTTTAACCTGCTTAACCTGATGAATAGCCACCTCCTATTGCGAATATCCAAACTTTTTTAACTTTTTTAACAGTATTCTTTTTCATGGCCTTATTTGGCCTCTTCCTGAGGCAAGCGGGCGCAAAGCATATGTTATATCATATTTTCGCTTCAAGTTTGTAAATTTAGCTTCAAACTAATGCTGGACTAATGCCAGCATTAAATCTCA
Organism: Pinus tabuliformis; assembly: GCA_031772625.1. Lineage (NCBI taxonomy): Eukaryota > Viridiplantae > Streptophyta > Pinopsida > Pinales > Pinaceae > Pinus > Pinus tabuliformis. Next base: position 1,956,265,596 of record CM062816.1, read on the forward strand.
AGCATTTTATGTTAATCAAAATATATTTTGTATAATAGAAAACCATCTTATAATAGAGAAGCACCACCGCTGCATGTTGCTTCCTGCCACCATTGTTAGGTGTCGCATACAATCTTCTGTTCTTCTGTTTACATGACACCTCTTCTATTCTTATGTTTAGATGTAAACAGCGGTGTCATACACTATAGTAAGTTGACAGCACTGCTTCAGACTATCCTATACTTTTAGAGGGATAGACTCTAACCAAGTTGGAGCATGATTTGATCAACCAGTGAGGTATGCTGTTGTAACTAGGTATGCTTCTGTAACTAGGTAAGCTTCTAGATCAGGGGCTGGATCTTGAACTGGACGAAGAGAAGCTGGTTAAGGAGAGAATGAATCAAAGAGCGAAGCCGCTCTTCTCTGCTACTGCTTGCATACATGAAAACTCAAACTTGAAAAGTCAAACTGGAACTCAAATTAGGTAATGAACTGCCTCTTTGAACTTACTCCTTCAGATTACGGCCCTGAGCGCAAGCAAGGATCCAAGCGAACGCCATTGCTGGAAACAGCCTGGGAAAATTTAAGTAAGTCTATTACAGCAGATTTTAATTACAGCGAGCCTAGTTTTGGATACCATTCTCAAAATATTACAATGAGTTAAATCAAACCTGTTGTATTTACTTTGTTTTTCAAAAAATTCACTGAAATCTAAATTTCAAGGTTCCTTCACGCAAAAACTTACCCTCCTATGCTGGGCAGTGGGCAGCCTTCGGTATCCTCCACCGACTTACTCCTTCAGATTACGGCCCTGAGCGCACGCAAGGATCCGAGCGAACGCCATTGCTGGAAACAGCCTGGGAAAAGTTAAGTAAGTCTATTACAACAGATTTTAATTACAGCGAGCCTAGTTTTGGATACCATTCTCAAAATATTACAATGAGTTAAATCAAACCTGTTGTATTTACTTTGTTTTTCAAAATTTTCACTGAAATCTAAATTTCAAGCAAGATCTCTGTACATTTACATAGCATACCTTCACGTCCAGTAAGCAGCAGGTTGACCATAAAACATAAAGAGTAGCCACAGAGGTAGCATTACACCCCTATTTTTATACAAAACCCTGCAAGTAGAGATGTATGCTCTGCGTCAATTTTAGACGTTTCATTCCCGCTAAACATTCAATAATTAGGTGTGGCAGAGTGAAGGATATCTGGTTACAGCAAATAAGTTTAACAAAATTAGAGTGTGAATTAATACCTCAGGTGTAGCGCGAGGATAATGGATTCCCGCTGATATAAGCATTCTTCTTTGGCCATCTATGATAACAGCCCGGTGATCATAGGACACGTTGAATGGCTTGTTCGAACATTGTACTGCAATGAAATTGCTTCCACTCAACACAAACAATATTATGAAAGCGCAGGCTGATCCTCTGCTATCTCTCATTATTTTACCCCCTGGATTCGTACCAAAAGCGATGCTACCCATTCTTCAAGTCCTCCAGTACAAAGATCCAGTGCTAGAAGCCGATCCGCTAGCAGAGGTCAAGGTGACCCATCACCGTTGTTAAGTAAGCAGCTTCAGTAGCAGAGCCCGTTGTTTAAGATCCCAATCCTGCGCCAATGAAACGAATTAAAGAGGCAGTTTCTCAAGATAGAGACCCTGAAGCACCCGTAGCACAGGAAGCATCTGAGCAAGCAGCTCCAGGTTCTTTCATTGGAGATTTAGGTAAAGCTACAGAGGTGAAGGCAGAGCCGATTGACCACTTTGAAGTAGTAACCTCCTTCCCAGGTCGAATGCTAGTACCAGCAATTCAAGATCGCGATGCAGAGCTTCCAGATGCATATCTCTATGTTACTTCCACTGATTCTATTTCCGTTTCTAGTTTTTATGGTTCTCGATCTCAATCTGTAGGTTCCGCTACTGGATATGCGCCTGGAATTGGATCTGGAACTATAGCATTTTCAGGACCGGCAACGGGCCTCCCAACCTGGACATTTGGTATGCATGCACCCCAGATCCCGAAGAAGCCATTTGAGATACGTGGCTGTGTTGATGCTTTTTTATAAAACAGGTGTATCAGTTTTACAAAATATTTTATTTAAAAATTAGACGTGCAATTTGCATGCCAGGTCAAGTCGACTGGGTGGTTGCTTCCGCTGATTCTCTTTTCAGGTGTATCGGTTCAATGCTACTTATAAAACAGGTGTATCAGTTTTACAAAATATTTTATTTAAAAATTAGACGTGCAATTTGCATGCCAGGTCAAGTCGACTGGCAATTTGCCAAATGCTGAAATTCTTTATTTTGAGATCGATCCTTGTGTTTCCCTGCTCACACTCTTCTTTTATTTCTTAGAAAGGGAAATAGGACTTTTATTTATGAGCTATGACGGGAATTCAGTAAGAATATGAAAACAATTTTGAGAACATGGGAGATCAATGTTTTTCGAAGGAATAATTTTCTTTTATTAGACTCAGCCGTATCAGTTTTATGATATATACTTGTTTGATGAAAGGGGCATTAGCTGCCACAACATTCGTTATGGGATATACTTGTTTCGTTAAAGGAGCATTATGATATATGCTTGTTTTATTAAAGGAGCGTTACCTGCCATAACATTCTTTGAGGGAAAGACTTTTTTATTTATATCATCTATTTTGTTCTGTCAGAAAGCTGTGGGCTCTTTAATCTTGATCAAGGTTGCTCTTTAGACTTATTTTATTAAAGGAGCATTAGCTGCCATTATGATATATACTTGTTTTATTAAAGGAGCATTGGCTGCCATAATATCCTTTGAGGAAAAAGTTTTTTTATTTATCTCATCTATTTTGTTCTTTAAGAAAGTTGTGGGCTCTTTAATCTTGATCAAGCTTGCTATCAAAATTTAAATTCTTTAAAAAAATCATTTTTAAAATTTAGATTTTTTTGAAAGCATGTGTATATTTATACCCTTCTCTCAACATGAGGGTTTATTTAATTGCCCAAAACATTCCCATCATCGTAAAAAAAATAGAAGAAATGTGAGACTAAAATTATAACATAGTGAGATTAAATTCATGAAACTCAAAACATTAATAAGTATTATTTAGTAATAAGATTGGACCGGGGACCAAACCCTCACTTTATGGCAACCGTTCGCGGTTTCAGGTTATCGTGTAATCGTGATGGTAAGGTTCTTTTAGCTTTTCTTGATTTTCTTGAAATTGTGCACACGTCTTTTGTATTTTACGCATATCTGAGGAATAAAAGACTGGCATTTTACGGCTTGCAGCTTGATACTGTACTGCTCGAAATAAGTTTTACGTTTTTCCGGTTTTGCGCTTTGACTGAAGCAATGCGGACTTTGTTTTTTTGTTTTCTTTTGCATATGTTACCTAGGATTTGATACAGGAAATCACTCGGAATTTCTTTTCGCACGTCTGTTACTGTGTTACTGTATATTTACTGCACGAATTGTTTTGGCCAATTATACTATGTGAAAGAGTCGAATTTACTTTGGCAGTTAATGCTAACTAAAATAGTGTTCTTAGCAAAATGCAATGGTTGGTTACTTGGTTTAAGATCTTATATAATATCGTATAGCACTTTAAACTACACATTTACCGTTAATATCAAAACTCAAGTTATATAAAGCGAATAATAACAGATTTGTTGTTTTCTTTTGCATTTTACGGCTCGGAATGTCATAAAGAACAGACTCGGAATTCATTCAGCGCGTGTGTGCACATTTATTTACTTATGCTTTCCCATTTTTTGGCCTGGAACTTGACCAGGAAAACCTGGAGGATTATCTTCAATTCTACAGTCGGCACTGTCGTTTGAAAGCGATGCTGGATATGATGTTTTCTTTTTCATTTTACGGCTTGGATCTGGTAAAATGAGCTCGTTTTATGAATTCCAGGGCTGCGAAAGTGTAGGAAAATATTTTACCGTCACTGAAGAAACAATTGTATGACAAGTCCTTCCAGCGAACAGTTAGTTTGGACATGTGTCGCTAATACTGTCAGCAAAGTGTTTAACAGAAGGCATATCGAAGCTCATCTTCTCAAGTATTTAATAAGGCTATTGGAATATGTTTAATGCATTTTGGTGCCTTCTAAGCCATCCATTGGCTATCTTTTTGCTTTAACCTTTATTCCGCTGATGTATTAAAAGCTAGGCCGGTGTATTAAAGCCTATGTGGCGTCTTTAACTTTAAAGTTTGCCTGGCACTGTTTAATATTCCAATCTCTGGATTAGCAACCGGCACAGGGTAAACCGCTTACTCCTTGGCGAGGTAATGCTATCCTTGGTTCTGCCTTTATCGCTGATAGGGCAACGTTTGATAAGGCAACGTGGCAGGTCAATGTGGCCTATTCGTAGAGTTCACTGCAAGTTGGGCAGCATGCGTATACAGGTTCTGCCTTTATCGTTGATAGGGCAACATTTGATAAGGCAACGTGGCAGGTCAATGTGGCCTATTCGTAGAGTTCACTGCAAGTTGGGCAGCATGCGTATACATAGTGTTCACTTTAAGTACACTGGCAGGGACTTGCTGCTTCGCAGCTCACCTTGTTTTAATACGTGTTCCAAACAAACACTAAAACAAGGACTAATTATGTGATGAAACCTTTGCGAGAGATCTCAATATACTAGGTGCAATGCTTTAAGGAAATGAGATAGTGAAATATTTTCTAATTGCACCATAAGGCTTTTGTTTGTCTTAACACTGTTATTTTATTTTAATACGTGTTCCAAACAAACACTAAAACAAGCACTAATTATGTGATGAAACCTTTGCGAGAGATCTCAAAATACTAGGTGCACCACTTTAAGGAAATTAGATAGTGCAATATTTTCTAATTGCACCATAAGGTTTTTGTTTGTCAACACTCTTTTGACTTCCATACCTGCATCTATTCTATCATGAACGTTCAACTCTTCAAGCTCATTTTTAGTTTTGGAATTCAACATTTTGATAACTCTTTTTACTGGTATGTACTTAATTTCAACTTTTGTCTATTTAATTACTGCCTTAACATTCTACACGAGTTCATCTTGTTTAAAAATGATCTGAACAGATGGCCACAATTTTGTAATATTTGAATTAATACTGTACAAAATGTTGCGTCTTGGTTCCTATTAACATTTGAGTTCTAAGGGACTAATCTTCATATTTTTGAGTTTGTTGAATTAATTTAAAATTATTGTTTACCTTTGCTAGTTATCCTTTCAGCTCTGATCTAGCTTTCATTCATGTTTGTGGGTGTTGTTTTTAGCTTCTCCTTTTCTTTCCCTAATGATAATTCTCCTAAAGCTTGGGCTAGCTTCTTAGAAGAATTTGAAGTTGATGCTTGTGTTGTTTGTTGTGATTCTTTTTGTGTTGATGTACCTGCTACTCATGTACCTGCTACTTCCAATTGTTCATTTTCCTTCAATACTTCTTCCATATCGTGTTCCATCTTCTAGATCTATTCAACTACTATTTTGAAAATCTTTTCTTTTTCCATCTCTAGAATGGTCACTTCTTTGGCCTGAGGGTGCTATGTTGTTGGAAGCTTAAGTTGTTTCCTAAAGGCTTCAATATATTCATTTTTGTTCTTAATTATCTCATTGATTGCCTTGACATCACTAGGATCATATCCTAGTTTGATAATTAAATCTTCAAAAGTTTTAATCATTGTGTCTTCGGCTAGAGAAGAAATTATTTAAATCTTCAACCTTGAGTGCATATTATTTAGAGAGGTTTGTAACTTGGATGCAACAATGACTAAACTGGTGAATGTTGAATAGATCATTTCACATCCTTGCTTATGAAAATCGATTTTTATCGATTGCATGAAACTTTTTGGTATCAACAAAAAATATTGGAGCCTTGTAATATTTTGCTCTTCTAAGGGCTAGAATTGTATGCTCCAAAAGACCATATGGAACTGCCCCTATTCTTTGTCAAATGAAAATAAAAACCTATGTTGGGTGGTGGTAGTTTACTTCCAAAATTCTGAATATGTTGAAGCCTTCAAAGATTCATTCTTCAATATGATGGAATCTAAGATGTAGAAGAGTTAGGAGACTCAATTGTCTCCTCTACACATGGAAAATAAGTGGTAGGAATACCTGTCAAAACCATTGTACTTTTCTCCTGTGAATCCTTTTCTTCTGAGGATTATTCCTAAACATTTATTACTTGATGATCAGTCTTAGTAGTGGTCTTTGGATCTTTCTTTCTCCTCATGAAGACACGAAAGTCTACAACATGAGCTTCTAAATCTGTAAGGGACATGCCTTCCTTTGGCCTCTTGATTTCTTTATCTTTTGGGATAGGAGTTTGCATAGATGATTGAATAAGTATCTACTCTTTATTGTTCTCTAATGTGTTTTATGCCCAATGCTCTTGATTATCATACTACTTTATCTCTGCCCAGGTGTACGTGCATATGGAGTAGACTTCTACTCAACTCTCAATGTTGAAATTATCCCTAATGGAATATAAGGCCATGTGAATATTGGTTTAAATTTTATCTACTTTAATATTTCCTCCACTTCCATTGTTGTTGCTCTGGTATTTACAACATAAGGCCCAAGATTTTCCTTCGATTTAAACTATGACTTCTTTTTATTTGATACAAAGTGCAATGCATCCATGTTTAACATTTGTCTAGTGTATTCAAGGGAAATGACTCTTACTGGAACAAACACTAGGAATATATAATTAGGAAGCTCACACCCATAGATTCTAATTTCTATATAATTCTAGTATAAATATCATTTTGTAACTTTTGACTGGTCTGAAAGATCCAAAACCTTCTTGATCTCTTGTGAAATGCTTAGTATAATATCACTGCTAAGTAGATAGAAGGATGTATGTAGAAAATTGTCCACAAAATCAGTGAATGAATAATTCTCTCAATTGCTTCTGACTAAAGAAGTCAAGTGAATAACTGATAATGGACATCCCTGATCATCAATCTTTTGTAATTGGAACTTGAACCTATCTTCCTCGTAAAATAACATCGAATACACTAAAATTGATTGGTGTTTGAACACACCTTCAGCATTAAACTTGAGAAACTACTCATGTGTAATATCTAATAAAGACTGACTGTAATTGAAAAGAATTGAAGGTTTCTAACCAACTAAAAATACTAATAAAAACCCTAACACTACCTCATCTACCCACTGGTCTATATGATAACCTAATAAACAAGTAACCATGGAAATGACTTGTATTGGCATCTCAAAGAAGATAGGAGGAGAGTATGGGGGAATTTTTCTAGGAAATTTAGAATTATGAGGTAGAAAGCATTCCAAAATATAGGCTAGTTGAGGGAAAGTAAGGCTTTTATATATTACCATGAGTACATCAGTGGAAAAAGGGTGCAGAGAGGCTTGTGTATTTACTGCTTTCTAGCTTGGGAGGTACCTCAGATGACACCATGTAGCGAACTTAGGGAAAATATGAGTCTAACGAAAGGTAGATTGAGGTAGGAGTGATTTCTAGATATTTAAATCATCATTGGTCTAAATACTTCTATTTTTCCCAATTATGGAGCTCATACAAAACAAACTCGCATTATGTTTCTGCTATTTTTTATTCAGTATCAATTAAAGGGGTGCTATCTAAATTAGGGACAAGGGGTACCATAGGATTCTCATGAGACATATTTTCCTTGTCTTTGTGTGAAGACATCCTAATTGTAATGGGAAAACTGAGGAAACTAAGTTACCGAGCTATAATTAACTGAGATTTGTAGAAGGAGATCGCTTTGCAGAGGGAAATGGTAATATTTCAAGATGCTTCAAGTTGACCCTGCATAAATCAAACAATTGTCAAAAGGGAAATTTGCAGGTTCAGGAAGGATTTTTATAATGAAATTTGAGGGAGTTTAACGAGACTATTGCCATTTTTAGATCAAGGCATTAATGGTAAATTAATAGGTTGGTGGGAGAAATTTATTATCTAATGTCTACATGACTGTTGGGGGGTGATTTGAACGGTAACAGTCATATGTCATGGAGAGTAGGTGACATGGATGGAGAGATGAATGAAAAATGGTGTGGGTGGATAGTGCAGGAATGAATGGGTCCACAGGAGTGGTAAAGTGTATTGGGAGGGGACCCCCCGAAAACACTATGGGGATGACACATAGCTTGGGTGGTTTATTTGGAAACCACATTTTGGCCCCCCCTTTCGTTAAGTCTCGAAAGGGAAGGGGGTATGTCTTAAAGTCTTACCCCACAATTGACAACCATTGGAAAGTGTGATTGCTTTATAAAAAACGACAAAAAGTCATATAAAAAAACATTTAAAACAAGCTTTAATAAACATCGGCATTTGAACTAGGGCACCCTTTAGGGTTTTCTTATTTTTTTATTTTTTTTATCCCTTAATTTTTCTTTTTTCTTTCTTGTCTATTTTTTATTTTGCTTTTTTAAAAACTAAATATTTAAAATCAAAAATAATTTACAATATCCCTATGGGATAAATGGCTAAATAACCATAGTCAACTATTATAGATATAGGAGCCTAACACCTCCACCAATTAGTTTCATTATTCATCTCCCAATTCACCATTTCATTCCACTTGCACTTACCAAAAGTTGCTACGACCATCACATACAACTGCACAAACCTCGAGTTTCGATGCCAAATACTCGAAACCTTTCCTATAGATTCTCTAATTTCTCACTATGTTTGAAAGATTTGTAAAATTACCACTACACTACGTGGAAGAGTCTTCTAAGTGTATCACTGTGTTGTGTGTACAAGTATGTTAAACATCCTTTGATGAGAGATGTGGTGAAGGAACTAGATTCCATCACAAAATCGAAGGAAATTGAATCCATCAAAGAATTTATAAACTCAACCATAATAGAGGCTGACCACAATCATTTTGAAAGGATTGCTTCTCCACATACAGGTTAGCATCCTATGTATTTTGATGCAGGTGGAATTTCTTCCAATTTCTCTAATCACATTAGTGTAACTATGTGAGGTCTCCCATTTCATAAAACCCAAGTTGCTTAGTTTCAAAATATATTATTATTGTCCTCTTGTACTTAGTATAATCTCCATTTAAAACACCTTATCAACGTGCTCTTACACTTTAGAATAGTCACCATATAGTACAATAAAGAAATTATTCTCAAAAATCATGGCCAAGAATTACCCCGCTATGGATTTTTTTTTATTTTTTATTTTTTATTTTTTTATTGAGATGTATTTCTTGATCTTTTGAAATGGAAAGAAACATTTTTTCCTTCTACTTTAGCTTGACATGAATAAATAATGGATTACATGCATCTTTGGAAAATAGATTGCAACCGTCATACGGACATAAGAATGCATTTTGGAAGAAAAACTTGACATTATCATTCATTGTCCATCACATGGAACTACGTGTAATATCGTGAAATGGTGTGGGAGTCATATGTTCATCCCTAAAATTTCTTAACAAATGAGTTATGTATTACTAGCAACGATATGTGTCCTGGCTCTGGTATGAGATTTGAATTCCATTTAATTTATATTTTTTATATAATAAGGTTGATATAATTTTTTTATTTGGTAATAGGTTTTTAAAATTTTTAACTTAATTATTAATATTTTTTATGTGGATGGTAGCAATTCAATTTCTATGGAATATATTAGAATATTCTTAACAATGGTCATACCAAAGATTAAGATTTATTTTAAAATTAATTAAGTTATCATTTTTTGGGCATGTCTTATTGATAAATCACGTATTAGCCCATAGTATTATAAAAAAGTCTATTTACACATTAAGAGTCTCTGTGTAAATTTGACATAACATTGATGGTGGTCTCACTGAGATCATAGAATTTAGGGGTTGCTATCACTTTTGGACAATATAGATGCTACCTAGACAAAAACAATATTGGGTTTAATTCAATCTTTGTGAGAGTTGAGGGATAAAAATTAACCCCCAATTACTTATTTTCTCCTAAGGTGACTAGAGTAACATGACCAAGGGTGTATAGGACTTGGGATTTGGGTGGTTAGAACCCTGACTCACGCATCACATAGTCGACTCATCACACAATGATGGATAGCATCGACAACATGGTGGTGATCAATGATTGTGGATATAAGGGGAAATAAAAGTCTATATTAATAACAAAGGGGTACTCTTGTGAGATTAGAAAAAGCAGGTGGGGGTGGGAGTGGGGTGAAACACAAAGTCCTAGAACGACTCTTTTTCAAGAAATGACAGAAAGTTAATTGGTAGATATCAATGGCTTCAGTGAATAGTGGATCCCTCCTACTAGATGTGGAGGGTAGGAGGAGGGGGGGGGGTGTGGGGGAACTATGGTTAATCAACGAGGATTGGGTTTAAACTCGGGCGTGAGGTTACAAACCCCCAATTTTTTATCGTGATATACTACAATACTGTGAGGCATTGAACTCTAAATTTTATAATTTGATCTCTCAATCCCATTGCACGGTTAGGTGTTAGGTATTCAACCTTGTGATCCTTAAGCTCAATAATTGACGCTCCAAACTGTTAGTGTAATTTTCAAGTCCTAGTGGGTTTCAAACCAAGAAACGTTAAATTCTAGTCTCACGCATGATCTGGAATCCTACCTCAGGATATAGAGGAAAGGAGGGAGGTTGTGGGTTTAGACACTAAATTTCACAAAATGTTCTATCACCAACGTGAAATCAAGTAAGGAAAGATATATATTATAGGTTCTTCAAATCCCTAGTGCTGAAAGAAACTAGGATGGGAAATTAACAATGATTAGATAATAACATCAACTTCATTAATAGAGAATATCATATATTTTGGATGATTTTCTGAGAATTATTCCCATACAGTTTCTTCCTATCTTCATAAGATACTCTCTCTATGTATCCGCACGTGCACACACACACATGGACAGAACAATAAAGTATCCTATAACAAAAAAAAGGGAGCTTTCTTATGAGCAGTGCCTCTTCTATGGCTACATTTGGACATTTTCTAGAAACTTAACTAAATAACTAGGTATAGTTATCCCATAAGGGACACATATGCATAACAAACAAATTCTCTAAAGTAAATATCTGCATTGAATTTCATTCATGTGAAAAAGGAAAAATTCATTTAGACCACTCTTGCATGAAAATCCCTCATAACTAAAAGTTTTCATGGAATTCCATCCATGAGGTATTGTATAGATTGGCCAAGATTTTGGATCTTTGTAGCATTCATTTAGGTTTCATTTTCTATTGGAAGTCCCTTCCATTTAACCACATATTCATAGTATTCCTTCTTCCTATTGCTTTTGGAAACATTATCATTAAGGATCATCTCCATTTGAAGTTTCTTAGAAATAGGTAGTTGGTTTTTCTAGTAAACCTTCTCTTGATCATCCCCCTTCTCATCTTCACTTTCCTCGTAAGGGTTCAAATCTACTACACTAAAAAATGGAGAACTCCCTATATTTAAGGTAGCTCAATTTCATAAGCATTAGTTCAAACCTTCCCCAAGATTTTGCAAGGTTCAATCTTCTTCAGATTTAGCTTGTTATATTCATGTTATAGAATTATTTATTTCCTTAAGTGTGTTAGAACCAAGTTACCCAATTCAAAATTGAATTTTCTTTTCTTGATTTCTAATCTTTGCTTGTTTCTCTAGCTACTTTATTGTACATCCCCTTCAATATGTTCATATATTATTTTCATGGTTGTGGAAAGTTCCTCTTTATAATTTCTTCATATGTCTTCCTTTCCCAATTTCCAAAGTTTAGAGATGAATATAGGGTACATATCAAACACAAACTATAGTAGGCTTATTCTTTTGCTTATGTTAGGTGAATAATTATAGAAAAATTTAGCTTGGGTAAGAACTTGGTAGCGTTGACTTTTGTATTCATTTACTATACTTGATATCAAGTTTCCTAAGCTCTTTTAAACCACATTAGTCCACACATTTGCTTGAGGGTGATAGGTTGAGCTGTATCTAAGGTTTGTCACGAGATTTTTCTAGAAAGTCTTCAATAATTTCCGAACAAATTTTCTTTCTCGGTCAGAGACTATACTTCTAGGTAAGCCATGCCAAAAGAAATCCATACTATTAGCATGTAACATACCTCACTTGCTTGACAAATTTTTTTTCATTGATATTAGTAGCACATTGACAATTTATTTGCAACACATGTGGCATCATTAATGTTTGAAAATGGTATAAAGTGTGCCATGTTTTAGAACCTATCCACAACTAGAAAACATGAGTAATTTTTCTTGGAGTATTAGGCAAACCCAAACGAAATCCATACTAATGACATTTAACATAACTCATTTACATGCCAATTTTTTTTTCATTGATATAAATAGCACATTAACAATAAATTATACTCCCTAGAACAAATTCTTCACCATGTTTTCTAAATTTATAACCCAAATCTTCCTTAGCATTTGTCCAAAATATCTTTTCCCCTATTCCATTCTACTCCACCTCGTCTCTTCCTTCTCCAAAATATCTCTAACCATCTTCTTGCCATGATCTCCTTGATCACCTTCATCTTCTGCAAAATCCTAATTTTCAATGTACCTTAGCACACATCCTTCTTCCTTAAGGTGCCACTATCATCCTCCTGTGCAACTTTCGTCTTCTCCGCACCTTACCTACTACGCTAGCCCTACGATGCACTCTGCCTAGTCCTATCTGCACTCCACGTCATAGTTGTACGATTGTGCAATATCAAAAATTTTCTCAGCTCCAACAAAAATTCAAGATATCATTCCAATAATGAGCATAAAAATGAGTCTCATAGCTTATACATTTATTTACATTTACAAAACACAAGTATTGCATGATTTAGAACATGAAAAAATCATCACAATCCATAAGACAATATGCACAAGCAATTTACACTTGTCTCTATGATTAAAGTTCTTTCTCTTTGGTTAAAACACAAGGCTTCATGCAAGATAAATTGAGTTATATATTAGTTCTAAGATGTGGAATCAATTATTTTGATGGTTTAATAACTACCTCTCATAGCAAGCAATCTAGTGGTTTGTAGTCCATTCGCTGGGTGGTTTCACAATCCCATGGAAAGCACCACAATCACTCAAATTTCCCTATCCTCGTGGTCTAATAACTATACAACAAGAACCATGTTGTTTCATAGCCCTAATCGGTGCACAACAATGATCTATTCCTCCACCAAGATTCTCATTAATCAATCAATGTTACACACTGTCCAGCATCCAAAACACAATCACAAGGAACACATTCTAAATTCAGAAAGTACTAGTTCAAGGTATGCATTTCTTCCCTTTTTTTGGCTTCCAAACGAGTAGCTTCAAACTAACTTCTCTCTAGTGTCTTCACCCGATACTCCTTTGAAAAATAAATTTGCAACACATGTCGCATCACTAATTTTTGAAAATGGTATAAAGTATTCCATATTTTAGAACCTATCCACAACTACAAATCATGAATAATTTTTCTTGGGGTTTTAGGCAAACACAAATGAAATCCACAGTAATGGGATTTAACATACCTCATTTACATGCCAATTTTTTTTCATTTCTATAAATAGCACATTAACAATAAATTATACTCCTCAGAACAAATTCTTCACCATGTTTTCTAAATTTATAACCCAATTCTTCCTTAGCATTTGTCCAAAATATCTCTTACCCTATTCTGCTCTAGTCCATCTCATCTCTTCCTTGTCCAAAATATCTCTAACCATCTACTTGCCACGATCTCCCTAATCACCTTCATCTTCTGCAAAATCCTAATTGTCTATGTACCTTGGTAGATATCCTTCTTCCTTAAGGTGCCACTATCATCCTTCTGCACAAATTTTGTCTTCTTTGAACCTTACCTACTGCGTTAGCCCTACGCTACACTCTACCTAGTCATATATACACTCCACATCCTAGTTGCATGGTCATTCAATACAAAAAAAAATTCCACTCCAGCAAAAAGGCAAGATATCGTTCCAATAATCAGCATAAAAATGAGTCTCATAGCTTAGATATTTATTTACATTTACAAGACACAAGTATTGCATGATTTAGAACATGAAGAATTCATCACAATCCATAATACAATATGCACAAGAAATTTACAATTGTCTCTATGATTAAAGTGCTTTCTCCTTGGTTAAAACACAAGGCTTCATACAAGATAAATTGAGTTATATCTCAGTTCTAAGATGTGGAATCACTTATTTTGATGGCTTAAAAAATGCCTCTCATGGAGAGCAATGTAGTGGTTTGTAGTCCATTCTCTGGGTGGTTTCACAATCCCAAGAAAAGCACCACAATGACTCAAATTTCCCTATCCTGGTGGGGTAATAACTATAGTGCAAGAACCATGTGGTTTCATATCCCTAAGAGAAGCACTACAATGTTCAATTCCTCCACCAAGCTCCTCATTAATCAATAAATGTTACACACCGTCCAATATCCTCAACGCAATCATAGGGAACACATTCTAAATTCACAAAGAACTAGTTCAAGGTATGCATTTCTTCCCTTCTTTTCGACTCCACACAAGTAGCTTAAAACATAGCTTCTCTCTAGTGTCTTCACCTGGTACTCCTTTGAAAAATAAATTTGCAACACACGCGGCATCATTAATTTTTGAAAATGGTATAAGGTGTGCGATATTTTATAACCTATCCACACCTACAAATCCTAAATAATTTTTCTTGGAGTTTTTGGCAAACCCAAATGAAATCCATACTAATGGCATTTAACATACCTCATTTACATGCCATTTTTTTCATTGCTATAAATAGCACATTAACAATAAATTATTCCCCTCAGAACAAATTGTTCACCATGTTTTCTAAATTTATGACCCGATTATTCCTTAGAATTTGTCAAAAATATCTCTTCCCCTATTCCGCTCCACTCCACCTCGTCTCTTCCTTGTCCAAAATATCTTTAACCATCTACTTGCCACAATCTCCCTGATCGCCTTCATCTTCTACAAAATCCTAATTGTCAATGTACCATGGCAGATATCCTTCTTCGTTAAGGTGCCACTATCATCCTTTTGCGCAACTTCTATCTTCTTTGCACCTTACCTACTGTGCTAGGCCTACACTACACTCTACCTATTCCTATCTGCACTCCACGTCCTAGTTGCATGGTCATGCAATACCAAAAATTTTCTCAGCTCCAGCAAAAAGGCAAGATATCATTCCAATAATCAGCATAAAAAAGAGTCTCATAGCTCAGACATTTATTTACATTTACAAAACACAAGTATTGCATGATTTAGAACATGACAAATTCATCACAATCCGTAAGACAATATGCACAAGTAATTTACACTTGTCTCTATGATTAAAGTGCTTTCTCTTTGGTTAAAACACAAGGCTTCATGCAAGATAAATTGAGTTATATCTCAGTTTTAAGATGTGGAATCACTTATTTTGATGGTTTAATAACTGCCTCTCATAGAAAGAAATGTAGTGGTTTGTATTCCATTCTCTGGGTGGTTTCACAATCCCATGGAAAGCACCACAATAACTCAAATTTACCTATCCTGGTGGGGTAATAAATATACAGCAAGAACCATGTGGTTTCATATCCCTAAGTGAAGCACTACAATGATCTATTCCTCCACCAAGCTCCTCATTAATAAATCAATGTTACACATCGTCCAATATCCTCAACGCAATCATAGGGAACACATTCTAAATTCACAAAGCACTAGTTCAAGGTATGCATTTATTCCCTTCTTTTGGACCCCACACAATTAGCTTAAAACATAACTTCTCTCTAGCATCTTCACCCGGTACTCCTTTGAAAAATAAATCTGCAACACATGTGGCATCATTAATTTTTGAAAATGGTATAAAGTGTGCCATATTTTAGAACCTATCCACAACTACAAAACCTAAATAAATTTTCTTGGAGTTTTGGGAAAACCCAAATGAAATCCATACTAATGCCATTTAACATACATCATTTACATGCCAATTTCTTTTTCGTTGATATAAATAGCACATTTACAATAAATTATACTTAGAACAAATTCTGCACCATGTTTTCTAAATTTATAACCCAATTATTCCTTAACATTTTCCCAAAATATCTCTTCCCCTATTCCACTCCACTCCCTCTCGTCTTCCTTGTCCAAAATATCTCTAACCATATGCTTGCCACAATCTCCCTAATCGCCTTCATCTTCTGCAAAATCCTAATTGTCAATGTACCTTGGCACCCATCCTTATTCCTTAAGGTGCCACTATCATCCTTCTGTGCAACTTTTGTCTTCTCTGCACCTTAGCTATTGCGGTAGCCCTATGCTACACTCTGCCTAGTCCTATCTAAACTCCACGTCCTAGTTGCATGGTCATGCAATACCAAACATTTTCTCGACTCCTGTAAAAACGAAAGATATCATTCCAATAATCAACATAAAAATGAGTCTCATAGCTTAGACATTTGTTTACATTTACAAAACACAAGTATTCCATAATTTAGAACATGAAAAATTCATCACAATCCATCAGATAATATGCACAAGCAATTTACACTTGTCTCTATGATTATTATTTTTTCTCTTTGGTTAAAACACAAGGCTTCATGCAAGCTAAATTGAGTTATATCTCAGTTCTAAGAATTGGAATCAATTATTTTGATGGTTTAACAACTGCCTCTCATAGAAAGCAATGTAGTGGTTTGTAGTCCATTCTCTGGGTGGTTTCACAATCCCAAGGAAAGCACCACAATGACTCAAATTTCCTTATCCTGGTGGGGTAATAACTATACTGCAAGAACCACGTGGTTTCATATCCCTAAGCGAAGCACTACAATGATCTATTCCTCCACCAAGCTCCTCATTAATAAATCAATGTTACACACCATCCAATATCCTCAACACAATTATAGGGAACACATTCTAAATTCACAATGCACTAGTTCAAGGTATGCATTTGTTCCCTTCTTTTGGACTCCACACAAGTAGCTTAAAACATAGCTTCTCTCTAGTGTCTTCACTTGGTACTCCTTTTGAGAAGTAAATTTGCAACACATGTGGCATCGTTAATTTATGAAAATGGTATAAAGTGTGCCATATTTTAGAACCTATCCACAACTACAAAACTTGAATAATTTTTCTTGGAGTTTTAGGCAAACCCAAATGAAATCCATACTAATGGCATTTAACATACCTCATTTACATGCCAATTTTTTTCGTTGATATAAATAGCACATTAACAATAAATTATACTCCTCAAAACAAATTCTTCACCATGTTTTCTGAATTTATAACCCAATTATTCCCTAGGATTTTTCTAAAATATCTCTTCCCCTATTCCACTCCACTCCACCTCATCTCTTCCTTCTCCAAAATATCTCTACCCATCTGCTTGCGACGGTCTCCTCGATCACCTTCATCTTCTACAAAATCCTAATTATCAATGTACCTTGGCACCCATCCTTCTTCCTTAAGGTGCCACTATCATCCTTCTGCACAAGTTCCATCTTCTCCGCACCTTACCTACTATGCTAGTCCTATGCTGCACTTTTCCTAGTCCTATCTGCAATCCATGTCCTAGTTTCACGGTCGTGCGATACCAAAAATTTACTGACTCCAACAAAAAGGCAAGATATCATTCCAATAATGAGCATAAAAATGAGCCTCATAGATTAGACATTTATTACATTTACAAAACACAAGTATTTCATGATTTAGAACATGAAAAATTCATCACAATCCATAAGACAATATGCACAAGCAATTTACACTTGTCTCTGTGATTAAAGTGCTTTGTCCTTGGTTAAAACACAAGGCTTCATGGAAGATAAATTGAGTTATATCTCAGCTCTAAGATGTAGAATCACTTCTTTTGATGATTTAACAACTGCCTCTCATAGAAAACAATGTAGTGGTCTATAGTCCATTCTCTCAATGGTTTCACAATCCCAAGGAAAGCACCACAATGACTCCAATTTCCCTCTCCTAGTGGTCTAATAGCTATACATCAAGAACCATGAGGCTTCATAGCCCTAAGCAAAGCACTATAATGATCCATTCCTCCACCAAGTTCCCCATTAATCAGTTAATGTTACACACCATCCAAGATTCTCAGTGCAATAATAGGGAACACGATCTAAATTCACAAAGCACTAGTTCAAGGCATGCATTTCTTCCCTTGTTTTGGCTTCCACACGAGTAGCTTAAAACATAACTTTTCTATAGTGTCTTGACCCAGTACTCCTTTGCTATATGGTTCCACCATTCTTCCCTCCGCAATTGTTGAAAGGCTAAATTCTCTCATCTCTTCATCTTTCACAAGGAGAGGAGATGCTATGATCTTGTCCTCCACTCAAGCTTCCCACTCTGACTTGAATTCTTGTTAGGGTAGTCAAGTTTGTTATTAGGAAAAACATTACATCAATTAAGGGTGGTTGGTATGGGCTTGCTAATGGCATGCCATAGGGAGACCAAAAAATATGTAACAATTTCTCAATGGCCATGAAACATCACACGATAGGCTTTCTCTTTTAGAAACTTGGATCCATATGCCATTCCATTTAGACCAGCCATCAATTTATTTTCACAAACATATACATTTATAATTTACATGGTTATATTTAAAGACATGTAATGTTATAAAAAAAGTGGTTAGTTACACCACACATTTCTAAGAAAAATAATACTTTTTTTAGATTTGAGAATTCTTTCCTTGCTTGGGAGGGTTATTAGATATTAATCTTGGTTTATGGGATTAAGTTTCTCTCTAGCATTAGCAACTTGATTAGGTGGATTGATATCGATACTTTAATTCTAGATTTTCACTTTATTCTTCTTGTTATTTTTCTTCTTATTGTTATTGGTCTATGTGTTTTGAGGGTTTAGTGTATTTTGTAAGACATACACCTTCTCTTAAGGAGGAGGATTTTGTTGAAATTCGTTCGGTCGGGGATGTTATGCAACCAACTCACAAAAAGATAGAAAAGATAGATCAACGCCTTAGAATTCAACCTCTTCACTGGGGCAACCTCCTTTACATTACACAAATGAATGATTCTTGGATGATTCAAATGACAAAACCTCCTTTCTATATATAGGAGTCTAAGGAGTCATAATATATCCCAGCCAACCTCACAATAATAATATAAAGGCAAAAAAATAACAATAGAGGGATTCTATGGGGCACAATAATAACAATATGGGGACAATAGGGGCACAAAAATATCAATAAGGGATACAACTACAATATTAATGGGGTAATCACTAGTATTATAAGGACCTAACATGCCCCTCTCCTTCCAAAAAGTGTTGTCCTCAACGATTGAGTAGTTCCGGATGCATCTATATAAAATTCTCATCCTCCCATGTGGAATCTTCAGCAGATAAGCTCTTCCACTTGATGAGATACTCCGAAATTAATTGATTTCATAGCTGTCGAGTTCTTGTTCCTGTGGCTGCTTTTGGTTCCAATATAATTTTTCCTTCCTCATCAAGTTCTGGCAATATTGTTTGAACTGGGAGCTTGTCACTTATAACCTTCTTTAAACATGAAACTTGGAAAATTGGGTGCACTCGAGAAGCTGCAAGAAGCTCCAATTTGTATGCCATAGTACCAATCTTTTGCAACACCTTGTACAGACCATAATACTTTGGTGATAATTTATTATCCTTCTTAGCTTATTTGAGGGACATTTGTTTACATGGGGGTAGCCGTAGGAATACCCAATCACCTACATCAAAACTTCTTTCATTGCGATGTTGATCTGCCTATTGTTTCATTCTATTCTGCGCCAACATGAGGTTACCCTTTAAGAGTTGGAGGACTTGTTGTTGATGCTCGATGTGATGTTCCACTGGTTGAACCTTAGAATTTTCTCTTAAATATGATGTGATGGATGGTGGATGATATCCATAAAGTGCCGTAAATGGGGTCATTTTTGTTGCTGTATGGAAGGAAGTGTTATACCACCATTTAGCCAGAGGCAACCATTTGACCCATTGAGACTGTTTATCAGATACAAAGCAACGAAGATATCCTTCCAAACATTTGTTTACTATCTCAATTTGCCTATGAGATTGAGGATGATAAGATGAGATATGAGCTAACTGAGTATCGAGACAAGAAAATAATTCTGTCCAAAAATTTCCAGTGAAAATGGGATCCCTGTCACTTACAATAATCTTTGGGTTTCCATGTAGCTTTTGAATTATTTCCATAAATGCAGTAGAAACTAACCTGGCTTTAAATGGATGTGAGAATGCACAAAAATGTGCATACTTGGTAAGTCTGTCAACTACCACCATGATTCTTTCCCTCAGACTTGGGTAAACTTGTGATAAAATCCATTAAAACCTCCTCCCAACGCTGCCTTGGAATGGATAAAGGTTGTAATAGACCCTCGGTCTTAATTTTTTTAGCTTTATTTTGTTGTCAATCCAAACATTACGCCACAAACTTTTGAATATCCGATTTAAGGCCATCCCAAAAAAATTTCTTCTTAACGCTGTGGTAAGTTTTTAAAAATCATGAGTGCCCTCCTAAGGGAGAAGTGTGCAATTCCATAAGAATTTTTTGTTTGAATTGGGAATTCTTATAGAGGTATAAGTGATCTTTGTACTATAACGAATCATTTTTTCAGCTAAATGTATTAGATGTACTAGAATCTTGTTGTAACTTTCGAATAAGTTCCCACACTTCTTCATCATTCTTCTATTCCTCCCTTGCTTCGTTTATCCAATCTAGTTGGATAACAAAAATGGCGCACAACAATGCTTCCACATCCTCATCCTTTCTTGAGAGTGCATCTGCCACCACATTTTGCTTCCCTTTTTGTAGATGATTTCAAAGTCATAACCCAACATCTTTGTGACCCACTTTTGTTGCTCTTCAAAGGTTAATATTTGTTCTGAAAATTATTTAAGGCTATCATGATCCGTTTTTACCTTGAAGTGTCTTCCCATTAGGTAGGGTCGTCATTTCTTAAGTGCATCTAGTATTTCCAACATTTCCTTCTCATAAATAGCTTTGTGTAAAAAAATTTCCTTGATTGGATGACTTTCAAAAGCAATGGGTCTTTCATCTTACATTAAAACAACGCCAATTCCATTTCCTGAAGCATCACATTCCATAATAAAGGTTTTTGTGAAGTCCGGTGTAGCTAAGACCGGTGCTTGGCACATTGCCTCTGTAAGATGTTCGAAGGCCTTTGTTGCTTCTGGAGTCCATGAAAATGCATCTTTCTTCAATAATGTTGTTAGAGGTGCTGCTATTCTCCCATAATTCTTAACAAACTTGCGATAATACCTTGTCAACCCGAGAAATCCTCGCAGATGCTTTATGGATGTGGGGATTTTCCATTCCTTAATGGCTTTAATTTTGCTAGGGTCTACCCTAACTCCTTCATGAGATACAATATGACCCAAATATTCCACCTCTTATACTCCAAAGAAACATTTGGATATTTTTTCATATAGTTGTTTCTCCTCCAATATTTGTAGCACCATGTCAACATGTTCAACATGATCATTCCAAGACTTGTTGTAGATTAGTATATCATCAAAAAATACTAACACAAATTTTCTAAGGAAGGGTTTGAAAATGGAATTCATCAAACCTTGAAATGTAGAAGGTGCATTAGTAAGGCCAAAAGGCATGACCAAAAATTCATAATGACCCTCGTGATTTCTAAATGGTGTTTTCGGAATGTTTTCAGTCTCCATTCTGATTTGATGATATCCTGAATGAAGATCCAACTTGGTGAGGTAAATTGTCCATGCAATTCATCTAGTAATTCATCAATGATAGGAATGGGAAACTTATCTTTAATAGTGAGCTTGTTGAGCTCCCTATAATCCGGACACATGCGCCATGATCCATCCTTCTTTTGCACTAATACTAATGGAGCAGAGAAAGAACTTTGACTAGGTTGAATTATACTAGCCTTTAGCATTTTTGCAACCATGCGTTCAATTTCACTCTTTTGGGCATAGGGATATCTGTATGGCTTGATGTTTGGAGGAACACTTCCTAGAATCAGATCAATAGCATGATCATGATCACGAATAGGTGGGAGACCTTTGGAAGTCTTAAATACATTAGAATGATTATCCAAGACTTTTTGGAGATCTGGAGAAATAGATGATTTCAATGTGGAAACATCTAGCGAACATAATTGTGCAATTACACCTCTTTGTTCCTTTTTTAGAAGCTTTCTCATACAGTTAGAGCTGATTATCTTTTCCGGTTTCCCTGCAATACCCCTTAATTGAACTTCCCTTCCTTCCTTAGAGAATTTCATGAAAAGTTCTTGAAAATTAAAAGCTATTGTACCCAAGGATTGTAGCCATTGGACTCCTAGTACAACATCAACACCTCCCATTGGAATGGAAAACATTGGGCTAGTCAATACAGATTCTCCCATGGATAGCTTGATATTATGGCACTTTCCAGAGTAATTTATCATTCCTACATTTGCAACCATCATTTGACACTCTGGTGCTGGATATAGGAAGCAATTAAATTCTTTTGCTACCTTACAATGAATAAAATTGTGTGTACTTCCTGAATCAATCAACACTATTACCTTTTTCTTCTTGATTTGTCCTTCTATCTTGATGGTTTGAGGAGTGGTAATTCCAGCCAATGCATTACAAGATATGGTCAGATTCATTTGTTCTTTATCTAGGCTTTGTTCCTGGAGTATATCATCTTCTTTTAACCTTTCTTGCTCATTTTCTTCTTCCTCTTCACAATCTATGTAGAATAATTTCTTCTGAGCACACTTATGACCTTTAGTGTATTTGCTATCACAACTGTAACAAAGCCCTTTTGCTCTTTTTTCTTCCAATTGTTGTGGTGTCAACCTTATAGGTTGTGGAAGACTAGGGGAAACAACACTTCCATCTTTATAGTTGTGAGTGGTATGCTTCCTCGTTGCCATAATTTTTCTTTCTATTTTTCTTGTTAACCTGAATGCCTTCTCTAATGAATCAGGTTCCCAAAGGCGAACATCATGTTGGATACTATCCTTTAAAGTACCTATGAACACATCAATCCTATGCTCCTCTGGAATATTTTTTACCCTTAAGTTCAATTTTTGGAACTCCTCAATGTGCTCCATTATTGAACCCTTTTGTTTGAGACTTACCAATTTCCTAAAAAAAGTGTTGCTTTTTGTATCCCCATAACGCGCTGTCAATTCTTCCGTAAAAATTTCCCAAGTGATAATTTGTTTACAAGAGAAAAGCCATTGATACCATACAAACTGATTTGGTTCCAAATATAAAGCTGCAATACATACCCCATTAGGATTAGTAAGGAAGAGGTGAAATAATAACAAACAACCAATGAGATGATTGGTGTCAACCTTATAGGTTGTGGAAGACTAGGGGCAACAACACTTCCATCTTTATAGTTGTGAGTGGTATGCTTCCTGGTTGCCATAATTTTTCTTTCTATTTTTCTTGCTAGCCTGAATGCCTTCTCTAATGAATCACGTTCCCAAAGGTGAACATCATGTTGGATATTATCCTTTAAAGTCCCTATGAACACATCAATCCTATGCTCCTCTGGAATATTTTTTACCCTTGTGTTCAATTTTTGGAACTCCTCAATGTGCTCCATTATTGAACTCTTTTGTTTGAGGCTTATCAATTTGCTAAAAAAAGTGTTGCTTTTTGTATCCTCATAATGTGCTGTCAATTCTTTCGTAAAAATTGCCCAAGTGATAATTTGTTTACAACAGAAAATCCATTGATACCATACAAACTTATTTGGTTCCAAATATAAAGTTGCAATACATACCTTGTGGGATTTGTAGAAAATTTGTCAAATTTGTAATTATTTCACCATTAGTAAGTATTTCAACTACCACCATGATGACACTCTTTCCCTTAGACTTGAGTAAACCTATGATAAAATACATTGAAACCTCCTCCCAATGTTGGCTTGGAATGGATAAAGGTTGTAATAGACCTGGTGTCTTAATTGTTTCAACTTTATTTCGTTGGCAAACCAAACATTACGCCACAAACTTTTGAATATCTGATTTAAGGCCATCCCAAAAAAATTCCTTCTTAACCCTGTGGTAAGTTTTTAAAAATCCTGAGTGCCCTCCTAAGGGAGAAGTGTGCAATTCCATAAGAATATTTTGTTTTAGCTGGGAATTCTTACAGATGTATAGGCGATCTTTACTCCATTATTCAACCCTTTTGTTTGATACTTATCAATTGGCTAAAAAATGTGTTGCTTTTTTTATCCTCATAAGGTGCTATAAATTCTTCTGTAAAAATTGCCCAAGTGAGAAATTGTTTATGAGAGCAATGCCATTGATACCATACAAACTAATTTGGTTCCAAATATAAAGTTGCAATATGTACCTTTTGTGTGTTTTGCACATTATTGAGATCGAAGAATTGCTCCATCTGTAATATCCATGCGGTGGGATCCTTGCCATCAAACTTCCTCATATCGATTTTTGGAATATGGTGAGTCTTCGATCCAACATTAGAGTCTATGGAATCATGATTAACATTTCTTTTGTTCTCATCATGAGTTTCCTTTAGTACTCTTTCACCCTTAATGACCATTTCTTGTAGCAACTTATTCATATTTATCTTCAATTCTTTTGTCTTATCATCCATGCCATCAATTTTAACATCCATGCCATTGACCTTAGATTCCATGCCATCCATCTTAGCTTCTACACCTTTCTTTAAACAATCCATCTTAGCTTCTACATCTTTCTTTAAACCATCCATCTTAGCTTCTACATATTTCCTTAAACCATCCATCTTAGATTCTGTTGCTTTTTGTTCAAGTGACACTTGTTGCACTTGTTCTTGTAATTTTGATATATCATATAGCATTTCTTCTTCTTCTTCATGGGTCATGCTAGAACTTTCAGGTTCCTTACTAGGTGTTTGCATTTTTTTTCCTTGGGGCATCAGTTACCGATAATAATGATCTATTATGCCCTTTGAATTCCTTCAAAATAAATTTTCAAACCAAGCTTAAGCAAAAATTTAAGAAAATCTACACACCTTTTTTAACTTTGTAGGAGCTCGATATTGCCTCTGATGTATCTCTGTACTTTCTGATCATCTAGTTCTGAATTTGTGACCTACAGTAGCCTTTTGTGTCCTCTTTCAAATGCCACAAATCTGACCCAAATTGGATTCTCCAATGAAGAGTTATGCGGAATCTCCCACAATAACTTGATTATAGACTAGTTCAGTAGAGCGAACTTGTACGACGTGCCACAAGTAACTGTTTTTCCCTTTGGATCTGAAAAATGTATACAAGAAACTACAGTCCGTCCTCTTTCTATACCTTCTTACGAAATTTCAATCTGATTCCCAAAAAGAAAGTTATGACAAATTTCCCCAGGTCACCTGTTTGGAATGTAATTCAGGAGTCTGCAAAAAGACCAACTTCCTCAGATCATATCTCCGCAAATATAGCACGAAAAGCTCTGAAATTCAGACCCAACGTTTAGCATGATTTCTTCTCAAATGGGTTTTTTTTTAAGCTTCTGAAACGCCGCAGAAAAAAAGTTATAGCAAAATTGCCACGATGACCTGTTTGAAGCAGCGAAACACTAGAATCCAAAGCTTTGATACCAAATGTTAAGAAACCAGCTCAAGAAAAGATATAAAAGATAGATCAACGCCTTAGAATTCAGCCTCTTCGAGGGGGCAACCTCCTTTACATTACATAAATGAAAAATTCTTCGATGCTTCAAATGACAAAACCTCCTTTCTATATATAGGAGTCTAAGGAGTCACAATATAACCTAGCCGACCTAACAATAATAATATAAAGCCACAAGAATAACAATAGAGGGATTCTATGGGGCACAGTAATAACAATATGGGTGCAATAGGGGCACAACAATATTAATAAGGGGTATAACTACAATAGTAATGGGGTAATCACTAGTATTATAGAGACCCAACAATGTATGTGTTGTACAATTGGCTACGGCATAATTAGTAGAAGAAACAATGCTATTAGGCATAGTGGTATAGGTAATGGAAGCAACAATGCTATGGAGCATGGTGGGGAGGTTAGGTTTTGGTCCACACTAACAGAAAAAAGAAGTGTATAAAAAAATAACAAAAAATTTAAAATTATATAAATTTGTATAAATTATCAAATATAAATATGAAATTTAAAATAAAAACTACATAAAAATGAGAAATCCTTTATTAAATATATTAAATTCCCTAAACTAAATTGTAACTAAGTAATCATAAAATACAAAGTATAGTAAATAAAAATATACAAACACAATTTAATCTATATACATTTCTTTCATTTATAAAATCAACCTGCAATAATTTCCTGTGTAATTTTGTAAGAGTTCAAACTATTCAAATGTTTTAATTTCGTAAGAGTTCAAACTATTCAAATAAACATTTTTATATTGGAAAGCTCTTCATACGCCAATCTATTAATCATTTGTAAGAGTTCAAACTATTCAAATAAACATTTTTATATTGGAAAGCTCTTCATACGCCACTCTATTAATCATTTTTCTTTCTAAATTTCAACACACAATACTCAAACAATATTTATTTTATAATGAAAAAATACAATATACAATGAGCTTTAAGTGGACTGTTCAAAAATCATGAGAAATTAGTGAATTAAAATTACCTCTCATGAAAATAATATAAATAAATAACTTACTTAACTCACTTCAATCCCAAAATAATATCTAATAAAATTGAAAAAACTAAATCATTAAATATAACAATAATAATATATATATTCGTTTTCTTTCGATATTATGTCCATTATGTCCATGATTCAGACTACCACTAAGAATCTAAACAATTTTGCCAATTTTTTTGTTCGATACCATATGCCCTATGCTTCTGATTTTTAAGGAAATGAGGTAGTTGACTTATTTGCCGCCGCCGTCGTACAAAACAAAGTCAACGCCTTCACCTGGCAGCTTTTGGACATCATCGCCATTGTTCAGAGCACTCATTTTCAGGGCCCTCATGCTTTACATCTAATTATCGGGTTGGAGAAACGCGAGGATCGACTGGTTCAACTCCGTGGGTTTCTCCAGCGGAAGAGCATGCCCACAGTTTTTTATCACGACAAGATTAGCCTTCTGTCCAATATGCCTGCAAATATTAGAGGAAACATAACTTAACTTGTTTTACTGAATATGAGCAATTGGTTTCTGAATTAAGAAAACAAATTATTTGACTAATGAGCTTGTTACCTTTGTAAAACACAGGCCTCTTCCAACCAGAAAATTTTATCCTTCTCGCCCCAAACTATTAGAACGTCCTGTTCGATTTTAAGAAATCAAATTCCAATCTGTCACTTCAAAATATTTGGAGATCTTGTGAGAGTATCGAATTTAGTATATGGCTAAGAAACCAACCTGGTTTATTTTAGGCAGTGCCTGCAAATTCTTCGAACCGATGACTATCCCATCCAGGAGCTGTGCCTTCTGCTCTGTGTTTCGTTGCATAGTCTTAGGAGAATTCAAATTCAAAAACAAAGAATTCCAACATTATTTCAACATATATAACATTTCCACGAAACAATCCAAATGACAATCCATAAACATTAACATCATTTTGTATATATATATATATACCTGCCATATATCTTCGCATACGAAAGCAGGAATCCAAGGCATCTTGTAAAAACAGATATTCACGGTGATTTCAAAGCCTTTCGCACTGTTGGGAAGGAGGACGTCTTTGATGTCGGAGAAGTCCAATTCTCGGAGAAGACGATCGCTAGTCGAAGGCGTGATGCAAATTCCAGAGCTGATGATAATTAGGCGTTGGACGAGATTAGGGTATTTGTGCGCCATCCAGAAGGCAACGAAGCCACCGTAGCTATGCCCCACCACGATCACGTTTTCGACCCCGAGAAATTCCACCATATTCTTCATGCACTCTGCTTGGAATATCTCACTCCGCTCAGAGCTCGTCGTGGTAGAGTCACCAAAGAATATGAGGTCTGGGATGAGGAGATCGAAATGCTTTCCGAGGTTGCAGATTTGGGTATCCCACCCGATCAGCCCATCCGCCGCGAAACCGTGAATAAGAAGAAGAGTCGGCCGCTGCTTCTCTAAATTGTGAGGTTTATTATTCTGTAAAATCCAGCAGTGCAGGGAGGTGCCATCGTTTAACTCTATCTGTACAGACTTTAAACCCAGCCAGATCCAGTGAGCTCGCCTCCACACTCTCATGAATTCGAAAATACTGAATCCAAACAGTGCTCTCATTTCAACTGTGGATTAATGAAATTCACTAGATAACTTAATCTCGGTCCAATAGAAATAATGTTTATGTCTCAACAACCAAATGGCGGCCGAGAGTAATCAAACTTCAGTAGTGCAAGGCCGTAGGGTCGTTGAATCCATGTAGAGTATAGAATATTGGGAAAATATTGAATCCATCTAGAGCGTAGTTACCAGATTCGACTGTATCACCGAAAAGGAATTCGAATATACGTGAATTCGTTTGGCTCTCCTTAATTATTATAAAAAAATCGATTCGTTTTCTTATACGTAATTATTACTCGTGAAAACTGAGGATGGGAGATAATAGTGATTTAATATTAGTTTTAACGTCACCGAAACCATAAAAGAACATTAATAAATTGCTCTTATATTCATCCTTATCTTCATCTAAGAGTCAACCTTATCTTCAGATTCTTTGTAGATTTTATAGAATAGGATATTTAGCTAAATATTTTGATATAGACTCGTTAATTTTTTTAGAACGGAAAAACATCTATTATCTAATTATGTTATTTTGGCATCTTATTAGAATTCTAATTCAAATGTGATAATTATAATTCAAATTTTTTAATAAAGATGTAGAGTATAGAATATTAACAAAAGTTAAAATAAGCTAAAAATCTATAACAATTAAATAGATATTATAATTGTTGTTGGATATATAGTGAGTACATTTGTATTCTAGAGAAAACTCTGAGTCACAAGAAATCAAGGAAGAAGGAAACAACTCTCAAAGCAAGCAAGGAGAAAGCCCGCCCCAACAAATCAACAGTTATGAGGATTTGAATACCGCAGAAAATAAATCTTCATTTAACAGCAAAGAAGATCTCCTAAACCAAACTTGTTCTCCGACTATAGATCGCGAAGCTAAGACACCAATGTCCCAAGAACCAGAAGAGATGAAGGAGATGCAAGACAAAGGAAGTTGGAAGACCGTAGAGAAAAGAAAGAAAGCTACAACACCAATCTCACCAAGAAAGACGAGGAGCCAGACAAGTAAAAATTAAGAAAATTGTAGGTCCGATAGACCAATTTGGTCTCAGTGGACGTTAACCATCATCATCATCATCATCATAATTTTTTATATTAGTTCAAAATTTCATGGTAATTTCATCTATCATCAATGTTTCTCATGGTAAGTCTATCCATCATCTACTACTAAAAAGCCTTTTGAGTAAACTAGTACTAAGAACCTGTTTATAGATGAAAAAGAATTAAGTATCTTATTAAAATTGGATTAACAATAAAAATATATTATAAATAAGTTAAAATACAAATAATAATTAGAAATTATTTGATTAAAATCATTTTTTGACAATTAGGTAAAAAAATTGGTAATTAACTATTTTAAATTTGAAAATTAAAAATAAATATTCATTAATTGAGAAAAAGTTAAAGAGAATTAAGAATCCCATTAAAAAAATTAAAATAAGAATTAAGAAAATTTGAAAATAAAAATATAAATGAAAACCAATTAATAAAAAGATATGTGAAAATTAAAATTAATTAATAAATAATAACAATAAGAATTAGTAAAAATTGATGAGAACTTTAAATGAAATAAAAGACTTTAAAATAAACTGGAATAAGAATTAATATTTTTCTTAAAAATTAATAGTTAAAAGTCTAAAATACAAGGATGAATAATGAAATAATGAGGCTTAAGAATTAAAAAAGATTTAATTAAAAAGAAAATTACAATACTAGTTGAATATAAAAACAATTAATTAATTAAAAAAGAATTAATAGAGAATAAGAATTAAATAAATAATAAGATTAGGATTTGTTAATAATAAAGTTATATTTTTTTACTGTTTTCTTTTAAGATTACCCAAATTCTAATTTAAGAATACATAAATTAAAATTAGAATATTTATAATTAAAAGAAAAGGAAGGCTCAAAGAGGAAAAGGGTAATTAAAGTCTAGAAGGTAACCAAGAGAGGGTTAGGGATCAATATGTGAGAAGGTAGATTACGAGTTTCTAAGTTTAGCTAAGCATCTAATCATCCTCCCTATTAATGTTGTTAGTGTTTTTTCTAGATTTCTCGAATAATTCGAGAGTTGTAGAATGGTATAGAGGCTATGGTTTTTGATTGATAGAAACAAATTAAGTTCTTGGACTTAAATGATTCTTCAACTATGGAAGTCTTTGAAAGATGGTTATGGTTGGTATCGACTATGTGTTCCATGAGGTGGGCTTGGAATGAACTACCAGTTTGGCTGATGTAAGAAGAAAAGGGGATCTCGTAAACCCTTGATCCTTTCTTGGGATTTGATATGTCTTTGGCTTGCGAGACTAATTGCTTGAGGGTTTTATGAGGTTTAAATAGGGTTTTATATTTTTCTTTTCCAAATTATTCACAATAAGATCAATGGTTCCTTTAATGTACGGGAGGGTGACCTAGCCACAAGAGGAAGAGCAATCCAAATTGGAGGATCTAGGGTGAGAAACATAATGGAAGGCTTTAAAGATCTTACCACAATAACCACTTGCCTTGAAAGCCTTGAGGAGATGGGATTTTTTTCGTTGAATGAAACTAGGGAGAGATTTTTAAAGCTCTCAAGATGAGGGTTTTGAGAACACCTTACTTTTGGAATGGGTGGTGACGAGAAAGGGTGTGGAGATAAAGGTCACTCTGAGTCTTTTTTCTTCTATAGACTTGTAGTGTGATATTATATTTTTTATTTTATTTTGGTTTCAAAATAATTATAAAGAATTCAATAATCAATGTAGTGGTGAATAAAATAATTCAATTCCCACTTTAAATTTACATCAATTTTGTGTAGAGAAATAAAGTAATTGAAAGTTTTAAATATTAATTTATATTTTATTTTTTTACACAATAGAGATATTGTTGATAGTGGTGGACCCGCCAACATGTCATGGGATCTCCCCGGTAAGAAGTCCCAATTAGACCTCAAACCGTTTGGTGTAGGAGTCCCGGCAGTGGGTTGTATGGTAATGCCTTGACTGCGATTTTTCACAGAGGCAAGTAAGATAACTTTGTTGGTAGCAAGGGTGCGATAGCCACAACGAGCCAAGGAAGGTGCATGAGAGGTTCTAACACATGGGGGTTGAGATGAGTGCACCCCTTGGAAACCTGTGATAGCACACAGTTAAGAAGGGAACGCACGAGCAAAGATACATCACAACATGGAAGGCAAGTTAGCAAACAATCCAAAGTGATGTTAAACCAACAACACATTTCAGAAAGATTCATACATACATACACAGATAGCTATAAATGCATGTGTAAGTAAACATATACATATATTATTGAGAGTAAATCAGATAGCATAGAATATAATACAACATATGAATGAAATGTGTTGGCTCTTGTTATATTAAGAAGTGTAAGTTCCAATCATATAATACATCCACATCCAACCACTAGTTTTGATAGCGGAATGTTACATCCACAACCGCTTACTCCTCCAAAGAGATGTGCTAGTAGTGGAGAAGCCAAGGCTTGTTACACTATTGTCCAAGCTCTATCCAAGATAGTCTTATCAGAAGCTTGGCTGACCAAAATCCCTTACAATGAGTTATGAGGGACTATGTATAGCAAAGAGTGGGGTGATCCTTTCCATTCCCCTTTGTGATAGTTCATCTACCCTCATGACTCTTCATCTACTCTATGATTTTTACATCCAACTATTGACACTAGACTTATACTTGACTTACACTTGACATGAGATTACATTACAATGCACATGTACCCATGTGAGAGAAATGGCTTGAGCAAGCCATGCTAGACATCACTATGACTTAGACAACCATGGAAGTCCAACTCCTCAACATCCTTGTGCTGATCAACAGTAACATGTTGATGCCAAGATCGATACTTCGTGATGGTGTTTGTGTGCTCCAAGGGGAAATCATTCTAGAACCTAACTCTTACCTCCATAGCATCCAGGTACATTGCTCGAGCTCCTCTGTCAAACTCATCTGTAAGCATGTGCATCATTGTCCTCAATGCAGCTGGACCAACAACATACTTGTGCATGATGGCTTCACTGGTGGGCAAGTCTAGGCTCATGGCGATGCACATCAACTCATTGAAGTACGAGTCAATTTGTAGTCAAACCTGTGCCTTTGTATTCACCTAGGTCAGAGTCCCAATAGATGGGATCACATGTGCACACACCACAACATCCATACTCTTGAATACATGTGCATGGGAAGCCTGCATACTAGTGATGAGATGCAAGAGCTCTTCATAGTTTGGGATTTCACTCTAGATATGTGCCTTTAGCTCGACCGCACTAGCCTTCATCATCTTAGGCAAGTGAAGTAGGGTTCCCTTGTATCTCATCGTCCATGTTTTCATGTAATCAACAACAACATGCAAGTTCGTCAAGATACATGCTCTTCTAGAACATCGCTACTGCCATCCATTAAGATGGACGACTGTCTTATGCACGATGCCAAACTTGGAGTAGAACACTCACATAACTGTGTCAAAGGACAATAATTAATCTAGCATTTCCTTCTTCAGTTTAGCTTGGGCGAACAATGTTACCAACTCTCCTCCTTGCTTGGTTGTTTGAAGTTATTTAGTCATTCGCTCATTCTCAGCTATTAGAAAGCAAACACTTGAGCTAGTGGCTTCACCATACACTCTGGTTACATCGACCAAGGCTGCTGGATGTTGCGCACGTCAAACAAGATTACTCGTTCCTCAACTTGCACAGGAGATGTATCATCATCAGGAGTCAACACTCTATGAGACTGCACAACTCTATGTTGAGAATCGTCAAATGAGATAGTGTGCATCTCTCCTTCTAGCTGATCTCCAAGGATTTCAATGCCTCCTCGGTTGCTTGAGACTTTCTCATTATATGGATGCGGCGAAGTAGGTAAGTCGACGTCTTGGTAGTGAGGCATAAGGTCGATGTCATGTTCCAATTCTCATTGGTTCATATCCATATCCAACTGTTGAAGTTCTTTCTCTATCTCATGAGCAAAATCCTTCTCCAAAGATGGCTCATTCTATCTGCCTGACACCAGCTATTCTAATGAATCCACTACCTATACGGGCATTGTTTCATCTATTTGCACATGTTATGCCCCTTGTTGTACCTGTTGCTATTTCGCCTCCCCCTCCTGCTTGTGCATCTCTTGTTCCTTCCCGAGTTTCTCCTTCAGCTCATGCAACTCCTTCTCTATTTCCTTAATTCTTCTCTTCTCCCTCTACCTTTGCATGATTCGATTTTCATGTTGCTGCCTCTTCACCTTAATAGCCATAACTACATTCTATAGCAATGGATCTCCTTAGAACTTGCATCTTTGCTCTTTCTCCATGCAATCGACAATATTCCTCTTGCCCTTGTCACGTACTGGTATGTTTTCCTCTCCTGCTACTGTTGCTGGTCCTGGTGCTCTTCGGGATGATGCTTCATGTGGTTTCAGTAACCACTTCACAACGAAGCTGACCTATTCATTGGGTCTAGAGAAACTGTAGCAATATCTCCATGGGTCCTCTTCCGCCCAATAAAATGCCTTGCGGATCCAGTTGAACTGTACTCTCATGCAGTGATCCTTCACACAACAATGTGGGTCATATAGATTGTAACTTCGGAGGTTTAATGGATACTTCTTAATCTATATGGTTTCGAAATTCTCTTGCTTGAAAATCTGAATCTTGTATAAACCAATCTGTAATGGAAGAGTGGGCCAAGGTACCTTCTTCTTCCAGTGCAATCTAGCTTTCAATCGCATAGAGATCTGATATGTTACTTCCTGCATGACGAGTATGTTCAAGTCAAATTTTGGTAGAACATGCAGAGACTTCTCCATGTTGAACATTCATATGAAGGTGTCAGATGGTGAGGCACCCAATTAGTAGTGCCTATCAGTTCCTCGATTGCTTCCTTCAACATGAAGGGTGGATCTTGTTCAAATATCATCTTTTAAACTAGGGTGAAAAAATGATCAGACAGTTGCGTGATTACTCCTCTGAAGCTGCATTTAGACAACAACTTACAATATGTGTTCACATCAGTCTCCATTGTTGACCATGCCCACTCCAAGCCTCGAAACTCTGTCGAGTACAAATTTCATCTAAGATGTAAGCGGACAGGTAGATCTCTGCTTTCATACCTTCGAGTGATTGTCAATATTTCATTACCTCTTCCTTCAATTGATGAGCAACCATGCTAGCCCAACTACCTGTTTACCCTCTCTGGCCAGTTGGTCCGGCGCGATTACCCAACTTTGTGGGAAGATTTTCGTGATTTCTTAGCCACATAGTTGACATGAGAACATGACTAATTATTGATATGCCTTCTATAGTATCTTTGCCTTATAGATCTGGTTGGGTGTCATCCTGAATCTAGCCAGCTACATTACTGAGTTCTTCAGAATGTCTCTGGAGTTGGCACTGCTACTGGGTAAGCTAAAAGGAGTCTACATGATAGTCACGGGCTTCGACATCTGATACATATCATCATAATCCTGTGCCCAGAAGGTGGCAATATTCATCCTGCTGACACTGCTCAGAGTCATCGTCTCGAGATCAGTGTGCAAGAAGATTTAGTGTATCATGTCCATACATGGGAATGTGGGGTATGTTCATGAAATCTGGTACAAGTTGGACTTGTGAATGTTCACATACACCTGACGGTCTTCAAGGTCTTCCCCAAAAGTTCCAGCATATGCTTCATGGACCTCTTGCCATTTCAACTTGATGTCCTTGTCTAGAAACAACTTGGTATCTTCATAGATCGGTAGAAATGTGTACACTTGCTCAACTACTGCTCCAGTTGCACTTTCGTTAGTGTCTTTTGATTGTGCTCCCTTAGAGGCAATTTGTCTTGTACTGCTAAGAGGAAGATAAACACTTGAAAGATTTGGAGACAAACTGACATGCATAGCAAGAAATTTGTTAGCGAAAACCAAGGCAAGTTCAAGGAATGACATAAGACATACCTGGGGAAGGACAGTTAAAGATTGCACAATTTCTTCTAGGAGGCTGGGTGAGTGGTAGCTAGAACTTCACAAAAGGCAATCTGGGCTATCTGGGTGGAAATAATGGTTGTTGGATTTGCACAATGCATAATCCAAGATGATTGTTGACTATTGGGATTATGCAATGTGCAATTGCAGCTGGCAATGATTGCAGTCTCATAGACTGCATTGCGTAATTCTCTAGGCCAGCAGTCAATGTCCCTCAAAAATGTGAAAAGAAGTCTTGGAGGATACTTCCTGGACAAAAATGTGCATTTTTGGAGAGGAATACAGATCCTTCCTTCCTCAGATTGTGCAATGTTGTTTGGTGATATAGAGTTTGGGCCAAGGCTGCCTAGACCCATCAATGGGCAACTGAAAGAAAATCTAAAAGTGAATGTGTGGTGACACTAAGTGAAAGCAAAAGTGATTGATTATGCATGCAAACATCGAATGAAAGATTTAGTGAGTAGAACAACATGCATGTGGGTGAAGCGAGTCACTGAATCAGTGACCGTTCATGCAAAACAGTTTCATGCATGCGACAACAATGAGATAGCAACGAAAACTAAAATGGTGCTAGTACAAGCTAGTATGCATGTAAACAACATCAAGCATTCAAACAAATCAAGCAAACAACACTCACACAATCGAAAAAACAAAAAGCGATAGAAATGTTGAAAAAGACAAGTTGAGGCCACTTACTCGTGAATAGTTGAGCCGGATGTGTCAAAGAGTCCTAGATGTGTTGTGGCATGTCAGAGCTCCAAGATTGATGTGAAATAATGATCTCTGATGCGTTGAATAAATAGGTTGATCTCATGACCCGCATGCCACAAATCTAGGAAAAAGTGACACTTGGAGGAAAGGTTCTAAAATGATTTTGCATGTAACCTTTGGCTGCTAGAAATAGCTCCCTAATCATGGGATGCTTTTTGTATGTTTCCTTTTTCTATTCTGGGAAAAATCAAGTCATGCAAGTCGAATTTCCTTGGTCTTGGGTGGAACTAATTAACCCCACTGCTCATGCATGAGGTTGGTCAACTGCTGGGAGAAAATGCGCATTTCTGGATGGGAGCTGGCCTAGCTACACAGGAGATTTGCACAATTTCTGGGCAGAGCAGCTAACTGATGCCGAGGATTGTGCAATTCTTGGGCTAAGCAGACCTTCTATGAAGGACTACACAGTTTTCTGGGTGAATCCTAGATGGTAGGATTGTGCAATTCCCAGGTTGAGTAGGCCTTTTAGGAAGGATTACGCAGTTTTCTAGGTGAAGCTTGTGTGGCAGGATTACACAATTCTAGAGCCTAGCAGACTTCCAGACAGAATTGCGTATTTTTTAGATGGGCGAATGGTTTCCCTCCAGAATTGCGCAATTTCTTGGGGTAGCTGCTCAGCCTGCAACCGCACCAAGTCTGGGTGATCAGCGTGTGAGGGGAATTCATCAAGTTTTGATCAATAGGTTGTCTTTGTGCAAGAAAAACACTGAAGCTTGTGTACTTGATGAAGCAAGACAAGGTGTTGTGAAAGGTTGGTAGGGAGGCTCCAAAACGAAGCTAAGGAAAAATTTTGGAGGGTGGTTGTACCGCTACAACATTTGGTGACACACTTGTAGAACTCCAACTCTCTGAATGAACCTTGTTCATGAAAAGCGAGTTTAGCACCTCCGAAAGTATGTTCAATTCTCAGTTCATCTTGGTTTCACATCAACTTGATTGTAATATATAGCATCTTCCAAGATCTTTTTCAATTCACAAGCATTCTAATCCAAGGCAACACAGCTATTCTGATTGGTGTTGAGGGGTATATTGGTGTACAAGTAGTATAGTCGTCAGACTCTGTTTCATCTTTGGTGCTGCTCTGCTGCCAGCAAGCTTGGACAATACCCCGGTGGAGTCACATAGGAAAAAAAGCATGGCTCTGCTACCACCAAGCCTGGTCAGTACCCTAGTGAAGTTACTTGCATCACCTCTCTCCACAGGAAGCATTTATCTTCTTTTGCCCTATTCATTTTCATTTTTTCAAACTTTTTTCACTTTTTAATTTTATTTTTTTCGTAACTGTGCACAACATTTTTCATTTCAGAGGTGGAAGAAGGATCCTGACTTATTAAGAGAAAAAGAGGTTATTCCGGTAGAGAAGTAGTTTATTATACCTCTGATGTGCTTGTTAAGGTTTCTCCCTCACCTTACTCTACTTGACTTTGTTGACAAGGGTTAACCCAAAAACAACCAACTAGAGTAGGTGACACTAGTTAGTGTGCAAGTGTTGTGTTTCACCAAGGTTCACTTCGAACAATATGTATTTTACTCAGACATATCATGGACTAAAAGTAACAAGATCTTCATATAGAGGCAAGATGACAAATAACCAAGGAGTGATAGCTACACAAGGCCTCTTCTATTTTACCCAGCTTGTTTCAAGAGTCAGACATGATTTCATGTGAACCTAACCTATGAACAAAGCAAGAAAACTAACAAACAATAAGCAAAGAAAAAGTAGAAGAAAATGTGAAAGCAAAGTAAGAAAACAAGTAGGTGCACAAGCAAGCGAACAAAGAAAATAAGCAAACACTACTCTTAAACTAACAATGCATGGGCCTGATCATGTGAAGTGATATTTCCAATGCATCCACTGGAGCATTGGTTCACCCATGTTGGTGAAGGCTTCGTCTACTAGTAACCCAATTATGTGAATCAGAAAGCAAGAAAGATATAACGATGAAGAAAACCACACTTCATACTCCAAGATGCCCATGAGACATAAGTGAGTGCAAGTGTATGAAGAGTATTCCATGGACTTACCATGGTGTTGTGCGGCGCTCTATGCAGCTTTGAAGCATATGAACACCCTTGACTGTGACATGCAAGAAAATGGAAGAGACAAAGAGAACTTGTGTCATGCATATGTGCTTTCAAATAAGATTCCTCCAATGCATGAGTGATATGATTGTCTAGTTTGGGTGGAGGAAGCATGATCTATGTGTGAGATTGATATTCAATGCATATAGATGAGTGATGAGTAGCTTCGGGTGGTTGAATAATTTCCTAACCGTAAGTGAGACCAATCTCTGGACAGCAAGGGCCTGACATAACCATCAGCTTGGGCTAAAGTGCCTTGATAATCTAGAATGTTTCAACTTCATTGTGAGATAGATCGTCATATACTAATGGCTTCCAAAAATCAACTACGATAGGATCATGATCATGATCGAATATAGGGCTAAATGGATCAAGACAACCACTATCATAAAAATCAACCATTTCATCGGCATCCTGATGATTTCATGAATAAAATAGAGGGTTAGATGAAAAGCAGACAAAATCATCCTCTATGTTTCTGGAAAATATAGATGAAAGATCAAGTGTATTTTCAATGAATAACTTATCCTCTCCAATGTCAAATGATGGACTGACATCTTGTGTGTCATGTGAGTGATCAGCAATGGGTGCATCCGTGGATGAAGATACACATGCAAAATAATGGATGGAAGGTTCACCAAAGATGTCAGGAAAGAACAGAGGGGGCTCGGATAGAAGGGATTCATCCTTCGCTGAGTGTTGATGCTCAATATCCCAATCATACTCTTCATAAATGATAGCGCATGTTGGTTGTGCAACACCAACTCCGTGAGTGGCTTGTTCCTTGTTCACAACAAGTGTAGAGTCCGGAATGGAAGAACACAAGAGAGCATCATCTAGAGGAACGATTGAGTGTGAATATGGAGGTTGTGGAACAAAATGCATGTGACAACTCGATGGACTCACAACCAAATCTGCACAAAAATTAATTGAAGTGATGTTGGGAGGATGTGACTGCTGAATAGTTGTGAGCATGATCATCAACATCACTCCATGGTGGTCGAGCTATTTGATGAGAGGACGGTGGACAGTCACTTATGACAGTAACCACCTCTGTCTATGATTGTGCAACTCCACCACTAAAGAATGTTGAGTGAGGCTTGATTTCAATATTCTTCTTGGGATGAGCAGATTTCTTAACACAATACTCGAATCAGTCCCAAATATATAAAAATTTCATCTAGCTCTTCAGAGCATGAAACTGCAAGTCACGAAAGAGTTGCCAAAAATCCATAGTCGATTCATGTAGAGCCTTCCATTGTTGTAACAATTTTTAGTTAAGATGCTATGGATCAGAATGATGGAAAGTGTATTTAATGAGATCATAGAAGTGCTCAAGTGAGTGCACAGTATCAGTCGATAGGCTGCATAACCACCAAAGTTTCACGAAGTGTGTATGCAAGCATCAAGTTGGCATGTTCGTTAGAACATCCATCTTCCTCATGCAACATTGAAAGAAAGTCATGTAAGAACTCATGCCAATCCACTTCGCCTTCACCATCATACATGTAAGTGGACAAGAGATCAAAAAAATCCCTTGTGATGGTGACATCTTCATCATTCGAAAAACATCACAGAGGGAGAAGAGTCCAAGAATCTAGGATAGATATGCAAAGGTTCAAAACAGGATGAGAAGACACATATTGTCATCTTGCCCTCCTTCTAGCGCCAAAAATGTTGACAAGGCTGGACCCGCAAACATGTCAGGGGATCTCCCCAGCAAGAAGTCCCAATTAGACCTTAGATCATTTGGTGTAGGAGTCCTAGTACTAGGTCATATGGTAATGCCTTGACGATGATTTCACACAGAGGAAAGTAAGATAACTATGTTGGTAGGAATGGTGTGACAACTGTAGCGAGCCAAGGAAGGTGCATGAGAGGTTCTAACACACAGGGGTTGAGATGAGTCTGCCCCTTCGAAACCTATGATAACAAGCAGTTAAGAAGGGAACACACAAGAAAAGATACATCAGAACATGGAAGGCAAGTTATAAAGCAATCTAAAGTAATGGTTAAACCAATAAAACATTTCAGAAAGATGCATATATGCATACACAGATAGAGATACATGCATGTGTAAGTAAACAAATACATATATAATTTAGAGTAAACCACATAACATAGAGCATAATACCACATATGCATGAAACGTGATGGCTCTTGTTATATTAAGAACTGTAAGTTCCAAGCATACATTATATCCATGTCCAACCACTAGTTTTGACAGCGAAACGTTACAGCCACAACCACCCACTCCTCCAAAGAGATGTAATAGCTCTACATAGTGGAGAAGCCAAAGCTCATTACAATATTTCCCAAGCTCTCTCCTGATAGTCTTATCAGAAGCTTTATTGACCAAAAGCCCTTACAATGAGTTATGAGGGACTATTTATAGCAAAGGGAGGGGTGACCCTTGACATTCACCTTTATGACATTTCATCTACCCTTATCACTCTTCATCTACTCTATGACTGTTACATCCAACTATCAACAATTGACTTACACTTGACATGACGTTACATTACAATTCACATGTACCCATGTGAGAGAAATGGCTTGAGCAAGCCATGCTAGACATCACTATGACTTAGGTAACCATGGAAGTCCAACTCCTCAACATCCTCCCACTGATCAACAATAACATACTAATAACAAGATTGGTAGTTCGTGATGGTGTCTGTGTGCTCCAAGATGACATCTTTCTGGAACCTGACTCTTGCCTCCATAGCATTCGAGTACAATGCTCGGACTCCTCTATCCAACTCGTCTGTAAGCATGCACATGATTGTCCTCAATGCAGTCAGACCAACAACATACTTTTGCATGATGTCTACACTGATGGGTAATTCTGGGTTATTGGTGATGCACATTAACTCATTGAAGTAAGAGTCAAGCTCTAGTTAGACCTGTGCCTTCATTTCACCTAGGTGAGAGTCCAAATAGATGGCATCGCATATGCGTGCACCACAACATGCATACACTTAAACACACATGCATGGGAAGCTCGTATACTAGTGACGAGCTAGAGGATCTCTTCATAGTTCTGAATCTGACTCTAGATACGTGCCTTATACTCGACCGCACTGACCTTCATCATCTTAGGTAGGTGAAGTAGGGCTCACTTGTATCTCTTCATCTAGGTTTGCATGTAATCAATAGCACCATGCAAGCTCGTCAAGATACATGCTCTTCTAGAAAATCATTGTTTCCATCCATTGAGATGGACGACTCACTTATTCACGATGCAAAACTTGGAGTACAACGCTCACATAACTATGTCAAGGGACAATACTTCATCTCGGATTTCCTTCTTCAGTTCAACTGGGGTGTACGCTATCACCAACTCTCCTCCTTTTTGGCAATCAAAAGTTCGTTAGCCATTCACTCATTCTCAGCTATCAGAAAGCGAACACTTGAGGTAGTGGCTTTGGCATAGACTCTGGTTACATCGGGAAAGGCTGCTGGATGTTTGTGCATGTCACACACGATCAATCATTCCTCAACTTGCGCAAGAGATGTATGATCATCTGGACTCGACACTCTACGAGACTGCACAACTCTATGCTGAGACTTGTCGAATGAGATGTTGTGCATCTCTCCTTCTAGCTGATCTCTGAGGATCTTAGTGCCTCCTCAGTCACCTGAGACTTGCTCATCCTCTGGATGCGGTGGAGCAAGTAAGTCAACCTCTTCGTAGTGAGGCATAACGTCGATTTCATGCTCCAATTCCCATTGTTCCATATCCATATCCAGCTATTGAAG
The DNA here is from genome assembly GCA_031772625.1 of Pinus tabuliformis. Taxonomy (NCBI): domain Eukaryota; kingdom Viridiplantae; phylum Streptophyta; class Pinopsida; order Pinales; family Pinaceae; genus Pinus; species Pinus tabuliformis. Next base: position 1,956,307,374 of record CM062816.1, read on the forward strand.
TTATTTATCTATCTCGTGAGCGAATTCTTGCTCCTGCGATGGTTCACCCTATCTGCCTGATGCCAACTATTCTGATGAATCCACTACCTGTACGGGCATTGTTTCATTTGTTTGCATATGTTGTGCCCCCTGCTGTACCTGTTGTTGTTGCGCTTCCCTCTCCTGCTTGCGCAACTCTTGTTCCTTCTGAAGCTTCTCCTTCAGCTCATGCAACTCCTTCTCTATTTCCTCCATTCTTCTCTTCTCCCTCTGGCTTTGTGTGATTCCCTTGTCACATTGTTGCCTCTTCGCCTCAATAGCCATAAATGCTTTCTCTACCAATGGATCTCCTCGAAACTTGCATCTTTTCTCTTCCTCCATGCAATCTACAATCTTCCTCTTTCCCTTGTCACGTACTAGTATGCTTGCCTCTTCTGCTACTACTACTAGTTCTGGTGCTCTTCAGGATGTTGCCTCATGTTGTTTGGCTAATTGCTTCACAGTGAAGTTGGCCTATTCATTAGGTCTCAAGAAACTGTAGCAATATCTCCATGGGTCCTCCTCCACCCAATGAAATGCCCCATGGATTCAATTGAACTGTACTCTCGTGCAGTGATCTTTCACATAACAATGTGGGTCATACAGATTATAACTTCAGAGGTCGAATGTATACTTCTTCATCTATTCTACTTCGACATTTTTGTGCTTGAAACTCTGAATCTTGTATAACCTAATCCACAACAGAAGAGTGGGCCAAGGTGCCTTCTTCTTCTGGTGCAATCTAGCTATCAATTCTACCAAGATGTGATATGCTACTTCCTCCATGACGAGTATGTCCAAGTCAAACTTTGGTAGAACATGCAGAGGCTTCTCCATGTTGAACATTCGTATGAAGGTGCTGGATGGTGAGGCATACCAATCACCAATGTCTATCAGTGCCTCCAATGCTTCCTTCAACATGTAGGGTGGATCTTGCTCGAATATAATCTTGTAAATTAGGGTCAAAAAATGATCGGACAACCATGTGATTACTCCTATAAAGTTGCATTCGAACAACAACTTACAATACATGTTCACGAAAGTCTCCGCCGGTGACCATGCCCACTCCAAGCCCGAGAACTCCTGTGGGGCACAGATTGCATCTAAGATGTTGGTGAACATGTAGATCTCTGCTTTCATACCTCGAGGTGACTATCGAGCCTTCAATACCTATTCATTTAGCTGATGAGCCAACATATTGGACTAGTTACATGGTTTGCCCTCTCTAGCCAGTTGGTCCAATGCGATCACCCAACTCTATGGGATTTTTTTCATGATTTCTTAGCCACATAGTCAACATGAAAATATGACCAAGTATTGATATTCCTTCTTTAGTATCTTCATTTATAGATCTAGTTGGGTGTCATCCGGAATCTAGCAGACTCCTTTACCTAGTTCTTCCGAATGTCTCTAGAGTTGGCATTGCTATTGGGGTAAGCTGAAAGGAGTCTCCATGATAGTCACAAGCTTCAACATCTGATACATCTAATCATAATCCTATGCCTAGAAGGTGGCAAGCTTCATCCCTCTGACACTGCTTAGATTCGTCCTCTCGGGATCAGTGTGTGAGACAATCCAATATATCATTTCCACGCATGGGAAGGCGGGGTATCTGCCTACAATCAGATACAAGATGGACTTGTGAATGTTCACATACACCTGACGATCTTTGAGGTCTTCCCCAAAAGTACTTGTGAATTCTTCATTGACTTCTTGCCATTTCAACTTGATGTTGTTGTCTAGAAACTACTTGGTATCTTCATAGATCGGTAGACATGCGAACACCTGCTCAACTATTGCTCTAGTTGAACTTCCATTAGTGTCCTTTGATCTTGCTATCTTGGAGGCCATTAGTCCTGTACTGCTAAGATGTGGATGAAGAACAGAAATATCTAAGGACAAGGAGACATGCATGGCAAGAAATATTTGAGCGAAAACTAAAGAAAATTTGGGGAATGACATGTCACATACCTGGGGAATGACAATCAAAGATTGCGTAATTTCTTTTGGCAGGCTGGGTGATTGGTTGCGAAAACTGCACAATAGGCAGTTTGAGTTGTTTGGGAGGTAAGATCGGCTGCTGAATTTATGCAATTCACAATCCAAGCTGACTATTGACCACTAGGATTACACAATGCGCAATTACAACTGACAATTATTACATACTCAAGGACTGCATTACCTAAGTATCTGGGCTAGCAATCACTGTCCCTCAAAAATGTGCAAAGTAGTCCTCAAGGATAGTGCTTTAGTGGAAATGCACATTTCTGGAGAGGAAGACAGAGCCTTCCTTCTCCAGACTACAATATGCTATTTGGTGAGGAAGAGTCTAAACCAAGGTTGCCAAGACTCACTGACTGGCAACTGAACACAAATCTAAAAGTGAATGCATGACAACACTAAGTGAAAGCATAAGTGATTGATCGTGCATGAAAACATTGAGTGAAAGATTTAGTGAATAAAACAACATGCATGTGGGTGAAGCGAGTCGCCGAATTAATGACTGTTCATGCAAAATAGTTTCATGCATGCAACAACAATGATATAACAATGAAAACTGAAACAGTGCTAGTACAAGCTAGTATGCATGTAAATGATAGCAAATGTTCAAAGAAATCAAGCAAACAACACTCACATAAGTGAAAACACAAAAAGCCACAAAAATTCTGAAAAAGACAAATTGAGACCACTTACCCATGAATACCTAAGTCAGATGTGTTGAAGATTCCTCGATGTGTTGTGGGATGTCAAAGATCTAACATCAATGTGAAAAAATGAGCTCTGATGCATCGATTAACTAATTTGAGCTCAGGATGTGCATGCCACAAATCTAGGAAAAAATGACACTTGGAGGAAAGGTTCTCATACTATTTTTCATGTAACCCTCGACTACTAAAAATAGCTCCCTGAAGCATGGGATGATTTTTTCATGTTTCCTTTTGTTATTCCGGGAAAAGGAAAGTCATGCATGCAAGTCAAGTTTCCTTGGTCTTGGGTCAACCCAACTGCTCATGCATGAGGCTGCTCAACTATTGGGAGAAAATGCGCATTTCTGGATGGGAGCTGGGCTGGATGCCCAAGAGATTTGTGCAATTTCTGGGCAGGGCAGTTGACTGCTGCCTAGGATTGTGCAATTCCTACGTTGGGCATGCCTTCTCGGATGGATTGCACAGTTTTTTGGGTGAAGCCTCACTCGCAGGATTGCGCAATTCTAGAGCCCAGCAGACTACGAGATAGAATTGCACAATTTATAGAGGGAAGGTTGGTTTCCCTCTAGAATTGTGCAATTTCTTCGGGGAGCTACTCAGCCTGTAGCTGGACCAAGTCTGGGTGATCAGTTTGTGAGGGGAATGCATCAAGTTTTGATCAATAGGCTGTCTTTTTGCAACAAAAGCACTGAAGCTTGTGTACTTGACGAAGCAAGACAAGGTGATGTGAAAGGTTGTTAGGGAGGCTCGAAAATGAAGTTAAGGCAAAATTTTGGAGGGTGGTTGTAGCCACTACAACAGATATGTAAGTCCATCCATCTTATTTAAGAAATGATATATATATATATATAGCGAGAGAGAGAGAGAGAGAGAGAGAGAGAGAAAGAGAGATAGATAGATATTCAATTCACTTATACATTATAAAATAATATATTAAGAAATATATTAGTATGACACTTAGGTGCTTTAAATCAAACTTATAATTCTTTAACTAATTTTTTTATTATAAATCATATATTACAATAAAATTTATGCATGTCAAATTAGGTTAACTATAAGACAGTTATAAATTATGAAATACAATATTAATAATATTAAATTAAGGATATTATACTTTAACTCATTTAGAAAGATGGTAATCAACTCAATAATAATTTACTATAATTCATTTTATACCACTTAGAGACACTTCACAATCCAATATTTAGGTGATGTATTGTAAATGTTTGTATGCTTTTACATGTGACCTCAATTAAGAAATAATAAAAGTTGTAAATATTTAAATATTGGTTCAATTAAAAATAAAGAGTTAAAAGTGATAAAAATAATAGAATTCAATTTTCTATATTGTAATTTTGGTTTTATTAATAAAAATACCAACAATTTTTGACATAAAAAGATCATAATATAAATATCACATTAAAATATATAACATATATATAGTAGCTATAAATTAATATCCAATTTACTATTAAGTTAAGATAATTATATTGTAACCATATTTAAATTTAATGAATAGGCCCATAAAAATTTAATATTTACAATAAACTTACAAGGTAACAAGATTATTTACCATGGATATTCACCCACACTTTACCATGGATATTATTAACTTGTCAATAGGCTTAAGATGACCAATAAATGGCTTATTAATACCACAAGCCCAAACACCCTAACTCATTTCACAATCAAAATATTTTATAAATATTCTAATTTTATTTTGTTTAATAGTATTTTTTAAATTAAATTTAAAAGAAAAAAGAAGGTTTTAACTACATTTGAGATATATATCTTGAGTGGGCCTAATGGTAAATAGCATGTGTCTCCTCCTAAGAGGTCACAGGCTCGAAACTAGAGGGGGTTAGAGTATGTATGCCTTCGTAGACTTAATAGTCAAATCGTTGCACAGAGGTGGGTCCCTTGTCCCAGAAACAAGGGGATCTCATGCACCAATTTGGTGTATGGCTTTTCCATGACCTTAAAATTTGATAATAATGATAATAATTTAAATCCTTTATCCCCACTATTACTAAAAATATCATGTGCATATTCAAAACAATCTTTTAACAAAACAAAAATGAGAATACTTTTATATATAAGATGTAAAATTTATATAATATAAATAATATTATTAAGAACCAACATATATCAATTTTAGCTAAAGATCTAAAAAGCGATGAGAGGAATCAATTGAGGTAAAAGCCTTCCCTCGAGTTTTCACTCAAAAAGGAACTTGGATCTTGAGAGATTTAACTCCTCTCAACACTTGGTAGAGTTGATGTTAAGATGGAGCTATGCTAGCTTAATTATTATGAGAATATTAATAAGAACATCTTAAACTCATATCTTTCAATTTCATGAGATTGTGATGTGGTTTGTTAATTTTCACTACATGACATTATTCATTGTTCATCACGTTGTGATACCATCTCTTGTTTGTAAAATTACAACAGTGTTTTTTGTTCATCATGTTGCAACACTATTTTATGTTCACGACATTGTGAATTTTTATGTTGTCTGACACATAGTGACATTATTTAGTATTTTTTATAATGTGATGGGTTTTTATTATCACATTGGCAACAATATCAGAGTTAATCCCCATGGTGAATATGATTCACCATGGCACCCATGTTGAGTATTGTTCACAACATTAACCATATCAAAGTATATGTGACATGTGGTTAATGTATATATTAATGTATATTTAATATGTTATCAATATGTTAATGTGTAAACTTATGTATTATTAATGTCTTGTCAATGCATTAATGTATTATTAATATGCATGACTATTAATTTCTCCAAATTTTGAGAGCTTGTTTCATAAAACAATTCATGGTTTTGCATCTAAAATTTTCCTTTTTCTCTTGTTCTAGATTGACAACTATTTTGTTTTCTTAATGTTATCCATGTCATAACCTTTTAGCTACATCTATTTATATAAATATTGATATATTTTTTTTTGATACATTGAAACATTGATATTTATTTATGATATTGCAATGTTAAATTTTGGAGATTGTTGCTTATGGTCAACGATGGTTGTCACATTGAGATATCAACTTTTTAACACATTCATTTATACTCAAGTGTGGAATTTTCAATGTTTAAATATAAATGTCTATGGTTAACCATGTTACTTATGGATAGCCATTTTAACCATAGATAGTCATGGTGACCGTGGATGACCATTGTTGAGCTAGTTTGACCATGGTGGAATATGGTTGCACCATTGAAATTTTTTATAAAAGTATTACTACTATCATCGTCATTATTATTAGTAAACCCTTTTAAACTTTTCCTATGGTTTACGAGGGTTGACTATGTGTATGTTGGGCATCATTTCAGTGGTTAACTATACGCATGTTGAACATAATTCCTAGTAAATCATGCAAGAAAACAATGAACATGTTGACTATGGTTGACCAAGTCAATCATGAATGGAATATGTTAATCTATAGATTAATATATTATTGTATAACTTAATAGCATAATGTGTAAATTAATATATTATTAAAATGTGGATAAATAATCCAAAGAGGGGCATCTCAATTGGAGATGATTGCCATGTTGTAAGTATTATGTAACCATAAGATTCAAGGTTCAAATCTCTCATCCGTAAAGCCAAAAAATATATATATATATATATATATATATATATATATATATATATATATATATATATATATATATATATATATATATATATATATATATATATATATATATATATATATATATATATATATATATATATATATATATATATATATATATCTATATCTATATCTATATATATTAATGTGTTACTATTATACAATTAAAAACATTACTTTAATAATAAAGTTATTAATATTACTAATAAAGTTAATTAGCCTTTTAATTGTTAAATTTTATTGATAAAATTATTAAACATTATTAATAACCTTATGAAAAAACCTTAAACTTTAATGTTATGCAACCATTGTCGGGTGATTTAATGGTATGTTAAATCCCTTGTTATTTTAATATGTCAACCCAGGGGTTTCGTAAACTTAGAAGAAAACCAAACTATATGGGACCTCAGATGCAAATCTTGTAGAAGGTTTGTTTAGGATGGAAATAAAGAAAGGAAATGCATATTACAAACAACTTCTAAAACTAAAAAGTTTCTAGTTTAAGATGCAACAAGCAAGAGAAGAGGCTCCTAACTTAGGAGGCCTTGGTTGTCCTTCCACACAATACTATTCCCAAGAAAAGAAACAAAAGTGCAATGGTTGATGATGTGTAGAAAGCAAGGGAAGGGGCTCCTGACTTAGGAGATCCAGGTTATCCTTTCTTCCAATTTTATTCCATCATTGTTACCACTGCATTAAAACTAGAGATTGAGAAATAATTCAAACATAGAAAAGAGGATGAATTTTAGTTATTGTTCGTGATCATATAGAAGGAGAATTTAACTTCAACCCCTACTTGTTCCTTCATATGTAGATTAGAATTAAGCCAAGAATCATCCAGTAAGCATAAGAAATCTTCACAAATCTAACTTAACACATGGCCATGAAATGAATTCACATTAAAGATATTTACAAATATTTACAACAAATGAATATAATAAACATGAAGAACTAAACTAGCATATGCACAAATATAAACATTATACAACAAAGTGTACTTGGCTTGGTATGGGGGCCCTCCATTCCTTAATGAGCACACCTAAACAACTATCACATCTTAATAATCAAACAACTCTCATAACTCATGATTTGGAGAAAATGATATTATTCATGCTGAATGAACAATGATAAATCTGATGCTAATGATTATGTGACAACTATTAGTTTCCTTTGAAGGATGCTCCTCCTATTTATACATGCATTAGGGATATCTACTCAATAAATGTAGATCCCTTAAATATCTACTAGATCCATATTTGTCTCAACATATCCCTAAATGTTAGATACAAATCCTATGACACATCAATATCTTCAGGATCTATCTCCTTGGAATATGGTCCACCTCTTTAGTTGAAATTCGAATTTGATCTTGGGAGGCCAAGTAAGACCCTTCTAGAACCTCCAAATAAGCTTACACATGTCACAAAAATCATAACACATATATAGATATATGAAACCATGTTAATTTCCTAGTTTTTAATCATAAATTCACTTTAAATACATAAAGTAAATAACTTTGGAAAACAAGGATCCTAACCCATATAATCATGAATATGGCCACTTGATGTAGGGTTTTAGGCTAGATAGATATGAAATGAGAGCTAAATAGTTATGAAATTATGGAAATATGGATGATAATTTTGAGACTCAACAACCATCTCACAAAAATTTAGAAAAGATAGATCAACGAATTCAAAATCAACCTCTTTGAGGGGTAAACCTCCTTTACATTACACAAATGAATCATTATTGTGTGATTCAAATGAAAATACCTTCTTTCTATATGTAGGAGTCTAAGGGGTCACAATATAATTAGAGCCAACATAACAATAATAATGTAAGGGCATAAGGATAACAATAGTGGGCTTCTATGGGGCACAATAATAACAATATGGGGACAACATGGACACAACAATAATAATAAGGGCTACAATGACAATAATAATTGGGGAATACATTAGTATTATAGGGACCTGACACACCCCTTTCCTTCAAAAAAGTGTTGTCCTCAATGTTGGGTAGTTTTGGATGCTTATGTATAAAATTCTCATCCTCCCATGTGGAATATTCAACAGGTAAGTTCTTCCACTTGATGAGATACTCTCAAATTGATCAATTTTGTAGTTGTCGAGTTCTCGTTTTTGTGACTGCTTCATATTCCAAAATGATTTTTCATTCCTTGTCAAGTTCTTGCAAGATTGTATGAACTAGAAGCTTGTCACCTATAACCTTCTTTAAGCATGAAACATGGAAAACTCGATGCACTCAGGAAGATGCAGGAAGATCCAATTTGTATACCATAACACCAATATTTGCAACACCTTGTATGGATCATAATACTTTGGTGATGACTTATTATCCTTCTTAGCTTGCTTGAGGAACATTTGTTTGTATGGTTGTAGTCGTAGAAATACCCAGTCACCTATGTCAAAACTTATTTCGTTGTGATGTTGATTTACCTATTGTTTCATTCTATTCTACACCAAAGTGAGGTTATCCTTTAAAAGTTGAAGAACTTCTTGTTGATGCTCGATGTGATCTTCCAGTTCTTGAAACTTAGAATTTTCTATCAAAGATGATGTGATGGATGGTGGATTATATCCATAAAGTGCCATAAATGGGGTCATATTTTCTATAGCATGGAAGGAAATGTTATACCACAATTCAGCGAGAGGCAACCACTTGACCCATTGTGTTTGTTTATCAGTTAGAAAACAACGAAGATGTCCTTCGAAACATTTGTTTACTATCTCAGTTTTCCCATTAGATTGAGGATGATAAGATGAGTTATGAGCTAACCGATTACCCAAACAAGAAAATAATTATGTCCAACATTTCCAGTTAAAATGTGATCTATGTCACTTACAATAATATTTGGGTTTCCATGTAGCTTTTGTATTGTTTCCATAAATGCAATAGAAACTGTACTGGCTTTAAATGGATGAGATATTGCATAAAAGTGTCTATACATGGTAAGTCTATCAACTACCACCCTGATGACATTATTTCCTTCAAAGTTGGGAAGACCTGTGATAAAATCCATTGAAAATTCCTCCCAGTATTGACTTGGAATGGATAAAGGTTGTAACAAGCATGGGGTCTTAATTGTGTGAAATTTATTTTGTTGGAAAACCAAACATTCCACCACAAACTTTTGAATATTAAATTTAAGGCCATCCCAAAAAAATTCCATCTTAACCCTATGGTAATTTTTTAAAAATCCTGAGTGCTCTCCTAGTCGAGAGGTGTGCAATTCGAGAATAATCTTTTGTTTGAGTTGGGAATTCTTACAGAGGCATAAGTGATCTTTGTACCATGACGAATCATTTTTACAGCTAAATGTGTCAGATGTACTGGGATCTTGCTGCAACTTTTGAATGAGTACCCACACTTCTTCTTCATTATTCCATTCAACCCTTGCTTTGTTTATCCAATCTAGTTGGATAATAGAAATGGAACAAAACAATGCTTCCACATCCTTGTCCTTTCCTGAGAGTGCATCTGCAACAAGATTTTTCTCCCCTTTTTTGTAGATGATTTCAAAGTCATAACCCAACATCATTGTGACCCACTTTTGTTTCTCTTGTAAAGATAATCTTTGTTCTAAAAATCTTTTAAGACTACCATGATCCATTTTTACCTTGAAGTGCCTTCCCATTATGTAAGGTCAACATTTCTTAAGTGCATGTAGTATTGCCACCATTTACTTCTCATAAATATCTTTGTGTAAATACTTTCCTTTGATTGGATGACTTCCAAAAGTAGTGGGTCTTCCTTCTTGCATTAAAACATCACCAATTCCATTTCCTGAGGCATCAAATTCCACAATAAAGGTTTTTGTGAAGTTTGGTGTAGTTAATACGATTCTTGGCACATTTCCTATCTAAGACATTCAAAGGCCCTCATTGCTTCTGTAGTCCAAGAAAATGCATCTTTATTCAATAATGTTGTTAGAGGTGTTGTTATTCTCCCATAATTCTTAACAAAATTGTGATAAGACACTATCAACCCAAGAAATCCTCGCAGATGATTTATGGATGTGGTAATTTTCCATTGCTTAATGGTTAATTTTTCTAGGGTCTACCTTAACATCTTCATGAGATACAATATGACCCAGATATTCCATATCCTGTACTCCAAAGAAACATTTGGAGGTTTTTTCATATAATCATTTCTCCTCCATTAGTTGAGCACCCTGTCAACATGTTGAACATGATCCTTCCAAGACTTGTTGTAGATTAGTATATTATCAACAAATACTAACACAAATTTTCTAAGGGAGGGTTTGAAAATGGAATTCATCAAACCTTAAAATGTAGAAGGTGCATTGGTAAGGCCAAAAGGTATGAACACGAATTCATAATGACCATCATGAGTTCTAAATGTTGTTTTTGAAATGTATTCAGTCTTCATTCTGATTTGATGATATCCTGAATGAATATCCAACTTGGTGGAGAAAATTGCTCCATGTAATTCATCAATGACTCGAATCGGAAATTTATATTTTATAGTGAGCTTGTTGAGCTCCCTATAATCTAGACACATGTGCCATGATCCATCCTTGTTGTGCACCAATACTAGGTTGAATTATACCAACCTCTGGCATTTCTGCAACCATATATTGAATTTCACTCTTTTGGGCATAGGGATATATGTAAGGCCTTATGTTTGGAGGAGCACTTCCTGGAATCGAATAAATAACATGGTCATGATCACGAATAGGTGGGAGGCATTTGCGAGTTTCAAATACATTGTAATGGTTGTCCAAGACTTTTTGGAGATCTAGAGAAATAGATGATTTCGACGTGGGAACCTCTAGTGAACATAATTGTGAAATTATGCCCCTTTGTTATTTATTTAGAATTTTTCATGCTGTTAGAGCTGATTATATTTCTTGGTTTCCTTGCAGTACCACTTAATTTAACTTCCTTTCCTTCCAAAAAAAATTCAAGAAAATTTCTTAAAAATCAAAATCTATTGTAGCCATTGAACTCCTAGTACAACATCAACACCACCCATTGGAATTGAAAGCATTGGACTATTCAATACATATTCTCCCATGGATAAGTTGATATGGCACTTTCCAGAGAAATTTATGGTTTCTCCATTTGCAGCCATCACTTGACACTCTAGTGCTGGAAATAAAAAGAAATTCAATTCCTTGGCTATCTTACAATGAATAAAATTATGGATACTACATGAATCTTGAGAGTTTGAGGAGTCGTAATTCTTCCAATTGAATTGCAAGATACGATCAGCTTAATTTCCTCCTTCTTTAGGGTTAGTTCCTAGTGTATATCCTTTGATTTTGACATTTCTTGTTCCTTTTCTTCCTCCTCTTCAAAATCTATGTAAAACAATTTCTTCTCGACACTATTATGACCTTTAGTGGATTTTCTATCACAACTAAAACAAAGCCCTTTTTCTCTTTGTTCTTGCAATTGTTGTGGTCTCAACGATGTAGGTTGTGGAAGGCTAGGGGTAGGGAAACCTCCATATTTATAGTTGTGAGTGGTAGGCTTCCTTGTTTCCATAATTTTTCTTTCAAATTTTCTTGCCAACCTGAATGCCTTTCCCAATGAATCAGGTTCCCAAAGGTGAACCTCATGTTGGATGTTATCCTTTAAGGTCCCTATGAACACATCAATCCTATGCTCCTCTGGAATATCATTTACCATTGTATTCAATTTTTCGAAGTCCTCAATGTGTTCCGCCATTGAACCCTTTTGTTTGAGATTTATCAATTGACTAAAGAAGGTGTTTCTCTTTATATCCTGATAATGTGCCATCATTTCCTCCTGACAAATCGACTAAGTGACAATTTTTTTCCGAGCGAAAAGCCATTGATACCATAAAAACTAATTGGGTTCCAAATATAAAGTTACAATGCATACCTTTTGTGTGTTTTACACATTATGGAGATTGAAATATTGCTCCATGTGTAGTATCCATGTTACAGGGTCCTTGCCATCAAACTTCCTCATATCAATCTTTCGAACATGGTAGGTCTTTGATCCAATGTTAGAGTCTATGAAATCATAATTAACATTTATTTTGTTCTCATCATGAGTTTAATATAATACGCTTTCACCATTAGGAAGAATTTCTTGTAGCACCCTTGTCAAACCTTCCTTAAAACCTTCCATGTTTCCTTTCAAATCATTCTTAAAATCTTCCATATTATCTTTCATGTCATCCATATTAGTTTTCATGGCATTATTCAATCCTTCCATGTATGATTCTAAGCTATTATTCAAACCATCAATTTTAGCTTCCATTTAATTTTTCGTTACTCTTTGTGACAGCAAAAATTGGTGAACTTGGTCTCGTAATTTTGATATATCATGTTTCATTTCTTCTTCTTATTCATGTGTCATAGTAGAACTTTTAGGTTTCTTAATAGGTGGTTGCATTTTATTTCTTTAGGGCATCAATTAATGAGTATTATGCTTCACTATGCCCTTTGAATCACTTCAAAATATTTTTTCAAACAAAACTTATGCAATTTAAAAAAAATTAACACTTTTTTTGTCGGAGCTCAATATTGAATCTGTTGTATCTTTGTAATGGCGGATCCCAAGGTTTGAAAATTTTTTTTATTGTATCCCTATGATTCCTCTTTCCAATGCCACAAGTCTGATCGAATTCTCCAAGAAAGTGTTATGTCCAATATCCCACAATGACTTGATTACAGACTAGTTGAGTAGAGTGAACTTCTACAAAGTGCCACATGTCACTGTTTCAACCTTTAGACCTAAAATTGATACCCAACAAACCACAGTCCGTCGTATTTCTATCACTTATGAAATTCGAATTTGATGTTCAAAGAGAAAGTTATGAAGATTTTCGCACGGTCGCCTGTTTGAGATGGAATTCAGGAGCCTACAAAAACCCTACATTCCTTGGATCATATCTCCGAAAATATAGTGAGACAAGATCATAAATTTTGACATGAGGTTCATAACAATTTGATCTCAAAATTATTTTTGTTTTAGCTTCTGAAGCGTTGCAGAAAATTTGTTATAGCGAAAATGCCATGAGGACCCGTTTGAAGAAGCACAACCCTAGAATCCAAAGCTCTGATATCATATGTTATGAAAACAACTCACAAATAGATATAAAATATAGGTCAAAAACTTCAAAATAAGCCTCTTTGAGGGGGAAACCTCCCTTGAATTACAAAAATGAACAATTATTGGATGATTGAAATGACAAAACCTCCTTTCTATATATAGGAGTCTAAGGGGTCACAATATAATTAGAGTCGTCATAACAATAATAATGTAAGGGTACAACAACAACAATAGTGGGCTTCTATGGGGCACAATAATAAAAATATGGGGACAACATGGGCACAACAATAACAATAAGGGCTACAATAACAATACTAAAGGGGGAATACACCAGTATTATAGGGACCTAACATGATTAGAGGCACCTAACATTTAATTTGAATATTATTAAGTTACTATTCTTCTTATCAATGATCTTATTATTATTATTAACTCCATACCTATGGAATAAATCCATATTAGATCCATTCATAAATCTCTACCAACCACTTAATAATTATAGTCACATGTCATTAGTTAAATCAATGGATCTAAATTATTAATCCCTACAAGACTCTAGCAATCAGGTTTTTTTATTTAATGATGAATACACCATATAAATTAAAATAATTATTTGATAATCATACTTAAATTTATTTAATATGCACATAAAAACACATTACTCACAATAACATATACTATACAATATTATTAATGATAGATATTCACCCACACTTTGCTAAGGATATTATTAAGTTGTAAATATCCTTTGTTACAATACCATGGGCCAATACCATGTATTATTAATACCATATGCCAAAAATTGTAACTCATTTCACAATCAAAATATAAATATTTTATTTTAATTTTATTTAATAACAATTTTATTATTAAATTTAAAAGAAAAAATTTATAATTACTTTTAAGATATACTTAAACCATTTATCATCACTACTGCTGAAAATATTCCATGGAAATTCCGTAGAGATTAATTCAAGCTTTTACTAAATGAAAAATAAGAAAATTTGTATTTATAGAAATATGAAATTTATGTAATGCTAGCCTAGATCCATGTCACTTCGGATCTATCATGTGCTTAGAGGGATCAAATCCCTTGAGGTGCAAACTTTCTTTTTGGAGTGTGGAATTTGAGGAAAGGTTTGCACCTTGAGGGATTTGATCCCTCTTGGCACATGAGAGATCCGGAGTTAAATGGATCTAGGTTGGTTTGAGTTGAGGGAAACACTTACACATTTTTAGATTATCATTATTATGTATATGTTTGAGATAAACTTCATAATCTGAAATTTACATTATCTTTTCCTTATTTGACATGACTATGTCATTCTCTTCTTTAATTTTGTTTTTCTTGCTTGCCTTGAATGGTTTGGATGCTTTGAGTGGTTTTTATGTTTATGTGTTTGGATTTGGACGATAATGATTGTGAATGTTACAATTGTTGTGTTATATTTCTATGTGTATGTAACTATCTGTTACGAATTAATTGGTGATGAAGAAGGGACACAATTTTGTCAATAGTTTTCAATAGGATTCATATTACACATATATTTCATTTAATTTTAGGTATCACAACTTTTGACAATTAATAATTCTTAATAGTCTCCCTCCATGTATTACTAAATATATTTTGAAGAGTACTTTTAATAATTTACTACATCAATATGACTCTTGAAATCATTTGTTTCATTGCTAATGTTGGAAATAATTTATTTCCTTCAAAATATTTTGATGATTCTCTTTTATCTATAGTTTGTTTTCAAAAATTTAAGAAATAATGTAATTTTTATTTTTTATAATAAGTGGTTAGATTTACAAAATATTTACAGTATTTGTTAATTTTTTCACCTGTTGATATCGATTATATGAAAAGGATAGTTGAGATTGTAAACCATTCAATTATTTAACTTGAACTATTGTAGTAAACATCATACCTTGTCTCTCTTGCCCTATAGTATTAATATGTTGAATTACTACAACACAAAAATCAATGCAAATTGTCAATCATTTTTTTTCTTACAATGAAATCAATGCACATTGTAAATCCAATGAATTTAAGTTAATGTACCATCATATATTGAGTTACATAAAATTAGAAATCATAATATACACTTAAATCAATCCATCTAATGCACGCAATTAAATAAGATTAAAAAACATGTATAATGAAATCAATGAATCTAATGCAAGAAATCAAATAATATTATAAATCAACATCTACTTAAAATAAATGCATCTAGTGCAAGAAATCAAATATGATTACAAATCAACATCTACAATGAAATCAATGCATCTAGTGCAAGCAATCAAATATGATTATAAATCAACATCTACACTAAAACCAATGCACCTAGTGCAAGCAATCAAATAGGATTAGAAATCACCATCTACACTGAAATAAATGCATCTAGTGCAAGAAATCAAATACGATTAGAAATCAAAATCTACACTAAAATCTATGCATCTAGTGAAAATAATCAAATAGAATTAGAAATCACCATCTAAATTTAAATCAATGCATATAGTGCAATCAATCAAATAGAATTAGAAATGAATGTCTACAATGAAATCAATGTATTTAGTGCAAGCAATAAGATAGAATTAAAAAACATCTACACTGAAATCAATACATCTAGTGCAAGCAATCAAATAGGATTAGAAAGCAACTCCTAGATTGAAATAAATGCATCGAGTGCAAGCAATCAAATATCAGTAGACATCGACATCTACATTGAAATTAATGTATCTAGTGCAAGCAATCAAAGAGGATTAGAAAGAACCATCTATCATGAATTCGATGCATTTAGTGAATGAAATATTCTTCC
The DNA here is from genome assembly GCA_031772625.1 of Pinus tabuliformis. Taxonomy (NCBI): domain Eukaryota; kingdom Viridiplantae; phylum Streptophyta; class Pinopsida; order Pinales; family Pinaceae; genus Pinus; species Pinus tabuliformis. The sequence goes on from CM062816.1 coordinate 1,956,323,654, forward strand.
CTATCTTGCCCCTACATCTATATTTATCTCCCTCCATGTCTTCTCTTTGTCTTTCTATCTCACCCCCAAAGATACACACTCTCTCTCCATCTCTTCATTTTCAATCTGCACCCTCTCTCTTTCACTTTTCTCTCTGTATGTATTTTTTCTTCCCTCCCTCTCTCCCCTTCCGAATTCATCCATTTGTCCTCCCTCTCACCTCCTCTCTCTCCCTCCCTCTCACCTCCTCTCTCTCCCTCCCTCTCTCCTCCTCTCTCTGAGGTTTTCTCTATCCCTTTCTCTCCCAACCCTCTCTCTCTCTCTCTCTCTCTCTCTCTCTCTCTCTCTCTTAGTCTCTCTCTCCCTCTTTTCTCCCTCCAACCCTATCACTATCTCCCTCCCTCTCTACTTCTCTATCTCCCCCTCTCTCCCTCCTCCATCATTGTGTCTCCCTCTCTCTATCTCTCTCTTATTCCTTCTCTTCACCTTCCATATATATATATATATATATATATATATATATATATATATATATATATATATATATATATATATATATACATATATATCTAGATATACATACATATAGATAGATAGATAGATATCTTTATGTCTTTTTTGTCTTCCTATATCACCCCGAAAACATAAACACTCTTTATCCATATTTATTTGTCTCACCCTCCCTCTTCCTCTCCCTCTCTCCCCCCTTCTATGTATCTTCCCTCTTTTTCTCTTCTCTCCCTCTCTCTCAATCCAGCTTTTTCTCTCTATGTATTTCTTCTTACTTCCATCTTTCTCTCCCTTCCTCTCTCCTTCTCTCTCTCACATCCATGCTCTCTTCCTTCCTCTCTCTCCCTTTCTATATTGCATCCCTCTATTTATCTCCTTTATCTCATTGTTTTTGTCTCACTCCCTCTCTCTCTCTCTCCGCCCTCCATGTCTATCACTATATCTCCCTCTTTATCTCTCTATCTCACCTGCAAACATATACACTCTCTCTCCATCTCTCCCTTGTCACTCCCTCTCTCTCTCTCTCTCTACTTTTCTCTATGTGATTCTTCTTCCCTCCCTCTATTTCCTTCCAACTCCATTTCTCTAGTCATCCCTCACTCCTCCTGTCTCTCAAGTCCTCTCAAGTCCTCTCTCATTCTTCGTCTCTCCCCCCTTCTGTCCCATCCTCTCAGTCCCTCTATCTCTCCACCTCTATCACTCTCTCTTTGTTCTTCCCTCCCATATATATCAAGAGTTAATATATATCATGATATATTAATATATATTATCATATAACAAATTTAATATTGTATTAATCCTAAGTTATTAAATTTATAATACTAATATTATAATATATTAATATTATTATTAAATTTAATGATATTTTTGATATGGCGCGATAGCAAATTTTTCAAATACAATAACATTGTTGTGGAATATTTATGTCTTTAGAGATTTTACTATATCCATAGGATATGGTTTTACTTTTAAAGATTCATTTTACAAATATTTAATTAAAAGAAATATTAAAATATTTTGGAACAAGAATTTAAATTCTTTGTGTTGAAATAACCTTTTTACTTTATTTTATGAAATGGTATTGAGTTTAGTAAAGAGTAAAGATGTTTAAAATTTTACCTGATTTGGAATTTTAATATGGTAAAAAAATTGTTATACATTGAATTTGACTAACTATATAAAACATTTAAATTATTATTTTTATTTTTAGATTTTAAAATTTTTATTTTGGCTGACATGAGAATTTTTTTAACTTTGATGACGGATGGACATGCTTACAGATCATACTGAGCTATACAATGGACATCTCAATGTAATAAATAATATTATTAAGGACTAACATTGATCTATGTTGACTAAGGATCTACGAAACGATGAAGGGAATCAAAAATATTTTATGAGGAAACTTAGTCGTTGGAATTAAATCACTGAAGACACATTCTAGTTGTAATAATATAGATTTTATTTAATATTCAAAATCATGATTACAATCCCTCGGAGAGTATGCCTAAATAGGAAGTGGCTAGTCACGAGGTTGATTGGTCATGACTAACATAACTAACATTAATAAAAATATTAATTAATTAAGTTTCTAAAAATATTTTCGGAAAAATGACATTAGAAAATGTTCGTCGACACGTTTTGAACCAACAAGTGTGGTTCATCATCAGGACAAGTTGAAAAAATCAGATCATGGCTACATGTTAAATAGGGATGGTAGATCTTCCAACAGTTAGGTTTGACTGGAAAAACGGCTATATTAGACTCGATTGGACCAAGACCATAATTGATTAAGAAACGGCTAGATTTGGTAGGTTAAAATTATTTAATTATAATATTATTACCAATAAATTAGAGTAAAAATATTAATATTTTATAATTCCATTTAATACTTTTTTGGTTTATCTAATGAGTTTTATAAAAAATGAGTCATATAAACCAAAAAAGTATTAAATGGCATTATCAAATATTAATATTTTTACTCTAATTTATTGATAATAATATTATAATTAAATAATTTTAACGTACCAAATCTAGTCGTTTCTTAATCAATTATGGCCTTGGTCCAATCGAGTCTAATATAGCCATTTTCCAATCAAACCTAACCGTTGGAAGATCTCCCATCCCTATTTAACATGTAGCTGTGATCTGATTTTTTCAACTTGTCCTGACGATGAACCACACTCGTTGGTTCGAAACGCGTCGACAAAGATTTTCTAATGTGATTTTTCCAAAAGTAATTTTAAAAACTCAGATTATGGATCACAAAAGCTTAAATTCGAATTAATTATATAGTTATTATTTATTTATATATGAATTAATTATTCATAACACTTCCCCACCCTTAAAAATTGCTTTGTCATCAAAGCAAGGGTAGCGAGGGGTATTATTGTCATAACTTCTCATTTTCCCATCAGGTGTCTTATTCTCGGTATTTTTTCCACTTGATCAAGTATTCTCTAAGAGTTTTGGAATGATGTACCTTCTTTGTAGTCGGAAGGATACCTTCATGTTCTATGTAACACCTCCCATTTTCAAGAACTTGAATTGTTATGTAATGGCTATAACGACCTATGCTAGTACATGATAAACATGTTTATGTGGATGTTTATAATTTTATTAATAAATTTATTAATGTTATGATGGAGAATTCATTCGCTAACCCCAGAGAAGAGGATGAAATTTGCTAGAATTAGAGAGGAATCATATTCGTCATGACTTTTTTTTCCACTTGATCAAGTATTCTCTAAGAGTTTTGGAATGATGTACCTTCTTTGTAGTCGGAAGGATACCTTCATGTTCTATGTAACACCTCCCATTTTCAAGAACTTGAATTGTTATGTAATGGCTATAACGACCTATGCTAGTACATGATAAACATGTTTATGTGGATGTTTATAATTTTATTAATAAATTTATTAATGTTATGATGGAGAATTCATTCGCTAACCCCAGAGAAGAGGATGAAATTTGCTAGAATTAGAGAGGAATCATATTCGTCATGACTTTTCCTAAGGATATATATATATATATATATATATATATATATATATATATATATATATATATATATATATATATATATATATATATATATATATATATATATATATATATGTGTGTGTGTGTGTGTGTGTTAATCTGGTGGGAGATAAAGATTGGGAATAAAATCACTGCAAGTGGAAAAGGCATGCTTTTATCTTTAAGTAAAAACATGGAAGAAGCATAGGCTAAGGGGAAACATAACCTATGAAGGCAAGATGCTGCCAAGGAAAAATTTGTGAATATGATAATGAAAAATAAGCATTATCAAGGAAGAGTAGAGGTTACTCATGCTTGGAAAGTTGTCATAGATTTTGGGGAATTAGAGAATTCATGGTTGGGAGGTCTAGTGCAGTCAGCCATTGATTCTCGGAGCTCAAGTATATTGTTCAAAAAATTCTTAACTATGCCTGAATGGTTTTATATTAGATGCATGTTATTCTATATTGGATGCATGTTAATGGTTAGTTATCTTCTATAGATGTTGTTCTTTATATGTTGCAGAGTTGCATGCTATTTTATATTAGGTACAGGCTAATGGTTAGTTATATTCTGTAGATGTTGTTCTTTATTTGTTGCAGAGTTGCATGCTATTTTATATTAGTTACATGCTAATGGTTAGTTACCTTTTGTAGATGCTTGTTCTTTATTAGTTGCATAGTTGCATGTTATTTTATGTTGGATGCATGCTATTGGTTAGTTTTATTTTGTAGATGTTTGTTCTCATTTGTTGCAGAGTTGCAAGTTATTCTATAATGGATGCATGTTGATGGTAAATTATCTTTTGTAGATGATTATTCTTTAATAGTTGGAGTGTTGCTTGCTTATTCTATTGTAGAGGCATACTAACAGTTGGTTAATTTCTGTATAGGATGATTTTTTTATCCATGGCGGATTTATCAAAATTATGGGTAGTGTATTAAACATTAGCTGTATGATTCTATACTAGCTGAAATAGAAAATTGTAGCCGAAGACGTTCAATGAACCAATGCATATGAATATTCGAACAATACACTTCCCTAGAATGATCGGGTTGCATGTATGAAAAGTTACAATAGTCTGGTGAACGTTGGGTATATGTATGTTGTCAACAGCAAGTTGGAAATTTGTAGAGGATGAAGTTAAGATACATAGACAAGTATGTAGATATTCCTAAAGGGATCTACGTCCCTTGAATGGGGATTACTATCTAAGAGGAGCGGTACTAATATAGAGATCCACCCCTTTTTAGGGCCTCCTATGAGAGACAGAATTTAGAACATGATTAGGTTTACTATGAAGAAGAAAACCTAACCGTTAGAAAACAAAGAAAAATATATCTCCCGAATAAACTTGAGAAATGTCATACATAGCTCATAGAGCTAGAGTGTATCAACATTAGTGTTGTGAATGCATGGTCTACTAGGGTGGGTAAAATTATCAAAAGAGTTAATAGGCTAGAAGGCATAACCTTTGACAAAGTATTATATTACAGTCAATAGTACACAACAACAAATCCAAACATCCTTATTGAAATAGATAAATGTATCATGTATATTTGAATAGACTGTGGAAATAGGATAAAACACACTTAAATGAAGGTTCTATAGTGACTTCTTAGATATATATATATATATATATATATATATATATATATATATAGACACACACACACACACATGAGAGATATAAGAAATTTTGTATGCCCAAATTTAGGCGAAGGCTATGGTATTAATTACGCAAAAGAAAATAATCAACCATAATAATCCACAAGAAACCTAAGATAAATTGTATAACAGAGAAGGTTAGAGAAATGTAGTCAAAAAATAAAGCAAGTTTTCCAGATTAACCTTCACACAGTAGCTTCAGTTGCATCAAAGGTAAACATCGAGCATGCAGATCATGAAGAACTTAAATTAAGCGGAATACTGAAATGAAATCCACCAAGTTACCAGGGAACTGAGTCAAAATCTATATTCATAAGATATGACCACTATAGTGTGTAGAAAAGTTATACAGGTTATGCAATAATCCAGTTCAGATTCGACATTAAAACAAACTAGAGATAGACAGGAATCATCATGATGACTCTCAATAGCCTTGTACAAGCCACATAGCCATAACCCATTTAGTTAAAAGGAAATTTAAACGTACATATACATATGACCCATAATGGAAATATGTAAAAAGGAACCCTTTCCTGAAACCAAGACTGTAATTAACTACCTGGTAGCAGAAACCACTTCGACCATAACCAGCTAGACTATGATGTAACCATACAGACTTTTGTTGAACAATTGAACAAAAGCGTTGGGGATAAGGCCAAGAAGGAGAACCCATAAGTAATAGAGGTCACCAACTGATCTAAAAATGAGATCTTAGACAATTATTAAGGTATTACAGACTTATGTGCATGGATATGCCTATGTTACTTTGTGCAATGGATCGATAAGATTGTGAAATACATAGACAATGAAGTAGTTAAAGAAACATAATAGACAACACATATAAACATAGCAAGTTTAATATGGAGTTCACCCAAAACTCCTGGGCTACATCTCCTGGTCCAACCTTCAGTGGTGGCCTCTCTATTATGTCTTCAAAAGCAAATTTTTACAATAGTATGAGCTCAATTTGAGTCTCAACACACAACAGAAACAATAGCAAGAGTTTTTCTTGAACCCCTCAAGCCTCTTTGAGTACACAGACTCTCTCTATCACTCTTTATCTCTATCTTTGCTCTGTCTCGGCACTGTCTGTCCTTGTTTGCTCTCTGTCTATGGTTTTAAAGCCAATCTGCGCTGCTTCCTCATTTCTCCTTCTTGGGCTCTCTTGCTTCATGACCTCTATCCATTCAAACACCTTTCTAAGCATTAACAATCATTTCTAAATGCTTCCAGGGATGGTGGCCACCTGTACTATAACCAAACGGTCATCAGGCCTTTGAAATCCTTCAAAATTGTCGTTATCTATTTACACAAACAAATACGTTCAAACATAGGAAAATTCCACCAAACACTGTTTATCGGACTTGAATTATCCATAAATCTGCCTTATACTCCTATCAGGTCCACCGTACATCAACATCACATCTCCACCACTGATTTGGGAGATCCATATCCAATGGCTGTGGTTTTATTTCATGCGGCCCTTTCCTACATCGGTTAGCCGCCCGATGAGGGTGGTTTTCTCTCTCCTTAGCCTGGACATGTGGCATCCATTACATGGGATCAGGCGGAGCCCGACCCAAACCATTTACCACCTTTGGCTCTCCCGAAATCTCAGTGGTTTTCGTGGTTTCCCTTTTATATTTAAAAATACATTGACACTGAAAGACCCTGAAAAATGGCTTTATCAAACTTGAAATAATATAGAACAACATTAAGAAACCCTTTTGGGTCCGTAATATCGCATTAGCACATTTTCTTTGGTTTTTCGTTTATTCAACGAAGATGCGATTTACAAAGGAAAACCCTGTTTTCTAGACTTGAAATGTTATAAAATATCATTCATAATCTTTATCGGGTCAGCTATCACAGTCATAGTTATTATCTGTCCCGCTCCATTGAAATGTTCTGATGCGACATTGCGATGTGATTGATCGCAATCGCACATCACACATACCCCGGGCCGTTTTGTAAGTGCTCCATTGTGGTTTGCCGACGCGATATTGCGATGCAACATGGGCTTTCGATCTGCGTGCTTGATCGATGGTCCTCATTGACCCCACTGATTTTTGTCATCTATTTCTGGTCGTCTCCACCGATAGCCTTCTTTTGCCACCAGTAATTGTGATTCGCCAATCAGATCTAGACTGTTGATCAGCTAGATCCGACGGCTCTGATTCAAAGTTGCTTTAAACCACTGATACTCTGTTTCTCAATGATTTCTCTATGTTTTTTCCTCCCAATAGTGTTATTTTCCTTCTTTAAAGGTTTTTCTCATGCATTAGTTTTGTACTTTTAGAAGATTTTGAAGACTTAGAGGTTTTCTAGGATCAATTTGGATTACGCCTTCCCACTGAAAAAGCTTTTGGACCAACTTCCTCACTTGCCCAATCTCTACCCATCTTGCACTACTTGGTTTTGAACCTTTGAGTCCAATTCTGAGGTACTCAACTTCCCCTCTGCACGTAGTTCTCACCTTCCTGTCCAGAACTGTATCTTCCTGCAATTCATTGAGATATTTAGGCAGTAGATCATCAATAGAAGGCAACTGAATTTTCTCTTCGGGATCTTCAATCAATGAAGGTTCAAAATGTCTCAAGTTCTCTGCATTAGCTACTGAATAGATGTGCATGTAGGCTAGAAAATCAAGGCGAAAAGCATTCTCACCAATTTTCTCAAGTATCTTGAAAGGCCCATACCTTATTGGCTTCAGCTTCTTACCTTCACCTTGCATTTTGTCTTTGCTGATGTACAACCATAATTGATCACCAACATCGAAGTAATGCCCAATTAGATGCTTATCATGCCCTGCCTTGTACTTGGCTTCGCTCTTTTCCAGTTGTTCCTGCACTGCCTGGTGAATTTCTTGGATCTGTTCAATGAACTTGGTTGCTTTGTCCACATCACTGTGTCCATCAACTGCTATGTCCTTACCAAAGAAAAATCCAATGGAGACCTTGGTGTAAAACCAAAACAAGTCTCAAAAGGAGATCTTTGTGTAGAAGAATGTTTAGCACGGTTGTAAGCATGTTCCACATAACACAAATGTTCATCACAAAGCTTGGGATGTTTGCTGCAATAACCACTGTGTAACTGGATCATTGTCCTACTGACCACCTCTATTTGGCCATCTGTTTATGGATGAAAGGTTGTGCTTTTCTTCAGTTTGGTGTCCATCAGTTCCCACAGACTTGACCAAAATTTCCCAACAAATCGGGAATCTCAATCAGATACAATGAAAGTGGGTAACCCAAAATGAACCCATACATACCGAAAGAACAACTTTGCTATTTGTTCAACTGTAATCTACTTGTTACAAGGTATTAAAATACACATCTTTCTGAACCTATCCACAATAACATATAAATAGTCATGACCTTTGGCAATCCCCCAACAAATTCCATGGAAACACTTTCCCAAGGATGAGAAGGAGTTGGTAGAGGAGTGTACAAGCCTAATTTTCTATTGTTGGGCTTGCTTTTAGCACACATGGTACACCCTTTAATATATCTAGAAATTGTCTCATGCATTCTTGGCCAATAGCAGAATCTTTGCAACTGTGCAACTATTTTACTTACACCAAAATGACCTGATATAAGAGAAGTATGTGCTTCTCGGATTATGTTAATTCTTTCAGTTTGAGGAATGCATAACTTTCCAAATGATATAAGAGTTGGTCCTTAACATGATAAACCAATTCTTCTACTTGTTTGCCATGATTTAAAGTTGCATATACATCTTTAAAATCTATATCTTGAGCATATTGTTCAATGTAGCTTTCATGCAATACTGAGTTATGCTTAAGTATAGTAGATGCATTTATAGTTGGTCTAGATAACATATCTGCAACCTTATTTTGTATGCCTTTCTTATATCTGATGACAAGATGAAGCTGTTGTAGAAAACCCATCCACCTATAGTGTCTTGATTGTTGCAACTTAGTTTGTGATTGCAAATATTGAAGTGGTTGATGATCAGTATGTATAACTGTTTCTTTACCCATTAGGTAATGTTTCCACTTTTTCACACTCTGTACTAATGCATACGATTCTTTATCATATGTGGGATAATTAACTACTACAGAATTAAATGTCTCAAAATGATAACATATGGGTTTACCATGTTGCATCAACACTGCTCCCATGGCATAGTCACTAGCATCTATTTCAATCTCAAATGGTCTTTGAAGATCTGGAAATGCTAGTACTGGTGTTGTACTAATATTTTCTTTCAAGGTGTCGAAGGCTTTCTGTTGTTTTCCTCCCCACTGAAACACCTTGTTCAATCCTGTTAAAGCATTTAAGGGAGTTTCAATCAAGGAAAATTTAGCAATAAACTTTCTCCAATATTGTGCGACTCCTAGGAAGCTTCTAACTTATGTAGCAGATTTTGGTTTAGGCCAGTTTACAATGACTTCAACCTTAGAGGGATCTATCTTCAGTTCACCACCGCCTACAATATGACCCAAATAATTTAAAGATGTTTTGCCAAATTCACATTTTGATAACTTAACATAGAGATTTTCTTTTTTCAAAACATCTAGAGTTTGCTTTACATGCTTCAAATGTTCTTCCCATGTTTTACTGAAAACAAGAATGTCATCTAAATATACAATTACAAAATCATCAATAAAAGTCCTGATTACATCATTCATAACTCTCATGAAAGTGGCAGGAGCATTAGTTAAGCCAAAAGGCATAACTAGCCATTCATACAGCCCTTGCTTTGTTTTGAAAGTAGTCTTCCATGCATCTTGTTCTACTACTCTGACCTGATGGTAGCCAATATGCAAGTCCAACTTGGAAAAGTAAACAAATTCTTTCAGTTGATCCAATAGATCATCAATGCGAGGAAGGGGATAACAATTCTTGATCGTTATTTTATTTAGCACCCTGTAATCAATTCACATTCTTCACGAACCATCTTTCTTTCTCACCAACACGATCGGAGATTTGCATGGTGATGTACTTGGTCTTATGAACCCTTTATGAGCAGCTCCTATAATGGCTTCTTGATCTCTGCATTCTCTAAAGCGGATAACTTGTACATTCCGATGTTAGGCAATGGAGCATCTTGCTGCAAATGAATATCATGTACAATTTCCCTTTTGGGTGGCAGACCTTTAGGTTCTTGAAATAGGATATCATATTCTGAAATAACTTTCTCTAAATCTCTTTTCTGTTTAGCATCACAGCCTTCAAATATATTGGTTTTATCAAGGTTCTTTTCCTTTGCAACCATCAGTAAAAATTGCTTGCATGAATTTACAATTCTTTTCATCTACCATGAGTTTATGAGAGTGTAATTATTCTTGAGTTTATGAGCTCTTACAATATATTCTATTCCATCTTTGGTGAGTTGATACTTATTTTCAGCTCTATAGAAAATGGCTTTTCTATCATACAAGTAAGGACTTCCTAAAACAATTCCACATATATCCAAGGGAATGATATCTAACTCAACCTCATCTACAAATGTTGACCCAAAAGAAAACCTAAGTTTACATTGTCTAGTCACTTGTAGCTTTACTATATCACATACCCACCCTAATGGATATGGCTTCTTGTGAGGTGTGGTTAGTAATCCCAACTTCTTTCCAATTGCTTCAAAAATCAAGTTTACTTGTGAGCCACTATCAAATAAAGTATAAATCTTTTGATGCTTGGAAATAACTCTAATATGAAAAAGCTCATGTCTTTTCCTCTCATTTTCTACATTATCAACAGTTTGTGCATAATTACTAGTAGATGCTTCAAAATTTTTACCTTTTATACCTATAGTTGTGATTGTTGCTTCATCACCTGAGTCTGACCCCAAATATTTCTGTATAGTAGGAGCAGTCTTCTTCTTCTTGCCATCGAATTTCTTGGGTTTCAACTCTGGATGCAAAGACCAGCAATTTTCATCATCATGTCCATCCTTCTTGCAGTGAGTGCATGAAGGTTTGTTTTTTTGTACAGCGTTTGCCTTTGTCTATTTCCATTTCTGCTTCCTCTTTTCCTTGTTCTTCCTTGCGATGGGTTTTCATCATCCCCCAATCTCTGGGTTCACATTCTTGCCTCTAGCCTCTAGATGTGTAGCCTGAACTGATACCTCATCTATGCTAGTAGGGTTAAACATGAGAATGAGGTGCCTCAAATAGCTATGTAGACCACCTATATACTTCAACAAAGTTTCAGGTGAGTCTAGAGAAATACCTAGAATTAAAGCTCTTTTTATAAATTTCTGGGTATAGCTTTGTACACTTTTCCCCTTTAATTGGCGAAGTGTTTGCCAACTCGTCATCCCTTGCTACATATAAGCTAGTGGACAGAATTTTTTTTTAATGGCAGAAACAAATTAACTCTAGGTAGAAAGAATTTTACCATGCTTCTTCAAATCAGCTTGGGTCCTGTATTCCCATGACACTAGCACAGTTCCTCCAAGGCGAGAGCTAGCCACCTGAATCTTTCTCCTTTCTCAATCAATGTTCTGCACCATGCAATATACATCAATCTGCCTAATCTAGTTATCTAGCTTTTCTGCATTTAATTCTCCATCATATATTGGGAAATCAAATTTTACATCTAATTTAATCATAGAATTCTTCTTTTTCTTTTCAAGGCTAGAAGGAGGTGTTGATGGAGGAGGATCTTCTCGTTTCCCCTTGCCTTCTGAATGGGCAACTAGAAGAGGTTCCTCTACTCCTTTTCCTATTTGAGATACTAAAGGGCTTTCCCCTCAGCCTTTCTTAAATTCTTGGTACATTTCTTCTACCATGGTCATGGTCATGAAATTTTGCATGAACTGAGAGTTGATTCCAAGGGAATTTCTTTTGTCATTTTCCTCCTAGGATAGACTCTTCCAATTTCTAGGTTAGTCTCGACCAATTCTTCTTCTCCTAGTTTTAGCTTTGACCTAGTTAGCATTCAACAATCCAACACAAGCTCGTCTAATCTTAGCAACCTAAAGCTTTGATACCACTTGATCTGAAAATGAGATCTTAGAAAATTGTTAAGGTATTACAGACTTATGTGCATGGATATGCCTATGTTACTTTGTGCAATGGATTGATAATATTGCAAAATACATAGAAAATGAAGCATTTAAAGAAACATAATAGACAACACATATAAACACAACAAGTTTAATATGGAGTTCACCCAAAACTCCTAGGCCACATCTCTTGGTCTCGCCTTCAGTGGCGGCCTCTCTATTATATCTTCAGAAGTAGAGTTTTATGACAGTATGAGCTCAATTTGAGTCTCAACACACAAAAAATACAAAAGCAAGATTTTTGCTTGAACCCATCAAGCCTCTCTGAGTACACAGATTCTCTTTATCACTCTTTGTCTCTGTCTTTGCTCTATCTCAGCACTGCTTGTCCTTGTTTGCTCTCTGTCTATGGCTTTAAAGCCAATCTATGTTGTCTATTCATTTCTTCTTCTCGGGCTCTTTGGCTTCCCAACCTTTATCGGTTCAACCCCTTTTTGAGCCTTAGCAATCATTGCTAAATGCTTCTAGGGATGGTGGCCACCTGTATTGTAACGGAATGGTCACTGAGCCTTTGAAATCCTTCGAAATCAATGTTCTCTGTTTACACAGAGAAATACGTTCAAACACAGGAAAATTTTGCCAAACAATGTTTATCAGACTTCAATTATCCATAAATCCACCATATACTCTTATTGGGTCCGCCGTACATCAACATCGCATCACCACTGTTAATCTGGGAGATCTAGATCCAACGGATGTGGTCTTATTTTGGGCAACCCTTTCGTATGGGGGTTACCCGCCCGATGAGGGTGGTTTTGTCTCTCCTCAGCTTGGACATGTGGCAGCCATTGCATGGGATCAGGTGGAGCCCAGCCCAAACCATTTACCGCCTTTGGCTCTCCCGAAATCCCGTTGGTTTTCGTGGTTTCCCTTTTATATTTAAAAATACATTAACACTGAAAAACCCCCAAAAATGTCTTTATTAGACTTGAAATCATATAGAACAACATTAATAAACCCTTTCGGGTCCATAATATTGCATCAGCGCATTTTCTTTGGTTTTTTGTTTATTCAAAGAAAATGCGATTTAAAAAGGAAAACCCTATTTTCCGGACTTGAAATGTTATCAAATATCATTCATAATATTTATTGGGTCTGGCTATCGCAGTCATAGTTATTATGGGTCCCACTCTATTGAAATGTTCTGATGCAACTTTGCAACATGATTGATCGCAATCACACATCGCACATACCCCAGGTCATTTTGTAAGCGCTCCATTGTGGTTTGTCGACGCGCTATTGCGATGCAATGTGGTCATTGATCTGCGCACTTGATTGACAGTCCTCGTTGACCCCGCTGATCACTGTGACATATTTCTGGTGGTCTCCATTGATAGCCTCCCTTTTCCACCACCGATTGTGATTCGCCGATTGGATCTGGACCGTTGATCGGCCAGATCCCATGGCTCTGATTCAAAGTTGCTTAAAACATCTGATACTCTATTTTTCAATGATTTCTCTATGTTCTTGACTCCTGATAGTGTTATCCACCTTCTTTAAATGTTTTTCTCATGCATTAGTTTTGAACGTTTAAAATATTTTGAATACTTAGAGGTTTTCTAGATCCATTTGCATCACCAACCTATCAAGCAGGCGAACCACATGAATTAGATGTCGTAGTCTTGCAAAAATTGGGTCTCAAATTCATCGAACTAGGGTGTACCTGACACAAGAACAAAACTCACCTTAGTGTAGCAACCGAAAAAAGAACAAGAAAATAAATTTCTAGCAAAAATGCAATCCACCATGTTTAAGGAAGAAACCATTGAGACAAGGATTATCTTTCTAATTGTGGAACCCACATCACTCATCAAACCTCCCAAAGAAATAACCAACACAAATAGATTGAATGTTAGAAAAAATATAATTAATAGGAGGAAGTTTACGCCAGGAAAGAATCTTTGTAGTCGTTCAGGGAAGGACTTACCAAGGGTTGGGGCAGCACCATTTCCAAAGGGAAGCGTGAAAGTGAGAAGGCCTGGTTGTTCCTCTGCCAACATCAAATAGATAAGCTTAAACCAAAAACCAAAAATCTAACCCACAGTAAAGTCAAACGATACCAAAATCTAGACTTAAGAGGTAAAATTAGTGAGGTGAAGGTTACCTTAATCATCTAGGGTGGCCGCTGAAACGAGTCATCGCTGAACAAACCCTCACTTTGGTATACACTAAAAATTGATGGAGGAATGGTAGTTTCCTCCTCTGTCAACAAGAAAGAGTAGCAACAACTATGACGGGAGTTAGAAAACCCTGATCTCCTCCTCGGCTTTGCAGGTAACCAAGGGAAAATGACAAATCTTGTGGAGGAAACAAACAAATTAAAATTATGGTTCAAGGAAAGCGTTTTGAGTCATAGATCATCTAAGAGAAATTATGAGCATTGAAATCTCATCGATCCTCTCCTAGCTGGGAATGTGTGCCTACAAAACAGATGCACGAGGTACAATGGTTGAAAACAACATAAATTACACATGGTAGGTTGAGGATAAAGAGTACATTCGTGTCGTATCCAAAAAATTTAAGTATACAACTATGTCGTGATGGAACAAATAAAGAACCCTACGACTATGGTAAGGGAACTTAATGGAAAATGGTTGTGAGAAAATGTAACCTAGAGGATACTATAGCATAGCCATCGTGATATTAGTAGACACCGAACCTCAATTAAAGTTGATTATACCTAACCATTCAGTCAATCACCATACCATTAACATGGAGGGGCAGAACTTAGCAACAATAAATTATAATGTGAGAATGTTATAGTTCCATGGTCACATAGATGGTATACATAATTAGAAAAGTATGGTAAATAAATAAATACAATTGGGTGTACAATTAGGTTTGTTACATTCTAAGCTAATCCTTGCTTCTTCATTGACTCTGGGTATCTCATTTTGAGCTGATTGGTTTTGCCCTAGTATGTTTTTGATACATGAAACATGGAATACATTATGGATTCGACATTATCTGGTACTTTAAATCCATCAACAATGTCATTGATTTTCTTGATTACCTAGAAAGGCCCATAGAATTTCAGAGCTAACTTGTTCTTTTATTTTTGCTTCAAGGACAACTTCTTGTAAGGTTGTAGTCTTATGAAGACCGCATCTCCTTCAAATGCTTGTTCTAAATGTTGCTGGTTAACATATTGCTTCATTCAATGTCTGCCAGTTTCTAGGTTTTTCTTTAATGCAAAATGATTCTGTCTCGAGGCTTCATAACCATACAGGGCCTCGAAAGGGGTTATTTTGGTTGAGGTGTTATAGCTAGTATTGTACCACCATTCTAGTAAATGCAACCATTATGACCATTTACTTTTATTCTATGATATGAAGCATCATAGGTATGTTTCTAAACACTTATTTACTATTTCTCTTTGACCATTTGTTTACCAGTGGTAGGATGAACTCATATTAAAGGTTATTCCAACTTGGTTACATAATAACTTACAAACATTTCCCTTCAATATTACATCTCTATCACTAACAATGACTTTAGGTAGACCATGTAGCTTGTAGATGTTTTTTCAAAAGATCTCTACAATTTTATTGGTTGAGTGTGTTTTCATGGCTTCCATAATGTGTGAATGTTTAGTGAGACTATCTACTACAATGAATATATTATCCTTACCATTAGACATGGGTAAACCATTGATAAAATCCATTGAAATTTGTTCCCATTTCTGATTTGGAACATGTAAGGGGTGTAATAATCCAGGAGTCGAGACATTTTCTCTTTTACTTCTTTGAGACATGTGACATTCAACGAGTTATTTCTGAGTCTCTTTACTCATTCCCTTCCAGTAGAATGGTTGGCATGTGTTTTATTATGTATTAAAGAATCCAACATGCCCATTTATAGGGGAATTGTGTGATTCCTTTAGAGCTTTTATTTTAAAATTTGATGAAGGAATTAAGTAAATTCTACCCTTATACCAAAGTATGTCATTCTTCGATTCAAAATTAATTCTCAACTAATGTTTTCAATTATCGAGCAAGAGTCTTGTTCCTTGGAATATCCAACTTGGATCTCATCCAAGAAATTAGGAACCACTATCGAAGTAGCGCATGTTGTGGTGTCTTCATCTTTATGTGAAAGAGAATCAGTAACCACATTGTTCTTTCCCCATTTATGCAAGATTTCCATGTCAAATTCTACAAGTTTCTCTATCCACTTTTATTGTTCTGTAGATAATGTTTTTTGTTGTAACAGAAACTGAATGCCATTATGATCGGTGCAAATTTAAAACT
This sequence comes from Pinus tabuliformis, assembly GCA_031772625.1. Lineage (NCBI taxonomy): Eukaryota > Viridiplantae > Streptophyta > Pinopsida > Pinales > Pinaceae > Pinus > Pinus tabuliformis. The sequence continues at coordinate 1,956,340,117 of CM062816.1, forward strand.
TTATCATTAATAACTATTCATTCCACTTTTGTTAGTTCATGAATATGGGTCAAGATCTCCTTATGGTAGGTAGACTTCAAGATTTCACTTTTATTATGTTTTCGACTGTCATAACTATGGGGTGACCTTATTGCATTAGCTCTGCAATGATCTCAATCCTTGAGGCATCACACTCTACGACAAAAGGTTTAGATAAATCACGTACTACCAAAACTAGAGTAGATGACATTATCTCTTTTAAGGATTCAAAGCATTTGTCTACTTTAATGTCCCATTGAAAGGACTTTTTCTTTAGTAAATTCATTAAACAAGAAGTCTCGCCTGTGTAATTCTTTATGAATATTACGTAGTATCAAATTAATCCAGTGAATCCCCTAGGTTTTGATATATTCTTGGGCTTGGGCGAATCTTTGATTGCTTTAATTTTTTTGGGATCCACTTTGGATCCTTCTTTGGATATGATGTGTCCCAGGTATTCAACTTCCTTCTATATAAAGGTACAATTTGATCATTTTTCATAAAATTGATTCTTCTCCAATTAAAAAAGTACTTATTCTAGATGTTAGAGGTGCTCCTTCCATGTTTTGCTATAGACGAGGATATCATCAGAGAAAACCAATATGAAATTTTGCAGGTATGGGCATAAGAGTTCGTTCATGGTTCTATGGAAGGTGGTTGGTGCATTTGTTAGACCAAATGGGATTACCTTAAACTCATAGTTCCCTTCATGAGTTTCGAATGCATTCATCTCTAGTACTTCTAATCTTACTCGAATTTGAAATTAGTTTGACCTCAAATCAAATTTTAAAAAATATTTTGTTCCATGGAGTTTTTCCATCATCTCCTCAATAAATGGACTAGGAAATTTGCGTTTAATATTATTCTTCTTTAATCCTTAATAATCTATACACAACTAGGAGGATTTTTATTTCTTTCAGACTACCACTATTGGCGTTGCATATGGACTTTTGATTTTTGCAATGACTCCACATTTTATCAAATATTGTATTAGCCTTTCTATCGCTATTTTATGATGACGAGGATGGTGATATGGCTTGACATTTATTGGTACCAAATCTAGTTTAAATTCAATGATGTGTTCAATCTTTCTTTTAGGAGGTAGTTTCATCAGCAATTCCTGAAATATTTTGTCATATTTTTGGATTAGGGATGTAACTTCAGATTGTTCGTGAGTCCCTTGCATAGATAACAATTCTAACTATTATCATTGTGCGACGAATAATGATGCTCCTTTACAAATAAGATTTTTCATTGACTAAGAAAAAATTATTTTGGTAGGAAGGGCTTGGAATCCCAACAGAAAAAACTTTCTTCCATCCATTTTTAACTTAATGAATTGCTTTTGGTGATTTATAGAGTACGTCCCTAATTTGTGTAACCAATGTACTCCCAAGATGACATCTACAACTCCTAAGGGAAATTTATAAAATATAAACTCCATTACGTAGTCCTTTAGTTTCATTTTGACTTTATAGCACTTCCCTACTCCATCTATAATTTACCCATCTACCACCATAACCTCTAAATTTTCTATGGGATAGGACAAAATGTTTAGCCTTTTTGCAACATTGACATCTATAAAATTTTGTGTGCTCCATGAATCTATTATCACAATAACATTTTGTTTCTTAATATTACCCTTTAGCTTTAATGTTTGTGGCTGGGCTATCCTTGTGATAACTGCAAGTGAAATTCTAGACATTTTTTCTTCATCTGGATTTGGATCAAGGGTATTGGTTTATTCATTAATTTCTTTATGGGAGTCCATATCTAAGGATTCCTCTTCTTTTTCTACTTCACAGTTGTATAGCTTTTGTGTAGTGGATTTTCATCTCGAAGAATTTTTGTCTCCACATGCACAACATTTTCCATCCTTTTTCTTTTCAAAATTTGACTATTTTTTTCCTCCTTCTCACAATAGGGGTGGAATACACTTACGAGTGTTTTCTCAAGAAGACTTACTTGACTTTCCTTTTGAGTATTTGCTTGCTTTTTCAATACTCGCATATGGTGTTTTATGAAATTTATAGTTTCTCTCAATAATTATTGTTGCATTTCTAGCTTCTTCAATGGTTTTGGGTTTATAAAGTTTTAATTCTACTAAGATATACTCTTTAAGCTGACATCTATACATTTTTAGAATCTCTTCATCATAAAATCCCCTTTGTCGAACAACTAATACTTCCCACTCATGGGTGTATTCTCTTACATACCCTTTTTGTTTAAGATGAACGGATTTTTCATAGAAACCGTCTTCTTCTTCTTCATGGAACCTTTTTAGTAGGGAATCCACAAAATTTTTCCAAGTGAATGAGCAAGTCTCACATTTATTGGACCATCATAGGAACCAATCATACGCTTCAACTTCCAAGTTGTTGGATGCGGTCATGATTTTTTCTCACTCACCTATTGGCATGATTGCTTTAAAAATGGCCTCCACTTTATTTACCCACACAATGGCGCCCCTATGTTCCTTACCATCACACTTAGGTAATTCCATTTTGATTCTTTGGTAGTCTCTTTCGGGAAAATTTCTATATTATTGACTTCCTTAGAACTATATATGAGACATTTATGGGATTGTGTGCATCGATGGAAATTCATGATTTAGAAAAACTTTTCCTTCTGGAGTCTGGGGACTTTGTGATGATTCTTGCATGATTAAATGATTAAAAGGTCAGTTTAATCCTCCTATTAGATAGCTCAACATGCTTTCAACATTCTCTATTTTTTTATATTGTTTGCCATTTTTTCTTTAGTGATAATTAACCTATCTTGGCCTTTCCTGAATTCTCCCTCCTTCTTTTCAACATTATCGAGACGCTGATGCATCTTGTCAAGTTATTATTGGGATTTCCTTGAATTGGTTTCATCATGATTACTACCCATTTGGTTTCTCTTTTTCTTGGTGGAACCCTTTTCTTAAAATATTAATTTTTTTTAATATAAAAAAAGTTATATCTTAAATATTATTCAATGTATGAATTTAACTTTTATACGAATTATATATTAAATGTCATTATCAGTTGGTAAAAATAATTAGCGACATGTTTTAATAAACCACAACTTCAAACGTTTATTGGTGTTGTTGGATGGACAACTCGGTTGGAACGCAGATAGCATGATATGAAATGGGCACAACACGAGTGGAACTTGGGTGACTTAATGAAGGATAGCAGAGAGAACATGAGGCAGGTGATGGTATTGTTCTAGGGATAGGATCTATGAGGAATAATAGGTATGATTGAAGATGAATTTCACAGTGGAATAATTGTAAGGAGCAATGATCGAGGAAGCAATGATACCACTGTTATGAGGAAACTTAGTCCGTGGAATTAAATCACAAAAGATATGAATTACACTTGTAATAATATATATTTTATTCAATATTCAAAATGATGATTACAATCCCTCGGATGGTATGCTTAAATAGGTAGTGACTGGTCACAATGTCAATTGGTCATGAATTTTGACCATAAGCCTTTTCATCACTAACATTAGTAAAAAAATTATGTATTTATTAGTTAATTATTCAATATTTATTTATTTATGAATTAATTATTCATAACAATCTCTCAAGTTGCATACTTTTTCTCAAAATTTACAATAAAAAATAATTTTGAATCTTAAGAGATTTGATCCATCTTGCATCTTCGTTGATACACTGTTAAGATGAATCTATACTGGTGTTATGACATGTAATATTTAAAATAAGTATTAGCCATAAATAAAAACATTCAATATCTGTAATGTCCCTCGAGTAAAAGAACTTGTAAATATTTGTAACTTACTTCTTACCTAATTAATTTTTTATTCTTACTATAAGTTCAATTTAGTGTTGCAATATCCCTTTTCGTTCAACATTGAAAAGCTCATTTCCATGCATTTTATTTTGTTACTTAATATTAAGATTTGATTCTTTTTATTTTATTTTTATATCTTTCTATTGGGACACAAGATTGAGCTTTTTATTTATTCCTTCTACTTCATAGATTTACTCCTCGTTTCAGGACTCTTTGTCCTCTATCATAGACCTATTGGCCTCTTAGAGATATACGTGGCAATAATTACCCCATCCCATAATTTTTTTAATTTTCCGACGGTGATATGTACCTTATGGCTAATGATCACAATACTAACACGACTTATGTATTTCTATTATTTACTCTATTCGCCATCAAAACTATAGATAAAGTCTCAACGAGGGTATTAATATTACTAAACCATACCCATTAAATATTCGTATGAATAGTGCCACACTTTTGTTGTTCTATGCCCTCACTATTGCATTCATGTTGAGGACACGGAACCATATATATATATATGTGCGTGGGTACCCCGAAGTTTGCTATTGTCACATACCTATTTTCTCTACACCAATTTCCATATATATATATATATATATATATATATATATATATATATATATATATATATATATATATATATATATATATATATATATATATCATTACACACTAATAGTCTAAGGGAACTCAACATGCTTAATTGACAATAATCAAGTCTTTTTTTCCTTGTGGACTCTCCTTTTCAAATCATATCTATACCTTAACACCTTAGCACTTCATCATTGTTTATACCAAGCTTCCAATTGTTCATTTTAACTTATATTAGTAAAGATCATATAATTTATACTTTATACAATTACCTATAATAATGGGGAACCAGGGAGTATATATATATATATATATATATATATATATATATATATATAGATATATATTCTATCAAAACATTTAACACGATTTTTTGTATGTGTTTAATAGAGTGGATTTAATCTTTGTAGGGAATGAGTCCTCCATTATAATGCTTATATTGATCACTCACAAGTATATCATGCCCATGTTAGTGTCCTAAATCTAGCTCGAGGATTGGTGGTGATTGGAGTAATTAGGGGCCATCAACAAATGTGAACTTGAGAGTGTACTTGGTAGCATAGTAACACACCACGAAGATAACCATGTGATTTTCACATGGCACTTAGGCAACCTTTCATCAATGGATGGGATTAAACAAAGAAATCCAATGATAGAGATATTTTTAGAGTGATACTGCTCTTACCCTGTCTTAATGGATTTTCATTTCTATAAGTTAGTATTTTCCACATCTAGCGTGTTGCACCCCTGGTGTCGCTATAAAGGGAAACTGGTGACCTGTGTTCATAATTTTTCTTATCATCTACAATGTCAAAGGGTTTATAGATATGGTGTGGATATCCCACTCGATGGGTCTTCATTTGTAAATTGGTTTATATTTACCCTGTCCCCAGATCAAACTCTAAACATTTATTCCCATTCCTCCTTTGTACGAGTGGAAGTATGAACCCTCTCTTCTAGGGATGAGGTATAATGTTTTCCAGGGATTCTAGGAGTCAGGATTTGAAGGTTATACTCCATTTGTCTATGAAATTCTTGATCTGTGGTAGTACCTATACGTAGGTAACGAGGGGTATTCTTGTCATAACTTCTCATTTTCCCATGAGGTATCTTATTCTCAGAGTTTTTTCCTCTTGGTCATTTATTCTCTAATAGTTTTGGAATTGTGTACCTTCTCTCTAGTTGGAAGAATACCTTCATGTTCTAAGATAATCCTTGCTTCTTCATCGACTTTAGGTATCTAGGTTTGAGCTGATTGGTTTTGACCTAGTATGTTTTTTAGACATGACACGTGGAATACTTTGTGGATTCAACATTTATCTCATACTTTCAATCCATAAGAAATATCACTGATTTTGTTGATTACGTAGAAAGACCCATAGAATTTTAGAGCTAACTTGTTCTTTTATTCTTGTTTCAAGGACAACTTCTTGTAAGGTTGTAGTCTTATGAAGGCCCACTCTCCTTCTTCCAATTCGTGTTCTAAATGTTGTTGGTCAGCTTATTTCTTCATTCAATTTCTACGAGTTTCTAGGTTTTGCTTTAATATATGGATAATATTTTGACTTTCTTCCAAATGGTTCTTCACGGCTTGAACCTTAGCATCATTTAATGCAAAATCATTCCATCTTAGGGGTTCATAATCATAGAGGGCTTGGAAAGGGGGTATTTTGTTTGAGGTATTATAGGTAGTATTTTACCACCATTCTACTAAATACAACCATTATGACTATTTACTTTTCTTATATAATATGAAGCATCATATGTATGTCTCTAAACACTTATTTACTATTTCCATTTGACCATTTTTTTATGGGTCATAGGATGAACTCATGTTAAAGGTTATTCCAACTTGGTTACATAATTCCTTCTAGAAATTTCCCTTAAATATTACATATCTATCACTAATAATGACTTAGGTAGGCCATGTAGCTTGTAGATGTTTTTGCAAAAGACCTCTGCAAGTTTCTTGGTTGAGTCTATTTTCTTTACTGCCATAAAGTGTGCATATTTAGTGAGTCTATATATTACAATGAATATCTTATCCTTACCATTAGACATGGGTAAACCATTGGAGAAATCCATTGAAATTTCTTCCCATTTTTTATTTGGAGCATGTAAGGGGTGTAATAATCTAGGAGTTGAGACATTTTCGCTTTTGCTTCATTGACACTTGTCACATTTGGTGACTTATTTCTGAGTCTCTTTGCTCATTCCCCTCTAGTAGAATGGATGGCATGCATTTTAGTATGTATTAAAGAACCCAATATGCCCATCTATAGGGGAATTGTGTGATTCCTTTAGAGATTTTATTTTAAACATTGATGAAGGACTTAAGTAAATTCTACCGTTATACCATAGTATGTCATTCTTCCATTCAAAATTAGTTGTTTACTAATGCTTTCGATTATCGAGAAAGTGTCTCATTCCTTGGCATAGTCATATCGGATCTCATCCAAGAAATTAGGAACCACTACTAAAGCGGCGCATGTTGTGGTGTCATCCAATATATGTGAAAAAACATCAGTAACCACATTGTTCTTTTCCCATTTGTGTAAGATTTCCATGTCAAATGCTACAAGTTTCTCTATCCACTTCTGTTGTTCTATAGATAATGGTTTTTGTTGTAACAGGAACTAAATACTGTTACGATCGGTGCAGATTGAAAAATTTATCTCTAATAACTATTCATGCCACTTTCTTAGTGTGTGAATAAGGGTCAACATCTCCTTGTGGTAATTAGACTTCAAGATTTCCCTTTCATTAAGTTTTTGACTTTCATAAGCTATGGGGCAACCGTCTTGCATTAGCACTGCACCAATCCAAATGCTTGAGGCATGTGTCTAACTATTTATGAAATTACATAGTATGTGATTAGTCCAAGGAATCCCTTAGATTTGGATATATTCTTGGGCTTGGGTCACTATTTGATTGATTTAATTTTGTTGGAATCCACTTTGACTCATTTGGATATGATGTGTCCCAGGTATTCAACTTTGTTCTATCTAAAGGTACATTTTGATACTTTTTCATAGAATTAATTCTTCTCCAATACAAAAAGTACTTATTCTAGATTATTGAGGTGATCCTTCCATGTTTTTATATAGATGAGGATATCGTCCAAAAAAACCAATACGAATTTTTGCAAGTATGGGGATAAGAGTTTTTTCGTGGTTTCCTGGAATGCGGTTGGTGCATTTGTTAGACCAAATGGAATTACCTTAAAATCATAGTTTCATTCATGAGTTATGAATGTGTTCATCTATGTCTTCTAATCTTACACTAATTTAAAAGTAAGCTGACCTCAAATCGAATTTTGAAAAATATTTTGTGCCATGGAGTTTCTCCATCATCTCATGAATAAATGGAATGGGAAATATGCATTTAATAGTAATATTGTTTAATCCTTAATAATCTATACACAACTAGAAGGATCCATTTTTCTTTTAGACTATCACTATTGGTGCTGCAGATGGACTTCTCCTTTTTGCAATGACTCCACATTTTAGCAAATATTTTATTAGCCTTTCTATCTCTATTTTATGATGATGGGGATGGAGATATGGCTTCACATTTACTGGTACCGAATCTAGTTAAAATTCAATGATGTGTTCAATCTTTATTTTATGAGGTAGTTTCATTGGTAATTCCTAAAATATTTTGTCATATTTCTGGATTAGGGATGTAACTTCAGATTGTTGGTGTTTCCCTTCCATAGATAACAATTCTAACTATTGGTATTGTGTGATGAATAATGATGCTCCTTTGCAAATAAGCTTTTTCATTTGCTGAAAGAAAATGATTTCGGTAGGAGGGGCTTGTAATCTTGAGAGATTATACTTTCTTCCATCCATTTTGAACTTAATGAATTCTAGAGAAATGTCTTTCGGATTAATCACATTTTCAGGAAAGACATTTCTCTACATTATGGATCACAAAAGTCTCAGATTTAATGAATTATTTTTGGTGATTTGGAGAGTACATCCCTAATGTTTGTAACCAATTTACTCCCAAGATGACATCTATACCTCTTAAGGGAACTTTATAAAATCTAAATGCCATTTCGTAGTCATTTAGTTGCATTTTGACTTTATGGTACTTCCCTACTTCATCTATAATTCTCCCATATACCACCACAACCTTTAAATTTGCTATGGGACAGGACAAAATGTTTAGCCTTTTTGCAACATTGACATCTATAGAATTGTGTGTTCTTCCTGAATCTGTTATGACAATAACATTTTGTTTCATAATATTACCCTGTAGCTTTAATGTTTGTGGTTGGGCAATCCTTGTGATAGATGCAAGTGAAATTCTCGCCATGTTTTCTTCATCTGGATCTCGATCAGGGGTATTGATTTCTTTGTTAATTGCTTTAGGGGATTCACTATCTAAAGATTCCTCTTCTTGTCTTGCTTCGTAGTTGTATAGTTTTTGTGTAGTGGATTTGTCATGAAGAATATTTGTCTCCACATGTACAACATTTTCCATCCTTTTTCTTTTCAAAATTTGGCTCTTGTTTTCCTCCTTCTTGCAATAGGCGTGGAATGCACTTACTAGTGTTTTCTGAAGAAGACTTACTTGACTTTCCTTTTGAGTAGTTTTTTGCTTTTTCACTACTCGCATATGGTGTTTTATAGAATTTATAGTTTCACTCAATAATTATTGTTTCATTTCTAACTTCTTCAATGGTTTTGGTTTTATACACTTTTAATTCTTCTCAGATATACTCTTTAAGCCCACATCTATACATTTTTGGAAGCTCTTCATCAGGAACCATTTTTTAAATATTAATTTATTTTTAATAGAATTTATATATATATATTAAATATTATTTGACTTATAACTTTAAAATTTTATATGAATTATATGTTAAATATCATTATAAGTTGGTAAAAAGAATTAGTGGCATGTTTTAATAAAGGACATCGAATGTTGATCGACATTGTTGGATGGACAACTTGGATGGAAGGAAGGCATCATGATATCAAATGGGCGAAACACAAGATTCTTAACTAGAACTTGGGTGACATAATGAAGGCTAGCAGGGAGAACATGAGGTAGGTGATGGTATTGTTGCACGGATAGGATCCTCATGGAGAATGAGGGATGTGACAGGAAGAAAAGCAAGGTGTCGCAGAGTTATCACTCACTACCTGGAACACATTGAGTCAGGAACACGGTGTGAGGAAGACAATGTGTGTGGCGGGGAACACTAAGTGGGATGGATAGAGGAGCCACAACATAGGAGGGATGACATTGGCGAGGGACGAAAATCAAGGTGTCTAGAGCGAAGGTGGTTGACACAAGAAAAGTACAGTGGAGCAATCATTGAACAACGGAGCAACATAACACAGGTATGATGGAAGATGAATTTGACAGTAGTATAATAGTAAGGAGCGACAATCAAGGAATCTTTGATACCTTTGTTATGAAGAAGCTTAGTCCCTAGAATTTCAATATTCAAAATGATGATTACAATCCCTCACATGGTACGCCTAAATAGACAGTGACTAATCACAATGTTAATTAGTCATAAATTTTGACCATAAGCTTTTTCATAACTAACATCAATAAAAATATTATTTATTTATTAGTTAATTATTTATTATTTATTTATTTATAAATTAATTATTGATAACAATCTCTCAAATTGCAAATTTTCTCTTAAGATTTTTACTAAAAATACATTTGAATATTGAGAGATTGCATTACCTGGAATCTTCTTAGATACATAATTAAATTGGATCTATACTAATATACCCATAAATAAAAAAATTCAATTTGTGTAAAGTCCCTCCCATAAAAAAAACTTGTAAGTATTTGTACCGTACTTCGTACCTATTTTTTTATTCTTACTATAATTCAATTTAGTGCTGAAATATCCTCTTTCCTTCAACATTGACCAGCTCATTTCCATGCATTTTCTTTTATTACTCAATATTACGATGTGATTCTCTTTTTATTTTATTTTTATATCTTTATATTGGGACATAAGATTGACCTTTTTATTTATTCCTTCTACTTCGTAGATTTACTCCTAGTTTCGGGACTCTTTGTCCTTTATCATAGACCTAGTGGCATCTTAGAGATATACGTGGCAATAATTACCCCATCCCATCAGTTCATTACTTTGGGGTGATATGTAACTTATTGCTTATGATCACAATACTAACCTGACTTATGTATTTCTATTATTTACTCTATTCACCATCAAAACTGTAGATAAAGTCTCAACGGGGTATTAATATTACTAAATCATACCCATTAACTATTCGTATGAATAGTACCACACTTTGTTGTTCTATGTCCTCACTATGGCATTCATTATATATATATATATGATCGCATTCATGTTGTAGGACATTGTGCATATATATATTTGTGCGTGGGCACCTAGAAGTTTGCTATTATCACATATCTATTTTTTTACACCCGTATGTATATATATACACTATTATACGTTAATAGTCTTTGTAAAGGAACTGAACATGCTTGATTCACATGAGGAGTTGCGATTGAACTTATTTCAATAGTCAAGTTTTGTTTTCCTTGTTGGCTATCCTTTTCAAATCATATATATACCTTAACACTTTAGCACATGAGCAAAGGTCATATAATTTATACTTTATACAATTACCTATAATAATGTGCAACCATGACGTATATATATATATATATATAGATATATTCTATCAAAAGCTTTAACACGATTGTTCGTATGAGTTTAATATAATGGATTTAATGTTTGTATGGAACTATTCGTCCATTATAATGCTTATATTGATCACTCAGGACTATATGATCCTTGCATTAGTGATTCAAAAGGGATCCAAGAAATCATCTAAGTCTTCAAAAATCAAAACAATCGCAAAAGAAGAAGTTTTAGAAGTATTAGATTACACTATCGAGAGGCAAAAATATGAAAAAATAATGAAAAAAACAGGCTTATCGACGGTCCTTGTTGACCCCGCTGATCACTATTGCAACATTTATGCGACTGCCTCTGATAGTGTAATTATTTTTGAGTTTATGAGCTCTTACAATATATTCTATTCCATCTTTGGTGAGTGGATACTTATTTTCAGCTCTATAGAAAATGGCTTTTCTATCATACAAGTAAGGACTTCCCAAAACAATTCCACATATATCCAAGGGAACAATATCTAACTCAACCTCATCTACAAATGGTGACCCAAAAGAAAACCTAAGTTTACATTGTCTAGTCACTTGTAGCTTTGTTTTATCACATACCCAACCTAATGGATATGGCTTCTTGTGACGTGTGGTTAGTAATACCAACTTCTTTACAATTGGTTCAAAAATCAAGTTTACTTGTGAACCACCATCAAATCAAGTATCAATCTTTTGATGCTTGGAAATAGCTCTAATATGAAAAAACTCATGTCTTTTCCCGTCATTTTCTTCATTATCTATAGTTTGTGTAGAATTACTAGTAGATGCTTCAGAATTTTTACCTTTTATACCTGAGGTTGTGATTGTTGTTTCATCACCTGAGTCTGACCCCAAATCTTTTTGAATAACAGCAACAGTCTTCTTCTTCTTGCCATCGAAATTCTTGGGTTTCAACTCTAGATGCAAAGAGCAGCAATGTTCATCATCGTGTCCATGCTTCTTACAATGAGTGCATGAAGGTTTGCCTTTCTGTACAATTTTTTCTTTCCTCTCTTTCCATTTCAGCTTCCTCTTTTTCTTGTTCTTGCTTGCAGTGGGCTTTGATCATCCCCCAATCTCTGGGTTCACATTCTTGCCTCTAGCCTCTAGCTGTGTAGCTTGAACAGATACCTCATCTATGCTAGTGGGGTTAAACATGAGAATGGTGTGCCTCAAATAGCTATGCAGACCACCTATATACTTTTAACAAAGTTTCAAGTGAGTCTAGAGAAATGCCTAGAATTAAAGCTCTTTTTCCAAATTCCTCGGTATAGCTTTGTACACTTTTCCCCTTTAATTAGCGAAGAGTTTGCCAACTCATCATGGTTTGCTGCATGTAAGCCAGTGGATAGATTTTTTTTTTAATGGCAGAAACAAATTCACTCTAGGTAGAAAGAATTTTACCATGCTTCTTCAAATCAGCTTGTGTCCTACCTTGCCACCACACTAGGGCAGTTCCTCCAATGCGAAGGTTGCCTAGTTGAATATTTCTCCTTTTCTGAATCAATGTTTTGCACCCTACAATATACATCAATCTGTCTAATCTAGTTATTTAGATTTTATTCATTTAGTTCTCCATCATATATTGGAAAATCAAATTTTACATCTAATTTAATCACAGATGTCTTCTTCTTTTTATTCTCAGGACTAGAAGGAGGTGTTGATGGAAGAGGTTCTTCCCCTTTCCCTTTGCCTTCTAAATGGGAAACTAGAAGAGGTTCTTCTAATCCTTTGCCTATTTGAGATGCTGAAGGGATTTCCCCTCGGCCTTTATTAAATTCTCGGTACATTTCTTATACCATGGCTCTCATGGTCATGAAATTGTCGATGAACTGAGAGTCTGATTCCAAGGGAATTTCTTCTATAATTTTCCTCCTAGGATAGACTCTTCCAATTTCTGGGTTAGCCTCAACCAATTCTCCTTCTCCTAATTTGAACTTTGACCTAGTTAGCATTCAACAATCCAGCACAAGGTTGTCTAACCTTAGCAAACCTAAAGCCGTGATACCACTTGGGGAAATTGTACATGATATTCATTTGCAGCAAGATGCTTTCTTGACAAACATCAGAATGTAAAGGTTATCTTCTTTAGAGAATGCAGAGATCAATAAGTAGGTACAGGAGCTACTCAAGAAACGGTTCATAGGACCAAACACATCACCATGCGGATCTCCGATCATGTTGGTGAGAAATAAAGATGGTTCATGGAGGATGCACATTGATTACAGAGCGCTGAATAAAATAACGATCAAGAATAGTTATCCCCTTCCTCGCATTGATGATCTATTGGATCAGCCAAAAGAAGCAGTTTACTTTTCCAAGATAGACTTGCATAGTGGCTACCATCAGGTCATAGTAGCAAAACAAGATGCATGGAAGATTTCTTTCAAAACAAAGCAAGCATTGTATGAATGGCTAGTTATACCTTTTGGCTTAACTAATGCTCCTGCCACTTTCGTGAGAGTTATGAATGATGTACTTAGGCCTTTTATTGATGATTTTGTAATTGTATATTTAGATGACATTCTTGTTTTTAGTAAAACATGGGAAGAACATTCAAAGCATGTAAAGAAGACTCTAGATGTTTTGAAAAAGAAAATCTCAATGTGAAGTTATCAAAATGTGAATTTGGCAAAGCATCTTTAAATTATTTGGGTCATATTGTAGGGGGTGGTGAATTGAAGATAGATCCCTATAAGGTTGAAGTCATCATGAACTAGCCTAAACCCAGATCTGATATAGAAGTTAGAAGTTTCCTAGGAGTAGCACAATATTGGAGAAAGTTTATTGCTAAATTTTCCTTGATTGTAGCTCCCTTACATTCTTTAACAAGAATGAATAAGGTGCTTCAGTGGGGAGGCAAACAGCAGAAAGCCTTCGACACCTTGAAAGAAAAAAATAGTATAGCACCATTACTAGTATTGCTAGATCTTCAATGACCATTTGAGATTGAAACAGATGCCAGTGACTATGCCATGGGAGCAGTATTGATGCAACATGGTAAACCCATATGTTATCACTCTGAGACATTTAATTAGGAAGTGGTTAATTATCCCACATATGATAAAGAATTATATGCATTCGTGCAGAGTGTGAAAAAGTGGAAACATTACCTATTAGGCAAAGAAACAATCATATATATTGATCATCAACCACTTCAATATTTGCACTCACAAACTAAATTGCAGCAATCAAGACTCTATAGGTGGATGGGTTTTCTACAACAATTTCATCTAGTCATCAAATATAAGAAGGGCATACAAAATAAAGTTGCAGATATGTTATCAAGACCAATCATAAATGCATCTACTATACTTAAGCATAACTCAGTATTGCATGGAAGCTACATTGAACAATATCCTCAAGGTATAGATTTTAAAGATGTATATGCAACTTTAATTCAAGGCAAACAAGTAGTAGAATTGGATTTTCATGTTAAGGACTAGCTCTTATATCATTTGGCAAAGTTATGCATTCCTCAAACTGAAAGAGTTAACATAATCCGAGAATCACATACTTCTCTAATATCAGGTCATTTTGGTGTAAGTAAAATAGTTGCATAGCTACAAATATTCTACTAGTGGCCAAGAATGCATGAAACAGTTTCTAGATATATTAAAGGGTGTACCATGTGTGCTATAAGCAAGGCCAATAATAGAAAATTAGGCTTGTACACTCCACTACGAGTTCCTTCTTGTCCTTGGGAAGGTGTTTCCATGGACTTTGTTGGGGGATTGCCAAAATATAGAAAAGGTCGTGACTATTTATATGTTATTGTGGACAGGTTCAGCAAAATGTGTATTTTAATACCTTGTAACAAGCAGATTACAGCTGAACAAACAGTGAAGTTGTTCTTTCAGCATGTCTCGGTGCATTTTGGGTTACCCACTTCCATAGTATCTAATCAAGATTCCTGATTTGTTGGGAAGTTTTGGTCAAGTCTGTGGGAATTGCTGGACAATAGATTGAAGAAGAGCACAACCTTTCATCCACAAACAGATGGCCAAACAGAGGTGGTCAACAGGAAAGTGATCAAGTTGCTTAGAGGTTATTGTAGCAAGTATCCCAAGCTTTAGGATGAAAATTTATGTTACGTGCAACATGCTTACAACCGTGCCAAGCATTCTTCTACACAGAGATCTCCTTTGGAGACTTGTTTTGGTTTTATACCACAGTCTCCCTTGGATTTTGTCTTTGAAAAATACATAGCGGTTGATGGACACAGTGATGTGGACAAAGAAACCAAGTTCATTGAACAAATCCAAGAAATTCACGAGGCAGTGCAGGAACAGCTGGAAAAGAACCAAGCCAAGTACAAGGCAAGGCATGATAAGCATCGAACTGAACATAGCTTCCAAGTTGGTGATCAAGTCTGGTTGTACATCAACAAAGACAGAATGCAAGGTGAATGAAAGAATTTGTGGCCAATAAAGTATGGGCCTTTCAAGATACTTGAGAAAATTGGTGAGAACACTTTTTGCCTTGATTTGCCAGCTTACATGCACATCTATTCAGTGGTTAATACAGAAAATTTGAGATTGTTTGAACCTTCATTAATTGAAGATTCCAAAGAGGAAAGTCAGTTGTCTTCTATTGATGATCTGTTGCCTAAATATCTCAACGCGTTGTAGGAAGATATAGTTCTGGACAGGAAAGTGAGAACTACACATAGAGGGGATATTGAGTACCTCAGAATTGGAGTCAAAGGTTTAAAACCCAACAGTTCACGATGGATGGAAACTAGACAAGTGAGGAAGCTCTATCCTCACTTGATCGATGCTTGAAACCCAACTTTTGGTGGCCCAAAATATTTTTCAGTGGGAAGGCCTGATACAAAAGGGATCCAAGAAACCCTCTAGGTCTTCAAAAATAAAAACAATCGCAAAAGAAGAAGTTTTAGAAGTATCGGATTACACTATTGGGAGGCAAAAATATGAAGAAATAATGAAAAGTAGGCTTACCAGCGGTCAAAGGAGCAACGCATAGGATCCATCGGATCTGGCCAATCAATAGTCTAGATTCAATCAGCATATTGCAAATCGGCAGAGGCTATCAGAGGCTATCGGAGGCGGTCGCATAAATGTTACGATAGCGATCAGTAGGGTCAATGAGGACCATCGATCAAGCACGTAGATCGACAACCCATGTTAACCTGCCATATCGCATCAGAAGATTACAATGGAACCGCTTACAATGGTCCTAGGCTCATGTGACATGCGATTGCAACAAGTCGCATCGCAAAATCGCATCGGAGCTACATAGAGGAGAGGGGATATACATATACATATATATATATATATATATATAGATATATATATATATATATATATATATATATATATATATATATATATATATATATAGATATATATATATATATATATATATATATATAATGTGTGTGTGATGCGATAGCCGGACCCGATGGAGATATAGGTGATATTCCATAAAATTTGAGATCTGCCAAATAATAGTTTCTACGTCTTTTCGCATATTTCGTTTATTAAACAAAATATGAAGGGAAGTGTCGATGCGATGGAAACTGGACCCGAAAGGATTTGTCAATGAAAATATATAATATTTCAAGTCCGCATAAAGCCATTTTTTCTATATTTTAAGTGTTTAAATGTATTTTCCAAATACAAAGGGGAAACCATGACACATGAGCAGTTGCAATATGTGATAGCGATTGAGGGCAGACCCGATAGGAATATAGTGTGGATTTACGAATACTTGAAGTCTGATGAACAGTGTCTTGGTGGATTTTTTTCCGTGTTTGAATGTATTTCTTTGTGTAAACAGAGAATGGCTATTTCAGGGATTTCAAAGGCCAGATGGACTCTTTCGTTGTAGAACAGGTGGCCACCTCCCCTGAAGACGTTATGCTATGAGTGCTAACACTCAGAAGGGGGATTCGAGCAGACAGAGGTTGGGGAGCCAGAGAGCCCGAGAAGAGGAAACGAACAAACAACGCAGATTGGCTTTAAAGCAATAGATTGCCAGAAACAGAGACAAGCAGTGATGAGACAGAGAGAAAACAAAGACAGGGAGTCAGTAAGGAGAGTCTGTGTACTCAGAAAGACTTGAGGTATCCAAGTGAAGCCTTGTTGTTTTGTATCTATTGTGTGAGACTCAAATTGAGCTCACTTTTGTAAAAACTTTGCTTCTGAAGACATAATAGAGAGGCCACCACTAAAGGCTGGACCAAGAGATGTAGCCCAGGAGTGTTGGGTGAACTCCTTATTAAACTTGTTGTGTTTATGTGTGTTTGTCTATTATGTTCTTTAATTGCTTCATTGTCTATGTATTTCTCAATCTTATCGATCCATTGCACAAAGTAGCATGGGAAAATCCATGCACATGAGTCTATAATACCTTAATAATTGTCTAAGATCTCATTTTTAGATCAATTAGTTTCCTACATATGCCTCAAGGATTGGTGGTGATTGGAGTAATTAGCAGCCATCGACAAATGTGAGCTTGCCAGCGTACTTGGTATCATAGTAACACACCACGTCGAAGGTAACCATGTGACCTTCACATGGATCTTGGGCAACCTATCATCAATGGATGGGATTAAACAAAGCAATCGAATGATAGATATATTTTTAGAGTGGTACTTCGCTTACCCTGCCTTAATTTGGTTTTCATTTCTGTAAGTTAGTATTTTCCACATCTATCATGTTGCACCCGTGGTGGTGCTATAAAGGGAAATTCGTGACCAGTGTTCATAATTTTTCTTACCATCTACCACATCAAAGGGTTTATAGATATGTTGTAGGAGTTTTTTGTACGCTGGTATTTCGGGTAGGAGGAACTAGTATGAGGCACAGCTAGAAGCTTTTCTCAAATTTACAGGAAACGTCAAATTGGGAGTGGCAATAATATAATATATTAAAAATAAAAATAAAATAATTTATTTTCCATCCAAAAGTTGCCAACTAAATTCCATATTGCAATGAAATATGTAAAAGATTGAACTTTGAAACAATGGAAAAAAATTAAAATATTAATCCATTAACAATTTTCCAATGAAATTCCTTGACAGCAAAGAAACATGGGGAACGCCCAAACTGAAAAAAGAAGAAGCTATTATTACTTGATTATTATGTGATTTCATGCAACACTATATTATATTCAACTCAAAATTCAAGTTTGGAAATTTATAAAATGAAACTACCTAACATGCTACTCTTTCTCTTTCTGATCATCATTGTAATTTGTTGAATCTTATCATTAAAGCTTCAAGATAGACTTCAACAAAGTAGAGTTATTTGCAATTGTTGAACTTCAAGATTTGCAATAGAACCTGTCAAAGAATCAGTGGAATGTCTATATTTTGTTGAAACCTTTGCTACATCGCCATGTCTCAGTCACTTTATGGAGCCCATGCAGTCTAGCTCCTTGACCTGTCATGTCTCACTTAGAAAATAAGAAAATGGTACCTTCTTTGCTCAAAGTAGGTACCGTATCTGTGTTACTATGGTTTATAGGTATGGTGTGGCTACCATGTCAAAGGGTTTATAGGTATGGTATGGCTATCTCATTGAATGGGTGTTCAATTGTCAATTGATTTATTACTAGAATCATATCTTGAGTTTATATTTACCTTGTCGCCAAGTCGAACTCCTAAACACTTATGCCCATTCCTCCTCTGTACATGTGGAAGTATCAACCCTCTCTTCCAGGGATGGGGGATGATGTTTTCGAGGGATTCTAGGGGTTAGGATTTGAAGGTTATACTCCATTCGCGTATGGAATTCTTAATTTGTGGTAGTATATATATGTGTGTATATATATATATATATATATATATATGCTTTCTTCCAATGAGGGCTATTGTTCTTCTCCTTTCATTCATCCCCTTCTCCAAACAATTTTTGGGATTCCATGTCATAGCTTGGATGTTTCGATTTCTACTTCTGTAAATGTGTTAGAAAACCTAAAGAGATGAATCTAGCTAGTAAAGGTTGAACACACATCTTTGCAGAGCAAAAGCACTAAAAGAAAATCGAAAGAACAAAAAGAATGATTCATTATAAAATAGGTTACAATGCTCATGATATAGCATTATTGGGTGAAGATCCCAAGGTAATGCACCATAGCGATGATCAATGAGAGGACTCAACACCTACAACAAGTTTCGGAGAGAACTAGCCAATTGCGAAGTGAAAGGAGGAATAAATCAAGGAGTAAATCATGCAGAAGAACTAGCTAGTTGTGGAGTGAAAGGAGGAGCAAGTCATGGCGTAAATCATGTAGAAGAACTAGCTAGTTAAGGAGTTAAAGAAGGAGCACATCAGGGAGTAAATCATGCGGAAAGGATCTTTCATGTAGTCCCATGCTCTAACTAAGTGTCTGCATGTGCCAATAATGAAGGTCCTAGGTGTATAGTACCTCCAATAACCCCCCTGAACACCACTATGGGGAAAATAGAAAATGGACCCTCGCAACTAAGGCCAAAGGTCCCCCAAAATACAATGCAACTTGTACTAAAATTGAGGAAAGAGGGAAACCCTCGTTGGAGAACCTCCCCTCCCCCCCAAAAAAAAATAAAATACAATGTGATCAAAAGAAAATATGAAGAAAAGACAGTTGCTAAGAAACTTCGTCCTTCACTATAAGACGATCGCGCAGAGAGCGAAACTTCTGCTCAGTGAATGTTTTGGTGAAGATGTCTACAGTCTGTTCTGCTAAAGGACAGAACTAAAAATCAATGACCCGATCATGTACTAAGTCTCTGATGTAGTGCATATGGATCTCTATGTGCTTCATCCGTTGTTGATGTAATAGATCCTTGCAAAATTTGAGAGTGCTCTGGTTGTCACGCGAGATGACAGTGGGCTAGTGGAATTGGATTCCCAACTTAGTGAGGAAGTGTTCTAGCCACATAGCCTGAATGGTGATGTTGACTACTCCTCTGTACTTGGCCTCAACTGAAGAGAGAGCAATAGTAGCCTGCCGCTTGCTCGACCAATAGATAAGGCCAGACCTAGACTTAGGGAATATATGGAGGTGGACTTGCGATCAATGTTGTCACCCGCCCAATCAGAATCTATGAAGCTAAGGAGATTCAATGTAGTTCCTGTTGCACAGTGAATCCCGAAGGTGATGGTGCCTTGCACATATTGGAGGATGTGCTTGGCAGCATTCTAGTGTAGCTCATGCGGCTATTGCATGTATCCGGAAACTGCCCCTACTGCATATGAGAGATCTGGTTTGGAATCGGTGAGGTACAATAAGCTCCCCACTAGTTGTCAGTAGAGAGTACTGTCAACTAATGGAGTGTCACCTCCATCCTCAAGGTAGACCCCAGACAGAATAGGAGTCGATGCTGGCTTGCAGTTAGTCATGTGAAATCTCTCGAGGAGATCCCTTGCATACTTAGCGTGATAGAGTTTGATGCCTGTGGCATCTTGGCTAATCTCAAGACCAAGAAAGAAGTTTAATGGACCCATGTCCATCATCAAGAACCTATCATGCAAGGCCCTCTTGACTGCAACAATGGTTGAAGCCGAGCTGTCGGTGATCAGGAGATCATCCACATACAAAACTAAGATAAGAAGAGAATCATGTGTGCTGAGCATGTAAACATTCGAATCAGACTTACATCTTTTGAAGTTTTGTGATAAGAGAAAAGAATCCATCTTAGCATACCAAGATCTCAGGGCTTGCTTAAGGCTGTAGAGAGATTTCTTCAGTCTGCAGAACAAA
The DNA here is from genome assembly GCA_031772625.1 of Pinus tabuliformis. Lineage (NCBI taxonomy): Eukaryota > Viridiplantae > Streptophyta > Pinopsida > Pinales > Pinaceae > Pinus > Pinus tabuliformis. Next base: position 1,956,360,924 of record CM062816.1, read on the forward strand.
GATGAATCCTAAATGAAACCATGTGGCTGCTCCATGTAGATCTCCTCTGATAGATCTCCGTGAAGAAAGGCATTCTTCATATCCATCTAATGTACTTCCCATCCGTGGGCAATCGTAATGGCAAGTGCAAGGTGTATGGAATCCATATTTGCTACTGGAGCAAAGGTCTCGTCATAATCAATGCCATGCACTTGTTGGAAGCCTTTGACTACTAGCCTGGATTTCTATCTAGTGATTTGCCTGTCTACAGCACTCTTGGTCCTACAGACCCATTTGCATCGGACATGTTTCCTTCCGTAAGGAAGGGGGACTAGATCCCAGGTCTGGTTCTCGACGAGGGAGTTATATTCCTCCTCCATGGCGGACTCCCAAGAGGGATGCCCAGTAGCCTCAGCATAAGACTGCAGATCAGAAGACTGAACCAAATGACAATGCTAGGATGGCATTGGTTTAGTGGAAATGAGGAAAAGAGGAGGCTCAATAAACTCTGAGCTAGTCCTTCGCGAATCAGAATTATCCCCCACAAGACCATTTCTAGCAGCTAGGTGGTCTTGTGCATATATCTCACGTAAGGTCCTTTTTCTCTAATTTATGACAGGGGAAGTTGATTCACTGCTAGAAGCCCGATCTGGGTTTGGATTTGGATCATCATATGCATAAACTGGATTTGTATCTAAAGACTCTGTCTCTGCATCTGCATGCTCTACCTCTACATCTGCATGCTCTATATCTGCATCTAAGTGTACTAAGTCATCATCTCAGGCATGAAGTAGATAAAAGGTGTTTGCATGCGGCAATTGAGGTGCATGCAAGAGACCTTCCTCAAATTTGACACTTTGCTCAATGATGAGCCTATCTGTAGAGGAAATCAAGAGTCAGTATTCCTTCACACCCTTAGGCTATCCAATAAAGATGCACTCAATGCTTTGTGCATCAAGAGCTTTCCTCTTTTCAGACGGGATCCTGGCCCATGCTCGGGAGCTGAAAACACAGAAGTGGGTGACCTCTAGTTTATTGCCACTCCAAGCCTCAAGGGGGGTCTAATCATTGATAGACCTATGAGGGGATCTATTCCTGGATGTAGTTAGCACAATTAAGTGCTTCAGACCATAGCTTATGTGGCAGTGACTTGGCATGCAACATGCAGGAAGCCATCTCTTTGAGAGAACGGTTCTTTGTCTTAGCAACTCTGTTCTACTGTGGAGTGTATGGAACTGTGTACTGCAATTGTATGCCGGACTCAACGCAAAGGTTCTGAAGTTCTATGTTAACATATCCCCCCCAATTGTTTGTATGGAGGGCTTTGATCTTTCTCTCTGATTGTGTCTTAACTAGTGCTTTGAAATCTTCAAAGTGCGCAAAAACTTCAGATTTGTCCCTGAGAGGATACACCCAAGTATACCGTGAGAAATCATCAATAAATGTAAGCACATACCTTGCTTTGTTGATGGAAGTATGAGGAAAAGGCCCCATGAAATCACTATGGATCAGATCTAGAGGAGAGGATGCTCTGTGAGTCTTGTCGGTGTCAAACTTTTCTCTAGGATTTTTGCCAAGGACACACCCTTCACAAACGCCTTTGGAGGAACTGATATTTGGCAAGCCTTCCACCATATCATGCCTACTTAGCTGCTGCATATACTTGTAATTTAAGTGACCAAACCTCTCGTGCCAAAGCCTACTACTATCATCAGCATGTGTAAGCAATAAGGAGGATTCAGATTCAAAAAATTCAAAAAATGTATAGAGTCTGGCTCCATTGTTTACCTCACCGGTTGCAATTTTGCAGCTGCTATGTAGGTCATATATGTTCACTGCATCTAGAGTGGATTCCACTCTCTTTCTGGTGTTGGAATGAGTGATCTGATAAACTGAAAGCAAGTTTACCAAAAGTTTTGGAACATGAAGCACATCTTCAAAGCTTTCATGTAAAATTTCCACTCTACCTTTTCCGGTGACCTCAATAGGTGAGTCATCTCCCATGAGGATGGTAGGTCCTTTGCATGCATCGAAAGAGGAATAGATGTCCTTTGCAACAGCCATATGATTTGATGCACTGGAATCTATAATCCATGCATCAGGGGAAGAATTAATTTCAACTAAAGTATGAAAATTATTACCTTTCCCGTGTGGCAGATCCTCAGTTTTCTTCTTGGCAGCTTGAGGGATGTGGTCCCCAAGGTTGTGTTTCTGAAGCATTTCTGCCATTCGTTCAATTTGTTTCTTCATGTAGGAGTATTTTGGATGGAATCCTCGGTGACAATAAGTGCATTTATTTCCTTTCCTCCCTTTCTCATTTATGGAGCCAGAGGAGTCATTGAAGGGCTTGGTGTACGCTTCCTTCTTTGGATGGGAATTTACTTTTCCCTTGTCTTTTTGGTGTTGATTTCTCTGATTTGAATCAGACCTGTGATTTTTAATGTGGGTGCCATCATGCACAGCAAGCGCATGCGCTTTTGGAGGTTTGATTTTCCCCATGCCAATGAGTTTATCTTGCTAAAAAGTAAGGGACTCCATGAACTCTTTGACAGAAGACATCGTGTATGATTTACCAGTTGCGAGCCTTACTAAATGAAATGTAGACACAAAGATGGAGTATTCTGGTCCAAGATTTGACATAATAGAGAGAACTTGGCGACTCTCCTCGTTGGATTTGTCAATTCCACAACCCTTGAGTTGGAGAAATAAATCATTATATTTGGTAAAGAAGTCTTGAATTTTGTCATAGTTGCACGGATCCAATGGCAAAAGCTTCACTTCTAGTAGATGTCCTTTCATCTCATCTTGTTTCCTGTAGATTTCTTCAACCTTTTTCCAAATCTTATTGGGAGTATTGCAGGAAGATAGATGAAACTGAAACTCTGGGGAGATGCACATGCATATGGATTCGTGGGCATCATCCATGTGGTTGAGATACTTGGATTTATGTATGGTTGAAGTGGGTGCTTCTTCTACAACCATGGTAATCCTATACAACCCTTTCTGACGAAGGTATCAAGCCATTTGGTCCTACCATTTGTGATAGTTGTACAGTGTTAGGATCGATGCTTTGGGAAACTCCATTTTTTGTCGATCTTTGATCTCCAAGCTATAATACCTACAAAATAAAGTATTGGTGCGCTTTTTATCTAGCAACCTATGGGCTCTAATACCATGTGGAGGTTTTTTGTTACACCAAAAATAGCAGGTCTTGATAAACGTTCCAAACCAGTGACTAGGATCCCCAGGGTGGAAACTAAGGATTCCATAGAGGTGGGGTGATTCTTCCAACACTCCTGACCAAATGAAAACTCGGGGAATCGAACCTTGGTCCAGGCTCTGATACCATGTAAATGTGTTAGAAAACCTACATAGATGAATCTAGCTAGTAAAGGTTGAACACATAGCTTTGCCAAGCAAAAACACTAAAAGAAAATCAAAAGAACAAAAAGAACGATTCATTAGAAAATAGGTTACAATGCTCATGATATAGCATTACTGGGTGAAGATCCCAAGGTAATGCACCATAGTGGTGATCAACAAGAGGACTCAACACCTACAACAAGTTCCGGAGAGAACTAGCCAATTGCAGAGTGAAAGGAGGCGCAAATGAGGGAGTAAATCATGCAGAAGAACTAGCCAGTTGTGGAGTGAAAGGAGAAGCAAATCATGAGTAAATCATGCAGAAGAACTAGCCAGTTGTGAAGTTAAAGAAGTAGAAAATATGGGAGTAAATCATCTAGAAAGGATCTTACATGTAGTCCCATGATCTAACTAAGTGTCTGCATGTGCCAGTAATGAAGGTCCTAGGTGTGTAGTACCTCCAACACCCCCCCTGAACACCACTATGGGGAAAATAGAAAATGGGCCCTGGAAACTAAGGCCAAACGTCACCCAAAATACAGTGCAACTTGTACTAAAATTGAGGAAAGAGGGAAAACCTCGTGGGAAAACCCCCCCCTCAAAATACAATGTAATCAAAAGAAAATATGAAGAAAAGACAATTGCTAAGCAATTGTGTCCTTCACTCCAGGACGATCGCGCAGAGAGAGAAAATTCTGGTCAGTGAATTTCTTGGTGAAGATGTCTGTAGTCTATTCTGCTGAAGGATAGAACTACAAATCAATGACCCGATCATGTACTAAGTCTCTGTTGTAGTGCATATGGATCTCTATGTGCTTCGTCTGTTGCCGCTATACTGGATCCCTACAAAATTTGAGAGTTCTTTGGTTGTCACATCAGATGACAGTGGGCTGGTGGAACTCGATGCCCAACTCAGTGAGGAAGTGTTGTAGCCATAGAGCCTGAATGGTGATGTTGACTACTCCTCTCTAGTCGGCCTTAGCTGAAGAGAAAGCAATAGAAGCTTGCTTCTTGCTCAACCAACTGATAGGGCCGAACCCTAGACTCAGTGAATATATGGAGGTGGACTTGTGATCAATGTTTTTGCTTGCCCAATAAGAATCTGTGAAGCCAAGGAGATTCAATATAGTGCCTGCTGCATAGTGAATCTCGAAGGTGATGGTGCCCTACACATATCGGAGGATGTGCTTGGCAGCATTCCGGTGTAGCTCATGCAGCTCCTGCATGTATCTGGAAACTGCCCCTACTGCATATGAGAGATCTGGTCTAGAGTGGGTGAGGTACAATAAGCTCCCCACTAGTTGTCACTAGAGAGTACTGTCAACTAATGGAGTGTCACATCCATCCTCAAGGCGGACCCCAAACCAAATAGGAGTTGGTGTTGGCTTGGAGTTAGTCATGTGAAATCTCTCGAGGAGATCCCGTGCATACTTAGCCTGATAGAGTTTGATGCCTGTGGCATCCTGGCCTATCTCAAGACTAAGAAAGAAGTATAATGGACCCATGTTCGTCATCAAGAACCTATCATGCAAGGACCTCTTGACCGCAACAATGGCTGAAGCTGAGCTGTCGGTGATTAAGAGATCATCCACATACAAAACTAAGATAAGAAGATAATCATGTGTCCTGAGCATGTAAGCATTCGGATCAGACTTACATCTTTCAAAGTTTTGTGATAAGAGAAAAGAATCCGTCTTCGCATACCAAGCTCTCGGGGCCTGCTTAAGGCTATAGAGAGATTTCTTTAGTCTACAAACCAAAGATGAATCTTGAATGAAACCATGTGGCTGCTCCATGTAGATCTCCTCTGCTAGGTCTCCATGAAGAAAGGCATTCTTCATATCCATTTGATGTACTTTCCATCCCTGGGTAGTCGCAATGGCAAGCGCAAGGCATATGTAATCCATATTTGCTACTGGAGCAAAGGTCTTGTCTTAATCAATGCCATGCACTTGTTGGAAGCCTTTGGCTAGTAGCCTGGATTTTTGTCTGGTGATTTACCCATCTGTAGCACTCTTAGTCTTGTAGACCCATTTGCATCAGACATGTTTCCTTCCTGAAGGAAGGGGGAGCAGATCCCATGTTTGGTTCTCAAGGAGGGAGTTATACTCCTCCTCCATGGCGGACTCCCAAGAGCGATGCCCAACAGCCTCAACATAAGACTACGGATCAGAACACTGAACCAAATGACAATGCTAGGATGGCATTGGTTCAATGGAAATGAGGGCAAGAGGAGGCTCAATAAACTCTGAGCTAGTCCTCCGCAGATCAGAATTATCCCCCACAAGACCATTTCTAGCAGCTAGGTGGTCTTGTGCATATATCTCACGTAAGGTCCTTGTTCTCTGATTTATGACAGGGGAAGTTGATTCATTGCTCGAAGCCCAATTTGGCTTGGATGTGGATCATCATATACATGCACTGGATTTGTATCTAAAGACTCTATCTCTACATCTGCATGCTCTACCTTGGCATCTGCATGCTCTGTATCTGCATCTGAGTGTAATGAGTCATCATCTCAGGCATGAGGTAGATAAAATATGTCTGCATGTGGCAATTGAGGTGCATACAAGAGACTTTCCTCAAATTTGACACTTCTCTCAATGATGAGCTTGTTCGTAGAGGAAATCAGGAATCGGTATCCCTTCACTCGATCAGGGTATCCAACAAAGATGCACTTAATGCTCTATGGATCAAGAGCTTTCCTCTTTTCAGAGGGGATCCTGGCCCATGCTCGGGAGCCAAAAACACAGAAGTGGTTGACCTCCGGCTTAGTGCCGCTCCAAGCCTCAAAGGTGGTCTGATCCTTGACAGACCTATGAGGAGATCTGTTCTAGATGTAGTTAGCACAATTAAGTGCTTCAGCCCATAGCTTATGAGGTAGTGACTTAGCATGCAACATGCAGGAAGCCATCTCTTTGAGAGATCTGTTCTTTCTCTCAGCAACTTCATTCTGTTGTGGAGTGTATGGCACTATGTACTGCAACTGTAAGCTGGCCTCAAGGAAAAGGTTCTGAAGTGTTATGTTAACATATTCCCCCCCATTGTCTGTACGGAAGGCTTTGATCTTTCTCTCTGACTCTATCTCAACTAGTGCTTTGAAATCTTCGAAGTGCGCAAAAACTTCAGATTTGTCCCTGAGAAGATACACCCAAGTATATCGTGAGAAATCATCAATAAATGTAAGCACATACCTTGCTTTGTTGATTGAAGGATGAGGAGAAGGCCCCATGAGATCACTATGGATCAGATCTAGAGGAGAGGATTCTCTCTGAGTCATGCCGGTGTCAAACATTTCTCTAGGATGTTTGCCAAGGACACATTGTTCACAAACTCCTTTGGATAAACTAATATTTGACAAGCCTTCCACCATCTCATGCTTGTTTAGCTGCTGCATATACCTGTAATTTAAGTGACCAAACCTCTCATGCCAAAGCCTACTACTATCATCAGCATGTGTAAGCAATAAGGAGGATTTAGATTCAATAAATTCAAAAAATGTATACAGTCCGGCTCCATTGTTTACCTCACCAGTTGCAATTTTGGAGTTGCTATGTAGGTCATATATGTTCACTGCATCTGGAGTGAATTCCACTCTCTTTCCAGTGCCAGAATGAGTGATCTGATAAACTAAAAGCAGGTTTACAAAAAGTTTTGGAACATGAAGCACATCTTCAAAGCTTCCGTGTAAAAGTTCCACTCTAGCTTTTCCAGTGACCTCAATAGGTGAGTCATCTCCCATGAGGATGGTAGGTCCTTTGTAGCATAGAAAGAGGAATAGACTTCCTTTGCAACAGCCATATGATGTGATGCACCAGAATCTATAATCCAGGCATCAGGGGAAGAATTAATTGCAACTAAAATATGAAAATTATTACCTTTCTCGTGTGGTGGATCCTTAGTTTTCTTCTTATCAGATCGACGGATGTGGTCCCCAAGGTTGTGCTTCTGAAGGATTTCTGCCATTTGGTCAATTTGTTTCTTCATGTAGGAGGATTGTGGATGGAATCCTCAGTGACAGTAGGTGCATTTCTCTCCTTTCTCCCCTTTCTCGTTTCTGGAGTCGGAGGAGTCATTGAAGGGCTTGGTGTACCCTTCCTTCTTTGGATGGGAATGTGATTTTCCCTTATCTTTTTGGTACTGATTTTTCTAATTTGAGATTTTTATTATGGCTTCCAACATGCACAGCAAGCGCATGCACTTTTGGAGATTTGATTTTCCCCATGCCAATGAGTTTATCTTGCTCAAAAGTAAGGGACTCCATGAACCCTTTGAGAGAAGGCATAGTGTAGGATTTACTTGTTATGAGCCTAACTGAGTGAAATGTAGACACAAAGACAGAGTATTATGGTCTGAGCTTTGACATAATAGAGAGAACTTGGTGACTCTCCTCCTTGGATTTGTCAATTCCACAACCCTTGAGTTGGAGCAATAAATCATTATATTTGGTGAAGAAGTCTTGAATTCTGTCATAGTTTCGTGGATCCAATGACAGCAGGTCCACTTCGAGCAGATGTCCTTTCATCTCATCCTGTTTCTCGTAGAGTTCTTCAACCTTTTTCCAAATCTCATTGGTAGTATTGCATGCAGATAGATGAAATTGCAACTCTGGGGAGATGTATATGCATATGGATTCGTGGGCCTCATCCATGCGGTTGAAGTACTTCGATTTCTCTATGGCTGAAGTGGGTTCCACTTCTATAGCCATGGTAATCTTGTACAACCCTTGCTGACGAAGGTATCGAGCCATTTGGTCCTTCCTTTCATGATAGTTGTACAATGTTAGGATCGATGCTTTGGGAAACTCCATTTTTCTGTCGATCTTTGATCTCCAAGCTATAATACCTGCAAAATAAAGTACTGGCACCTTTTATCTAGAAACCTGTGGGCTCCAATACCATGCGGAGGTTTTCCATTACACCAAAACCCGCAGGTGTTGGTAAACATTCCAAACCAGTGACTAGGATCCCCAGGGTGGAAATTACGGATTCCATAGAGGTGGGGTGATTCTTCCAACACCCCCTGTCAAATGAAAACTCATGGAATCGAACCTCGGTCTAGGCCTTGATACCATGTAAATGTTTTAGAAAACCTGCAAAGATGAATCTAGCTAGTAAAGGTTGAACACACAGCTTTGCAGAGCAAAAACACTAAAAGAAAATCAAAAGAACAAAAAGAATGATTCATTATAAAATAGGTTACAATGCTCATGATATAGCGTTACTGGGTGAAGATCCCAAGGTAATGCACTATTGTGGTGATCAATGAGAGGACTCAACACTTAAAACAAGTTCTCGAGAGAACTAGCGAGTTGTGGAGTGAAAGGACGAGCAAATCATGGAGTAAATCATGCAGAAGAACTAGCCAATTTCGGAGTGAAAGGAGGAGCAAATCATGGAGTAAATCATGTAGAAGAACTAGCCATTTGCGAAGGAGCAAATCAGGGAGAAAATCATGCAGAAAGGATGTTGCATGTAGTCCCATGCTCTAACTAAGTGTCCGCATGTGCCAGTAATGAAGGTCTTAGGTGTGTAGTACTTCCAATAGCTTCAAAGGTAAGCTTCGTCGATAATTTTCTATGTTCCCCCCCTTTTTTTTAATTTCCTTCATACAGTGTATTGAGCGTTGGAGAGAATTCTTAATAGGACCTTACCTCTTGTAGGTTCTATATGGATCACTCGCTAAAACCCTTAACTTGGTATAGGTAATTTCTCTCTATCGCTTCCTTCCAGTAATATATGGGTTTGGAGTGTTGATTGGGAAAATGAGTTCCGTGTTGACAGAGTCTTAGGTTGGGTTAATGCTTCGCCTCTGGTTCAATACTACATGGGTTGTATATGTATCCTTTCTTCCTAAATGCCTCAATCATCTAGACGCTATCTCGGTCACGATTCTTCCAGGGTGTTCGTCGAAACCCTAAATCCTTATTGAAAGTTCTCATAGGTCTTCTCTTACTTTCCATACTTACCAAGTTTTGGTGGTCTTAGTAATGGCGAAGACCCTATGACTACTCTCCCTTATTCTAGGTGTATATAAAAGGGAAATGGTACTAAGGTCGGATTAGCTTCCAATTACAAAGCTTTCATTATGGTTTTAATTTTTTTACTTTAGTAATTTTTCGTACAGGAATCATTGATTCCCCTAATATCCCTATTCCAGTGCAGAAATTTGGTCATAATGGAACCCGTCAGTCTGGTTCACAAGTGGCGGTATTGATAGACTTTTATTTTCTTTATTAGTTATTCTCGCCTTATAACCCTCTACCAACTTATATTCGTTTTGAATGTTGCAGGTAAAGATCACGTGACGAAACGTCAGGTTAGGCGCATAAGGATTTGGTTCTTAGCTCTCAGCGCTGGGCTAATTCTTCTTTTCTAATTATTACACTATAGGTTGGCATCCCATAATGCATATATTTTTTCCTCCCGATTCCATAGCGCTTCACGTGTTGAAATTGTTACACAACAAAATAAACTTTGTTAGTTTGTGGGTTAGGGTTCCATAGCGCTTCACGTGTTGAAATTGTTACACCAGAAAATAAATTTTGTTAGTTTGTGGGTTAGGGTTGTCGAGAGGTTTTTGTAATTTTTTTTTTCATTTTTTCTGTAAATGCCAAAATTGGCCAGACCTGGATATTACCTCAGATGGTAAATCTTGTTTAATTGTTTTTAGTGATACTAAGGATTTTGTCATCAATAACTTTTAAATTATTTACCTTTCCTTAATAGCCTTCCATGGATGTTTTGTCCCAAAAATTATGGAGTAGTTTCATTCCTCGAATGGTTAATCAAATGGGATGATAGTTTTATATTATTTTCGCCTACAAGCTCAGATCCTAGAAATTTATTCCTTCTTTTTCTTTTATTTTACAAATACGAAATTAGTTGCGTGTATAACTATTGGTAGGGCTATCCGCATATAAAGGAACAATTAGTTTCATTTTTTTATTTTTAATATAAAGACTCATGCATGCTGGTAAGTTCTATGTATATCTTATTCTATAACTGCAAAATATCCACCTTTTTAATTAGAATACTACGGTTATTCACATGGTTATTTTCTTTAGTTCTAGTTTCTGGACTTCAGTTCATAATCGCCTTCCTTTAATTACAAGATGACTATTCCCTCCATCCAACTACTTCAGTTCATATCAAGTTTAATTATTATCGCATGTTCTCTTTAATTGTAAATTCAGGTACCATAGTTGCTGGAACTTTGTTCATCTCTAAAAATATTTCTTTTTAAAGTAAGACAAAGTATTATAATACTGACCATCAACTACATCTAGCGTACCAGGCCTATATTCTTAGAGACAATTTGTTCGTATATTTTATTTTATTTTTTATACTCATAACACTGTCTTAATTTATTGGCTTTCCCTGCCAAGACATATTGAATGGAAAGGTTAATCTACTGACATGCGCTTGAAGTCCTACACCGACTGTTACGATATATTAACAACAATAAATTCTCAAATTTGACACCATGTAAGGAGAATATTTTTTTTTTTATCAATCCTCACCTATAATATTTTCAACACGATGTATTTCAAAAAAATATACCAGAGACCTCATACACATGAATGTACACGTGGTCTCTTACACAGTCTATAATTTATAAAGTTTGACAAACCACTACCGATATTCACAATATTTTATATCCACACATGTATACATTAACATTCAGAGTTGAATCATAAAGGTATACATCAATCATTCATCAATAACATACTAAGTCAAAATCAAACACATACACCACACAGAGTTCAGACATTCTCACCAAATATATGGTCACCAAATATATTGTTAGAAATTTTGATGCTCCTGACAGAGGGTTATTTGGTCTGTGAGAGCACTGAGGAGGAAATTTCAAATGAACACTTTAATTTCGTTTCTTTTATTATTTCAATTTTTTAGAGAAGTAGTATTTAGGAAGATAAAAGTTGAATTAAACGAACTATTGTAGTTAATTGTTTTCATTTATCATGTTATCCTTTACAAATCACAGCTTAGGAAAAATGAACAGTTTTAGAACTGAAAATAAACCATCAAATGTAACTAACGGCAGTTGACAGAAACTGTTTTTCAAAATCATTCAAAAGGAGACAGAATGCATTGTAATGGGTTCGACTTTTGAAAAGAAAAATAAGAATAGAAATCTCTGAGCACACAGAAGTTACATTTAATATCCCACAGTTGTCTATCTATAGATTGTTATGTTGAGTTGCTTGATACAGTAAAAGCAAATTCTCTTGTGTCTATTCTACAAAGCATACATATTGTTCTATTTTCATTAACTAAATAGGCTGACAAGTCAGCAAGATCTTGCAAGTATGAACATGGAAGAAGATACAGAGACGTGGACGATTAGTCCCAAACCCATTAAATCAAAAGAGCGAAAGAAGTTCCTGGATAACACACAAGTTCCAGACAGCAAGGACAGAAACCAATAACACAGGTATTTCCTGAAGACGAAATCCTTTCTTTTATTCACAAGAGTAATCATAAATCTCTGTTAAATATACATTACAATCCATACAAAAAAGTAACGTTGTTCAAGTCCAATGAGAGCGTAATAGAGGACGGGTTGAAAAACCCTAACTTGTAAAACCCTACAGCGATAACCCAAGAACTGTAATAATACAAGCCTAAGGACTTAGCTACATTGTGCCGGACAGACAAAGGTTCTTGCGCCTAAAAGCTAGCCAAACCATATTCTAAGCCAGTGATAGAGACAAACAAATAAATCAAGATTAACAAGGAGCGACCCTACCTAGGTCTTGCCAGCACACAACAAAGCAGAAGCCAGGTCCTTCTGAACGAACCCACCTGCAACAAAACCACCGAAACAGAGTATAAGTGTCGTGTGGAAGGAAAAGAAGAACCAAGGAAACAAAATGTTGGAAGTGTAGGGTTCAGGACTTACCCATAAAGAGGCAGAGCACCAAGGCTGTGGTCACCCAAGGGTCCCTCTACTCACAAAGGAGCAAATGCGTCAGACAACAACATGATAAGTGGAGAACGATGATAGCGTAGAACAGTAGCTTACCTTCATTGCCGAGGAAGATGCCGAAGTTGTAGACCTCCGAGACCACAACCTACCAACGCAACAGAGTAACATGCCCAATGAAAATTCGAGAATGAGTGATTTAAAGAAACCAAGATAAGGAACAGTCGCCATAGTTCAGCAAAACAACCAGCTGAGACTACACATACAGAGAAACTAAAAATCCTTCCAGACAAGCGTGTTTCCATAAAATAACAGAGCATATCAAGCGCCGAGGTAGAAGAACAAGAGAAAACTAGCACAGAATAGTGTCTCCTTACCAACTAGTGAAGCCGAGCAGATATCCAGGTCAAGACCGAGCAAAAACAATAGTAGTAGCATAATCACACGGTGAAATCGCACCAGAAGAGCCAAACAGTAAAACCCTCGACCTCCAACAGAACAATGCACAAATGACTGGGAGAATAGGGTTTGTGGATCATTAACCAAGGCGGGAGTGTGATTACCAAGGAGTGGACACATGTCCAACATCCAACGGTGCTGGTACGAGTGATAAGACCGGGCATAAAAAATATCTATGCTAATCATTGTAATCAACCTTTGATTAACTTAATCATGTAATTAATCACCAGCGTAATCATTCATATTAATTTTTATCCATTTATTAAAGTTTTTTGAGTGTAAAGAGGGGCTGGACCCATCAAGTGGTATCAGAGCAGGAAATTGAAAGTACCAGGATAGACATGTGAGTTGGAAGACGTGGACATGGGAGAGGTGTGCGCAGAGTAGAAAATGAAGGACTGAGAGAAGAAATAAGGATCCTTACTTCTCGTTTGGAGGCAGTTGAAGCAGGAAGGAGAATGAATCCAGAGGTTGGAGATGATGGCGAAGAAGAGGCCATAGTTACAATAGATGGATGGGACGAAGAAGGACCGGAGATGAGGTTATTGAGGTTGATCCTATTGGCTAGTAGCAACCCTAAGGCAGAGATCCCAAATTACTATGGCAGCTTTTCCACAGAAGTTCTGTTGGACTGGATCAGCGAATTGGACAAGTATTTTGAATGTGAAGAGGTCAGTGAGGACTGGAGAGTTAAGTTTGCTGCAATGAAGCTGAAAGGACATGCAGCCCTATGGTGGGTCACTGTCCAAGCAGAAATAAGAAGGATGAACAAGTTGCGAATAAAGAAATGGCCAAGGATGGTGGCCAAGCTGAAAGGCAGATTTCTCCCCAAGGATTATTAGATTGCACTGCATCGACAAGTGCAGAATTTGAGACAAAGAGGGATGGCAGTGAGGGAGTATACAGAAAAATTCTATTGGGTAAATTTAAGAGCTGGTTACACAGAGGACACCTTGGAGAAAACAACAAGGTATGTAAATGGTTTGAGACTGGAAATATTGGATGAAATTAGCATTCTTTCCTAGAAAAATATAGAGGAAGCCTACCAAAGTGTTGTGAAGGCAGAGGAGAAAATCACCAGAAAACAGAATGCTAGGAGAGAACGGGGAACTAGCAGAGGATGAGGACAATCCTATGGCAGAGCATGGACTACCAGTAATAACGAAGAGGGCAGCAGCTCCAAGGCTTCAGGAACAACAGAAAAAGGAGACAACACTAGAGGTGGCAAGTCATATCAACAAGGAAGAGGCAATTCCCGAGGTAGAGGAGCTAACTATCAGTGCTACGGGTGCCACAAATGGGGGCACAGATATTTTGAATGCCCTGAAATAGAACAAGCTGGCTAGAGAGGAACGTTTGTTGCACAGCTTGACGAAGCAGAGGCACCGCCTCAAGAAGTAGAAAATGTACCGAGAACAGGGGAAGCCTTAGTTTTGAATAAAGTGTTGTTGAAACCAGCCAAAGAAACAGTTGAACAAACTCAAAGGAAAGCATTATTCCAGACAGTTTGCAAATCACACGGGAAATGCTGCAAGTTGATCATCAACAGTGGGAGTACAAATAATTTGGTTTCCACCGAGATGGTAGAGAAATTGGGTTTGAAGCGACTGAAGCACCCCACCCCTTACAAGGTGTCATGGCTGCAGAAAGGCCATTAGCTGTTGGTTGACGAACAGTGTGAAGTTGAGTTCCACATTGGCAAGTACAAAGACAAATTTATTTGTGATATTATGCCAATGGACATGTGTGTCATACTGATAGGAAGGCCATGGCAGTATGATCGAAAGGTAGTGCATTTTGGGAAGACAAACTGTTAGAAGTTTTTCAAAGATGGGATCAAGCACACACTTGTACCCATCAAGGAGGAGGAGACAGTAGAAACAAGCGGGACAAAAGCATTACTAATGGATGGAAAATAGTTTTTGAAGCAGATTGAAGAATGTGAAGTGAACTATGTTGTTGTGAGGAGAGCAAAGACAATGCTATTACACACAGAAATGTCTGATTTTCCTGCAAAAATATAGAAAATGCTACAGGAGTTCAGTGATATTGTAGTCAACGATTTGCCAGACAAGTTGCCTCCCAAAAGAAGTATCAGTCATCATATCGACTTTATACCTGGAGCAAGTCTACCAAATAAGGCAACATATCAGATGAGCCCCAAAGATAATGAGGAGATCAGAAAACAGGTGTAGGAGTTGCTAGATAAAGGGTTGATAAGGGAGAGTTTGAGCCCTTGTGCAATACCAACAGTTCTTGCTCCCATGAAAGGAGGAGAATGGTGAATGTGCACAGATTTCGAGGGCTATCAATAAGATCGCTATCAGGTATAGATTTCCATTACCATGGATGGAAGATATGATGGACTGTCTGAGTGGGGCAGCGTACTTCTCAAAGATTGATTTAAAGAGTGGCTATCATCAGATTCAGATCAGGGAAGGAGATGAGTGGAAGACAGCCTTCAAGACTAATGAAGGGTTGTACGAGTGGCTAGTCATGCCATTCGGTTTGAGTAATACCCCTAGTACTTTTATGCGACTGATGAATGAAATGCTGAAAGAGTTCATCAGAAAGTTTGTAATAGTGTATCTTGATGACATATTAATTTTCAGCAAGACTAAGGAGGAACACTTTCGACATGTTCGGAGTGTGCTGGAGAAATTGCAGCAGAATAAGCTGCTGATAAATCTAAAAAAATGTACTTTCCTACAAAGAGAACTGGTTTATTTGGGCTTTGTAATTGTAGAAAATGAGTTGAAGATGGACCCAGAGAAGATTGCAGTGATCATTAACTGGCCATCCATGAAATGCTTGTTTGAGGTACGTAGTTTTCATGGACTGGCATGTTTTTATTGCAAATTTATAAGAAATTTCAGTGAAATCTGCACACCTATGTTGGACACTATAAAAAAGGCAAGTCAACCTTTTTGTTGGACCAATGTAGCAGAGGAAAGCTTTTAGCTCCTAAAGAAGAAAATTACAGAAAGACCAATTTTAAGATTGCTGAATTTTCATAAGCTTTTCCAGGTTCGTTGTGATGCAAGCGGTACAACCATTGGAGCTGTACTCAGCCAAGAAGACAAACCTGTTGCGTTTTTCAACGAGAAGTTGAACAAGAGCAGGTAGAAGTATTCATCCTATGACAAGGAATTCTGTGCTGTCATCCAAGCACTGAAGCATTCAAGACACTATCTGTTGCGGAGTGAGTTTGTTTTATTTTCTGATAATTCTGCACTGCAGTATGTGATGCAACAGCATAAACGGAACCACAAGCATGACAAGTGGGTCGAATATTTGCAGAGTTTCACCTTTGTGTTGAAACACATCAGTGGATAGTCTAACAAGGTGGCAGATGCATTGAGCAAAAGAGCCTTGCTCTTACAGGAAAGTACGATACAAGTGTTGGGCTTTGAGCATTTGAAATGCTTGTATCAGACTGACGTGGATTTCAAAGAGGCTTATGAAGCCTGTCAGAACCCCTTGGTGAGGAACAATAGTCCATGGTTGGACTACAATTTACAGGAGAAGTTATTGTTTAAAGGGGGACAATTATGTATTCTTGACTGTTCGATGAGATAAAATATTATTCGAGAGAAGCACAGTGGAGGTCTAGCCAGACATTTCAGCATAGACAGAACTTTAGATCAGCTCGGACACTTTTATTACTAGCTAAGAATGCGAAGGGATGTGCAGCAATATGTGAGTAGGTGTAAATTCTGCCAATTGGTGAAAGGACACAGGCAAAACACATGACTTTACACACCACTGCCTGTTCCAGGTGGACCATGGGACTCAGTCCACATTGACTTTGTCTTGGGATTGCCAAGAACACAGCGAGGTTATGACTTGGTGATGGTAGTGGTAGACAGGTTTTCGAAGATGGCACATTTCATCCCTTGTAGAAAAACTAGTGATGCCACTCATGTAGCTCAGCTGTTTTTCACTAAGATTGTCAAATTACATGGCCTACCAGATCTATTATTTCCGACAGGGATGTGAAATTCACAGGACACTTTTGGCGCACCCTATGGAAGAAGTTGGATACACAATTGAATTTCAGCTCTGCATATCATCCACAGAATGACAGGCAAACGGAAGTGGTGAACAGGAGTTTGGGGAACCTGCTACGGAGCCTGACTGGAGAAAATTCATGGATATGGGATCGTGCGCTTGCTCAAGAAAAATTTGCTTATAACAATTCACCGAACCGCAACACTGGGCACATTCCATTTTAGATCCTGTATGGCATGCATCCTCGCGGAGTACATGAGTTGTGGGATCTGGGAAAATTGGAAAAGAGAAGTGTTGATGGGGAAGATTTCGCCAAAGCAATGAATGATTTGCATGAGCAAGTGAAATCAAAGTTACATGACAACAGTCAGAAATACAAATAGCAGGCAGATTTAAAGCGATGAGAAGTGTAGTTTAATGTAGGGGATGAAGTCCTTGCACACTTACGCAAAGAACAGTTTCTTAAGGGCACATATAATAAGCTGAAATTTAAGATGATTGGTCCCTGTAAGGTTTTGTGTAAATTCTTAGCCAACTCTTATGGAATACAGCTGCCACCAGATATAGGCATATCACCTATTTTCAACGCAACAGACTCGTTCCCATATACTGCCATCCCTGAAGATGACAGTGTGGTACGGCTAGAACGGAACACCCAGGTTGAAGGTAGTTCTTGGATGAGGCAAATTCCTTCGGCTCAACCCCATGAGATCGAGAAGATTCTCGACACACAGGTGGCCAAGCAAACTTGCAGGAAGGAGTATTTGCGGTACCTTGTCAAGTGGAAGAACTGTCCTCTCGAGGACAGTTCGTGGCTCGACGTGGCACAGATACAGAAGGCAGGTTATTCTATGGAGGAGCTCATGGAACGGAGCCATGACTTTTTATTAACTCGGGAGCCTGATGCAGGAGCATCTAGCTAAAGGGGATCATCATGACAGAGGATCATTTGGTCTCTGAGAGGACTGAGGAGGAAATTTGAAATGAACACTTTAATTTCGTTTCATTTATTATTTCAATTTCTTAGAGAAGTAGTATTTAGGAAGATAAAAGTTCAATTAAATGAACTATTCTAGTTAATTGTTTCTATTTATCATGTTATCCTTTACAAATCATAGCGTAGGAAAAATAAATAGTTTTAGAACTGAAAATAAACCATCAAATGTAACTAACAGTAGTTAAGAGAAACTATTTTTCAAAATCATTCAAAAGGAGACAAAATGCATTCTAATGGGTTCTACTTTTGAAAAGAGAAATAAGAATAGAAATATCTGAGCACACAGAAGTTACATTTAATATCCCACAATTGTCTATCTATAGATTGTTACGTTGAGTTGGTTGATACAGTAAAAGAAAATTCTCTTGTGTCTATTCTACAAAGCATACATATTGTTCTATTTGCATTAACTAAACAGGCCGACAAGTCAGCAAGATCTTGCAAGTGTGAACACGGAAGAAAATATAGAGATGTGGATGATTAGTCCCAGACCCATTAAATCAAAAGAGCGAAAGAAGTTCCTGGATAACACACAAGTTCTAGACAGCAAGGACAGAAACCAATAACACAGGTATTTCCTGAAGACGAAATCCTTTCTTTTATTCACAAGAGTAATCATAAATCTCTGTTAAAGATACATTACAGTCCATACAAAAAAGTAACGTTGTTCAAGTCTAATGAGAGCATAATAGAGGATGAGATAGAAAACCCTAACTTGTAAAACCCTACAGCGATAACCCAAGAAATATAATAATACAAGCCTAAGGACTTAGCTACATTGCGTTAGATAGACAAAGGTTCTTGCGCCTAAAAGCTAGCCAAACCATATTCTAAGCCAGTGACAGAGACAAACAAATAAATCAAGATTAACAAGGAGCGACCCTACCCGGGTCTTGCCAGCATGCGACAAAGCAGAAGCCAGGTCCTTCCGAACGAACCTACCTGCAACAAAACCACCGAAACAGAGTATAAGTGTCGTGTGGAAGGAAAAGAAGAACCAGGGAAACAAAATGCTGGAAGTGTAGGGTTCAGGACTTACCCGTAGAGAGGCAGAGCACTGAGGCTGTGGTCACCCCAGGGTCTGTCTGCTCACAAAGGAGCAAATGCGCCAGCCAATAGCGTGATAAGTGGAGAACAATGATATCGTAGAACAGTAGCTTACCTTCACTGCCGAGGAAGATGCCAAAGCTGTAGACCTCCCAGACCACAACCTACCAATGCAACAGAGTAACATGCCCAGTGAAAATTCGAGAACGAGTGATTTAAAGAAACCAAGATAAGGAACAGTCGCCACAGTTCAGCAAAACAACCAGCTGAGACTACACATACAGAGAAATTAAAAATCCTTCCAGAAAAGTGTGTTTCCTTAAAATAACAGAGCATATCAAGCACCGAGGCGGAAGAACAAGAGAAAACTAGCATAGAATAGTGTCTCCTTACCAACCAGTGAAGTCGAGCAGATATCCAGGTCAAGACTGAGAAAAAACAACAGTAGTAGCATAATCACACAGTGAAATCGCACCAGAAGAGACAAACAGTAAAAGCCTCGACCTCCAAGAGAACAATGCATAAACGACCGGGAGAATAGGGTTTGTGGATCATTAATCAAGGCGGGAGTGTGATTACCAAGGAGTGGACTCATGTCCTACATCCAACGGTGCTGGTACGAGTGATAAGACCAGGCATAAAAAATATCTGTGCTAATCATTGTAATCAACCTTTGATTAACTAAATCATGTAATTAATCACGAGCGTAATCATTCATATTAATTTGTATCCATTTATTAAAGTTTGTTGAGTGTAAAGAGGGGCTGGACCCATCAAATTCACTTGGGAATAGACCAGTTTAACCGCCTAACCATGAAATGAGTTCCTCAAGTTCTACCCACCACATGAGATAAGCTTGCCACAAAAACAACTCCTCTAGTTGATCGCTTGAATAGATATTTAATACCTTATAACATTTCCTTTAGTGGCCGGCTTTTGTGGACCTCTCAATCCACTTGCTGAGGCTTTTCCATAATAGCTCGCATTTCTCTCCCATGACACTTTTATGCTTTATCTAATCTTGGCATCTTTGTTGAGCTAAGCAACTTAATGGATTTTTCTCTTCCATCCATCAATGGATTTTTCTCTCCCATCCATTTAATTTATCTACAATTTCATCTAGAATTATTATTATGAAAGAATATCCCAATTTCATTTTCTAATGACATATTTGTTTATACTTCTTTGGAAATAATATCATTTTCCACGTGTCTTATTTCCATTATTTACATTCCATTCATTAATTTAATAAAATATTCATTATATTTTTCATGGCTTTTCCACCATTTTTCTATAGTAACTCACTCTCATCAAAACAAGATTACAACAATAGAGGGATATTACAATAATCTCGTTATTTTTATTTGCTTGCCGAACTCATTTTACAATTGTGGGTTAGGGATTGCGAGAGGTTTTTGTAATTTTTTTTCATTTTATCTGTAAATGCCAAAATTGGCCAAACCTGGATATTACCTCAGATGGTAAATCTTGTTTAATTGTTTTTAGTAATACTAAGGATTTCATCATCAATAACTTTTAAATTATTTACCTTTCCTTAATAGGCTTCCAGGGATGTTTCATCCCAAAAATTATGGAGTAGTTTCATTCCTCGAATGGTTAATCAAATGGGATGATGATTTTATATTATTTTAGCCTACAAGCTCAGATCCTAGAAATTTATTCTTTCTTTTTATTTTACTTTACAAATACGAAATTCGTTGCATGTATAACTATTGCTAGGGTTATCCGCATATAAAGGAACAATTAGTTTTATTTTCTTATTTTTAATATAAAGACTCATGCACGCTGGTAAGTTCTATGTATATCTTATTCTACAACTGCAAAATATCCACCTTTTTAATTAGAATACTACGGTTATTCACATGGTTTTTTTCTTTAGTTCTAGCTTCTGTACTCCAGTTCATAATCGCCTTCCTTTAATTACAAGATGATTATTCCCTCTATCCAACTATTTCAGTTCATATCAAGTTTAATTATTATCGCATGTTCTCTTTAATTGTAAATTCAAGTACCATAGTTGCTGGAACTTTGTTCATCTCTAAAAATATTTCTTTTTAAAGTAAGACAAAGTATTATAATACTGACCATCAACTACATCTAGCGTACCAGGCCTATATTCTTAGAGACAATTTGTTCGTATATTTTATTTTATTTTTACACCGTAAGGTGTTTCCCTTTGAAAACAACTTTCCTCTTGGGTTACGTGTACATTTCTGAGCCTTTGATTTAAGTGTTAGACGATGAAAATAATCTTACCCATCCAATTGATTAGACCGGTATATGATGCGACCCAGCGAATCGACGCTTGCCCTCACTCAACGCTACGCTACTTCCAGGTGCTTCTCCGTGTGGAGACCTTGCACTTGCCCTCACTCTGGATTTGGTTTCAAGCTTGCTGTTCTTGGCGGTCTTCGTATTTTTCCTCTGCGTATTTACTCCACTGGGAGATTTGTTAGCTACATCGAGGAGACAAGCATTGTTGCTGAACGGGGGAAGGGACAGAGATGGAGATCCCTAGCACAGAGAATGCTTTCTTAGAGTGGTTGAATTAGGGGAGGCAGCAGTGGAGGCCTGCCCCTTGGAATCCATCGATTACTGTCCTTGCGAAGATCCACGACAGAGTAGCCATTTCACCAGAGAAAGAAATGTTTACAGAGAGAGGCACTGCCCTCCTCAAGATCAAAATCTCCTCTATCTCATTCCACCACCTCTCGACTACAAAATTCCTCTGCCATGGCCTGAAAGTCTCCACAAGGTCTTTCTCACGTTTCTAATGGAAAACATTTGTTTTCTTTAATGTTTGTTTCCAGTTGAATTTTAAAGTTGTGAGAAAGAGCATTATGATTTTAGGAATTACATTTTAGAAATTTCAAAATGCTAGATGCCAGATTGGTAATTTGAAATAGCTTGTTATTAGTTCTAGATTCTATAGACATTTAGTGGCATTTGGGTTCCATAATTAGATATAACTACTTTTTTGGGTAGGCAGGGGAAAGACTGTTAATCTATTGATAAATCTCTATGTGCTTATTGAACGGAAGACAACCAATTTTCTTTCTATAATATTACTATTAGTTTCGAATTGGCCCGAGGAATCTCCCGATGTCATTTTGCTCTCTGCCAAAAATCATGCATCAAAGACTTGACTCAATCTTGGGTACTGTAAAATCGCTTAATTTAAAATTTGTTATTAAATCTTGCTTTTTGATTAAACTTGCATGGTAGATATGGCATAGCAATATGACCCATAACAAGATTGCAGATCGGAAAGGGCATCAGGGCTGGATGAAGGCAGAAGGACTTTACTTCATATTTCTAGGTGGTGGCACCATGTTTCCCAATGGAGCAATACAATACATTCAGAAGCTGAAACAATATTTACCTATAAGTGGTGGAACCATCAGGACAGCTTTGGATGTTGGCTGTGGGGTTTGAACTTTCTCCCTTTCTCTTCTCCTTAATGTATTGTTTTTGAAGAACCTTTGCAATCTAATTTGTAAATGTACTAGTAGAGCCACGACCCATTACCAAAGGGAATATCACAATTGATTGATTGATTGATTAATATTGAATCTTGACTCCCTAAATGCAGGTTGCTAGCTTTGGAGGATACCTGCTTAAGGAAGATATATTAACCATGTCTTTTGCTCCCC
This sequence comes from Pinus tabuliformis, assembly GCA_031772625.1. Classification (NCBI taxonomy): domain Eukaryota; kingdom Viridiplantae; phylum Streptophyta; class Pinopsida; order Pinales; family Pinaceae; genus Pinus; species Pinus tabuliformis. The sequence continues at coordinate 1,956,383,403 of CM062816.1, forward strand.
GGGATTCACACAAGTCACAGATACAGTTTTTATTGGAAAGGGCCATACCTATGTTCCTAGCAATGCTTGGAACCCACAGACTGCCCTTCCTTGCTCATGTATTTGACCTGATTCATTGTTCTCGATGTTTGGTACCCTTCACTACTTATAGTAATCTTTCTCCATCTCTAACCTAGTGAGAAGATATTTCTGTTGAGTGATATTTCGTTTTGAATTTACACCATTGATGATATCTAATTTTCACCTCAAAGAAAACAAAAAGTTAAAAGCACTGTACTTGCACACTATGGTGCAAAAATTACAAAAGGCGTATTTATTGAAGGAATACTCTGTCAAACAGATGGATCTTACATGATCGAGATGGACCGTTTGTTGTGATCAGGAGGCTACTTTGTCATCTCTAGACCTCCCATGCAGTGGCCTAAACAAGAGAAAGAATGGGCTGACCTGCAGAATTTAGCGCACACATTATGTTACGAGTTGGTTAATATTGATGGCAACACTGCAATTTGGAAGAAACCTTCCAACAACTCATGCTTCACGTTGAAGAGTGTAACTGGACCTAATTTATGTGACGAACATCATGGTCCCAACTTGGCATGGTAATTTATTCCATCTAGTGGTTGAAATTGTGTTTTTTGATGTAAAAATGTATATCACCAACTTGGAACTTTGTTCTCCTGGCGAATATTCTCTTTCAATATGCTTACAGCCATGTACCATTGAAAGGGTGCATTAACTAGTTTTCACCATGGAAAGAGAAAGAGAACAGTTTAATCGATCTTCCAAAGTGGCCAAGCCAGTTGAACGAACCTCCTTAGCATGCTGTAGACATAAAGAATTTTCTTGATTTATTTAAAGCTGATACACGGAGATGGAAAAGGAGAGTGACATACTATAAGAATGTGCTGAATCTGAAGTTAGGATCTTCAAGTGTATGCAATGTTATGGATATGAATGCAGGTTTTGGTGGCTTTGCAGCAGCAGTTATTACAGATCCTATCTGGATCATGAACGTTGTTCCTACTTATACAACAAATACTCTTGTTGTGATTCATGACAGAGGCCTTATTGGAGTTTATCATGACTGGTAAGTTTATATTCCTTGAGAGTTTTGTTAAGTGTTTGAACTATATTGCTATGATCTGCAGAATTCACGTACTTAAAATTCCTACAACACTACATCTTTGATTTCTGATTTTCCAATTGCCTTCCTTGGACGTTGAGTTCAATTTCAAATCAAGGTTCTAGTTAAGTTTGGTTGGCTCTTGGAACAACATCTCAAGTACCATAAGATGGGAATATTTGCTGCCCATGGATTTCCTTGGTTTGTTTCATCTTTTGATGGGAGAGTGCAAGCAAGAACACGTCTATACAATTTGAATAGTATGTACTTGCATTATGGTAATGTTGGTTTCCAGTTGAATTTTAAAGTTGTGAGAAAGAGCATTATGATTTTAGGAATTACATTTTAGAAATTACAAAATGCTGGATGCCAGATTGGTAATTTGAAATAGCTTGTTCTTGGTTCTAGATTCTATAGACATTCAGTGGAATTTGGGTTCCATAATTAGATATAACTACTTTCTTGGGTAGGCAGGGGAAAGACTGTTAATCTATTGATAAATCTCTATGTGCTTATTAAACAGAAGACAACCAATTTTCTTTCTGTAATATTACTATTAGTTTCGAATTGGCTCGAGGAATCTCCCGATGTCATTTTGTTGTCTGCCAAAAATCATGAATCAAAGACTTGACTCAATCTTGGGTACTGCAGAATAACTTAATTTAAAATTTGTTATTAAATCTTGCTGTTTGATTAAACCTGCATGGTAGATATAGCATAGCAATATGCCCCATAACAAGATTGCAGATCAGAAAGGACATCAAGGCTGGATGAAGGCAGAAGGACCTTACTTCATATTTCCAAGTGGTGGCACCATGTTTCCCTATGGAGCAATACAATACATTCAGAAGCTAAAACAATATTTACCTATAAGTGGTGGAACCATCAGGACAACTTTGGATGTTGGCTGTGGGGTTTGAACTTTCTCCCTTTCTCTCCTCCTTAATGTATTGTTTTTGAAGCACCTTTGCAATCTAATTTGTAAATGTACTAGTAGAGCCACGACCCATTACCAAAGGGAATATCACAATTGATTGATTGATTGATTAATATTGAATCTTGACTCCCTAAATGCAAGTTGCCAGCTTTGGAGGATACCTGCTTAAGGAAGATATATTAACCATGTCTTTTGCTCCTTGATATTCACACAAGTCACAGATACAGTTTGCATTGGAAAGGGGCATACCTACGTTTCTAGCAATGCTTGGAACCCACAGACTGCCCTTCCCTGCTCATGTATTTGACCTGATTCATTGTTCCCGATGTTTGGTACCTTTCACTGCTTACAGTAGTCTTTCTCCATCTCTAACCTAGTAAGAAGATATTTCTATTGAGTGATATTTCATTTTGAATTTACACCATTAATGATATCTAATTTTTCACCTCAAAGAAAACAAAAAGTTAAAAGCATTGTACTTGCACACTATGGTGCAAAAATTACAAAAGGTGTATTTACTGAAGGAATACTCTGTCAAACAGATGGATCTTACATGATCGATATGGACCATTTGTTGCGATCAGGAGGCTACTTTGTCATCTCTGGACCTCCCGTGCAATGGCCTAAACAAGAGAAAGAATGGGCTGACCTGCAGAATTTAGCACACACATTATGTTACGAGTTGGTTATTATTGATGGCAACACTGCAATTTGGAAGAAACCTTCCAACAACTCGTGCTTCACGTTGAAGAGTGTAACTGGACCTAATTTATGTGACGAACATGATGATCCCAACTTGGCATGGTAATTTATTCCATCTAGCGGTTGAAATTGTGTTTTTTGATGTAAAAATGTATATCACCAACTTGGAGCTTTGATCTCCTGGCTAACATTCTCTTTCAATCTACTTACAGGTATGTACCATTGAAAGAGTGTATTAGCCAGTTTCCACCATTGAAAGAGAAAGAGAACAATTTAATCGAGCTTCCAAAGTGGCCAAGCCGGTTGAACGAACCTCCTCAGCATGTTGTAGACATAAAGAATTTTCTTGATATATTTAAAGTTGATACACGGATATGGAAGAGGAGAGTGACATACTATAAGAATGTGTTGAATCTGAAGTTATGACCTTCAAGTGTACGCAATGTTATGGATATGAATGCAGGTTTTGGTGGCTTTGCAGCAACAGTTATTGCAGATCGTGTTTGTATCATGAACGTTGTTCCTACTTATACAACAAATACTCTTGCTGTGATTTATGATAGAGGCCTTATTGGAGTTTATCATGACTGGTAAGTTTATATTCCTTGAGCATTTTGTTAAGTTTTTGAACTTGATATGATTTGCAGAATTCACGTACTTGAAATTCCTACAACACTGCTTCTTTGATTTCTGATTTTCCAATTGCCTTCCTTGGACGTTGAGTTCAATTTCAAATCAAGGTTGTAGTTAAGTTTGGTTGGCTCTTGGAACAACATCTCAAGTACCATAATATGGGAATATTTGCTGCCCATGGATTTCCTTGGTTTGTTTCATCTTTTGATGGGAAAGTGCAAGCAAGAACACATCTATACAATTTGAATAGTATGTACTTGCATTATGGTGAATTCTCTCTGGTTATCAAGGTGCTCCGAGAACTAGGGCATCTTCAGATTTACATGATATTTATCTATTTTCTAGACAGATCAAGGGACTCTGGGCACAAGTTTAATAGGATGGTGATTATGGAAATATCATTGAATATTCTATGACTAGAAATTTGATTTGGCAGGTGTGAGGCCTTCTCTTCTTACCCTCGAACATATGATTTTATTCATGCAATTGGCATTGAATCTCTAATAAGAGATCTGAGTAGAGGTGGAAATAGGTGCCTTTCTGATCCTCCATTTGTCTTTTGGGTTTTCTTCAGATTCCTGAACCTATCACTTTATATTGTTTATATTCATGAACCCTTGTCTAAAGAATGATATTGTGATAGGCATTCTTCAATCATCATTTTTAGTTCCATGTTAAATTTCATGTGTTACTTACTCATTGGTTTTGGATTTTATGCTTACAGATGTAGTCTTGTTGATTTGATGATTGAAATGGATAGAATTCTCCAGCCTGAAGGAACTGTTGTTGTTCGGGATACTCCTAAGGTCATTGATAGGGTTGCAAAGATTACAAGTGCAATATGCTGGAGTACAGAAGTTTATGACACTGAGCGAGAGTCCAATTGCAAAGAGAAATTGCTAGTTACGCCGTAAGGCGTTTCCCTTTGAAATCAACTTTCCTCTTGGGTTACGTGTACATTTCTGAGCCTTTGATTTAAGTGTTAGATGATGAAAATAATCTTACCCATCCAATTGATTAAACCAGTATACAATGCAACCCAGCAGATCGACGCTTGCCCTCGCTCAATGCTACGCTACTTCCAGGTGCTTCTCCGTGTGGATACCTTGCACTTGCCCTCGCTCGGCGATACTATACTCCAGGACCCTGGATCTGTGGAAATCGACTTCAGGAAACCCTTCATATCAATCATAAGGTAGCAAATGATATTCTGACCCTCAGAACATACCCAGTCTGCTACAGGACCCATGAGATGATTCCAGGAGGTCTCACTCAGCCTTAAAAGGGCTTGGATTATCACCACTAGATGCCTTGGACTGTCACAAGTCCACTTCTGGACTTCGGTCTATCGCGGGATGGCTACAGGAATTGCGATCTGTTACAGAATGGTTGCTCGACATCAGGGTATGTATTTCCATTTTAGTTTGTCTCAGAGTATATGTCTGCTTTGATTTCCTATTTTCCAATTATTTTGGCTGTGGCATCACATGGGCCGTGTTGTGGTTACTCTCCGATGCCCTGTCATTGCGTTTCGGTGGTTGTTCTCTCTGATCTCGATGTGATTAATTGGTTGAAAAGGCAAAGACCAGCTGTGGGCAGCTTCTTGGCTATTCACAAGTTCATCTGATCTTAGTACTTTTATATCAATACAAATATGAGGTCTCCGTTTGCTTTTAAAAATAAGAAATTGTTATGGTGGCAACCAATGACTATATGGTATCGTTTGTTGCTTGTAGTCCTGCCTACTGTGCTAGACGGCACAATGAACACTCCAGGTGATTCTCAAGTTATTTTAAATGTACGCTATCTAATAAAAAATATTATCTAGTGCTTATGATGGTAGGTGGTAACATAAGTCTTGTCATAGATGTTTGATCCAGCTTTAAGAATTATGATGAATATAATCCAATCTTGCAGCATCGAGACCTATGGATAGTCATGTTTGGTTCGATAGTATATTTTAATATATGTTTGTTTTATGGAAACAGGGAATTTCCACAGACCGTATTCTTGATTTATGTCGATTATTAGTTGTGAATGTGGAGACATGCCATTTGACCAACTATTCTTTATCCCATGAGGTAAGAAAATCAGTAGTTCAGAAGCTCATTAAATAATGGGATTGTTTGACAGGCTGGTGGATTGCAATTGACTGGTTTTGTTCAAGATATCATGTGGTATGACCCTACTTGCATTAAAAACACAGGTGTTCGTGTCAAGATAGAAATAGCCATGTACAGTGAAACTAGTTCTATTATTAGTTTGTAAAGCTTAAGTGTGACCATGGAAACATTGGCCATCTTAGTTTTCTTGAAGTATCCATGACTTGGTAAAAACTTGAATTATACCAAGTTCGTGGCAACAGGTTGAGGGATTCATTAGATGTTGCAACCTTGAAGCCTTGTGCCCTTACTATTGTAGAAGGTAACCAATAACTCTGCTCCCCCATCTGAAATTTCGTCTTTCCTTTCTTTAAAATATAAATGTTTTTATCTTGAAAAGGGGTCAGAAATAATGTTAAATCATAATATTAGAAAATTTTTCTCTTGTTTCTTGAATTGATCTAAATTTAATTTCTACTTGCATACGTGCTTCAAATATATATGCAAAGAAAAATATGCATTGTTTATACTCAAAGTTTGCATAATACTCTATATATGATTTTCATTTATTTTTCCTTTGTAGAGGACTACACTTAAGAGTATGCAGTTGCACACATTAGAAGATTACTGGACATTGTTGCCTGTACAACATGCTTTGGTTCTTCAGGAAAGCAAGGGGAACCTCGGTCTGGGCAGGGAGGTGGAAAAGAATCATCTCACTCAATGATAGAGAATGTGGCTGAACAAAACAACGATGTTTCTCTAAAGAAATCTTACCTAGCAATAAAGAAAGAAAATAAGAAAACAAGGATGGAAAATACAATAAACCAGAGACCTTTCAAAAAGTTGAAGGTAAGGTTGAGGCTAGTGAAAAAGAAAATGATGGAGAGGAGAACTCAAACCAACATTCTTCTAAGGGTGAAGGAAGAAAGAAATCCTCGAAAGAGGGGAAATCTGAGGCCATTGCAGCTATGGCTGCTGCCAAAGAGGCCACAGATAAAGGGGATATGACAGGAATGTGTCCTCCCTCTAAACTTGGCCAGTTCTATGAATTCTTCTCGTTCTCACATCTCTTGCCTCCTATCCAATGTTAGTATACCGTTCCCTGCAATTTTTTATAATTTGAAAGTAGTAGTTTTCAATCTTGTGTATAATAGAAATATTACGAGAATGCATATATCCCATACAAATATGGATATGATGTTGAAAGATTTTCCATGTACTCTTCAAGCCATCAAACTATGGTTCTTTATTTGATTGTAATGCAAAGATTCCAGAAAATTTTGAACTGTGAAGCATGGAAAACAATGTGCACATTGCCAAATTTAATTTGTTGATTTTCTTTGGAGCTTATGAGTTAGAACTTTGAAGGGAAAAAAAAGTGAATTACGAATAGTATTTTAGTGACTAATGACATTGGGATGTACAGTCATAAGGAAGTCCACAAGGCAATCTGTTGAAGACAAACGTCTTGGAGATTTTTTTTTCTATAGACGTGAGCGCTTCTTATCCAATCCTGCACTAATTTTGAGCTTCACCTCCATAATGGCTAGGAGCTGAATTGTTTCTTCTGTAGATTTCTTATATTTGTCATGCCATTTCCCCTGATATACATGTGAAGCTCTGCAATGGAAAGTTGGTGACTGTAACAACATCCACCAATGGTTTTTATAGTGTTGGAAAGTAGCTTGTTCAAAGTCATGCACTTGTCAACTTGCTACAGCAGTTGAGTAGGGCTTTTGCAAATTTCTATAGAGGTGAGCACTTCTTATCCAATCCTGCACTAATTTTGAGCTTCACCTCCATAATGGCTAGGAACTAAATTGTTTCTTCTGTATATTTCTTATATTTCTCATGCCATTTCCCCTGAGGTGAAGCTTTGCAATGGAAATTTGGTGATTGTAACAGCACCCACCAAAGGTTTTTATAGTGTTGGAAAGCAGCTTGTTCAAAGTCATGCACTTGTTAACTTGCTACAGAAGTTGAGCATGGCTTTTGCAAATGTGAGTATCTTTAAGGTCCAAACTATACTTCTATTGCACCTTATATTATTTAATTGCTTACAAGATGCCTTCTCTCATGTTTAAGAAATTGACATCAGTGTTTAATGTTTGGGCATCGGACTTCTCTTTGTGGGATCGTTCTTATGAATGTTTTAACTTCCTTCTAGCTATTAAGGATATAAGAAATTATAATGATTTCGGATTTTGAAATAGTTTTTTGTGTTGATAAAAATTGAGGCTTGGACATATTTGTTGTAGACGCTTTCTTCATGGGCTACATCAAGTGCTGAAGAGGTTTCTTCAATTGGACCAGGCATTCGCTTTTTTCAACTTTATGTAATTTTATCATTTCCACCCATATGATTGTCTTCCGATGTTTTCTAAGATGTAATTGAGTTAATATCCATCCAATTGTATTATAGGCTACTAAACCAATGGTAAGATTAGTTATTTTAGATTTGATGACAGGACTAGATAGACACGTGGGATAAATCTTATATTCAGAGTATAATCCTCTTTAACGTTATGAGTTTGTACCCATGTTTTAACACTTTCTCAGCTCTCAATAAAAATCAGAACATTGTGGAATTCTTTTAGGATCAAAAGCGACGCTAGGGTTAGAAGAAGAATTTATCACCTATAATGTATCAAACTTAAAATAAGTCAGAAGCCTCCATTTTATCTGGGATTCCTCTTTGTTCATCCCTTGTCTGACACTGAGGTATCTAATTTTCTGAAAAGTCTCATTGTGATATCCACTCATACATGCTAGACAGTAAGGCACACCTCTGTGTTGAGATTCAATTCTGGATCCATAATTGTTTTTGACTTCTATTGATTTTTCTTTGTCAAAAATGTAGATTCGCATTGCCTCGAATTATGCTTCTGCTTCCCCTCAAAAGAGACCATCTATGAAGGAGGTATTGCATTTTCTAGAAAAAATGCCATCATCCACAACCGATTAACCAATTCTTTATTCCTATGTAGCATCCTTGCTTTGACATAAGTTGGACAAAGATGAGGACTTACACTTAATTGCCTCGAATTATGCTTCTGCTTCCCCTCAAAAGAGACCATCAATGAAGGAGGTATTGCATTTTCTAGAAAAAATGCCATCATCCACAACCGATTAACCAATTCTTTCTTCCTATGTAGCATCCTTGCTTTGACATAAGTTGGACAAAGATGAGGACTTACACCCACATTCCGTATTCAACAGCTCTACTTAGAAATTGACATAACTGATATAGACACCTCTATGATTGGGACTCAGATAAACTCTGCTATTAACACAGCTGCTTATGAAATCTCCAGTCTTCTTAAAAATTTCAATATTTTTACAGTTGAGGATTGTAGCAAAACTCAGGGATCAAACTTAACTCCATGCTTATGAGGCATCTGCGTTCTCACAGTTTACTTGTAGCTTATTCTCAGTTTTAATGGGAAGGTGAGATATGGTGTATTATTGTTGCAGTGGAAGGGGATGGATTTTAATTGCTGGTTGGACCAAAAGAAATTGATGCAAATCAATATTGAAAATTAGATTTATTGGTTCAGCTATAGTTTTCATATACAAAGAAGAAACTGCTCCTTTTTCAGGTTAGAATATTTATATATACATGTTCATCTCAGCAACAAATGATAATTTATCAAAACCATGAGAATGCTACACAACTTCCTTCATAAGCCTTCTTAGGAAGACCATGAAATAAGAGAAGTGACCCTATGCTTGTATTTGTATCTTATTCTACATAACATCTTCTTACTTAGCTGGAGAACAATTTGCTACAGTATTTATATAAGTTTCTATGGATTGTTTCTGCTGTTATATATTGAACAGTTCCATTATACCATATTACTGGATTCTGTATAGTCTATCCCTGTTTTCTCTTCTTTAGAATATATATCAACCCTTTTATTTTGTTTCAAGGATATGTTGTAGTTTATTTCATTTCTCTTTTATCTTTAAGATGGATATTTATCTTTTTTATCACCACGTTCTCTGTCGTTCATTTAAATTGGATATTTGTCATTTTGTTCACTGGGTTCTCTTTATTTTGTTATAACTAGTTATTGATAATTTTTCTCATTGAGTTCCCTGAGGTCGAGTATAATGCTTTCCTGGCTTATCAAAGAGTATTGATTCCTTTTCAATTTCAGCATTCTGGATAACCAAATCTAGTTCTCTGAAATCATTACAAAAGGGAGTCCATTATCATGTAGGGTTTGAATTGTTATTCTCCTCTTGTTGTATGCTAATCTTGATCATCTTGTTCAGCTTCTAAGGTTCTTAGTGGCTTATCCTTTTCAGATCCTTTGACTAACACTATATCTCTCTAATCTTGCAAGATGGTCATCAAACTCTCCCTTTTACCTACCATGGTTGGCCAGGATTAAAATTGCAAAGGGAGTAGCCAGAGGCCTGGCTTATTTACATGAAAGGAAGTTTGTTCATGCAAATATTAAGCCAAGCAACATCCTTTTGGGCTTTGACATGTAGCCATACATAGCAGATTTTGGGCTAGAAAAACTACTGGATACTGCCAATGTCAAGTATAGTAGCTCTGCTATCCACCTAAGGAACCTTGAAGGTATATTTTTAGGGAGCAAACACTCGGCTCCCGCGATAGCCTACAAAGAACGTTTTAATTTAAAAGAGAATTATCATGGTAAATTGGTATAAGAATATTAGTAGAAAAAATCACCTAGTTATAAGCCTAAATATTGGCAAAGGCTAATTCTTCATGTGGCATAATCAATTAGTCATGTTATCTTGCTACATGATGCAAAAAAATGACCCATGGACCCTAATACTTTTTAGGGTTCTTTTTCAATTCAATAGGCTTTTCTTCTTCTTCTTCTTCCTGAGATGGGAAAGGTAATGACTCAAAAATGACTCTAAACTTACTAGATAACCAAATTCTCAACATACCTTGCAATTTCCACACTAGCCACTTATGGATTTTCAAACATCAATGTTTAGATAATAAATAATGGATGGGTGTAAAAAAAACATAAACATTAACACCAAAAATAATAATAATCACATGAACCTATTCAGAAAGCGGAAACACATAAGATATCATCTTCACATTTGATACTTTGGAGAAAGGCAATCTTGAGTACCACGATCAAATAAAGAAACACCAGACTACGCGAGAAGTGAGTGTTAATTTTTAAAATTTTGATATAAAGGTTGGTTTTCAAGAGAAATTGCAATTAACAATGTGCAAATTACTGAATAAATAATTACCAATTAAACTTTTAAGTCACGTTTTAATGGGTTATATGCTTAACATTCTAGGATTTCAATGCATATTTGTTACACCTCTATTATAGACCAAGACAAATGTAACAAATCAATGTACACTAGTGGATCAATATGATTGTTTTCACATAAGGCTTGATCATTAAAAGGACATTAAGGTTTGTACCTTTTGGGACAATTGCTAGTATAGTCAACATCAGAGAAAATACAAACGACCCAGAACATGAGAGAAAATACAAATGACCTAGATCCATTAAAACCTTGAAAGTTTGTTCATGAACTCTCCGAATTTGGTATAAAATGTGTACTGTATTTGAAACTTCAATTTGCCATTAAATTAATGGGACATGAATTCCCACAAAGGAGTTTAGAAATGTGCAATTAAGTTGAGCTTTCATCTTGTCATTCAATTGATGGACACTGAATATTAAATATAAGATAAATATATAGGAGTAGCATGTGAGTGTCAGTTTTATAAAGAAGATTCTTTTTATTATTAATAAAAATATAGATAGTTAGTTTCATTTTAAAGGGTTATAAATATGAGCTATAAATACAAGACTTAAAAGGTTGTAAATATTTAAAGTGTTGTAAATATGAGTTACTAATTGTTTTTACTCAAAACCTGATAAATAGCAATTTAGCAATTTCTTTTTAATTGAGTGACTCAAATTCATGTTTCTTTAGGTTGAAGGTAAAGCCACTAAAGTGGAAAAATTGTGATGCCAATAATTAGAGGGATTGTCATCATGGGGTGATAAGAAATTTAATATTCCAAGAAGAGAAGGTAGTAGTAGATTCTAAATAAATTAGCAATGCAACAACATAAATGTTTGCAACAAATTTAGAGAGATCCACCTTGTTGAATAATGCACATACTACATGGATAATGGATTTCCACACTTTATGCCTTACGGCATTTTCTTTGCAACATCTGGTGCAAATGCTAGTTTATACTCATAACACTAACTGTCTTAATTTATTGGCTTTTCCTGCCAATACATACTTACATTAAATGGAAAGGTGAATCTACTGACATGTGCTTGAAGTCCTACACCGACTCTTACGATATATTAACAACAATAAATTCTCAAATTTGATACGATGTAAGGAGAATATTTTTTTTGCATCAATCCTCACCTATAATATTTTCAACATGATGTATTTCAAAAAAATATCCCTAAGACCTCATACACATGAATGTATACGTGGTCTCTTACACAGTCTATAATTTATAAAGTTTGACAAACCACTACCAATATTCACAATATTTTATATCCACACATGTATACATTAACATTCAGAATTGAATCATAACTTAAAGGTATACAGCAATAATTCATCAATAATATACTAAGTCAAAATCAAACACATACACCACACAGAGTTCAGACATTCTCACCAAATATATTGTTAGAAATTCACTTGGGAATAGATCAATTTAACCGCCTAACCATGAACTGAGTTCCTCAAGTTCTACCCACCACATGAGATAAGCTTGCCAATACCTTATAACATTTCCTTTAGAGGCCGACTTTTGTGGACCTCTCTATCTACTTGCTGAGGCTTTTCCATAAAATCTCGCACTTTTATGCTTTATCTAATCTTAGCATCTTTGTCAAGCTAAACAACTTAATGGATTTTTCTCTTCCATTCATTAATGGATTTTTCTCTCCCATCCATTTAATTTATCTAGAATTTCATCTAGAGTTATTATCATGAAAGAATATCCCAATCTCATTTTCTAATGACCTATTTGTTTATACTTCTTTGGAAAGAATATCATTTTCTACCTATCTCATTCCCAGTATTTACATTCCATTCATTAATTTAATAAAATATTCATTATATTTTCATGGCTTTTCCCCCATTTTTTCTATAGTAACTCACTCTCACCAAAACAAGAGTACAACAATGGAGGGATATTACAATATTCATGTTATTTTTATTTGCTTGCCAAACTCATTTTACAACTGTGGGACCCCTGTTAAGGGTTGGAAGTGGAAAAATTATGTGCATAGATATTTTTACTTAAAACAAAATATTGTCATGGGAAACTACAACCGGCAAAAGATGCAATAGAATGTTTGACACTCTAGAGAGTTATGGGAATTCAAGATAGTTTTGGAAAAGGTAATTGTTTGCCCGAATCTCCTTTCTCAGAGAGTTTATATCAAACAAAAGAAAAGTTTTGCATAAGGTGAGAGGGGAAAAGTTGGAAGCAACCTTATTCCGAAGCCTATTGGAGGAATCTGCCATGAACTAGCATCTAGTTAAGTCCTTTGTAGGATGCTTCTATAGAAAGTATCTCCTAAACACTGTTCATTCCCTCCTCCATATTACTGACACTTAACCCCTGGCTTAGCACCCGATTGGTCCATGATCTCTATTTAAAGAGCATGGAGGATCATTTGTTAGGTGACCATTCATGAGAGAATCTTATGTAAATTTTCTTTCTTTTACATTAATAAATTGCCTCAAGTGGTCGTGTTGGCTCAAGTCGTGGACTATTTCCCTCCTAACCACGTCAAGAATACTGGTGTACTGATCTGTGATATGTTTGTGAGTGGTGTTCTTTGTTGTTCTATCTAAGGAACTTACCGTGTAAATTCGGCCAGGTTATGCACTCTCAACAAGACCTAATTCAGGAATGTGGGTAGAACTGGGTGAAGAACCCTAGTCACTTTCTAAAATGTTATTTGAAACTATGCAAAATTTGAGAGCAAAAATAGCGAGTGTAAGAGCTGATAATGAATGGTTAATGATGGATCAAGAGTGAATAATGAGAAGCCCAGATGAAAGGAAAAATAAAAGGGCTTAAGCCCAAAACCATGACAATGAAAACAGATTTGAATCACATCGGTAGGTATAAGATAATGCTATTGAGATGTGTCCCATGCCAAAACCTCAAGGGGACAAGGGAACGAAGGAGGAAGAATTTGAGAATGTGTCTCAAGGAAGGGCCTCTAAACAGGTGAAGAGACAAAAGATAAAACTTCAAGGGGGATCTAAAAATATTAAACCACAAGTATTTGATGGCGAATCCAAAGGGGGGGGGTGAGCCATGGACATAAAACATTAAAAAATATTTTCAAATTTGTAACTATGAAAGAAATTTGAAATCTCACTTAGCCATTTATCATCTTCAGGGGAAAGTGACCTTACAGTGGGAGGAAGTTAAAGAAATCATTGGGATTGATGAGAAAGAAATCACGTGGGAGAGATTTCAACAAAAATTTTAAAAATAAATATCTTACAGAACGATATTATGTTGGAAAAGCTAAAGAGTTTCATGACCTTAGATTGGGGCACTTAATGATGAATGAGCATGTTGCAAAATTTACCTCCCTTTTGAAGTATGTCCCTTACATGGGAGAATAAGAGGCCAAAGTACAATGCTTTATTAGTGGCCTAAAAGCCTCTATGAAGGAGCTTCTAGAGTCTGAAAACCCCAAAATTTGGATGAGCCTATCCACAAGGCCTGAATATGTTATTAGAAATAAAAATAAAAGGAGAGAATAATAAATCATTGTAGTACACCTCCATACTATAATGTTGATTGTTATTATTTTAAACTAATTTATTTGATATGAAAGGTCGAAAATTCATAAAGTACATTGAGATATTATGTAAATAAATAAATTGTATTAACTAATAAATAACTTGTTTGAAATTACTTGGGGAATGAGATGCTTGAGTATGAGATTCTTTCTAAAGAAAGAAAAAAAAATATCACGGCTAAATGAGATTTAGATAATTATTCCATGACATAGATAATGGATAAGATTAAATGGATAAGAGATAAAAATATATTAGTCGCTTATTTGTAGAAATGTGACAAGAATGGAAAGTAATAAAGCGCGGCAGGAGAAAAGTGAACCTTAAAGGAAAATCCTAGGCAGGAGAGAAAAGCCAACCTTAAAGGAAAATCCTAGGCAACTCAAGTGGAAAACACCAGTAAAGAGGGACACGACATAAGGAAAAATCAATTATGGAAGAAAAAATATAACATACCTATTGAAAGGATCAATGAGGTTGTTGATCCTGGATTTGCTTGGAAAGCATAAGCTCGGGGGTAACTCGAGGTATAGTTGAAGTTTGCGAGGAAGAGTGTCCATTCACAAGTATTTTTCTCGTTATGATTCTTGGTTGAATATTATGCTCACTATCTTTTGTTATTGTAGTATTTTCAATGATAATCTATGTTATAAAATATCTCCTAGTGTAGTAAATTAAACGATAATTTTCGTTATAAAGTATCCAATACTGTATTAAATTAAATGATAATTTTTGTTATAAAATTTTTAGTACTGTAATAGATGAAATGATAATTTATGTTATGATATTTTCTGTACAATAATAGATTACCTGAGAATTTTTGTTATAGAATTTACAGTACAGTAGCAGATTAAATGATAATTTTTATTATAGAATTTAGAGTGTTGTAATTGAATAAATGACATCAATTTTTGATATAGAATTGCAGTACTGAAGTTGATTATAGAATGGTCTCTATTCTCTATAAGTGGAAGGAAAACTTACATTATATTAAATGGGTAAATGTTAGTTGGATGTCTAGCTTTTCTGATATTGTGAAGGAGTTAACGAAAATCTCCTGCTACAAATTAGCATGTGCTATAGAAGGTAAATTTTATTAAAATATTAATGAGTGGCTAAGGAGTATATTATAATTTGTATCAAGTGGCAGCATTACTTCCAACTATAAAATATTAGTAATGGTTGTTTTAATTCTTAGTACAAAAAAGCGTGTACATAGATATAACCAGGAATTTGCAAAGTCAAATATCATTTCGAGTATATAGGAATATATCGACTAACCCATTAAATTAGAAATGAAACCAGTTATTGGGAAATCACCTAAGTAAAGAAATTGGACTCGTGAACTAGAAAATTTAACATAACTAGTGTAAATCAAATTAATTTCTTTCCAGGGCTTATAAAATATAGTTTTACCAAGTAAGAAGCTATAGAGTTATATTTGGAAGTTTGGTTCCTAAATAGAAAAGTAATGTTGAAAAGAAAACCAAGAGAAGATGAAAATAAAATAATGGAGAAATAACTTAATTGAATGAGGAAGATGTCCTCGAGTAAACAATATAAGAATATTTGTAAAACCTTATTTATCAAAGTGTTAGTTATTGATTTAAGAGTAAGAGAGAACACATAGTGAAATTATTGCTGCTATGTTGTGAACATAATTCTCTCTGGGCTTGGAGACATGTTATTCTAAGTTAAAGCCTCGAGGGTTATTTTAGTTGGTTGAGTTCCCGTTGCTAAGTACTTTGCGGGTTGGGAGGTTACAGGGTCAAATCTACTCGATGTCCTTGGGATTAGGTCCCTCTTGTTTGACCGATGGGTAGATGCCTTCGGGTTGATTTTCCTGGATTTTTCCCGTGGATGTAGTGACTGTTATCACTCCTCCAGATCTTCAAGGCTGAGGAAGAGCCCGGCTGAGGTAACCACAAACTAGTTTGTTTGCTGGGTAGCTATCCCTACCAAGCAGGAGAGGGCTCTCTCCAAAGGATCATAGCGAGGAGTGTTGGATAGCTTAGGGTTTTAGGATAGATGTAAAGTATAGGGGGTTGTTTTATATGATTTTGGTTGGGTAGTCACAAGGTTGGGTGATTTAGGTCAGAGGGACTAAGTTAGGGCGAATGAGATATGATTGCACACATTCAAAGGGGGAACGTAGGTATGAAACTTAACATTTAAAAAGTGATTTGATGAGATGGTTTAGGACTAATGAGGAGTTAGGAAGAGTATAAGAGATCTATTCTTCCTAAACTAAAGAAAAATGGACAAAGCATGATAAATTACCCAAAGCAGAACATGATCAAACATGTATTCTGCCTATCAACTTGTAAATTACCATATACCAAACATGGAATGGTTTATGAACTGATAAAACATTCGTACAAATGATCATAAAGAAGAAACAATGCTAAAAATTCATACCACATGTATCCCAAAAGAATAGTTGCAACTCATCTATTGAAAATTCCCAAAATCTCATACAATAGTCTCTGATCACTAGTATAACATCCCTACCTAATCCAACCTGTAAAATGACTAAGAAAATACATAATATAGGACAACAACCAACTCATCCTAGGCTTAGGGGTCAAATCCATGAGTGGAGGAGCAGTTGCAAAAAAGGTTGAACTGATAGCTAGAGTGTAGGGTGGTCAAAGTGACTCATATCTCAATCTAGCAAACTGATTCATTGCATGCCACATAGGCCATCTAATTGATGTATCTACCCTAGATAAAAGTAAAAACATAATAATTATATCATCTAGATTAATTACATAGGTAAAACTTGAATTTACCATAGGTAAAAGTCAATTTGGAATGAAAGAGGGAAAATTATAGAAAATTGTCAACCACGCAGTGCCCTGGTTAAACGCGCAGTGACCCTGGTCAAATGCGCAAGATCCTCTTTAATTTGAATGTTGACTGCCTTCCTAATGTCACAATATAGCCTAGAATAGCTCATTTGAAAGCCTATCCTGTCTAGTTTCCAAAAGTGCCATTAGTTTTCAAAAATGGACTTGGTTTGCCCCTTCAAAATTGCAATCTCCCAAGACTACTCAAACATGCAATGACCAGGCCAGAAAAGGGGCAGAAAGGTTATTTTTTGTAGTTTTTTACCCTTTTGGCCGACCATTTTTGCTCCAAATTATTAGAAAAAGTATAGGGTGCATGTCCTCATCATTTTGAATCCAAAAATGCTAACCATTTTCTCATTAGATTCTCCAAGAAAAAGCGCAACGTCCTAGGTGTTGCATGTTTGACCATGATGACTGTGCCAAAATTTCTTCAAAAAACATAGCAAAACATATCTTGCCAAAATTGTTCAAAAATGGCCAAACTTGGTGCGCTGATGGCTGGTTATATGTTTGAGTCATGGAGTGATGCCTCAGCAAGGATATCCAACTTCTTTTTCTCCTCTTTCTTGGTCAAGGCCTCAATTTTTGCATGAGCTCATTTGAGCTTGGCCCTTGCAATTTTGTCTCTCATAGCATAGTGCTTCACCATAATTCTTTGAATATCATTGTCCTTCTTGGCCTTGTCTAGGAGGTTCTCTAGATGATCATTTACCTTCTCAAGCCAATATTCTCGGTTTTCATTTACCATCTTGGCAAATTGCTCATTCAAGGTGAGCTGATTGGCTTGTTCTTCCTCCCTTTTCATTTCTTGCTCCAAGGCTCTCTTTAGGCCTCTAGTCCTTGGCCTTGTTCTTGGCACCTATTCATCAAGTGGCTTAACATACTACCCATATGCCTCATCAAGTAAGGCCTTTGCCTTTTTAGCCTCTCTATTTGTATTTTTGAATTGTATCTCCATGAGCTCATGTTTGACGTCAAACTGCCTATTTTCCTGCTTATAGTAGGAAATGATCCATTTGTCCCTTTGCAAGTTGAGCTCGAGCTCACCTATGAGTGCATTCTTCTCCTTGATGAAAATAGTTTTGCTTTTATTATCATCATGCTCATCTGAGTCAAATAATTGAAAATCATGCTCTATCTCATGGAGGTCTTCCTCCTACTGTTGGATTTTTGCCTCTACAACATTTTCCTTAACCTTCTGTACCTACTTTGTCGATGAAGAATCTAAGGCCCCTCCCACAATCAGTGGGGAAAACACTTTCTTATGCCCTCTATGGTAGGTATGTTCCAAGGTACCTAAACCAGCCCTTTTCAGCTTGCTACCCTCACCATGCTCAATATGCTCCTGCTCAGTGCCCTCATCTCTGCCAGGTGAATGAATAGGCTCATGAAATGGTGATGATGGAGGTGATGGTGTCAATGACTCATCAGATGAATATGAATGATGTATGGACTAAGGTGGAGGAATGCAGGTGGAGGGGTGAGAGGATTAAGGTGCATCTTGGCCATGCTGAATAGGTGGGACTGTGAAAACCTCATTGGATATGAAAGTGTCCCATGCAATGTTAAGCTGATCAAGGCAGTGTTGGACTACCATTTTGATGAGAGAATGGTGAAATATGCTATGCATTTGATGATCATGATCTTTGCTTCGGGCAATGTATGACATCTTATCAATATCCCGATAAATATAGTAGGGTAGATTAAGTATTCTGACTCTTGTAAAATGCATGAGTAACTGAATATCATAGGAATAGAGCCTAGAAAACCTTCCCTCACATGTGAAGTACTTCATGATGATTTTCATCATAGGAACATATCTGTCTAGGAGGTAAGAGAAAGGAAAAATCCTCCTTATTTCATTCTTGTGGCTAGGTTTAAGATATGGCTCATCGTAGCAATAATCCAAATCTGCCTATTTAAACCACTTTTCCCCAACATCTGGGATCCTAGGAGCAGCTGATATGATAGAAGAAGATATGGTAAAGGTGACACTAGCAAGGGTTGCTTGATTTTCATGGAGGTTAATAATGAACTGTCTGGTCAATCCAGAATGATGTTGTTGCCTTTCCACCTTCTCACAAAACTTAAAACAACCCATATTTTTGAAGCTTGTGACAGTGATGGGAGATTCCATGAGCTCTCTAGTGTTGGTTGGTTCATATCTGATGATTTTCCCTCCTTTTCTATATTGCCTCCTCTGTTGTTTTTGTCCATCACTCTGACTTGTGTGTTCTTCTTCTGCCATGATTTGTTTCTTTTAAAATCCTAGAGGAATGGTAGAATGGACTGTGGGTATGGGAAATGTGGAATGATGTGAGGATAGAGGATGAGGAGATGGTGATATGTCGAATGGGGGAGGTGATAGGGAATAGTTTTTAAGTGAGCGGGAATAGTGATGAAATCTAGGAAATGTGATTTGAAATGGTGGGAATGCTAAACTAGGGCTTGATCTTAGGAAAAACAACAAACAATTTAAACCCTATGTAGGTGAATAATGGAGGGAAGGAGTGAGTAATTTCCAGCCAACCTGATTTGCTGAAGTAAATAATGATCAACTTGGAAAATTTGTGGTAATGGAGGTTTTCTAGGGCGTTTTGGCTCCTTCCAAGCGAATGTGCAGTGACCTGGGTGTTAGTGTCAGTCTTTGCAGCCTTCCTCCAGTGATCAAACATGCTCTTACAAAGTGATTTTAAGGTGTTAAGGTCAAATTTTGTCATTTCAGTGAGTCTTCAAGCAAAATTTGGTCAGTAGGTATTAGGTCTAGGGTTTTCTTTTACTCCTGCCAAAGTTGTCCAAATGTCGGTCCATGTCACCATTCAGCTGAGTGTACCATCATTCAAAGGGTTTTCATCATCATGCCAGCTTCCAAAGGGTCATTTTACACCTTGTTCATGCTTTAGTTGTGCCTATGTAAGGTTCATTTTCCTCTCCTAGGGTTTTGAAGGTAATTTCTCTTGGATGGTAAAATCATCAGCAAGACTTGTATCATGATATTCATACACCTTCCCCTATCCTTAATGTACCTTATTAAACACATCCCATCACTGATATCCCTCCAATTCCTCATTTTCACACAAACCCTAGTTTCTTACTACAACTTGACAATTTTCTAGGCTAGGCCTATGTTTTTCCCTTTTGGACCTCTTCCCCTCACTCAATCTCTAAAATTCCACTTTTCTCTACTTCCTAACTTCCCTCCCTACATCCCAAAATTTTCTCAAGAATTTAGAAGCCCCTTATACCCTTCATTTCGCTTCATTTCGACAAATCCCTTGTTCCACACATCGGGATAGGTTTTACTTCAATGATGTTTTTGAGTAAGAAAAGATGAATTTAGGAAAACTGAGAGAGGTTTTCATCAACAATAGGCCAAGGACGAAAACGATCCTTCACTTTTTACACAGGTGTCATGGTTTTAGAGAAATGTCAAAAATATAGTTGCCTCAAGAGAATTGATGAACCTATAAAGTGACCTTGGGAAAATCAAGCTTTCTACTAGCTTGGTTGGTAAAATGACTTGCATGATGAGTCAAATGATAAATAGACACAAATATCTTTCCAATGAGCTATCATGAGCTCAATTTGGAGTTGAGAAAGACCTTCAAAAGTTGACTGCAACAGCACTCTGCCTTGAGGCAGCCTCATTTTGCACATTTTGACCAGTCTTGGTAGATGTGACTTTTGACATGGAAAATGAACCCCAAATTGAAAAATTCAAGTTGGGTTGGAAATTAGACTCAATAAGCTTTCCAAAAAGCTATCTCGCGCCCAATTTGGACACCTAGAAGGCCTCCAAAAATCTCCTGAAAAAGGCACTATGCATTGAGATGGCGCGGCGCATTAGGCAGCCCTTTGCAGTGTAAAAAATGAACTCGCGCAACGCATTGAGATGGCGCGGTGCATTGGGCTTGTTATCTCTGCTATGTTCTTTGACATTTGATGGATAAAATAGGTTGGGCAATGCTGATTTTGGTTGCAAAGGAGCTCGCAGCAGTCTATTGGATCCTTCCTCCTTCATTTTCATTATGCCCTTATAACTCCCGCCACCTCCATTTCCTCCTTCCTCTTAATCCTCCTCATTCTCCTTTAAACCCCGCTTAAGCCCTTTTTCCAGTTCCCAGGAATTTTTTGTTTTAACACTATAAAACCTGCGTAAACCCATGTTTATTTAGCTCAGGCGTTTAAAACATGAACCCGCGCCATTTTAACCCTCTGTCGCTTTTGAAATCTTAACCGTTGATCACCCCGATCTAACGGTCTCCGCGTTCTCCGCCCGCACGTTAAACCTCGTGCACTTTCCTTGTCATCTGACAATCTATCGCCAGATTAATGGTTGACGCTTCCCCCAATCGCGCGACTTGCGTGCGCGTTAACCCACGGGGGCGGTGGTTTTTGTATGCCACGTGTTACATTTCTATTGGATCGCGAGGGTGATATGGAAACTGCCCGCATCATATTAGCGGTGCGGGGAAAACCGCCTACCCGCAAAACCACTGACCCCTCGCTTGTTAATCGTCGCACTCCTTCTGCTCCCGTCAACCGTTGGATCATGTCCACCATGATCCAACGGCCATCGTTCACCCATCCTCGTTACCTCCCGATAACCCCTCCGATTCAATCTCCACCATTGATCTCTGCAATCCGACGGCTCATATTCACTCTGCCCATTTCTTCCCGATTCCTCCTGCCAACGATCCCCGCCATTCATCTGCTGGATCCAATGGTTGTTATCTATCTTTGTCTTGCTCCTCGTCCGCCATGAAGTCTCCATGCTCCCGACTTGTATCATGTTCCTGAAGGAAGAAGGAGGCCAGAATCCGGCTATGCGCAATTAAGTCTCAACTACTGCATTCAACACAGAATGGTCGAAGGATAAAAAAGAACCATCCTCGAGCAATTCAAGAATTCATCAGTGATGGAGCATGTTCCATATTATATTCCACCTGCTCAAAAAAGGATGGCAGAGCAGCAGAAAGGTTGATTTTGTTCATTAAGACATTGAGATTGTAGAAGAGGCCCATTTCAGATTGTAAATGTGGTTGGTGGTCAGTTATGACCCCTCCACACATAGCCTAGTAGAGCAATTTTGTAAACAGACTTTATATATACCCAAAAACAAGATGTAACGGGTTGATGAATGTTATTTTGATGTAAGGTTAAACTTCTGGAGACTGTAACTACTATGATACCTGCAGTGTCTGGTCTTCATTTTCTGCTAATGCAAGCTTGTTTTGTTGTTAATTTCTCACTTTCCACCTCTTCTTCTTTGTTCCAGGCTATGCCTGTTATGCATTTATTCGTGTGCTGTAGATGTTTAGCATTAGAGGGGTTGTCATGCCACCTCTGTGTTAGAATCTAGTATGTTTCATTGAATATGTATGCATGTTTCTATTGTTCTAATGCCAGAGAGTTGTCATCCTATCTGTGTATTAGGAAACAGATTTACAGACCTTTTAACTGGTTGCAGCTGGCCATCATAGGGTCCTATGCATCTGCTGGTGTGGTCAGTATTCTCCATCTTCACCTGTTCCTCAAACTATGAGTAATTGGTGGTCTAAAGCCTTGTAGTCTGGGGGTGTTCACCCATGTCTGGGGTTAAGCACGGTAGAAGTGGTTATCTAGCTTGAATATGCAGCATTTCTTTCATTCATCCACCATTTTCCAAGATTTTGTTGAGTTTGTAATGTTCCCGAGCATCTCTGATATACAACCTAGGAGACTTTCTTGGGGTGAAAACATTAATTAGCATCGTTGCTGGGGAGAGGAGAACTGAAGCTCAGCTTCCCTAGGAAAATGACACATTTCCAAGCTTTGATGATAGACAAGGTTTGGACACATATGTTGGTTGTAATCATCTATCTGGTGACTCCATTGGAGGAAGACCATCCTTTGGTGACTCCACATTGAAGTTCTAGCGCAGCTGGTGAGGTATGGTCAGAGAAATCCTTAAAAACCATCCTCTGAATCAGTGCCTGATCCTGAGAAGATCGTTCAGCAGAAGAACATATCACAATAAGGAGCACCAGGATCAGGTAAGCCTTAAAAGTTCCATGTATCTCTGTTAGTGAATATTAAATTCAGAGATTCATTAAGCTCCTTGTCATTCATTTCCCTTTCAGACCTCAATAGAAAGTAGCATCCTTGTTGTCCATCGTATTCCTCTGTTTCTGCCATTCGTTTCATTGATTCATACCACTTGGTCTACCAGTATCCTTTCATATACCCTAGCCATGGCAGGTCAGCAAGCCCTCACAAAGATAGAAAGAATAGTGGCTACTAGGTATGGACCCTTGTTCTTGCCTACCCCTTTGAATGCCATGCTTGCAGGAGATTATCAAGAATTTATGCCAAGGTTTACTGGTACACAAGGAGTATCAGCAGAAGAGCACCTCGAATCTTTTTATTGTTATGCTAATAACCTAGATATTAATGAAGAGGATGTGTGGATGAGGGTTTTTGTCCAAAGCCTATATCGGGAAGCTAGAAAATGGTTTAGAGAATTACCCCCTAGGTCTATTGCAGACATTGAGGCGCTATATGATGTGTTCTTAAAGCACTGGGGGAATAATAAAGATCTACTCTTTTATCATTTGGAATTTGGGAACTTGCAGAGAGAATATGGTGAGCTGCTATCTTATTTCAATATCAGATTCAATCATATGTACAATAGAATGCCAGCTGAAGTAAAGCCTACCCCTACCACTGCCATGCTCACTTATGCTAATGCCTTTAATTCTCAATTCTGCCTGCTGTTAAGAGAAAGAATATGTACCTCTTTTGCTGATATGCAAAATGCAGCCTTTGAGGTAAAAGCAAACATCATTGTTGCAGAAAGACTCGAAGGTGATGCTGAAGGGAGAAGACAGGGAGGTGAATCCTCATCATCCTATGAGCCTGAGATCGGTGAGTTAGCCAAGATGATAGAGTTTTTGGCCACTGAAGTTTCCAAACTAAAAGCTGAGCAGTATTCTGAGGAAGTAGGAGCTCATTGTTCCTTTTCTCTTCCAACTCCAAATCCACATAAAGGAGCAAATGAGTATTTGTATATTTTGCAAAGAAATAAAGTTACAAATGAAGATAAATGGGTGAATACCCTTTTACAAAATATAGTCATGGAAGAAGTGCAGCATGAGGAGGAGGTCCATGTTTTGGAAGGTGCTCCTTTCCTAACCAGAGCTGCATATGAAGAAGCATTATCTAGAGGCACTGCTCAACAACTTGTTGTAACTGCAGAACAACAAGCTGATCAGCAGCAATAGCCAGTAGCAGGCACCTTCATCCTCCAAGAATCTATGCTCGGTGCTAGCTCATCTTCACATGACTATGCAGATCTGCCAATTTTCTAGCCTGCTTTTGTCCCCAGTCCAGTGATTAAAAAGGGAGAGGAAAGCTCCCCATCATCTTTTGTCCCTCTGTCTGCTCAAATAACAATCCCTCAAAGTTGCCCCTTGAACACTGAGGCAGGAAATAGCTCAATGCTCAAGGCTGAGACTGATCACCTCAGTTTTGATTTTCTGAAGCCTGCTCAGGTGGCCTCTACACAGACTGAAAGGGTAGCTTATCAGATAACAGAGGTAGAGGATGCTCAGTCTTGGAACTCCTACTTGGATGAGGATTGTTTCAAGAAAAATGAAGGAGCAGATAATGTCCCTGTGTCCCCTGCACAAGAATATAGTGGTTCATCATTCATGTTAGTTGTGCAGACCACAAAAGACACAGACAAGTACACAGCAACAATGGTTATTCAGCAGGTGTACAGAAGCTCACATAAAGAACATCCAAGGAGGAGAGCACACAGAAGGGAGATGAAATTTGATCCATATCTGCCTATTAAGCTCAAATGTCCCAATCTATTTGAGGTAGAGGATCAAATAAATCATGTCTTGCTGATCTATGATGAACCGGATGATAGGCAACAATTTTGATGGCCCAGCAGATGGGCAGTTTTTGAAATTATAAGTTTTCCAGCCTTAATGTTATAATTGCGTTCTTTTAGCATAGACTTGGTTTGAATCCATGTCCAATGGATACTAGGCATAGTTTTTAGAGCTGGTTTTGCATGAAGGCATTGGTCTGCAGGTTCTTGAGACCTCACAGGGAGGATCTCATCCCCAGAAGGAGCCAGTGTTAGCTCTGCAATGTTCTTTGACATTTGATGGATAAAACAGGTTGGGCAGTGCTGATTTTGGTTTCAAAGGAGCTTGCAGTAGTCTATTGGATCCTTCATCCTTCATTTTCATTATACCCTTATAAATCCTGCCACCTCCATTTCCTCCTTCCTCTTAATCTTCCTCATTCTCCTTTAAACCCTGCCTAAGCCATATTTCAGGCTCTCAGGCATTTTTTGTTTTAACATTATAAAACTTGCGTAAACCCATGTTTATTTAGCTTGGATGTTTAAAACACGAACCCGCGCCATTTTAATCCTCTATAACTTTTGAAATCTCAGTCATTGATCACCCTGATTTAATGGTCTCCGTGTTCTCCACCTGCACGTTAAACATCGTGCACTTTCCTTGTCATCTAACCATCCATCGCCAGATCAACGATTGACGCTTCCCCTGATCGCGTGACTTGGGTGTGCGTTAACCCGCGGGGGTGGTGGTTTTCGTATGCCACGTGTTATGTTTCTATTGGATCGCGAGGGGTGATATAGAAACTGCCCGCATCTAATAAGCGGTGTGGGGAAAACCACTCACCCGTAAAATCGCCAACCCCCTGTTCGTTAATCGTCGCGCTCCTTCCGCTCTTTTCAGCCGTTGGATCATGCCCGCCATGATCCAACGGCCATCGTTCACCCATCCTCATTACCTCCCAATAACCCCTCCGATTCAATCTCCGCCATTGATCTCTGTGATCTGACGGCTCATATTCACTCCACCTATTTCTTCATGATTCCTCTCGCCA
This sequence comes from Pinus tabuliformis, assembly GCA_031772625.1. Taxonomy (NCBI): domain Eukaryota; kingdom Viridiplantae; phylum Streptophyta; class Pinopsida; order Pinales; family Pinaceae; genus Pinus; species Pinus tabuliformis. The sequence goes on from CM062816.1 coordinate 1,956,409,494, forward strand.
GTGATCCCCGCCGTTCATCTGCTGGATCCAACGATTGTTATATGTTTTGTCTTGCTCCTCGTCCACCATGAAGTCTCCATGCTCCCGACTTGTGTCATGTTCCCGAAGGAAGAAGGAGGCAAGAATCCAGCTATGCGTAGTTAAGCCTTAACTACTGCATTCAACACAGAATGGCCGAGGACAAAAAGGACCATCCTCGAGCAGTTCAAGCATTTATCAGTGATGGAGCATGTTCCATATTATATTCCACCTGCTCAGAAAAGGACGACAGAGCAACAGAATGGTCGATTTTGTTCATTAAGACACTGAGATTGCAGTAGAGGCCCATTTTAGATTGTAAATGTGGTTGTTGGTCAATTATGACCCCTCCACGCATAGCCTAGTAGAGAAATTTTGTAAACAGACTCTATATATACCCAAAGACAAGATGTAATGGGTTGATGAATGTTATTTTGATGTAAGGTTCAACTTCTGGAGACTGTAACTACTGTGATACCTGCAGTGTCCGATCTTCATTGTCAGCTCATGCAAGCTTATTTTGTTGTTAATTGCTCACTTTCCACCTCTTCTTCTTTGTTCCAAGCTGTGCCTATTATGCATTTATTCGTGTGCTATAGATGTTTAGCGTTAGAGGGGCTGTCATCCCACCTCTGTGTTAGAATCTAGTATGTTTCATTGAATATGTATGCAGGATTCTATTGTTCTAATGCCAGAGAACTGTCATCCTGTCTGTGCATTAGGAAATAGATTTACAGACCTTTTAACTGGTTTCAACCGGCCATCACAGGGTCCTGTGCATCTGCCGGTGTGGTCAGTATTCTCCATCTTCACCTGTTCCTCAAATTGTGAGTAATTGGTGGTCTAAAGCCTTGTAGTCTAGGGGTGTTCACCCATGTCTAGGGTTAAGCACAGTAGAAGTGGTTATCTGGCTTGAATATGCAGCATTTCTTTCATTCATCCACCATTTCTCTCAAATTGCTAAATTCTTCATTGCCCAAGTAAGTTAACATCCCTCCATGAAAAATGAATGAATTTCTCTTGTGCTTATGGTGATTTAGTGAGATAAAACTCAAACCCTACCTCCTTGCAATTTTTTCTCAAAAACAATTGCCTAGGGTTTGCATTTGTGTTTTTGTTGCCAAGTCCACTCCATCACTCCCTCACTCTTTGACTCCATTTATTTTCCAGTTTCATCTACTCATTCCCTAATTCCCATATTCTTAAAATTCACTAAACCCATATCCCAAACTCCCACTATCCCAAACCCTAGTTACAAATTCCTAAACCCTAATTGTTGTCCCTAAGCCTACACACTGTTCCATAAAACCCCTATTTCCCAAAAAACTTGTCAATAACATTCCCAAATCCCTCATACCCTCTCCCTCCATAGTCCCTCATACATTCTCATCCTTGGTAGCAGAAAACTAAAAATACCATAAATCTCTTCATACTCATCAAGAAAACTCACACACTAGCAAATATGGAGTCAGAGATGAGGAGACAGTCAATGATTCTTCTAGAGAAATGCATGCACCAAGGAGGCCTCACAAAAGTGGAAAACATAACCGGGAGGAGCCCACTTCGCTTGTCGAGTTGCAGCAGCAGCAAAACGAGTACTATCCCCACCCAGGGTGGAAGGAGTCTCATTTTCGTCATCATTAGAGCAAGTAGAGGACAAGGGTAAGGATTCCTTGCATGATGAGGGACCGTTAGGAGGTCAATAGGCAGATTTCATCCTCAGTCAGGATGATGACACAGATCTGGGCTCACAAAGCTCAAAGCTCAAAGAAGTCATTCGGGAGCAACAATATGACATTCATCATTTGTGTCTCAATCTGGAAAGATCCAAGTGGATAATTAACTATTTGGAGTAGAGGAACAAACAACTAGAAGATCAGTAAATCATCATGGAGCTCCAAAACATGAAGGCAAAATGGCAAGCTGCCAAGAAGAGGAAAACCAAGTTGACAACACTTGAACAAGAAATCCAAGTTGATCGTGAATATTGGCTTAAAAGGACAAACTTGCACTTGGAGAGGATGTTGGAGAAGGCAAACAATGAGAAAATTATGTTGAGGAACATGGCATACCAATAGTTGTCAATAAATATGGTGTGCCAAGCAAGAATCACAAACTTGGAAGCCAAGTTGAAGAAACGATTGAGGAGGCAAAAAGCACAAGATAAACTTCAGATCCCGGCCGAGGCTTCCTTGGCCTAGCATAGCACCTAATGGAGGACACTCAGCCCAAATTTCAAAAAATTTGGGGCACTTTTTTCATTTTTTGAATCTTTGGGCCAAAAACCAGGTTTTTTTGCCCAATGCGTTGTGCCACCTGGCGCTCGTTTTTGATGGGAGACTCCTTTTGATGAAAACTCAACATATTTGGATGTGTCATGAAAAAATATGCATGCTCAAAAATGGCTAAGAAATTTTGACAGGTTTTGGGCTTCCAAAAAGGTCAAAAACACCCCAAAAATGACCTTTCTGCCCCTTTTTTGACACACAGGAAGCAGTCTTGGGAAAACTCAGTTTTGGAGGGGAAAATGGAGGCCAAATTCAAAAATTCCACTTTTGTAAGAATGTAGATAGGCAGGCCTTTCCAACAATCCCACTTGGAGAAAATTTGGACACTAGGAAGGCCTCCGAAACTAGCTGCAAAAAGGCACTACGCATAGAGAAATCAGCGCAACGCATTGGAGGAATTTTGCTCAGTTTGACCAAAAATACTCTGTTTTTCGCCTAGTTTCTTGACAGTTTGACTTTTCTTCTTCTAAATGTCAAACTCATGATGTAATTTAATATGAATTGATGGATTTTGATGTAATTATGCTACATTTTCACTCTTAGAGGTAGATTCATCCATCAAAAGGTAGTTTGCAACTCAATGAATCAGTTTCCTAGGTTTTAGAGGCAAGCTGTTCCACTGCCTACTTTTTAGTTCTCAGCTTAGATTTTGTTGGAATAGCTCCTAATCTTATGAGCTCGACCCCTAGTGGCTAGGATGAGTTGTTGGTTGCCTATATCTTGTAATTTTTCAGTCATTATCATGGTTGGACTTTTGGGAAATCTTGGAGCTTCATTGTATACTCAATTCAGCAGTTTGGCTAAGGAATAGACCAGTGGTTTGCAGCGCTTTATGGGATTCATGTGGCATCTTGCTTTGGTATTGTGTTTTATTCTGTAATTGTAAGTCTACATGTGTTTTATGTATGCCATTATCTCTCTTTATTTCATCTTAACTAAATCAAACAAGGATAAAGGTAGAATACATTGAAAGTGCAGTGCTCTACCTAGGGTTTGCTTAGTTATCTATGTTTTCAGCTATTTGAAGAGGATCCTTGATTTTTTCATGCCCTCTCCAACTCCTCACCTGTCTAAAATCTCTCCATATCACTCAATTTGAAGTACCAAATCACTTGCCTACCTTACTCCATAGAGATCTCTGCAAAATTGAGCCTCATTCCCCAGACATAAATCTGCCTTTCACATTTGAGCCAACAAAACATCATTAAATTCAATCAAACACCTCTGTACACATACCTAGCCTAAAATCAATCCTCACATCAGTCATCTGAAGCTTTCATTGGCCATCTTTTCTGAGATTGACAAGGAGAGAGCCCTCTCCCGACCTGGTAGGGCTAGCTACCAGGTTAAGCGTGGTTTGATGTTACCCTAGATCCTACCTTTCTCAGCCTGAGGTAGATGTAGACCCTAACATAGTGGCAACTATACTGGGGAAGAAAAATTTGTTTGTTATTGTTGTTTTGCTTTGTAGAATACAGACAGAGCCTGAAGTTAGCCAAGTAGCCTTCGAAATGCTCTTGCTTTACATTGACAAAAGTAAATGAATGTTGCTTCAGTCAATCTCCGGTCTAGTTTATGAATTGAACATCTGGTTTCCTCAGTAAAATGTAATCAAGTTCAGATCTGATTGTTGATGGTGGACAATGATCAGACACCGCAAGGCTGAAATCATTCACCTGACGACTCTAAATCAGTTTTGACATCAGATCCAAGGACTCCACTGGAGGATGAACTTGACCAGCAAAAACATGAAATGACAATATGGAAAGATCAGGTACTTAAGTTGGAATTTCATCCAAGACATTTTGTTCTTTTTCATAAATTATTTCTTCTCTTTTCCTGAGAATGTCAAGAAGGCTTTGTAAAGTATATTGTATATGCGAAGAGATCCTCAGCGTGCATTTGATTCCTTCCTTTCAGATTGTGAATACCAAAGATTTTCATGCCTTTGAGCTTGATCAAGAGCCTTCTTCTGAGTCTTGTGATGACCGTCTTCAAACTAATGAACCTCAAGAGACCAATACTAATTCTGCAACATTTGTACATACCCCTATACCTTGTAAAATTCCAGATCGATACAAGCCTCTGATTTTACCTCCTATATCCCATGCTTTCCTTAAAAATCATGATCTATATCTACCAAGATTTGATGGTGAACGTGACAACATCACTACTGAGAGACATGTTCTGAATTTTGAGTCGTTTCTCGACCTTTTTGAAGTCGATGAAGAGGATGTCAGAATTAGGCTTTTTGCTCTTTCCTTGCAAGGCAAAGTCAAGAGTTAGTTCAAAATCCTGCCTGATGCGAGAATCTCAGATTTCCAGCAATTCGTCAAAGTTTTCCTTGATAGGTGGGTGGTCAGACAGAACCCTTTCTTGATAATGGAAGAGTATAACCAGCTAAAAAGATTACTAGGGGAGACAGTACAACAGTTTTCTGCCAGATTTAACAAAGTTTATTATTGGATGCCAGTTAAGATAATACCTCCTCTTGGATCCACCCTCTTGCACTACCCAAGTGCATTTGATCCGGAAATGGAGTTTCAGCTGAGAGAAAGGAATTTTGCAACACTTGAAGAGATGCATAATAGTGTAGTAGATGTAGAAGCTCATTTGTTGATTCGAAGGGCAAAGTTGAAGGAAGAAGAGATGAAAAACATGGGTCCGGATGAATCAACATCTCTAGAGGTAAAGCTTGACATTTTGGTAAGTGCAGTGGAAGAGATGATGCAAAGGATCATCACAAGGAATGAGTATAATATTCAAGCCCATGGCTCGCTAATTGAAGAAGAACAAGTTGTTGATCCAAAACATCTTCTTTCTTATCCCAGTTGTCATAGATCTGATAATGATTGTTTTGTAGATCATCTTGGAGAATATAGATCTGTTGATATGACATGTATGCTTGATGATATGTTTTATACTAATGATTTGCCTCATTTTGATCAGTATGATGATGATTATGTTCTCCAAACAGAAGCTACTCTTGCAGACAAATCAGCAGCTAGTTTGTGGAAGGAGGAAGTTCACTTTTAGCAGCTCGAATACAGTGATCAACCAATGCATATCAGCTATGACAATGAGGAGGAAAGTGTAGCAAATTTTGAAGTAACTGAAGGATCTTTGCCTTTTTGTTTTGCTTCATTTTATTTCATCAGAGACAACATTCATGCAATCAGAACTCAACTATCGACAAGTCTTGATCTGAACCTTTTTTAGGGCAATGAAAACCTTGTACAAGACTTCTCATATCCAGACTTGCAGCCCCCAAATGCCATGGATCAAGTTTTAGATGAGGACTTGGAAGCTGGCACATACAATCATATGATGCAAGATGATTTCGTACCTTTCTATTTTGAATCATTTCAGTTGGGAAAATTGCATAGTATTGTAGAGCTGTAACAAGGGTCTTTTTCACCTCTAGTTATCTCACATTACAAGTCAATCCGGGAGCGTTTTGTTATTGTAAAGGGTATCTCAATTTGAGGCTATTTGTCAGAGTAATGCTTAGTAGTATAGGTCTAAGAAATACAAGAGTAAACGGATGCTAAGCTATGGCTAAATTACTTTTGCATAAAGAAATCACACGTGGCAACTTTATCAGTCAAGGGTATGGAAATAGTAACCCATCCCTCTAGAAACTGATGAAGGAAAAGGAATTAGAGTATGGATCATGGATCTGGGAGCATAATAGTGTCTGTTGTGTCTCACGACAGCCTTGATCCTCCTCCCACACCAAACCAATGAATGCAAGTAAAAAGGAACAGCAAGAAAGCAGAATGGAACGGCAATTCAAAAATGGAACAACAGTAAAAGGAACGGCAGTAAAGAAACTAAATCTCGCGAGTTCAACACTCCCAATTCTTGGCATCAACTTACATACAAAGAAAGAGCAATCTTTTGTACAAGTAGACAGCTTAATCAAATGGAACAGCAAACCACCATAAACAGGAAACGTCAATCATATGTACACATAATCTGAAATGATCACCAGTAGTCCACACACAACATTAATTCCATCTTCTTATGATCGTCACTCCAACCATATGTAGCTAAAACATTCCACTTATAAATTCTGTAACAGAAGTGAACAACTCAGAACAATGTTATGTGATCAATTCTGGAAATATGATGTAAACTTGTAACAAAGATTTACAAAAGGAAAAATACTGATAAACAAGTATGGAACAGCATGTAAGTATATCAGATTATTAAGAACAATAAACAAACCACACAAAGCCAAACTGTAATGATACAATCAGCCAGTGTCCGTTGGAGCCGGGCCCTTAGCTTCCAATGGCACACTGTCGTAACTTACTTCAGATGCAGGGAGAAAGTAACACCAAATATATTATATTAACGCATCAATGATAGTACAGCAAAACTAAGTCTCAAAGAGACTCGATAGTCTGAGTTTAACCAACTGTGAAGTCTGTAAACAAAAAGTAAAGATACAAGATAATCAAAAGTCCCTGAAGTCTTCGATGCTGCCCCTTTTTATACAAGTAATGGCGGAGTTAACTAAACAACAAAATAATTGAAAGTAACGATCCCTGAGGATCAAAGATCCTGAGGGATCTGTTAAACTGTTAACTCCTCTCTTTTCTCTGCCTAGCCTTCCGAACTGACAGTCCTTCATCTCGTCCCAGATTGATCTGCCTTGATTCACTCGCCCTGGTCTGGATTTTATTTGGTTTTGGAGGGACAGTCGTTATCTCCTCATGGAACTCTCGTTTTGCACCGCGCCTTCCTACTTTTGTCTTTTCCTGCATAGAGAAGATAACTATTAGTGATTGGGTCATTCGTGCTCATTCTCATTACATTCTCCTTATTTTATAACAAAGAAAAGGTTACAACTATTGCTTGAAACACCACTAAGTTATTCGTTAAAACATACCTTTCCAATGCTCTACACACCCCCCGGCTTACTCTGTTTCATGGCCTCATGAAAACGTTATAATTAACATGGAGAGCGGTAAGAGAATAGGCGGGAGAGGGCACCTCGTGAGGAGGTCTGCAACCATGGTGAGCAACCAGATTATCAAAGAATTGATTCAATTGATCTGCAGGCATATTATACAAGGCCTGGTACCTAGGTGCAGGGTGCCAAATAATTGGGCTACGGAACCGGTATCCTAACCAAGACGGCCCAGCTTGCAGAATGCGCTGGCCATAAAGGCTCAACCGTTCAGCAGCCAGCTCAAAATTCTCGTATTTGAATGGCTCCCTGAGCTGGATGCTTGGGGTAGAAATCCGATAGCGGAATTTGGCAGCATCCAGGGTAGAATCCTTAATAGCCAGAAAGTATTCCAAGCTATTTCGGATCAAATCCTCATGCATGGGTCCTAGCAGTTCTATGACGCCCGGGGTTCTCATAAGGCTTTTGTGTGATTGCCATAGGTGAACTGGGTCTCTAGGCTCGGCCCTGACCCATAGATCTAGGCTGTTCTCCTGCCTCTGAAAGGCATTGTAAGCCCTGAGCCACTTTAACTGATTGACCCCAAATGAAACAAAGGCTTGTAGCTGTATATCTCCCACGAAAGGGCCAGGGTTTAAATCAGTTTCCTGCTCAAGCACCATATTGTGCAAATAAAATTCACATAGTAACCGTTGGACCTTAACCCCATAATGTTTGCAACAATCAATAAAATCATTAACAGTATTAATCTGAATAGGGGCACCTGCCCTGACAGCTTTTATTTTCAATCTTAAGTATCTTTCAAGGAGAAATAAAGCATAATTCTTTGCAGGGGCCCTGCAAGTCAAAACATCATTATACAACGAACATACAGTGTCCAATTGTTTAATAACAGCATCTAGTCGACGTGTTACCTTGGCAACCTTTTCCTGTTCCTTCTGCCATCCTTCAAAGGCCTCACTCTCTGATTGACTCATGTTCCGCAGTTGTTGCTGCAGTTCTTCATGTTTTTCCCGAGGGATCATTTGTTCCTTTAACTGGTCAGCCTCCTGTCGGGCTTGCTTCATCTCGTGGTGCAAGGCCTTGGTTTTTGGATCCTTTTTCCATGATTTCTCAGAGGCAGGGAGTTTTACCTGGACCTTCACGTTTCGCTGCCTGGAATTCGTATCCCGAATTATCCCTAAAGGTGGTGCCTCAGTTTGGACTGCTTTGTTTTCCCTTTCTTTCTTAACATGAATAAAGGGGTACGATGGCCCCTCTGTAAATGGAATGTCGTCTTGCGGCTCGGTTTTGATTGGAACGGCAGTTGGTCCCAATGGGCTATTTGGAACAGCAGTCTGTTCCTCAGCGTCAATAGGAACGACATTCTGATGTTCCATATCAGATGGAACGGCATTTTGTTCCTCAGTGCTGGTTGGAACAGTCGTAGGTCTATCAGCGGAGTATTGACCTACGAGACGCCTATAAGCCCCTTGCCTTCTCATCTGACAGGACCCTGCTGCATTTGTCCTTCTTTTTCTCCTTATGGTCCTTCTTATTCTCAGACTGGCTTTCAAACTTCGAATTTTCTGCCGAAGCTGGGCTATAATATTCAGCAGTCGCTGCTGTTTCTTCCTCAATTTCTTAATTTCTCTTGCCTCGGCAGTGGGCGCATGAGTGGCCCTCAATTCTGCTCCTCTTTCATCGAGGGTTTCTTCTGGCATTCTGGGAACGAACTGTTCCCGACAAGCATTTTCATTCTCCACGTCATCAGCAGGTGGGCTTTCTTCTGGTGTCTTGGGAATGGATTGTTCCCGGTTGGTATTTACATTTTCTTTGTCAACAACAGGGAGGTTTTCTCCTCCTGCCATTTCTTCATGCAATTCTTCATGCGTCTCTTCCCCAAAGGGTCCTTCAGGAGGGTCTGCTGGACTAGAAGGTGAAGCATAATCTCCCAGGCTGGCCAAGATGGTGGCCAGCTCTTCTTCCTCCACGGGGACCTGTGGAGGGCTATCCCCCAATTGTTCCATCTCCTCCTCCTGAATTGGCTGCTCAGTGGCTGCCTCCGGATAGTCGGCCTCGGCCTCAGAGTCAGAATGTTCATTTCCTTCCTCGGCTTCTGCTTCGTTCTCAATTTGTTCCACATTTTCCCTCAAGGGTTCCTGTTCTAGCACTGGTGGCTCATCTGTTATTTCGATCGGCTGGTCAATGCTTAGCTGGATTTTCTCCAGCCTGCCTTTTATTCTTGCCAACCGAGCTGACTTCCTAGGCCTCTCGGGCTGTTCAGGTGTGCTGGCCACCTGTTCTTCCACCACCACCTTTCTGCGTTTTTCAGATTGTTCTGGCGTGCCAGAGGAATGCCTACGTTTCGAGGCAGCACGCTCTTCTGTGGCCAGTTCCTTATGTTTTTCTGCATGTCCAGATGCTCTAGAGGAACGTTTTCGTTTTACTTACTCCGTGCGTTTCTTGGGTTGCTCGGGTGTATCCAAGGGATGCTTGGGTTTTGGTGATTCTCTGGGCTCCTTGGGTGCTTCAGAGGTACTAGCAGGATGCTTAGCCTTTGGGGATGGTGATGCCACTCCTCCTCCAATTGCTGTAATAAGCTCCCCCCATCTACTCTGCTGCTCAGTGAGACTGTAGCTCACTATCGGGTGGATCAACCCATGGTGGCTAACCACTGCGTCTTCATCGTGTGCCTTTTTCAGGCTCCGAGAGGCATCATGCAGTAATGAATTTAACAATGCAGGGAGATTCACAGAACATTTTCCTTTTAACACAGCCAGGAGCTTAAGGTGACGCGGTCTTACCACATCTTTTCGCCCCTCGCAGGTGATGTAGCTCTGCACCACCTTTGCCAATTCGCTCAAGGGTTCTCCTAGCGTTGTCGGCAGCACTCCTTTTCCCTTCACTGTTAGATTCTGTCCTTCGTCTTGGAAAATTTCTATGATCTTTTGCAACCTCTCTTTCTTTATCGTCCATATTGGTCCTGAGGCTGGTAATCCTGTTACTTCCGCGATTATTTCCTTCGTGACCATTATCTGCTTCCCACCCACTACGGAATGTTCTTCCTGCAAATTCTGCAGGAATTCCATGGCCACAGTTTCATTTGATTCACGCAGGCGGCTAAAATAAGTTAGCCACCCTGCCCTTTCTAGGATCTCCCGAGTAGCTTCGGAGACTACTAGCTCACTAGGCTCGCTTCTGATAGACTTGCCTCCCATGGTTCTATTTCGGGATCCTAGATGGAACAGTAATTACCTGTCGCAAAGAACGTAATCGCAGCAAGAAAAAAAACACAGAGCATGCATGAAAATTGATTGTAAATAACAACTTTTTGCAAAAATAGCATTGTCATGCCGTTAACCCATACCGTACCTTCGTACCTATCATTTCCGAATGATGAGCTAACACGTGGCCGGCGGAGTAATGAGGTCACCTCCCCCCTCGCAATATGATAGGCTGTCCCAGCCGTCAAATGGAGGAGGAGCCGTCGTCCCGTCACCAAGTCATAAAGGAACAGCATATAGAGTTTTGCCATGTTTCAGATTAGACAAAGAAATACTGAGATCGAGGCAAAAGGTAGATCGCGTTTTGCATAAGCCTGCGTGATGTGATGCAACACAGGAGGATAGGACGTCTGGCACTCATATAAGGTCTGAGGTAGTCATAGTCAATACCTTTGCCATGATTGGTGGTGATAGATATTCATGCGACATATCCATCAAAGTGTAAGATATAATTATTACGAGGATAGAAAGAAGTATTTGATATGATCCAAATTGGTGTATATATTACGACTCCGATACCATTAACAGAGCTCTGCTGCCGACAGGTGTTCATAACCTTGGCAGAGTTGTTTATTTCACCCTGGAACCATGGTCCTTTGTGTATTTTTGAAGAGCAATTCTTGTCAAAATGCAGGCCATCGTGCTGGCTTGGTAACCAAATAACCATGATTCCATTCACCAGAGAGGCGCGAAACGTGGGCAGGCCGGCTCGTAATGAGACCCCCTATTCCAAGGTTTGTTTATGTAGTGAACTCGTTGGACCATATCCCTGGTGTGGTGGCCATGATGGGAATGCCACTTCGCTTCCAATCTTATGATCATAGTAGGCTGGTTCTTTAATGAAACCCCCTATCCTGCATTTGACAAATAATTTCTTTTTATTTTGCTTTTGCCCCTTTTTTTTTTTGAAACAGACTTTTCTCTTATGTAATTACACATAAGGGTGGTTCAGCCCTCCTTAAGAGTGGGAATGGCGGAAGAAGTCTTGTCATCCCAATAGGAAGATATAAATCTTCTGTTCTTATTTCCAAGTAATAATAGATAAAATTGTAGGAACTCAACATGATGAAATTTTCCAACAAGGCAGAGGAGGTGAGATCATGACAGCAAAAATGACGAGTGTGTGGATCCTTCCTTTGTTGTTGCGTCAATACCAGGGCTGTTAAAGATAGCGATTTATGATATGCTGATCTCGATATATCCTGACTTTTATATTCATTGCATAAATGTATAGCTGCTACTTATGGCCTTGGAAAGAGGATGGACAACACATCCTTTATATGAAAGGGACAAGAGCATACTACTCCTTTTTGAAAGGGAGGGTGAGGAGGAGTTCATCTAATGCATTGCCTTAAAAAAAAAAGGCAGCAAAAGCACACAAATGCTGTTTCCTTTGAAAAAGGAACAGCCAAAAATACTCAAGTGCTGTTCCTTTTGAAAAGGAACAGCAAAAACACACAAGTGCTGTTCCTTTTCAAGTGCTGTTCCTTTTCAAAAGGAACAGCAAAAACCCAAAAGTGTTGTTCCTTTTGAAAAGGAACAGCAAAACACACAAGTGTTGTTCCTTTTGAAAAGGAACAGCAAAAACACACAAGTGCTGTTCCTTTTGAAAAGGAACAGCAAAACACACAAGTGCTGTTCCTTTTGAAAAGGAACAGCAAAAACACTCAAGTGCTGTTCCTTTTGAAAAGGAACAGCAAAAACACACAAGTGCTGTTCCTTTTGAAAAGGAACAGCAAAAACACACAAGTGCTGTTCCTTTTGAAAAGGAACAGCAAAAACCCACAAGTGCTGTTCCTTTTGAAAAGGAACAACAAAAACCCACAAGTGCTGTTCCTTTTCAAAAGGAACAGCAAAAACACACAAGTGCTGTTCCTTTTGAAAAGGAACAGCAAAAACACACAAGTGCTGTTCCTTTTGAAAAGGAACAGCAAAAACCCAAAAGTGTTGTTCCTTTTGAAAAGGAACAGCAAAACACACAAGTGTTGTTCCTTTTGAAAAGGAACAGCAAAAACACACAAGTGCTGTTCCTTTTGAAAAGGAACAACAAAAACACACAAGTGCTGTTCCTTTTGAAAAGGAACAGCAAAAACACTCAAGTGCTGTTCCTTTTGAAAAGGAACAGCACGCACAAATACTAAAAACATATATACAAAATTTACAATCTTATATACAAGATGTGGTAATAAAAGATGAATTTCTTACTGATCTATAGGTGAGGAAGTTTTTGCTTCCTCGCCCATAATCTCAATGTTAGTATCTTGGCGTAGCTGCTGACAAAAAGATTCCCGAGTGAGCGGTTTGCGATACAGACGAACTCGGTGGCCGTTTACCTTAAATGTATATCCAGACCCATCGATTGTGATCAGAGTAAGGGTCCCATTGTCATGGACTTTTTGAATCTCGTATGGTCCCAACCAACGAGTCTGAAGCTTCCCCGGGAAATCCTGAAATCTAGAATCATATAACAGAGCCCAGTCTCCTTCATGAAATATCTTGTTTTTGATAAGCGCATCATGCCATTTGGCTCGCTGCTGTTGAATGAGTGCTGTATTTTGTAATGCAGAGAGCCTTATTTCATCTAATTCATTAATTTGTTGTAATCGATTTTTCTGTGCTTCACTTAAATCCAATCCGACTTCTTGGGCCGTTCGCAGCGTTTGGATCTCAAATTCTATAGGAAAAATGGGCTGCTTTCCAAACACTAAGTGATATGGTGAATAGCCGGTGGTGCTTCTCCATGTGGTTCGATAAGCCCACAGTGCCTCGAGTAGTCGGGCGGCCCAATCACGCCGATGTGAGGCAACGGTTTTTGTCAAAATAGACTCTATTACCTTATTGCTGCTCTCCACTTGCCCATTTGCCTGAGGATGGTATGGGGTAGTAATTTTATGCTGGACACGATAGTTATTGAGTGTTGCAGCTAATTTATGCCCCACAAATTGTGGTCCTCCGTCTGTAATTACTTCCCTCGGAAGACCATAACGTACAAACAAATGGAACAAGAACTGTATTACCGAATCTTCTGTAGCTCTAGGCAATGCCTCCGCTTCAACCCATTTGGTAACATATTCAGTTGCCACCAAAATGTAGGTTCTTTGGTTTGATGGCGGGCTGATGGGTCCGACGAAGTCCAGAGCCCAGAGTTCGAAAGGTTCGATCACTAATTGAGGCCGCAAAGGCATTTCGTCGGCTGGACCAGGTCGTCCTGCACGCTGACAGCTATCACAAGCCTGGACAAATTTTTTCGCATCCTTGAAAATTGTAGGCCAGTAATATCCCGTTTGTAATACTTTATGTGCTATTCTTCATTCAGCAAAATGTCCTCCACATGGCCCGTCATGGCAGGCTTTCAAGATATCAAAGATTTCGTCCTCTCGAATACATCTTCTGATTTCCATATCTGCTCCTGTGTGAAACAAATAGCCCCCAACCCACGAAAATCGATTGCTTTTCTGAACAATCTGCTTCCGTTCATTGGGGGTTAAATGTTTTGGAAGCTTACCTACTGCAAGATAGTTAGCAACATCAGCGTACCAGGGAGTCTGAACAGCGACAGCAAATAAGTGTTCGTCTTGAAATTGGTCCTCGACTGCTGCTGCTTCAACTGATTTTGGTATTCGTGAGAGGAAATCAGCTACAGAGTTCTCCTTCCCCGGTCGATCTCTGATTGTAATATCAAACTCCTGCAACAGGATCAACCACCTGGTTATTCTTCCATTTGTAACAGGCTTATTTGCTAAATACTTAATAGCAGAATGGTCTATATACAAAATAACGGGATAGCCTGTAATATAGTGTCTAAATTTATTAACAGCATGTATCACAGCTAAAAATTCTTTTTCGGTGACAGTGTAATTTAATTCAGCCGGAGCCAAATTTTTGCTGATGTAATAGATGGCGTATGGTCTTTTATCCTCTTCTTGGCCCAGAACTGCACCGATTGCTGTGTCTGAGGCGTCAGTTGAAATTTGGAATGGTAAATTCCAATTAGGTCCTCGGAGAACTGGAGCTGTAGATAATAGCTTCTTTAATTCTTTGAAGTCTCGATCACATTTCTCTGTCCATAAGAAGTCAACATTTCCAGTTAATGCATGTAAAGGTGCGGCAATATGTGAATAATGTTGTATGAATCGTCTATAATACCCAGAAAAACCAAGAAAACTGCGTACCTCTGTTTGATTAGTGGGGGTCGGAATAAGCAAAAGTATTTGAATTTTAGCCGGGTCTACCTAAATACCAGCTGCTGAAATATAGTGTCCCAGAATGAGTCCTTCAGTCATCATCATGTAACACTTTTCGTGACTCAAGCAAAGTCTGGTAGCGATGCAGTGCTGTAGGACTTTTTCGAGAGTATCTAGAGCTGGATCAAAGTCATCTCCATATGGTGTGACGTCATCCATGTAGACTTCCAATCCATCATTAATTAAATCAGCAAAGATGCTAAGAACAACCCTTTGGAATGTGGCTGGAGCATTACATAAACCAAAAGGTAAGACTCGATAAGCGAACATTCCCCAGGGACAAGTAAAGGTAGTCTTATCCTGGTCTTCAGGGGCAATCTGAATCTGATTGTATCCGCTGAAGCCATCCAAGAAATAAAAGAATTTCTTGCCTGCTAAGGTGTCCAGTACCTGATCTATGAATGGAAGAGGGAAGTGATCTTTTTGTGTGGCTTTGTTTAATTCTCTATAATCCACACAGATCCTCCATTTCCCGTTCTTTTTAGGTACTACCACAAGTGGAGAGACCCATTTGCTGTCAGAAATAGGATAAATAAAATCAACATCTAAAAGTTTCTGAAGCTCAGCTTTTACAACATCTTTTAAATGGGGGTTGAGTCTTCTTTGCGGTTGATGAACCGGTCTTGCATCTTTTTCGATATAAATATGATGTGTGCATAGCTGGGGATCAATCCCTTTCATATCGGGATAGTCCCATGCAAATGCCTCCTGATACTTTCGTAACAGCTGGATGAGTTTTGTCTCTTGATCTGGTGTCAGATTAGCGTTAATATTTAAAGTTTTCCCCGGTTCAATTTGCACTACTTTGCTATTAGCGACAGAAGTCACAGGTATAATTTGGTCATGTTCGTCTTTCAGAGCATCCTCCTCTAATTCGTTATCAAATGCCGCTTTTATCATAAAACATTGTGTATACGATGTGGATTCTGTTTGATTAATGAATTTATTGATGGCATCGTCTTCCGTTTGATCTTTGAAATCTAGCGCTTCCTGGACTATTAATGGGGGTCTAATATTGTCAGTGATATATGAGGCAGGGCGCAGGTTGGTTCTCATCATCGTGATGCTTGGCTGCACTGGAGGGTACAAGATTAATTTTTTGATATCCGGCCCTCTGGTTATGGTCATGTTTCCCTACCGGCAACCAATGTAGGCATCAGCAGTAGCGAGCCACGGTCTACCTAGAATTAGCGGATGTCCATCTAGTCGGGTTTTCGGATTAATTATCAGGAAATCGGTCGGGTATTCCCAGGAATCCACTGAAACCATGACATCATACAAGGTGCCTTCTGGTCTAATTACTGATCGGTCAGCTAGTTCTAACAAAGTGGAAGTAGGTTCTACCGATGTAATTCCGAGCTTCTGGCAAGTCGATGTTCAGGATGTTAATTGCAGCCCCTAGATCAACTAAGACGTTGGTCAAGGTCTGCCCATAGATTTGAACAGTGACAATTGGGTTTCCAGGGTCCTCGTATTTAACTAGTGTTTCTTTTCCTGATAGGAGGTCGGATAAGGTGCCGACTACCTGGACTCTTGGGTTAGAGGTTACATTTCTTTTTGATTTTCTACTACACAGGTCTTTTATGGTTTTTGCATATATGGGGATATCCTGTATAGCTTGAAGGAATGGAATTCTTATATACAAGTTTTGTAGTTCTCCCAGAATATCAAAATCTGGATATTGTGTTGGTCGTGGAATGGCCAATCGTTTTGGGAAAGGTGGAGGAGATGTAATTACTTGCTGATGAGCCTGGTCTTTATTTACATCTTCCTGTTGTGACGGCTGTTCTATAGGTAACTGATCTTCAGTGTGAGTTGTTCTATGTCCCTCAGTTTCTATTATTCTCCCAGATCTTAACTGAAGTTCATTGCACTCCCGCAGATCAGATTCAATCTCTGACGATTCTATAATTTGAAGAGATTGAACTGGTCTATTATTTGGATTGGGGTTGGGTTGGGCTGGGAGCTGCGGTCTCAGATTAGGCTGGGGATTTTGTTGTAAGGCTGGCAGAGTTGGTTGAGGGAGTCGAATTGATCCTGCTGGCTGATATGTCGATTTTGGCCAGCTTGTCTGCCAGGGTGAACCTTGCGAAGTAGAAGGGGTCCACTGCGGAGGATATGAATTATTCTGCCAATATGGTGGGGGATAAGGGAAGTTTGGCCAACCAAATTGGGTCATCCAAGGATTCGGAGTAGGAAACATTTGAGGTGACCAATTCGAAAACGGGGGCTGAGACTGGTTTTGCCACATATTCTGTTGCTGAGCATTGAACTACGGGGGTTGAAAAGAAGAGGAGGGGTCTGAAAACATACCAGATTGCCTAGGCTGCCATTGACGACGCTGGTTAATAAAATATGCTGATTCTGGCTCCTCTTCTGCTTCTTTGTATACTGCCTTCAAACCAGGAAGTGAGGGGCAGCTTTCAGTCAGGTGGTCCTTGGTACAGATAGCACATATGTGGACTGTATCCAGCGGGCATTCCTTGTGGCTATGTTTCTTCCTGCATCGAGGGCAGAAAACCGCTAGATTTTGTTCCGCCTCTGCTTGCTTCTGTTTAGCCTGCACAATATCAAGCTGTGTAGTTAATGTCCCCAGGATATCAGTTTTAAAATTTTCTAGCAAATTTCCAAGTTCCACACGTGTTACTCCCTCTGTTGATGTTTTGTTATCTCTGGTAAAGCGATCATATTCTGCTGGTTTTATCCTCGTGCTGCCTCTTGAGCTCCTGATACACAGATCAATGATATCAGCAAAATTTTCCTGATAAATGTCTCCTTTCCCCATAATATTCAACGTTTCAATCCATTGTTCTTTCATACCTCTAATTAATGCGGTTTTCAACACGTTATCAGGCAGAGGTAACGATGCATAGGGAGATCTTTGCAAGTTATATTGGAAACGTTCCACATATTCTTCTAGAGTTTCGTTTGGTCTGGCTGACATTTGAAAAATTTCATCTTTTAGTTCTCTTGACCTACAGTAATCCTGATATTTCTTTAAAAAGGCTTCTTTCATTTGATCCCAATTGTTAATAACCCCACCACCTAAGCCCATAAACCATCTTAAAGCAGCCCCTTTTAATGTGGAGGGGAACAATTTTAATTTCTGGGGATCGGTGGTGTAATCATATCCTCTGCATAATACATCAAATTCGAACAAGAATGCATCCGGATCCTCTGATGTAAGGCCATGAAATGTGGGGATATGCTGGAGAGGGATAGCTTTCATGGGCGCATTTGCTGCAGAATCTACTATAGGATATTGCAATGTGGAGGTCTGGGTGTTTGGCTGATTCTGCGCCATGGGATCGAATATATGGCAGTAATCTTCAGGAATTTCCAAGAGAGTGTTCCTTGGTTGAGAAGGGGTAGTCTTAACAGGGATTGTTTTGACAACACTCCCTTTATCAGGGATAATGATGGTCCCAACTGTCTGAGGTGAATGAATTCCTTCAACGAGGATTTTTGCAGCGCTTCCTTTATCCGGGCTATTTAAAGGCTGGTTTGGTTCAATAGGAGATCTAGGTTCCCCGATTTCCCCTGTTTCTCCTCCTCCTTCGCAAAGGTTACTAAGATTCCCTTCGTGCAATAGTCCAGGAGTCAAATTTTCAATTTCTTGAAAGTCCTGCTCCTCTGTTTGACTGTGCACTTCAGCAAAGGCTTCAGATGGTGATCCTGAGGCCTGAAGGGAACTAGTAGGCTGTTTAGAATTGATTTTCCTATAACCTACTGATGGCTGAGATTCGGCTTTCTTATAGATTTCGTCTATGAAGGTCGTTCGTCCAAGGGTCACCGGCCCCTTGGCTTTGGATGGAGGCTTTTGATCTTTCTCTGGCTTTTTCTGCTTAGTCATGCACTCCAATTAAACTGCTAAATCCTATTTAACCAATCAATTCTGCTAGGAAAGCGGACGGTGGAGCAGGGCTTTTACATGCTCCGTACGCAGGTTCTTACCTTCCGTTTTTAAAATCCAACTCTCCCCTAGCAGATTCGTACACTACCCTGTTTAAAAGACAAATGGCTATACCCTTTCCCCGGCAACGGCGCCAAAATGTAGAGCTGTAACAAGGGTCTTTTTCACCTCTAGTTATCTCACAT
Organism: Pinus tabuliformis; assembly: GCA_031772625.1. Lineage (NCBI taxonomy): Eukaryota > Viridiplantae > Streptophyta > Pinopsida > Pinales > Pinaceae > Pinus > Pinus tabuliformis. The sequence continues at coordinate 1,956,428,326 of CM062816.1, forward strand.
TACAAGTCAATCCGGGAGCGTTTTGTTATTGTAAAGGGTATCTCAATTTGAGGCTATTTGTCAGAGTAATGCTTAGTAGTATAGGTCTAAGAAATACAAGAGTAAATGGATGCTAAGCTGTGGCTAAATTACTTTTGCATAAAGAAATCACACGCGGCAACTTTATCAGTCAAGGGTACGGAAATAGTAACCCATCCCTCTAGAAACTGAAGAAGGAAAAGGAATTAGAGTATGGATCATGGATCTGGGAGCATAATAGCGTCTGCTGTGTCTCACGACAGCCTTGATCCTCCTCCCACACCAAACCAATGAATGCAAGTAAAAAGGAACAGCAAGAAAGCAGAATGGAACGGCAATTCAGAAATGGAACAGCAGTAAAAGGAATGGCAGTAAAGAAACTAAATCTCGCGAGTTCAACACTCCCAATTCTTGGCATCAACTTACATACAAAGAAAGAGCAATCTTTTGTACAAGTAGACAGCTTAATCAAATGGAACAGAAAACCACCATAAACAGGAAACGTCAATCATATGTACACATAATCTGAAATGATCACCAGTAGTCCACACACAACATTAATTCCATCTTCTTATGATCGTCACTCCAACCATATGTAGCTAAAACATTCCACTTATAAATTCTGTAACAGAAGTGAACAACTCAGAACAATGTTATGTGATCAATTCTGGAAATATGATGTAAACTTGTTACAAAGATTTACAAAAGGAAAACTACTGATAAACGAGTATGGAACAGCATGTAAGTATATCAGATTATTAAGAACAATAAACAAACCACACAAAGCCAAACTGTAATGATACAATCAGCCAGTGTCCGTTGGAGCCGGGCCCTTAGCTTCCAATGGCACACCGCCGTAACTTACTTCAGATGCAGGGAGAAAGTAACACCAAATATATTATATTAACGCATCAATGATAGTACAGCAAAACTAAGTCTCAAAGAGACTCGATAGTCTGAGTTTAACCAACTGTGAAGTCTGTAAACAGAAAGTAAAGATACAAGATAATCAAAAGTCCCTGAAGTCTTCGATGCTGCCCCTTTTTATACAAGTAATGGCGGAGTTAACTAAACAACAAAATAATTGAAAGTAACGATCCCTCAGGATCAAAGATCCTGAGGGATCTGTTAAACTGTTAACTCCTCTCTTTTCTCTGCCTAGCCTTCCGAACTGACAGTCCTTCATCTCGTCCCGGATTGATCTGCCTTGATTCACTCGCCCTGGTCTGGATTTTATTTGGTTTTGGAGGGACAGCTGTTATCTCCTCATGGAACTCTCGTTTTGCACCGCGCCTTCCTACTTTTGTCTTTTCCTGCATAGAGAAGATAACTATTAGTGATTGGGTCATTCGTGCTCATTCTCATTACATTCTCCTTATTTTATAACAAAGAAAATGTTACAACTATTGCTTGAAACACCACTAAGTTATTCGTTAAAACATACCTTTCCAATGCTCTACAAGTATATCTTCAAATGAGCAGCCTGTAGAAAATCATGTAATCTCATCGGAGCCAATAGAAAGTCGGTTGCAGCAATATTTTCAAGTTTTTCATGATCCAATAGCTGATGTGTTGGATGATGTCTGCAGTCAAAGTTCTTCTCCATTGACTACATGTGAGCTTGAAACGTGTGCTGATATAAACTTGATCTTGCAGTCGATTTCTTTGTCATTCTTAGCAGGAGTCTCCCCACAAAGCTCAAAACAAAGTTTGCATTCATGGTATGATCAAAAGAGAAGTAATCCATTGGATGAGCTAAGTCCCAGTGTGAATAAACTTAAAGATCCTTATGTAGTGTTTTTGGAGGCGGACAGATAATCCATATCATTCAACGGATATGTTTACAAGTTTTCATGGGAGATGCCTTTCAGTAGTCCTCTCTTGTTGTTCATAAGCAAGCACTTGTGGAGAATGCAAACAGCAGTCAGAATCCTTACTTGGTTGCATTGGTTGTTTCATTTCACTTGATCAGGTGATGAATGGAATAGTTAGAGTAGGTTGTATGGAATAAGCTCCATTTTGAGCATATTTTCCAGTTTGTCAGTTGTGTTTTAGTCTTGAGTCATTTTTTGTTTTAGTCAGTTTCAAGATAGTTTCATCTGAGTGTCCAGTTTTAGATTTGGAGAGTCTTGTTTCAGTTTTGAATTAGTCAGTTCAACTATGAGTCTTGAGTCAAATTTTCATAGTAATTGGTTTTTGGGTGTTTTGAAGTTATTGACTCCATTGCCCAATGGATGAAAACATTGTCTGCTTTCCAAAGATCTGTAGTTCTTGGCACCTCGAAGGAGCTGCCATCCCCATTGGAGCCAATGTTAGTTTCAGTCTTTTTCAGCCTTCCTCCAGTGATCAAACATGCTTTTACAAAGTGATTTTAAGGTGTTAAGGTCAAATTTTGTCATTTCAGTGAGTCTTCAAGCAAAATTTGGTCACTAGGTATTAGGTCTAGCATTTGCTTTTACTCTTGTCAAAGTTGTCCAAATGTTGGTCCATGTCACCATTCAGCTGAGTGTACCATCATTTAGAGGGTTTTCATCATCATGCCAGCTTCCAAAGGGTCATTTTACACCTTGTTCATGCTTCAGTTGTGCCTAGGTAAGGTTCATTTCCCTCTCCTAGGGTTTTGAAGGTAATTTCTCTTGGATGGTCAAATCATCAGCAAAACCTGTATCCTGATGTTGATGCACCTTCCCCAATCCTTAATGTACTTTATTAAACACTTCCCATCACTGATATCCCTCAAATTCTTCATTTTCGCACAAACCCCAGTTTCTTGCTACAACTTGACAATTTTCTAGGCTAGGCCTGTGTTTTGCCCATTTGGACCTCTTCCCCTCATTCAATCTCTGAAATTCGACTTTTCCCTACTTCCTAACATCCCTCCCTATTTCCCAAAATTTTCTCAAGAATTTAGAAGCCCCTTATCCCCTTCATTTCGCTTCATTTCGACAAATCCCCTATTCCACACATCGGGATAGGTTTTACTTCAATGATGTTTCTAAGAAAGAAAAGATGAATTTGGGAAAACTGATAGAGGTTTCTGTCCACAATAGGCCAAGGAAGAAAAAAATCCTTCCCTTTGACCTTGGTAAGATCAAGTTTTCTCCTAGCTTAGTTGGAAAAATGACTTGCATGATGAGTCAAATGATAAATAGACAAAAAGAGCTTCCCAATGAGCTATCATGAGCTCAACTTGGAGTTGAGGAAGACCTTCAAAAGTTGACTACAACAGCACTCTGCCTTGAGGCAGCCTCATTTTGCACATTTTGACCAGTCTTGGGAGATTTGATTTTTGACAAGGCAAATGAACTCCAAATTGAAAATTCAAGTTGGGTTGGAAATCAGACTCAATAATATTTCCAACGAGCTATCCCGAACCCAATTTGGACACCTGGAAGGCCTCCAAAAGTTTCCTACAAAAAGGCGCTACGCATTGAGATGGCGCAGTGCATTGGGCAGCCCTTTACAGTGTAAAAAGTGAACTAGCGCGACGCATTAAGATGGCGTGGTACATTGGGCTAAAGAGCCTGAAATCCATTCAAATTTTCCTCCAAAGACTCTCAAATTTCTAAATTCTTCATTTCCCAAGTAAGTTAACATCCCTCCATGACCAATGAATGAATTTCTCTTGGTGCTTATGGTGATTTAGTGAGATAAAACTCAAACCCTACCTCCTTGCAATTTTTGCTCAAAAAAAATTGTCTAGGGTTTGCATTTGTGTTTTTTCTACCAAGTCCACTCCATCACTCCCTCACTCTTTGACTCCTCCATTTATTTTCAGTTTCATCTACTCATACCCTAATTCCCATAATCTTAAAACTCACTAAACCCATATCCCAAACTCCCACTATCCCAAACCCTAGTTACAAATTCCTAAACCCTAATTGTTGTCCCTAAGCCTACATACTATTCCCTAAAACCCTATTTCCCAAAAAACTTGTCAATAACATTCCCAAAACCCCTCATACCCTCTCCCTCCACAGTCCCTCATACATTCTCATCCTTGGTAGCAGAAAACTAAAAACACCATAAATCTCTTCATACTCATCAAGAAAACTCACACATTAGCAAACATGGAGTCAGAGATGAGGAGACAGTCAGTGATTCTTCTAGAGAAATACATGCACCAAGGAGGCCTCAGAAAAGTGAAAAACATAACTAGGAGTAGCCCACTTCACTTGTCGAGTTGCAGTTGTAGCAAAATGAGTACTATCCCCACCCAGGGTGGAAGGGGTCTCATTTTCATCATCAGTAGAGCAAGTAGAGGACAAGGGTAAGAAGTCCTTTCATTATGAGCGACCATCAGGAGGTCAAGAGGCAAATTTCATCCTCATTCAGGATGATGACACAGATTTGGGCTCGCAAATCTCAAAGCTCAAAGAAGTCATTCGGGAGCAACAAGACGACATTCATCATTTGTCTCTCAATATGCAAAGAGCCAAGTGGATAATTAACTATTTGGAGTAGAGGAACAAACAACTAGAATATCAACAAATCATCATGGAGCTCCAAGACATGAAGGCAAAACGGCAAGCTGCCAAGAAGAGGAAAACCAAGTTGACAACACTTGAACAAGAAATCCAAGCTAATCGTGAATCTTGCCTTGAAAGGACAAAAATGCACTTGGAGAGGATATTGGAGAAAGAAAACAATGAGAAAAATATGTTTAGGAACGTGGCATACCACTAGTTGTCAAGAAATATGGTGTGCCAAGCAAGAATCAGGAACTCGAAAGCCAAGTTGAAGAAATGATCGAGGAGCCAAAAAGCACAAGATAAACAGATCCTAGTGGAGGCTTCCTTGGCATAGCATAGCACCTAATGGAGGACACTAAGCCCAAATTTGAAAAAATTTGGGGCACTTTTTGCATTTTTGGAATCTTTGGGCCAAGAAACGGGTTTTTCTGCCCAATGTGCCACGCCACCTGGCACTGGCTTTTGATGCGAGACTCCTTTTGATGAAAACTCAACATATTTGGATGTGTCATGAAAAAATATGCATGCTCACAAATGGCTAAGAAATTTTGACAGGTTTTTGGCTTCCAAAAAAGTCAAAAACACCCCAAAAATGACCTTTCTGCCCCTTTTTTGACACACAGGAAGCAGTCTTGAGAAAACTCAGCTTTAGAGTGGAAAATGGAGGCCAAAATAAAAAATTCCACTTATGCTGGAAAGTAGATAGGTATACCTTTCCAAAAAACCCACGTGGAGAAAATTTGGACATTAGGAAGGCCTCCAAAATCAGCTGCAAAAAGGCACTACACATAGAGAAATCAGCGCAGTGCATTGGAGGAATTTTGCTCAGTTTGACCAAAAATACTTTGTTTTTCGCCTAGTTTCTTGACAGTTTGACTTTTCTTCTTCTAAATGTCAAACTTATGATGTAATTTAATATGACTTGATGGATTTTGATGTAATTATGCTACATTTTCACTCTTAGAGGTAGATTCATCCATCAAAAGGTAAATTGCAATTGAATGAATCATTTTCCTAGTTTTTAGAGGCAAGCTGTTCCACTACCTACCTTTTAGTTCTTAGTTTAGATTTTGTTGGAACAACTCCTAATCTTATGAGCTCGACCCCTAGTGGCTAGGATGAGTTGTTGGTTTCCTGTGTCTTGTAATTTTTCAGTCATTAGCATGGTTGGACTTTTGGGAAAGCTTGAAGCTTCGTTGTATACTCAATTCAGTGGATTGGCTAAGGAATAGACTAGTGGTTTGCAGCACTTTATGGGATTCATGTGGCATCTTGCTTTGGTATTGTGTTTTCTTCTGTAATTGTAAGTCTACATGTGTTTTATGTACGCCATTATCTCTCTTTATTTCATCTTAACTAAATCAAACAAGGATAAAGGTAGAATACATTGAAAGTGCAGTGCTCTACCTAGGGTTTGCTTAGTTATCTATGTTTTCAGCTATTTGAAGAGGATCCTTTATCTTTTCATGCTCTCTCCAACTCCTCACATGTCTAAAAGCTCTCCATATCACTCAATTTGAAGTACCAAATCACTTTCCTACCTTTCCCCATAGAGATCTCTGCAAAACTGAGCCTCATTCCCCGGACCTAAATATGCCTTTCACATTTGAGCCAATAAAACACCATTAAATTCAATCAAACACCTCTCTACACATACCTAGCCTAAAATAAATCCTCACATCAGTCATCTCAAGCTTTCATTGGCCATCTTTTTTGAGATTGACAAGTAGAGAGCCCTCTCCCGACCTGGTAGGGCTAGCTACCAAGTTAAGCATGGTTTCATGTTGCCCTAGATCCCACCTTTCTCAGCCTGAGGTAGATTTAGGCCCTAACATAGTGGCGACTGTACTGGGGAAGAAAAGTTTGTTTGCTATTGTTGTTTCGCTTTGTAGACTACAGACAGAGCCTGAAGTTAGCCGGGTAGCCTTTGAAACGCTCTTGCTTTACATTAGTGAAAGTAAATGAATGTTGCTTCAGTCAATCTCCGGTCTAGTTTATGAAATGAACATCTGGTTTCCTCAGTAAAATGAAATCAAGTTCAGATCTGATTGTTGATGGTGGAAAATGATTATACACTACAAGGCTAAAATCATTCACCTGACGACTCTAAATCAGTTTCAACATCAGATCCAAGGACTCCACTGGAGGATGACCCTGACCAGCAAAAACATGAAATGACAATATGGAAAGATCAGGTACTTAAGTTGGAATTTCATCCAAGACATTTTGTTCTTTTTCATAAATTATTTCTTCTCTTTTCCCGAGAATGTCAAGAAGGCTTTGCAAAGTATGTTGTATATGCGAAGAGATCCCCGGCCTGCATTTGATTCCTTCCCTTTTAAGATTGTGGATACCAAAGATTTGCATTCCTTTGAGCTTGATCAAGAGCCTTCTTCTGAGTCTTGTGATGACCGTCTTCAAACTGATGAACCTCAAGAGACCAAGACTGATTTTGCAGCATTTTTACATAACCCTATACCTTGTAAAATTCCAGATTGATACAAGCCTCTGATTTCACCTCCTATATCCCATGCTTTACTTAAAAATCATGATCTATATCTACCAAGATTTAATGGTGAATGCGACAACATCACTGCTGAGAGACATGTTCTGAATTTTGAGTCTTTTCTCTACCTTTTTGAAATTGATGAAGAGGATGTCAGAATTAGGCTTTTTGCTCTTTCCTGCAAGGCAAAGTCAAGAGTTGGTTCAAAACCCTGCCTGATGCGAGCATATCAGATTTCTAGTAGTTCGTCAAAGTTTTCCTGGACAAGTGGGTGGTCAGACAAAACCCTTTCTTGATTATGGAAGAGTATAACCAGCTGAAAAGATTACCAGGGGAGACAGTACAATTGTTTTCTGCCATATTTAACAAAGTTTATTATTCGATGCCAGTTAAGATAAGACCTCCTCTTGTATCTGCTCTCCTGCATTACCCGGGTGCCTTTGATCTGGAATTGGAGTTTCAGCTGAGAGAAACGAATCTTGCAACACTTGAAGAGATGCAAAATAGTGCAGTAGATGTAGAAGCTCATTTGCTGTTTCGAAGGGCAAAGTTGAAGGAAGAAGAGATGAAAAACATAGATCCAGAGGAATCGACATTTCTAGAGGTAAAGCTTGACATTTTGGTAAGTGCAGTGGAAGAGATGATGCAAAAGATCATCACAAGGAATGAGTATAATGTTCAAGCCCGTGGCTCGCTGATTGAAGAAGAACAAGTTGTTGATCCAATACATCTTCTTTCTTATCCTAGTTGTCATAGATCTGATAATGATTGTTTTGTAGATCATCCTGGAGAGGAGAGATCTGTTGATATGACATGTATGCTTGATGATATGTTTTATACTGATGATTTGCCTCATTTTGATCAGTATGATGATTATTATGTTCTCCAAACAGAAGCTACTCTTGCAGACAAATCAGCAGCTAGTTTGTGGAAGGAGGAAGTTCACTTTCAGCAGCTCGAATACAGTGATCAACCAATGCATATCAGCTATGACAGTGAGGAGGAAAGTGTAGCAAATTTTGAAGTAAGTGAAGGATCTTTTCCTTTTTGTTTTGCTTCATTTCAATTCATCAGAGACAACATTCATGCAATCAGAAATCAACTGTCGACAAGTCTTGATCTGAACCTTTTTGAGGGCAATGAAAACCTTGTACAAGACTTCTCATATCCAGATTTGCAGCCCCCGAATGCCATGGATTGTCAAGTTGCAGATGAGGACTTGGAAGCTGGCACATACAATCATATGATGCAAGATGATTCTGTACCTTTCTGTTTTGAATCATTTCAGTTTTTGAAGGGAAAATTGCATAGTATATCTTCAAATGAGCAGCCTGTAGAAAATCATGTAATCTCATCAAAGCCAATAGAAAATGGGTTGCAGCTATCTTTTCATGTTTTTCATGATCCAATAGCTGATGTGTTGGATGATGTCTACAATCAAAGTTCTTCTCCATTGACTACATGTGAGCTTGAAACATGTGCTGATATAAACTTGATCTGGCAGCCGGTTTCTTTGTCATTTTTAGCAGGAGCCTCATCACAAATCTCAAAACAAAGTTTGCGTTCATGGTATGAGGAGAAGTAATACATTGGATGAGCTAAGTCCCAGTGTGAATGAACTTCAAGATGCTTATGTAGTGCTTTTGGAGGCGGACAGAGAATCCATATCATTCAACGAATCTGTTTACAAGTTTTCATGGGAGTTGCCTTTCAGTAGTCCTCTCTTGTTGTTCATGAGCAAGCACTTGTGGAGAATGCAAACAGCAACTAGAATGCTTACTTGGTTGCATTGGTTGTTTCATTTCACTTGATCAGGTGATGAATGGAATAGTTAGAGTAGGTTGTATGGAATAAGTTCCATTTTTAGCATATTTTCCAGTTTGTCAGTTGTGTTTTAGTCTTGAGTCATTTTTTGTTTCAGTCAGTTTCAAGATAGTTTCAGCTGAGTGTCTAGTTTCAGATTTTGAGAGTCTTGTTTCAGTTTTGAATTAGTCAGTTCAACTATGAGTCTTGATTCAAATTTTCATAGTAATTGGTTTTTGGGTGTTTTGAAGTTATTGACTCCATTGCCCAATGGATGAAGGCACTGTCTGCTTTCCAAATATCTGTAGTTCTTGGCACCTCCAAGGAGCTACCATCCCCATTGGAGCCAATGTTAGTGTCAGTCTTTGCAGCCTTCCTCCAGTGATCAAACATGCTCTTACAAAGTGATTTTAAGGTGTTAAGGTCAAATTTTGTCATTTCAGTGAGTCTTCAAGAAAAAATTGGTCACTAGGTATCAAGTCTAGGGTTTGCTTTTACTCCTGTCAAATTTGTCCAAATGTTGGTCCATGTCACCGTTCAGCTGAGTGTACCATCATTCAGAGGGTTGTCATCATCATGCCAGCTTCCAAAGGGCAATTTTACACCTTGTTCATGCTTCAGTTGTGCCTAGGTAATGTTCATTTCCCTTTCCCAAGGTTTTGAAGGTAATTTCTCTTGGACGGTCAAACCTATTATCACTCAGGTTGTTCCCCAAAAGTTGTAAGAAAAGGGAATACGGCCGAGGTAACCACAGACCAATATTTTAGATGCAAGTTCTAGCCAATCTGCATCTAGAGAGGGCTCTCTCTTTATGATTTAGCTTTGTTTTTAAGGTATATTAGGCTAGTTATGAAATACAAAGGTTTGTTTGATTTTTTGGATGGTGATGTTCTACAGAACAGGGGTGTAAATTCTTAGAAGTTCAGTCCATTGGGCTAATGAAGTCTATGAGGGTGAACTGCTAGATATGGTTTCTTTGACCAAAGGTGGTACTGTAGAGCAAGGTAATCAACCATCGAACAATTTGTAAGCTGAAATCAAGAGGGATGGAGTCAGGGGGTGAAGGGTAATTAAGAATCCTTCATCATGTTGACAGAGGGAAAGTGGATGAATATTGCCAGGGAGTAGTTGAGAATTCCTTAGCTATATTCAAGATGTAAGAACAAGAGGAAACGGGAGCAATCAAGAATTCCTGTTTATGCTAATTCTGAAGAAAACATAAATAATAACAGAAATTGAACATAAAGTACAGTTAAGCAAGTTCTGGGTTATTCTTTTTCCCTGTTATTTAAGATTATGAACATAGATGATATATAAAATGCAGAAACTGTTAAACATGAGTTAAAAAAGACTTATTGATCCATGAAATAATTCGAGAATTCCGTAACATAGTCTTCTACCATCAATTCCACATCCAGAGAGTTCAGCAACAACACATTCCAGCGGCTTTATTATTCAGAAGATTTTCAGAGTTACAGCGCAGTCTGAGAGATGTATCACCAACCCCTAATACTTCACTTCGGGAGGTATTTGTACAAAAATGTTTACAAAATATCTCAATGAGATAATATCTAGCAATAAATTCTTCTACCTACTCTACAGGAGAAGTAAATGATCTTGGGAACAGGAAGAAATAAATGCAGAGGTGAATGCTGCTGTGCTGGCCGCTCAGTTGGTGAGATGCGTTGACTGTTTGCTCGGTGAGTCGGCCGGTGGCTGTTTCCGCTGATATTCTGCGCGGCTGCCTTAACTTTCTTGGGCGTACTTAACTTTGATTAGATAGACTACAGCCCCGCGAGACTCTCACCCGTTCCTTTTTTCTGCTTTATGATATGTTGTATTCTGGAAAAAACAAAAGTTTGAAACCCGCCTACAGGATTTCCAACATACTTTGCCACCACTGTTCTTCTGGTAACTGATGTCTTAGCAGCTTTCTCAAAGTTTCATCTGCATCTGTGTACCTGTAGAAGTTAGGCTAGACTGTAAAAAGATGTTGTACTTCATGTTCTATATAAAATAGATTTTCCAAATTGCTGTAAAGAGTTTGGTCAGATGGAAGGGCTTGCTCTGCTGGAGTACTTGATGATGATGCATTTTGTTGATCAACAGCATTTCTATTCAACCTGAGTTAGTACTCAGCTTGTCTCAACAGGCGTTCATTGTTTCCCACCAGACTTGGCAAGCCCCTTTCTTGCAAAATTGCAAATCTTTCCATAAAAGAGTCTACCTCCACCTGCATATCCTGGCTCTTCCTCTCCAAATTCTGCATCATGGTTCTCATGGTCAAAACTCTTTTGACTGTTAGAATGGTGGCTGTCCTGTCTCTGATGTCCAGTGCTGCTAATTCTTCACTGGTTTTAGGGTTCAAAAATTGTATTAACCTGTTGGCCTATTCGGGCATATGTCCCAGTAAATTTCTGGCCCTTTGAATTTCCACATGGGCTGCCACTATCAAGTCAATCTGTTCATATATAATTTGAATAGATCTCCAGATATTACTAATGGATTCACTGATGTTAGCCCATAAAATGCCCTTGATTTCTCCCAGAGGCTTATCTAAAGAGATGTCTTTTTCCAATACTTTTACCTTATTCTCTAATGCCTTCACCTCTCTTGTCTTTTCTGCCACAGTCATTTTGGATTTATCATAATTTATTTCTAGCTTTGCCAATTTTTCTTTGGCTTCTTTCAATTTTGATATTTGGAGTTTTAAATCATTAATAGCTTTTATTAGCTCTTTTGTGGTCATGGCAGTGTTGCTGCTTGCTGCTGAAGTACCTGGTACTATTGATGCTGGGCCAGAGGGAGGTACTACTGTTGAAACTGTGGCAGGAGCAGTTGTAACTGTTGGATCTATTTGAGATGGCTGGGAGGTCGACACTCCCTGCCCTTCTTGAAATGCTTTATCCAATTCTTGCTCTGTCTCACTTAGTCTTTGATTCATTTTCATTAGTAAGTCCATCATGTTTTCTTCTGCTTTTTCTTGCACAACCTCTGTGGTTTGTGGATGCATAGTAATTTGCAGCTTTAATTGTTTCCTGAGGGTAGCACTGTCCTCTTCCTTTTTCTTCATCAATGATTTTATTCCCTTGGCATCCTTGGGATCATGTCCCAACTCAATGATAATCTCTTCCAAGGACTTTATCCTGTTGTCCCTGGCTAAAGAAGATGCCTTTTCCAAATCCAGTTGGGCACATGTGTTGTTCAATGAGTTCTGCAATTTATGAGCTAACATTGCCTTGTCTGCCAATGTGGAGTAGACCATCTCTCCAGTTTTCTCATGCAGCTCAATCTGGTCCATAGGGTGAATGTCTTTGGTCAGGGCCTCCAGATTTGTTCTAATATAATCAGCTGCTGATTGTGGCTTCTGCACTTTAGGCTTAAAGTGACTCAAGATTATATTTCCTTCTTTAATGTCATATGCAGACATTAACCTCTGCTGTTTGGCGGGAGTCATCTCGAGAAATTGATCATAAAGTTGCAGTCTTATTGGCTCATTCTGGGCGTTGATGTCCGTGAATGTTCTTTTGATATCAGAACCTTGTTTGCTTTGTGGCCTTGTGGAGGAAACTTCCACACTATGCGGTTTCTCCAATTCCTACCTATGAGAGCTAGTGGATGTTTCTACCGCTGGGGATGTCTGTGGGCTGGTTGCCCTCTCGCCTCTTGGACTTTCTATAATTTCCTCAAAAATTTCCTCTTCAGGTAGAGGATTTATTCTTTGCCTTTTTGCCCCTGGTTGCTTTGCTAGCCCACTTACAGGTGTGGTCTCTTCTCGGTCCCTTTTGTTGCCATTTTCCTCATTTAGAGGAGTCTGCAATGCTGGCACCTCTGGTGCTTTGGTCTGGATAGGAGGAATTTGCCCTTGGTCCTGTTGTTTTGATGATGCTGGCTGATCTATCATTATGTGATGTTCTAAGTCTAGCACTTCTTTGCCCTTTGATGTCCCTGCAATTAGTGTAGTGCTTTCTTGGGCAGGTTGCTGTGAAGTTGCAGTAGTTGATGTGCCTGCTCCGGTTTGTTGAGGTACTTCGAAAAACACCTGTCCAAAAGAGTCTAGGTCAAGAGTCTTTTCAAGAATTTTCATAGCTTGTTCCATTTTATCTTCCTCAGTAAGCTCTTCTAGCAATGTGCCCTCTACCCACTCATCTTGATTAGCATACTGCTCTAATTCAGGGATCCTACAATGATTATAGGTTGATAGCCTATTTTTTACCTTTCTGCCCCAGATGAATCCATTTGGGTCATAGGGTACCCACAAAAAGATCCTTTTTAATTTGAGTTGTTCACCCAATATCTTGTCAGCATCTTGCCATCCTTCCTTTTTGTTAATGATGAAAGGGCCTAATTGGTTTCTTAATTTCAGCTGAGTTTTTTTCTTGGCACCATAAAAATGAGTCAAGTCTGAGTTGATAAATTGCCTAAAGTATTCAAGAGCAAACAGTCTCATAGGCACATATTTTGGCAGTTTATAAGGGCATAGCTCATAGCCATATATCCTGATCTCAGTGTGATTCTGGTAAAAGTACCAGTCACCTATTTTGTAGCTATAAGAGGGCTGTAAAATTTTCTGCATGTCACCAAAGAGTCTAGGAGGAGGAGTTCTCATCAGCAGAGAGGAGACTGGATGTATAAATAAATCAATGAATTCACAGTAAGTGTAAGGAGAGCTATGGACTATATGGAAGACTGAGGTCCAAAAGATCACAGACCTTCTTTCTCCTTTAGAATCCAGTTTTCTGATGGGAAACTGAAAACTGTCTGTTTGATAGTATAAGAATAGATGATATATATATGATGTGTACTTGAAGACTCCTTCTCTGTCTATATTTATGAATTGTTCATGGATTCTGTTGGTAATGAAAGTAGCAAAGTCAAATTTGACAGCAGGAGGATGTCCTGGAATAAACATGGATATCGGAGCTAAAATGGTCTCATCAACATACTCACTTGTCTTAAATCCCGAGACATAGGATATCATATCAATGATGAATCTTCCAGCTTCATTGAACCAGACATGGTGAAAAGGAGGTGGCTCTCTGGGCTAGCAATCTGGTCTCATAAATAACTTGGCAATCCGGCTTATTTCTGTAGTGGATAGTTTAGAGCCTTCCTCCAGCAAATGTCCCATGGAAAGAGGAGCCAGAGGCTGAGTAGGTTTGAAGTGCAACATTTCATTTATGGACTCAGGAGTTATCTGAAAGAGGACAGTTCTAGTTGGAGACATAAATGCTCTTTTTATAGGTTCATAATTGGCACAACACATGCGGATTACATCTGGGAATACATTTACTGAGGGGAGATAGTATCTGGGCAGATTGGATTCCCATATCCCATAGAGATTAGTCTTGCTTAGGTGACTGTTCCTGATTTCACAGAATGCATGGAGGTGGTTTCTGTCACCAATTAAGTCCTGTATTTGAAAATCCCTATCAGCCAAGGGCAACCACTGTATGTCCTTATGAGGTGCATTGAGGGGAGCAATATTCAGGGCCACTGGAGCTTCCATTGGTCAATTTTATGTGATTTTTCAACTTGGAATTTGGTTTTTGTAGCACAAGTAGGTAAAATGGCACTTCCCAGACTTTTCTCCAGGCTTTGCAGACCGAAACTGACTTGAATTTAGCTCAGTGGGTGAATTTTGCAGAGGAAAACAAAGTCTGCAGGGTTTTTTGGTAAAAAAATGGGAAAAAACAGTGGTTCTGGTGCGTATGTTTGAAGGTGGTATGGTGAATTTAATTCAAATTTGGGTTCTTCGGGAAATTTTGCAGAGAAAAGTGAAAAAACTCGGGGTTTGGGAACGAATTTTAGGTAAATCACTGTTTTAATCGGTGCATTGTGCGATTTGCAAGTTGCGGAATGAGTTGGAAGGCCGGACTACGAGCTTGATTTGGCTTGGTGGCGGACTGTGTGTTCGAATCACTGCTCTTGGACGTAAATGACATGCACAGGTTGCACAGAGAAAATAAACGAAAATGAGTGAAAATGACGTTTTCATGCCTTTTTTAACAAAAATTGACTTTGGTGGGCTTTTGGCACGTTTTTGTCGGATGACGTTAGCATGACGTGGTATTTGTCGTGTAGCGGGGTGATGTGGCGCTGACGTGGTTGTGATGTTAGCTGATGATGTGAGGATGATGTCAGCAGGGAGGCAGCGGGGGGCGGTAAGTGGTTTGGGCCCCCCATCGCTTTTGGACAGAGGTGGTATTGGAGGGGAGGGCAGCGAGCAGTGCGGGAAGCCGCCACCTATCCCAAGGTACGACGGTAAAACCACCATCCCCTGGGTGCTAAACATCAGATGAGGAGGGGTCGTGATATTGCTGTGGGCCGTTCGATCTGTGGGCTATGATCAAACGGATGGTGGTCAACGGGAAACGGTGAAGGGCTACGGCGTGGGACCCACGCAAATAAAATCAATGTTTTATAATGTTTTGCGGGGTATTACTTTTGGTTCGGTCTGCGGGTTAGGGTTAAGTTAATTAATCAATTGGATGTCAATTAATGTCTTTTGAATAGCGCAGAAATGGATTATTAAAAGGTTCCAAATAAACCTTTTAATTCCCTTTGTATAATAACATATGGCTTATAGTGTAGCCGGGGGCGAGATATTAGCTTTCTTGGGGTTTTCATATAGTTATATATAATACGGGCGTGGAGAAAATGTTATGTAGGAATTTATAATATAAAGTTAATATGTTAATATGAAAGATATGTTCAAACAAAAGCACTAAGTTAAAAGTGAAAAGCTTAGGCTTAGGGAAATGAAAAGGATCCAAGCTATAAGGTTGGGAAAACTTAGCATACTGGAGGAAAAGCATTTTTACACAGGAAATGTGGCTTCGTTATCTTAAGTAAAAACAGAGTTTCACTTAGTCTTTTTCATGAAATTAAGTGAACTAGGAGTATTGAGTAGATCTCAATGTCCTTGTGGGGAGCTTAGCAAGTGATTTGGGAGAAATGTGAGGGGAAGTTAGACATGCTTCATCTATTTCTTGACCACATAGTTGTCATGATGCTTACGATTACCATGACATGAATTATCTTCAAAAGACAAAATTGCTTATAAACCTGCTTCTGCAACATCAAAACTGCCTACCCAACCTATTACACCTAGCATTTTTTCTTCCTTTTTCCTTGGGTGCATTTAAACTAGCAAACCCTTACTCTCTGTCCCTTTCTTTTAACTTCCATCCTATCTAAGTCTGCCCTTATTGCTTCCAAGGGCTCAGATTTAGCTGTTGAGCACCTTTGTTTCTCTACCTAACTACTTATCTGCCAAGTTTGAACTGTTTGGACAGATTTTATTCTCTATCTCTAAACAGGAAATTTAAACATGGACTGGCCAAGATTAAGTTGTTTGGCCATCCATCAAGTGTGGCAAGAGCCAACTGATTGCACATAATGAACTTCTTTGCAAAAATAGAATAGTAGTGGCATTTTGGACTAGCACACTTTCCTGGTCTTCTTCATTTGGGGTTCATTTTCTTTCTTTTTGACCAATTCATTCTTTTTTCCCTTTGATCTTTCTTTTAGGGCATACCCTCTTTTCATTTTTTAATTTTTTTATTTTTTTAAAATATGGAACCTTTGCAGCATGGAAAGGATGAACATATTTGGCATTTTACCAGTCAATCATGAAATATGACACCTATTGGTATAGGAGCATAACAAAATCATCAGCAAAACTTGTATCCTGATGTTCATACACCTTCCCCTATCCTTAATATACCTTATCAAACACTTCCCATCATTGATATCCCTCAAATTCCTTATTTTCGCACAAACCCTAGTTTCTTGCTACAACTTGACAATTTTCTAGGCTAGGCCTATGTTTTGCCCTTTTGGACCTCTTCCCCTCACTCAATCTATGAAATTCCACTTTTCCTTGCTTCCTAACATCCCTCCCTACTTCCCAAAATTTTCTCAAGAATTTAGAAGCCCCTTATCCCCTTCATTTCGCTTCATTTCGACAAATCCCCCGTTCCACACATCGGGATAAGTTGTACTTCAATAATGTTTGTGAGCAATAAAAGATGAATTTGGGAAACATGAGAGAGGTTTTTGTCCACAATAGTCCAAGGAAGAAAAACCTCCTTCACTTTTTACACAAGTGTCATGGTTTTAGAGAAATGTCAAAAATACAGTTGCCTCAGGAGAATTGATGAACATCTAAAGTGACCTTGGTAAAATCAAGTTTTCTCCTAGCTTGGTTTGCAAAATGACATGAGTCAAATGATAAATAGACACAAATATATTTCCAATGAGCTATCATGAGCTCAATTTGGAGTTGAGGAGGACCTTCAAAAGTTGACTGCAACAGCACTCTGCCTTGAGGCAGTCTCATTTTGCACATTTTGACCAGTCTTAGGAGATTTGATTTTTGACAAGGTAAATGAACTCCAAATTGAAAAATTCAAGTTTGGTTAGAAAGCAGACTGAATAATATTTCCAACGAGCTATCTTGAGCCCAATTTGGACACATAGAAGGCCTCCAAAAGTCTCCTGCAAAAAAGCGCTACGCATTGAGATGGCACGATGCATTGGGTAGCCCTTTGCAGTGTAAAAAATGAACTGGTGTGACGCATTGAGATGGCGCAGTGCATTGGGCTAAAGAGCCTGAAATCCATTCAAAATTTCCTCCAAAGACTCTCAAATTGCTAAATTCTTCCTTGTCCAAGTAAGTTAAGATCCCTGCATGACCAATCAATGAATTTCTCTTGGTGCTTATGGTGATTTAGTGAGATAAAACTCAAACCCTACCTCCTTGCAATTTTTGCTCAAAAACAATTGCCTACAGTTTGCATTTGTGTTTTTGCTGCCAATTACACTCCATCACACCCTCACTCTTTGACCCCTCCATTTATTTTCCAGTTTCATCTACTCATTCCCTAATTCCCATATTCTTAAAATTCACTAAACCCATATCCCAAACTCCCACTATCCCAAACCCTAGTTACAAATTCCTAAACCCTAATTGTTGTCCCTAAGCCTACATACTATTCCCTAAAACCCCTATTTCCCAAAAAACTTGTCAATAACATTCACAAAACCCCTCATACCCTCTCCCTCCACTTTCCCTCATACATTCTCATCCTTGGTAGTAGAGAACTAAAAACACCATAAATCTCTTCATACTCATCAAGAAAACTCACACATTAGAAAATATGGAGTCAGAGATGAGGAGACAGTCAGTGATTCTTCTAGAGAAATGCATGCACCAATGAGGCCTCACAAAAGTGGAAAAGATAACTGGGAGGAGCCCACTTCACTTGTCGAGTTGCAGTTGCAGCAAAACGAGTACTATCCCCACCCGGGGTGGAAGGGGTCTCGTTTTCATCATTAGTAGAGCAAGTAGAGGACAAGGATAAGAAGTCCTTGCATGATGAGGGACCATCGGGAGGTCAAGAGGCAGATTTCATCCTCATTCAAGATGATGACACAGATTTGGGCTCATAAAGCTCAAAGCTCAAAGAAGTCATTTGGGAGCAACAAGATGAGATTCATCATTTGTCTCTCAATATGGAAAGAGCCAAGTGGATAATTAACTATTTGGAGTAGAGGAACAAACAACTAGAAGATCAGTAAATCATCATGGAGCTCCAAAACATGAAGGCAAAACGACAAGCTGCCAACAAGAGGAAAACCAAGTTGACAACACTTGAACAAGAAATCCAAGCTGATCGTGAATCTTGGCTTGAAAGGACAAAATTGCACTTGGAGAGGATGATGGAGAAGGCAAAAAATGAGAAAAATATTTTGAGGAACATGGCATATCACTAGTTGTCAAGAAATATGGTGTGCCAAGCAAGAATCAGGAACTTGAAAGCCAAGTTGAAGAAAAGATCGAGGAGGCAAAAAGCGCAAGATAAACTTCAGATCTTGGCTAAGGCTTCCTTGGCCTAGCATAGCACCTAATTGAGGACACTCAGCCCAAATTTGAAAAAATTTGGGGCACTTTTTACATTTTTGGAATTTTTGGGCCAAAAAATAGGTTTTTCTGCCCAATGCGCCGTGCCACCTAGCGCTCGCTTTTGATGGGAGACTCCTTTTGATGAAAACTCAACATATTTGGATGTGTCATGAAAAAATATGCATGCTCACAAATGGCCAAGAAATTTTGACAGGTTTTGGGCTTCCAAAAAGGTCAAAAACACCCCAAAAATGACCTTTCTGCCCCTTTTTTGACACACAGGAAGCAGTCTTGGGAAAACTCAGTTTTGGAGGGGCAAATGGAGGCCAAATTCAAAAACTCCACTTGTGATGGAAAGTAGATAGGTAGACCTTTCCAGCAAGCCCACTTGTAGCAAATGTGGACATAGGAAGGCCTCCAAAACCAACTGCAAAAAGGAGCTACGCATAGGGAAATCAGCGCGGCGCATTGGAGGAATTTTGCTCAGTTTGACCAAAAATACTATGTTTTTCGCCTAGTTTCTTGACAGTTTTACTTTTATTCTTCTAAATGTCAAACTCATGTTGTAATTTAATATGAATTCATGGATTTTGATGTAGTTATGCTACATCTTCACTCTTAGAGGTAGATTCATCCATCAAAAGGTAGTTTGCAACTGAATGAATCAGTGTCCTAGTTTTTAGAGGCAAGCTGTTCCACTGCCTACTCTTTAGTTCTCAGTTTAGATTTTGTTGGAAAAGCTTCTAATCTTATGAGCTTGACCCGTAGAGGCTAGGATGAGTTGTTGGTTGCTTATATCTTGTATTTTTTCAGTCATTGGCATGGTTGGACTTTTGGGAAAGCTTGGAGCTTCATTGTATACTCAATTCAATAGTTTGGCTAAGGGATAGACTAGTGGTTTGCAACACTTTATAGGATTCATGTGGCATCTTTCTTTGGTATTGTGTTTTCTTCTGTAATTGTAAGTCTACATGTGTTTTATGTATGCCATTGTCTCTCTTTATTTCATCTTAACTAAATCAAACAAGGGTAAAGGTAGAATACATTGAAAGTGTAGTGCTCTACCTAGGGTTTGCTTAGTTATCTATGTTTTCAGCTGTTTGAAGAGGATCCTTGAGTTTTTCATGCCCTCTCCAACTCCTCACCTATCTAAAAGCTCTCCATCTCACTCAATTTGAAGTACCAAATCACTTGCCTACCTTGCCCCATAGAGATCTCTGCAAAACTGAGTCTCATTCCCCGGACCTAAATCTGCCTTTCACATTTGAGCCAACAAAACATCATTAAATTCAATCAAACACCTCTGTACACATACCTTGCCTAAAACCAGTCCTCACATCAGTCATCTGAAGCTTTCATTGGCCATCTTTTCTGAGATTGATAAGGAGAGAGCCCTCTCCCGACCTGGTAGGGCTAGCTACTAGGTTAAGCGTGGTTTGATGTTACCCTAGATCCTACATTTCTCAACTTGAGGTATATTTAGGCACTAACACCGGGCAAAGGTGTAGCAACCTGGTCGAATGCACAATGACCTCTAAAGGAGCGCAACGCCGTTGTAGATAACACTGGGATTTCTGGAAAATGCGCAGTGACCTCTACAAGAGCACAACGACCAGGCTAAATGCACAGTGACCCTACTGAACGCATCCTCTTGCTCTGTTTTGCCCAATTTCGCCTTAAAATCGCCAATTTTCTTTTGCTGAGGATTTTTGAGAGTGCTAGAGTGCAAATGAGGCTTCAGGAGTGCCTTGAGAGGCTTTATACTTGAATGGACTTTAATTTATGAGTTTGCATACACACTTTCTAATGTTTCTTATCATCTCCAAATTCTCATATTAATGCTTTTTTGACTTTGTGACCTTTGTGCTCTCGACACGTGGATGATGCTTTGGCAATCCTAATTTTGACCATCTTCTTGGGATGCTTTTTGCAATGGACTTAAGTATGCAGCTAAAAAAGTAGCTTATTACATATAATAGACATAAAATTACATAAGCAAAAAGAAAATTATTACAACTCTTTGCAGTTTTAATTTACAAACTTGGAATAAAATCCCTTTTGAAAATCAAATTTAGGGCTTTCAGTAACTATGGTTACATGTTTTGGAAAGCTTTATTTAACTAAAAAAGATATTATTTGCTTGAATTTCATACTTTGCCGACCTTATGCAGTGAGATGGTGATTTATTGGACCTTGGAAAAATAAAACCTAGGTGACCTAACAGAACCTCAAATGGCTCAATATCAAGTGGATTTGACTGATATAAATTCTAATGAAACGAGCCTTCATGTTCAATTGTAACCCAGAAGACGCATGAAGTAGGACTAGAAAATACAATCTTTTGAGAGGGAAAATTGATTTTGGACTTTGGACCACCATCAGTGAATTTTTTTTTTCATGATGACCTGAGTCGAATGCAAAAAAAATCAAATGTGACTCTAATATGATATAAAAGAGTGATTTTGATCACTGGTGGCAGTATGCAAATAATGACTCTAACATTGACCTAATTTGGGGATGTCAGCTCCTTGGAGGTGCCAAGAACACTGTAGACCAAGTAGCCTTACCATATGGGCCAATACGGTAAAAAAAACTCAAAACTAACTCAAAAATGACGTGAAACTGACTTGAAACTAACTCAAAACTGACTTACATGACTAAGGATTGAATTATCAAAATAGCAGAAAATCAGTGAAGCTCCATGGCCTTCACTTCAGGTTCCAAACTCCAATGATCTTCAGCTTCACACTTGTATAAAATTTGAAATGTATGTAGAATGAAACCAAGGCATATTTAGAAAAGATAATGCTTCAAGAGCCTACCATTGATTGGTCTTCCTAAGCATGATTCTCCATTCATTTCTTCCAACAAGAAAGCATTTTGTCCCTGGAAAGCTGAAATCTGATAAGGGCCTTTCCATAAATTCTTGAATTTACCATGCTTGCCATTGTCCTCGTTTCTAGCATCCCAACAAGGTATCACATCTCTGATTTTGAAATCATCTTCCTTTTTTTCCGGTCATAGATCCTTTTCATTTTCTCATGTAGCTTGGAGGTATTCTCAAATACCTCTTCCCGTGCTTGCTCTAAGTGGATCATTTGATTATTCCGGCACTGTATATCATTCTCTTCACCTCCCATTTCTTGTAACAATTTGATGATCAGGACTACCAACGATGTAGGGAAAATAGTGTCTACTCCATACACAAATTGAAAAGGTGAAAGCCCAAGAGATTTCTTACTACTCACCCGATCTGCCCACAACACATTTGATCAACTTTTTGTGCCAATTATTTTTGTTGGCCTCCAATAGTTTCTTGATGATGTTAATTAAAGACTTATTAGAGACTCCACCAAACCATTACCTTGTGGATAGTATGTTGTAGAATGTCCCAACTTAATGTTTTACTTTTCACAAAACTCAGTCATCTTTTTGGACTTAAATCCTGCCACGTTGTCTATGATTATCTTATGAGGACAACCAAAATAGGACAAAATGTTAGTTTCTAAAAATTGAATGATAATTGAATTAGTTGCTTGCCTTGTTGGGATTTCTTCGATCCACTTTGTGAAGTAGTCCGTATCCACTTGTGTTGTGCGAATGATGATAGATTGATCTCACCTATGAAATCTAGGCCCCACTGCTAAAAATTTTCATTGACTGATATTGGTTGTAGAGGTAAGGGAAGAAGCTTTCTTTTACCTTGAAAAAATTGACACTCGTGACAACTCATCATTGCCTTGTAGATATCTGCAAAAGGTGTAGGCCAATAGTAACTTGCTCTCAGTGCTTTGCTGGTCATAGTTTTCCAATACAAGTGACCCCCACAATCTCAGTTGTGGAAGCCATTTATTACTTCTTTGGACTCATCTTTAGTTAAACAGTTCAGTAATACACCTCCTGGATCTTTCCACTAGAGTACACTGTTCATGATACAATATTTAGAAGCTTTCAACTTCAAAGACCTAGTCTTAGCCTTAGACATGCCTGGAGGGGGATTTAGATGCTAAAGAACATAAATGATATCAAAATATCGTGGAGATGAGAGAAAGATTTTAGATGCCTGAATGAGATCCACTTCTTCTTGATTATCCGATAATGTTGCCACAAGTTTTATGTCTAGAGCATGAAGGTTTGACTCGAGCATGACTTTGGCTAAGCCTTGACCCTTGATCAGCTTTGTAGGCTTAATCTCAAGATCTTACTCTAGTAGTGCTGCTATCCATCTACCTCTTCTACCTTCCGAGTCATTCTTCACAAGGACTTATTTTATTGCTACATTAGGCACATAAGCAAGAGTATGCGAATGTAAGATGTAAACTCTGAAATCTTTGATTGCCTTTACCAAAGCCAAGCCCTTTTTCTCAATGATATTGTACTTAAGAGCTTCATCCCTGATGTTGTGACTGAAAAACTCAATTGGAAGCTTGGTTTTATCCCTTTTCTCCATTAGTACCGCTGCCATAGTATTCTTGGAAGCAAAAGAAAATATGATAAAATCATCAGTGTAATCAGGACTAATCAAAATAGGGGCAGTGGTTAAGGCAAGCTTGACCGCATGAAAATACTTACGGGCTTCCT
Organism: Pinus tabuliformis; assembly: GCA_031772625.1. Lineage (NCBI taxonomy): Eukaryota > Viridiplantae > Streptophyta > Pinopsida > Pinales > Pinaceae > Pinus > Pinus tabuliformis. Next base: position 1,956,451,616 of record CM062816.1, read on the forward strand.
CAAACCATTTTACCTCATTATCTTTTTTCAACATATTGGTCATTTCTCTAAGATGTTCAGCCAAATTAGGAATAAATATTCGTAAGAAATTCATCTTACCATTGAAAGCTTGGATCTCCTTTTTGTTACAAGGAAAATCAATTTGTTGAATGGCTTCTACTCTTGAAGGGTTGATCCGGATGCCATCTTTCGAAATGATGTGGCCAAGGAGTTTGCCTTCCTCCATGGCAAACAAACTTTTCTTTGGATTGAGAGAGATTCTGAACTTTCTACACTTTTGAAAAATGATTCTTAAATGATGCAAATGTTCATCATCTGAATGTGAATATACGGTTACATCATCTAAGTATACAACTAGGAAAACATCTTTTTCATCTAAAAATGCTATGTCCATGGCACGCTGAAAAGTGGCCCCTACATTTTTGAGACCAAATGGCATCTTGGCATATTTGAATGTGCCCCAAGGTGTGGTGAATGTCATCTTAGCCTGATCATCCTCATGCACTAAAACTTGATTGTAACTGGAATAGGCATCCAAAAGTGAAAGTTGGGAAGCGCCAACAACTCTTTGAAGAATATAGTCCATTTTCAGAAGGGGGTAATTGTCTTTCAGCAACACTTTGTTCAAGTTTCTAAAGTATATGAAAAGTCTTATCTCCCCATACTTCTTTCTCACCAGAACTAGATTTGATATTGAGTCAGAAAATCTGATGGGAACAATAATGCTCGCCTTGTAAACTCTATTAACTTCTCTTTCTATGGATGGCAGCAATCTTGGATTGATCCTTCATAACTTTTGCCTAAAGTGCTTTTGATCGAGCGTGATTGGTATTGTGTGTTGAATTATCTTCTTATCATATTCCTTCAAATATGCATAATCCCAAGCAAAGACATCAGAAAACTCAGACAATAAATGAATGTATTTTTCCTTTGCTTCAGGAGATAATGATTTGGACAGCTTGATCATTTTTGGTTTGTCTGCTGTCCCAATGTTCACATCTTCGACACCTTTCTCTATAGGAACCAATGTAGGCTTCCTTGCTACATCATCTTGATCAAACAAGTCTTCCAAAGGTATGAGACCTTTCAGAATATTGTTATCTTTCAGTTGTAGTATATCAACCTGAGTTGCCTCGATGACTTGATCATCTTCATCATAGACTTCATCCATAGAACAATTTTAAAACTCTCCTTCACTCTGAAGGAAGTTATTCACCTGTTTGTCATCCCAGAATACTTTCTAGTATCGCAAGTTATTAGGAACCGAGGGTCAATGCTTCACATGAATCTCAAATTTCTTGTTAGAAAAAATTGGAATTTTAAAATTACTTGCAGTTGTAGCTAATGAATCCGCCATAAGATTTTGAGTCCTTGGTACAACTGAAAGTGTATATTCGGGAAACATTCTAAGAATATCTAAAACGACATTTCTATACCATTTCATTCATGGATGGTGAGCTTGATATTCACCTTTAACTTTCTTAATTACAAGTTCTGAATCACCATACGGTGAAATTCTGCGGGCACCTAACCTCTTCAAGATTTTCAAACCTATGATGAGTGCTTCATACTCCACCTCATTGTTAGTGCAATCAAAAGCTAACTTGTATGATCACAATCTAACATGCTGAGGGAGATTAGCTTGCTGATGATGATGTGGACTTCTAATCCAAATACCAATACTTGCTCCATCTTTCCCAAGGGCACCATCAAAATCCATGGTCCAAAGGCCATTTTCCTCTTCCAAGAGTTATTCATCTTTTTGCTGTTTTGGGTCCATTTTCTGAACTTTCACTTTAGACTCTTCAAAAGTTTCCATTACCTTCTCTGATGAATGATCTGAACCTTTTTCTGCCTTGTCTGACAGCTTTTCGGATGAGTGTGGCAGCACACCTATTTCTTGGTCTGAAACTGCCCTTATAGTATTGAAAATATTTGGTACATCTTTAATCTCTACAAGCTGACTATTTACATCATTCAATCCACTATCATTATACAAAATAAATGACTCTAAATCTGTATGTACAACATTTATGGGATGATTGTTGGGTTTATCCTTGCTAGTTATCATAAAATTCATTTTGTTTTCACGGTACAACTTTCTCAATTGCCTGAAAACTGGGATAGTGGCATAGGAGAAATCTAATTGCAGTGTGCCTCTTAATTTTTCTCCCCAAGATCTCAACAATAGCATGCCAAACCGGGGCAGTATATCAGCTACCACCATATCCATTAAAACATTTTTAGCAAGGATTTGATCTAGAGATACTACGAAGTCTTTGATTAGACCAAGGCAATGGACCTTTCCAGATCAAAAGAATATAAGTCATGATACTAACGAGTTATATCTAGACCTAGTCTCTCCATGATGGCTTTTCACATTAAGTTATGAGAGGCTCTGGAGTCAAGCATGGAGTTGTGTAGAATGAATTGGTGAATTATTAAACTAAGATAAAATGGAGGAACATCACTATCACCTGACTAGCCATCTATGGCCGGACCAAAAATAAATTTAGGTTGGTCATCTTCAATATTAACCATGTTAGGCGTAGGATCAATTTTAAGCATTTTAACTATGTCAAACTTGTAATGGCTATTTTTGACAAGTTCAGTAAGAGGGATTGACACTTTTAACTTTGAAATTTCAGTTTCTAGATTGAAAGAACTAGTTTTATCTACCTCTTTTTGAACATTGTCTCTTGGTAGTTGATCCTTTCTTTGGCTGTCATGATCCTTGTTTGGAATGCTTGTAGATGGATGCTTTGTTCTACTTTGATCATTTTCTGCCAGCTCTTTACCTTTGCTTTGACCTCCTTGAGGAGTTGACGATGAACCACACTAGTTGGTTCGAAACGCATCGACAAATGTTTTATCTTGTGATTTACGCCGAAGAATTTCTCTTAAACTTGATATGGATCACAGAAGCCTCAATTCAACAACGAGTTGACTTCTGTTGGATATCTTTCTGTTGTGATGTCATTTTCTGAGTTATCAGGACATCTCTATTCCTCAAAGAATATTGATTCTGCTGAGAACTGAGAGCATTCAAATATCCTCTTTGATAATCATTAGTTTGGGTTCTCAATGCATTATCGCTTGCGAGTATGTAGTCTTCATATTTAGGTTCCTCCACTTTCTCGACATACTTCTCATCTTCTATCAAGAAAATGGGATGGTGATCTTCCCTAAAGTGATTTCCTCAACAATTCGTTATGTTTCATCATCATATTCACCTTGAGCATAATTCTGCTGCAAAGGAGTCCGAATAGGCTGTTGAGATGTTGATGCCTCATAAGCCTTAGGCTCTCTTTGTTTTATCCTGTACTGAGGTTGTTGCTGATTTTTGAAGTTAGGATTTCTAACTTGTGGCTCTAGAGATCTAGCTGAATTTATCATCAGGTCGGCCATTCTGTCCATGGTTTTGATTAATGCATCAAGTTTCAGATTGCTAGAAGTGGAAGGTTCTTCTTTGATGGTCACTCTCTTTTCTAGTTTCTCATGTTTCAATTGAGATTTATTAATCATCAAATTTGCTTCCACACTTATCACATTGTTCTGCATATCTTCGAGAGTTGTGGAATCCCTTTCCCTCAAATGATAGGCCATTTCTGGATCAAAAGCATCCGGATAATGCTGAAGTGCCAAATCCGATGGAGGTTTCATATTGTCCGGAATAGAATTGTACACTTGATTGAATCTTATGGTGAATTCCTGAACTATCTCATTAGGATTCCTCTTCAAGGTGTTGTATTCCACCAAGATCTGCAATAGATTCTTCTTTTCCCACCATCTAGCTAAAAACAACTCATTGAGTCTGGCTGAAGAATTAATAGAACCTGCTACCAAACCACAGAACCATTTCTTCACGTCTCCTGAAAAACTTTGAGCTATCAACCTCATTTTAGCATCATATTCATCGAATTCCTCTAAGTCAATGAAGTCAGCCATATTATCAATATGTTGTTGGGTTATTACTCCTAGGCTACCATAAAACAAAGGAAGCCTCTCACCATAGTTCTGAGGTAATGATGCTAACTAACACGGTAACACCAAAGGTTCAAATCTCACCATAACTCTCGGAGAATGGTGGATGGGAACTGCAATGGGCTGCGTTGGTTTTGAGGACGGTGAAGGTTATGAAGTGGATGTTTTCTTAGATGAAGAAGAGGGTATGGATGAAGATAATAGCTCAAGTTGATATTGGATATAAGCCTTTTTAGCAGTGATCTATAACTGATCCGCTAGGCTTTGAAGTTTGTCAAAATTTGACCAAACCTCGTGCTCAAGTTTTAAATATTGAGAAGCAGCAGAAGGTCGGTTAAATAATGACTTTGAGTTAGAAAGATATGAGTCAAACTTTATAGGATCGAAACTTATTTAGTAAGACTAGAATCAGATTTTGATCGAAACAAGGATAACTCAAATTTAATGTCGAAAGGTATATCCTCGATACTATGCAGTTTATCTGGCAAGGAAGTGGTCCTTTCCAATTTAGGGGTTTCGGTCTTGGGATAGGGACTTTAGGCTTTCTCAACAACCTCTCAGGGTTATCAATCGGAGAAGGAGGATTAGGGTCAGGGTTTGACCTGGTGTATCTTTTAGAAGCTAGTATCTTAACAAGGTCAAACTCAATAGGATCAGATCTAAGACTTTGAGCTAAACTTAGATTATTTATAAAGGAAAGTCTTCAATAGCGAAATCTAAACTTGGTAATGATTAAGAGCTTACCAATAGGAGGAAGTCTGATTGAACTTGTGATATGTACCTATCTTTGCTTTTGAACAAGCTCTGATTGTCTTCAACCAAATCAACTGGACCAGGATGCAGAATTTGCCTCGTTGTCTCCTTGAGGCCAGCTTCTACAATCTAGGCACTACAATTTCTGAATCAGCCTTTGTAAAGCTTAGTCCCCTCATCCAAAGGACCAAAATTCAATGAGAATTAGTTGTACACCTAGGGAAAATGAACCTTTCATTCCCCGACAACGGCGCCAGTATGTTATCACTCCTCGAGATCTCCAAGGCTAAAGAAGAGTTAGGCTGAGGTAACCAAAAACAATCTTTTAGCTTGGTATATAGCCCTACCAAGCCGGAGAGGGCTCTCTCCAAATGATCACAGCTAGGAGGGATGGATAGAATAGGGTTTTAGGCTATATGTAAAGTGCAGGGGGTTGTTTTATTTGATTTTGGTTGTGTAGTCACAAGCATGGGTGATTTAGGTCAAAGTGACTAGGTCAGGGTAAATGAGATATGATTGCAGACATTCAAAGGGGAAAGGTAGATATGAAGCATAAAACTTAAAAGGTGATTTGATGAGATGGTTTAGGACTGATGAGGAGTTAGGAAGAGCATAAGAGATGTATTCTTCCTAAACTTAGGTAAAATGGACAAAGAATGATAAATTACCCAAAACAGAGCATGATAAAACATGTATTATGGCTATCAACTTGTAAATTACCATATAACATACATGGAATGGTTGATGAAATGATAAAACATTCATACAAAAGATCACGAAGAAGAAACTATGCTAAAAATTCATACCACATGTATCCCAAAAAAATAGCTGCAACTCGTCTATTGAAAATTGCCAAAATCTGATACAATAGTATCTGATCACTACTATAACATCCCTACTGAACCCAACCTGTAAAATTACTAAGAAAATACATAATAGAGGCCAACAAACAACTCATCCTAGGCTCAGGGTTCGAATCCACAAGTGGAAGAGTTGTTGCAAGAAAGACTGAACTGATAGCTAGAGTGTAGGGTGGTCAAAGTGACTCAGCCCTCAGTTTAGCAAAATAATTCATTACATGCCACATAGGCCATCTAACTGATGTATCTACCCTAGATAAAAGTAAGAACATAATAATTAAATCATCTAGATCAATTACATAGGTAAAACTTGAATTTACCATAGGTAAACATCAATTTGGAATGAAATAGTGAAAATTGTGGAAAACTATCAAACGCGCAGCGACCTGGTTAAACGTGCAGTGACCTTGGTCAAACGTGCAGTTTCCTCTTCAAGCTGACTTTTGACTACCTTCCCGATGTCCAAATCTAGCCCAGGAAATCTCATTAGAAATATTATCCTGTCTAGTTTCCAAAACTGCCCTTGCTTTTCAAAATGGGCTTGATTAGCCCCTTTAAAATTGCAATCTCACAAGACTACTCAAACAAGGAACAACCAGGCTAGAAACGAGGCAGAAAGGTGATTTTTTGGTAGTTTTTGACCCTTTTGGTTGACCAATTTTTCTCCAAATTCTTAGCAAAAGTACAGGGTCCATATCCTCATCATTCTAAATCCAAAAATGCTGACCATTTGCTCATTGGATGCTCCAACAAAAAGTGTAGTGTTCTAGGTGCTGCGCATTTGACCATGCCGACTGTGCCAAAATTTCTTCAAAAAACACAACAAAACATATCTTGCTAAAATTATTCAAAAATGGCCAAAGTTGGTGGCCTGACAGCTAGATATATGTTTGAGGCATGGATTGATGCCTCGGCAAGGATATCCAACCTCTTTTTCTCTGCTTGCTTGGTCAAGGCCTCAGTTTCTGCATGAGCTCATTTGAGCTGAGCCCTTGCAATTTTGTCTCTCATAGCATAGTGCTTCACCATCCTTATTTGAGTATCATTGTCCTTCTTGGCCTTGTCTAGGAGGTTCTCCAAATGATAATTTACCTTATCAAGACAATATTCTCAGTTTTCATTTACCACAATGGCAAATTGCTCATTCAAGGTGAGCTGCTTGGCTAGTTCTTCCTCCCTTTTCCTTTCTTGCTCCAAGGCTCTCTTTAGGCCTCTAGTCCTTGGCCTTCTTCTTGGCACCTGTTCATCAAGTGGCTCACCATACTGCCCATATGCCTCATCAAGTAAGGCCTTTGCCTTTTCAGCCTCTCTCTTTTCCTTTTTGAGCTGAATCTCCATGAGCTCATGTTTGACCTCAAACTGCCTATTTTCCTGCTTATAGTAGGAAATGATCCATTTGGCCCTTTGCAAGTTGACCTCGAGCTCACTTATGAGTGCATTCTTCTCCTTGATGACAATAGTTGTGCTTTTACTATCATCATGCTCATTTGAGTCAACTAACTGAAAATCATGCTCTATCTCGTGGAGGTCTTCCTCTTGCTGCTGGATTTCTGCCTCTACAACTATTTCCTTACCCTTTTTACTTGCTTTGTCGATGAAGAAGGCAAGGCCCCTCCCAAAATTAGTGGGGGAAACACTTGCCTATGTCCTATATGATAGGTATGTGCCAAGGTACGTAAACCAGACCTTTTGGGCTTGCTGCTCTCACCATGCTCAATATGCTCCTGCTCAGTGCCTTCATCTCTGCCAGGTGAATTAATAGGCTCATGAAATGGTGATGATCGAGGTGATGGTGTGGTTGACTCATTAGATGAAGATGAATGATGTATGGACTGAGGTTGAGGAATGGAGGTGGATGGTTGAGAGGATGAAGGTGCCTCTTGGCCATGTTGAATAGGTGGGACTGTGAAAATCTCATTGGATATGAAAGTGTCCCATGCAATGTTAATCTAATCAAGGTGGTGTAGGACTATCATTTTAATGAGAGAATGGTGAAATATGCTATGCATTTGATGATCATGATCTTTCCTTCGGGCAATATATGACATCTTGTTAATATCCCGGTAAAGATAGTAGGGTAGATTGAGCATTTTGACTCTTGTAAAATGCATGAGTAACCGAATATCATAGGAATAGAGCCTAGAAAACCTGCCCTCACATGTGAAGTACTTCATGATGATTTTCATCATAGGAATATATCTGTCTAGGAGGTAAGAGAAAGGAAATATCCTCCTTCTTTCATTGTTGTGGCTAGGTTTAAGATATGGCTTATAATAGCAATAATCCAAATCTACCTATTTAAACCACTTTTCCCCAACATCTGGAATCCCAGTAGTAGCTGATATGATAACAGAATATATGGTAAAGGTGACACCAAAAAGGGTTTCTTGATTTTCATGGAGTTTAATAATGAACTATCCGGTCAATTCAGAATGATGTTGTGTCCTTTCCACCATCCCACAAAACTCAAAACAGCCCATATGTTTGAAGCTTGTGATAGTGATGGGAAATGCCATGAGCTCTCTAGTGTTGGTTGGTTCATATTTGATGATTTTCCCTCCTTTTTTATATTTCCTCCTCTATTTTTTTTCTCCATCACTTTGAATTGTGTGTTCTTTTTATGCCATGATTTGTTGCTTTTAAAACCCTAGGGGAATGGTAGAATGGACTATGGGTATGGGAAATGTGGAATGATGTGAGGAGAGATGATGAGGAGGAGATGGGGATATGTGGAATGAGGGAGGTGATAGGGAATAGTTTTTAAGTGAGGGGGAATAGTGATGAAAACTAGGAAATGTGATTTGAGATGGTGGGAATGCTAAACTAGGGTTTGATCTTAGGAAAAACAACAAAGAACTTAAACCCTATGTAGGTGAATAATGGAGGGAACGAGTTAGTAATTTTTCCACCAACCTGATTTTCTGAATTAAATAATGATCAACTTGGAAACTTTGTGGCTTTGGAGGTTTTCTAGGGCATTTTGGCTCCTTCTAGGTGAATGTGCAGCAACCCGGGCAAAGGCGCAACGACCTAGTCGAATGCGCAACGACCTCTACAGGAGCACAACGTTGTTATAGATAACACTAGGATTTCTGGAAAACATGCAGCGACCTCTATAGGAGCACAGTGACCAGGCTAAACGCTCAACGACCCTGCTGAATGCGTCCTCTTGCTCTGTTTTGCCCAATTTCACCTTAAGATCACTAATTTTCTTTTGTTGAGGAGTTTGAGAGTGCTAGAGTGCAAATGAGACTTCATGAGTGCCTTGAGAGGCTTTATACTTGAATGAACTTTAATTTATGAGTTTCCATACCAACTTTCTAATGTTTCTTATCATTTCCAAATTCTCATATTAATGCTTTTTTGACTTTGTGACCTTTTTGCTCATGACAAGTGGATGGTGCTTTGGCAATCCTAATTTTGACTTGCATCTCGGGATGCTTTTGGCAGTGGACTTGAGTATGCAACTAAAAAGTAACTTATTACATATAATAGACATAAAATTACATAAGAAAAATGAAAATTATTACATTTGTTTGTAGTTTTAATTTACAAACTTGGAATACAGTCCCTTCTTGAAATCAAATTTAGGGCTTTCAGTAACTATGGTTACATATTTTGGAAAGCTTTATTTAACTTAAAAAATTATTATTTTCTTGACTTTCATATTTTTCCAACCTTATGCAGTGAGATGTTGATTTATTGGACCTTGGAAAAATAAAACCTAGACACATGAAGGAGGGCCAACAAATACAAACTTTTGAGAGGGAAAGGTAATTTTGGACTTTGGACTACCATCAATGAACAAATTTTTCCATGATGACTTGAGTGGAATGCAAAAAATTTCAAATGAGACTCTAATATTATATAACTATGGTTACATGTTTTGGAAAGCTTTATTTAACTGAAAAAGATATTATTTGCTTGAATTTCATATTTTGTCGACCTTATGCAGTGAGATGGTGATTTATTGAACCTTGGAAAAATAAATCCTAGGTGACTTAATGGAACCTCAAATGACTGAATCTTAGGTGGATTTTACTGATTTAAAATGTGATGAAACGACCCTTCATGTTCAATGGTAACCCGAAAGACACATGGAGGGCTGGCAAATACAAACTTTTAAGAGGGAAAAGTAATTTTGGACTTTGGACTACCATCATTGAACAAATTTTTTCATGATGACCTAAGTGGAATGCAAAAAAATTCAAGCGGGACTCTCCCAATGTCCATGAACCACCCTTAAAAATATGTTATTCTGAGTTAAATAATGAATTAAGTAGGAATCTACATTATTATGTATATAAGCATCCCGTCTGAGAGTAATGGGAAAGTAACTACCATGGAAATTAAGTTCCAGAAGATGGAAATAAAATTGTATTATATAGTTACTTCAAGTAGAGAAAACCTATTCATGATATTATAAATAATAAAGAAAGGAAAACTCTAAAGTGGAAAACAATCCATGTGTAATTATTACTTTTTCCTTTAAATGATGTTACATTATAAATTGTAAAAGCTTCTAGTGAAGTTCAAACACAAAGGAAACAAGAGTAGAAATTAACCGAAAAACATTGAATATTGACTACTACTCATACATTCATATAGGAAAATTAAATTTAGTAGAAAAAAACCACAGAAATGCTGACAGTATAAATTTTAACTCATAAACACATTGGAAGGAAACCCAAATAGACATGAGTTGAGCTATTAAATGCAAGTACGCATTAACAAAGAAGATATTTTATATTAGTGTCCCAGTTTCGCATCGTGTGCAAATAATATAACAATTCCACAATAGATTACAAATAGTAATTTGGGTTACGAAACCCAAGTAACCTTTTCAAGAGATCATGTAACTAAAAGAGTAGGTATAATAGTAACTGGAAGACGCTCCATAGCGAACACAAGGACTATATAAATCAGACAAATATTTCCCTAATAAAATAAGATAGTGTTATTACAATTAGAGAAAATGGAACACTTGACTCTGACATTATCTTAGATAGCATAGACATCCTAGGAGACCTTTCATGATAGCATAAAATGGAATTCACTGACCTGGACGAAGAACAGTCATAAAAAGTGACTAAGTCGAGCACCTGGAAGTTGTGCTAGCCAAATTATCAATGACAAAAGATGCATACTTGCAAGGCGAGTATATTAAGTTATAATTATAATGATTTTAGGAGAATCTAGTTAAAATGTCCATGCTAGGAAAATGAGGATAATAATAATGATATTTTATACCTGAGGGGACTCATCAACCTGGAGCACACAAATTTCTATCCGTAAGAAGAAAAGGAATGGAGAGTTTTGTAAATACGTAACATAATCGCAAGCAGGGCAATAAGTAGTGCTGAGTCATAAATAAAAATTTAGAGCAGCAAGGAATGTACCCCTTGGTATAATTTTAACAGGGTTCTGACATTGAGCTAGGAAGTGCAGTTGGTCAAGGACTACATGCCCCAATAGAACTTGGAAAACAAAACAAAATGAATTAGGGAAATTTAAAAACCAAAGTAAGAAACAAAAAAAACAAAAAATAAACAAATACCCTTCGCTGTAAGTGGAAGGCGGCTACTTGTGGAAACGAAATGAACCCAAGAATCCACTAAACGAGAATTAGTCATCTTCCATGAAGTAATATCGAACAATAAAATGGTCAGATGTTAGATCATGGTGAAAGAGTGCCTAAAAATTTAAAAAAAAATGAATACTAAATTACATGTAAGTCTACCCAGCTACCCATTAAGTAAAGCAAGTTATCAGTGAGCGGAGGCAAATAAAACCCTTAGCAGAGGAAGTCATGGAGATATCCGTGTACATTTGAGTAAGATACAAATTCGATGGGGGTATGGTTCTCGTCATAAGTAGTGGTGAGATGAAATATGAGAATGAAATGTTGGCGGCAAGCCACTTGATCGCCCAAACCTGTCTTTGTGCCATTGTGAGATCAAAAGTTGAATGAGGGCTTATAAGCCTCAATGTGAAGAACTCCATGTGTAGAAGGCAAAATAAGGAATGAAACCAAGTCGACATCTAGGGTTAGGAAAACAAATCTCAACCCTTGAAAGTGGCGCACCCATCCCAAGCAACCATCAACTGTCCAGGGGGAGACATCAAGGAGGTCACATGCACTCCATGTGATAGGAGGAAAATGTGTGAGAAGTTATTTGCTCGTAGGTTTTCGCAACAAGAAATAGGACAAGAAACATAACTTGCCACGTTGGGAATAGAACCATGTTAGCCGACAGTAGTGAATTAACATTGGTAGTTTAACATAGGTAGAGGGGGTTAATAATATTATTACCATACTTACGCAACATTCCATTTTATTATGGGAGCGGATCCTCGCTCAAAGATAAGGTCTTTAAAATACACACCAATGATGCCAATAGCAGAAGTCCAAAGGGGATTTTTTAGCATTGACTAACAAACATTAATACATAAAAACATAATTCGAAAATACGAGTGGTTAATTGAAAACTTAGGATAACATGGCAATGGTTCTAACAGCCTTTACGATGTAAAATAGAAACTAAATTTCATTCAAATTCATAATATGAGGTATGGTGGTTATTATAATACATTTCCTATTTGATCTATGTGGATATTGGTGGCCACCCACCTATTCCTCCTAGACCTCTAGATGGTTTCATATGTTTCCTTGTTTATTGCAGCGTTTACTATTTTTAGCATTTTTTCAGGTCTTGAAATTCCAAAGCAGTTCTGACCCCTTAAACGACATTTTTTTGAGGTTTGCAGCAAGCCCTTGTTCATAAGTAGGGGCTTGACACAAAATCTATAGTACTATGAGAGATATTTCCAACAAGGTATAGTGTGCACCAAATGGAGATAATATGACCAAGTTACAACCCGGTGAAGTTGGCTGCCTAACTAACCCCAATGGGGTCCACAAAATATTGGCGTTCCATTTTCTGGGGTGAGGATTAGGGTTTTTTATGGTTTTCCCTTGTTTTTCAACAACAAATAGGCCCTTGAGCCTCATTGTAACAAAATTTAGAGGCATTTAGCTGCAACATCTCTTCTCAGAGATAAGCTACCATATCCTGAGCTAGTTTATTTCCATTCTATTTTTAAGCATATTTCAATATTTGATATTAATGAAATGAAGTGCTATTTTTGCTTCATTTTTGTACTTATGGTTATATAGGTAATCTTTTTCATTCTTGTTTAATTTCGAATCAATGGTATATGAGGAATCTGCTCTTTCTCTGTTTTTCTTTGAATGTCCCCAACGAGATGAGGATATAAGGAGTTAGGGCTCAAGCTGGTCAAACCTTTAAAAGACCAACCTCACAAATAGCGACAACCTCCCATCGTGGAAGAGAAGAAAGGTGAGGGGGTAGTACATCCTTTCAAAATCTTGCTCGAAGAAGCCCTCGAGTAACAGAGCAACACAATGATGGAAAACTTTGCGTAGATCCTTTATCAGCTACCCAAAGACGACACATCTTCTTCGAGCAACCACTCTGGAAGTGCCACACCCTTTAAGATAAGAGTTAAATTTGAAATCCCCTTATTTGAAGGTCAGATAGATGCAAACGTCATAGATAAATGGTTAAATCTACTAGAAGAATATTTTATGTTCATGATTTTTCCAGCCGGGAAAAAATTACTTTCGCACTTCCCAAACCTGGTCCCCACATCAAGGACTAGTGGGAAACCTACTATGAGAAGAATTGTACACCCTAACTATTTTCAGCCACACCCACTTTGAATTCATTTTGGGACACCATGAAGGAGTAGTAGTACCCTGTCGAGAGCTATGAGGATAAATACATAAAGTGGACCATGTTACGACAAGGAAGGGACCAAGACGTGTCAAATTTTACCAATGGTTTTCATAGCATTTGCATGAAGTTGGGTATCAAGGATTATGAGATACATTTGGTACTCAAGTATCATGGTTGTCTACACAAGTACATCTAGGACAAGATGGAGTTCCTCAACATCTCCTCACTTGGCACGGTGTACCGATACACTATCAATATTGAGCAAAAGTTTAAACAAAAGAAGCAAGACTTTGGATATGAAAATCTGAAGCAAGATAAGGGTGGCCCAAACAACAAAGCAAAGGAAAAATCCATGGTGGAGTGACCTTGGACAACCCACCGAAGCCACAAGAAAAAAAATGACACCATAAAGACAGAAGGACACGGGAAAATGGTGTGAGTTCCATAAGAGCTCCACTCATAAAACAAGTGAGTTTGAGGCTAGGCAGTCACTGGTGGCCGAGATGAAGGCTTATGCATTAGACGCATGTTCCAACTTTGAGTCAAAACTTGACAAGGGGGATGACAGAGGGAAGCAGATTACTGATGTGGAGCCTAGTACCACCATGGCCACCAGCAAGATCAAAAAGAATGAGATTGAAGATCCAGAGGAAGGGAGACACCTCTTCCATTCACATATGTGGGTAAAGGGTTCTCCACTACAATTCATTGTCAACAGCGAGAGCCAAAAGAACATCGTTTCAGCAGAGGTCATTAATAGGTTGGGCCTACTGACTACAACACATATAGAACCGTACACATTGGGTGGATTCACCAAGCAGGAGATCTCCGAGTCAATCAATGGTGTCACCTTCCCTACAACATCAAGCCCTTCAGGGATGAGGTATTGTGTGATGTTGCTCCTCTTGAATTTTGTTGTGTATTATTAGGACAACCATACTTGTGGAAGCGACATGTTGTATATGATTCTAGACCCTTCTCCATGATTATTACTTTGGGCAATAAGTTATGAAGGATACCGAAGTTAGCCCCACTTACTTCCATCTCTTTGATCTCTACAAAGGAGTACATTATGATCATTTCACAAACCAAGAAATTTTTTTCCTTGTGATTTGCCCTTACGGAAAGAAGAATATTGTGGCCACCACTTGCATATAAGGCTCCTCCATACAACAACAACAGATGGACAATGTCATGGAGGAATACAAGGACATTTTTTCCTCACCTACGGGGTTACCTATGCACTGTCAGGTCAAGCACTACATCGATCTAACCCTGGGTGCACCGCTACCCAATGGACCAATCTATCATCTCTTTGTTCTGGATACCGATGAGATCAAGAGGTAGATTTAGGAGATATTTTAGAAAGGGCACATTAGGCCAATCTCATCACCCTGTGGGAGCCCGATGGTATTGGTAGAGAAAAAGGACGGGACCTGGAGACTTTGTATTGACTATCAGGCTCTAAAGAAGATCACTATCAAGAAATGGTACCCATTCCCAGGTATTGACAACCTTCTGGACTAGCTCAAGGGGGCCAAATATTTCAACAAGGTTGACATGAACTCTGGTTCTCACGAGGTGCCTATCAAACCATCCAATGTGTGGAAGACTACCTTCAAATCCAAGGAGGGCCTTTTCAAAAGGTTGGTCATGCCTTTTAGGTTAACGAATGCCGCTGCAACCTTCATGAGAATGATGGAGGACATCTTGTGACCCTTCACCAATGCATTCGTCGATGTGTATTCAGATTACATCTTGATATTCAACATGATTTGGGAAGATCACCTTGACTATATTTGACAGGTCCTCCAAACCGTGCGACAACACAAGTTGTGTGCCAATTTGGAGAAATGCACTTTTGGCATGACTGAGGTTCAATATCTGGGGTACATCATTGATGAGAGAGTTGTGCATGTGGACCTAGCTAAGATTCAATTCATTCGGGATTGGCTAGCCCAACTACTTTAATAGAGCTCCATAACTTTCTGGGTCTTGCCAATTTCTACCCTAGGTTCATGCTGGGGTTCTCTCGTATCACTTGGCCTTTAAGTAAAGTCACCAAGGGAGGAGAAAAAGAAAAGTTATTTTGGTCTGAAACCCAGCAAAAGGACTCTTCTAAGTTGAAGAATCACCTCTTCTTTGCACCAGTGATCACATTACCATACCTACAACAATCATTTGAGATTGGGACATATGCCTCAGACTATGCCAATGGTGTATTTCTTACTCAACACAGACATCTCGTGGCTTACCATAGTGAGACACTTTCAATCACAGTCTAAAAGTAACCAACCTATGACAAACAAATGTATTCCATTTTGCAGTCTTTCCATCAATGGAAGAATTAAATTCTGGGGAAGGAAACGGTCATCCACATAGACCAAAAACCCTTGTAGTTTATACAGACATAAGGGAAGTTGCAGAATAATCGCCATCTGAAATGGTCTACATATCTGCAACGGTTTCAATTGAACATTAAGTACAAGAAGGGAAACACCAATAATGTTGCAGGCTGTGTCAACCAGTCACCAGTCATGGTGTTAATCATTGTGCTCGAATCTTATGGGCCGATACTTCGAGGTGGCCACATATTTTCAAGAGCGATCTAGAATTTGGAAGCACATACCATAAACTCTTCGAAGATAAGAAAGTTCCAAATTTTCACCTCTAGGACGCATTGTTATGACACCTAGGACACATATGTGTTCCTTCAAGTGAGTTCCTTCAAGCGATCATGCCAAGATGATTTGGGAGCCACAAAATAGTAAGGTGGCTGGACATTTTGGAGTGGAGAAAATAGTGGAGGTACTACATAAATATTTTTATTAACCGAACCTTAGTGAGGATGTTGGAAAGTACATTAGATCCTTCACTACCTATGCCATTTTCAAAAAACCCATCAAGGAGTAGGGCCTATATACTCCTCTGCCTACTCCTAGTTGATCTTGGGAATCCATCACCATGGATTACATGTTAGGCCTTCCTTCTACTAAGCATGACAATGACTACATTTTTGTGGGCGTCGATAGATTACCTAATATGGCCATTATGGCGATTTTCAAGAAGAGTATCATAGAAGAGGCCACTGTTAAGCTTTTCTTGACTGAGTGTGGGTACACTTTGGGATCCCATAGTCCATTTTCTCAAATTAGGGCAGCAAATTCCTGAGTGGATTTTGGTCAAATCTCTAGTCAATGTGGGATACCAAACTTACTAATTCCATCGATTTCCATCCCCAAACTAATAGTCAAACATAGGTCGTCAACAGGATGATTGTACATATTTTGGGCATGTACAAATCGAAGCATCAATGCACATGGGATGAAATCCTCCATTATGTCCAGCACAACTATAATAGAGCTCTCCATATCTTAATCGGCCATAACCCCTTTCAGGTAGTGTTGGGATTTCATCCATTATGTCCCATTGATGTGGCCATAACATTTGCAGTTATTCAGGCATATTTGGCTCACATCCAATTTGAATCCAAAATGGCTAACAACTTCATTGAGCATATTCAGCACAACCTATAGTAGGTCCATGATATATTGGACGAAGTCAATGCTAAGTACAAGCAGCCCCATGATCAACATCGGGTGCCACAAAAGCTCTAGGTGCGGGACAAAGTTTGGCTACATTTGCAAAACGAGTGCCTCGATGGACCCCACCTCAAGCTTCGCCCGCTCTGATATGGTCCATACACAATCAACAAGGTTATAAGGGACAATTTCTTCGAGCTCACAATTCCACGATTCCTTGGTCTGCACCCAGTGTTCAACGTAGATCACCTTCGTCCATATTTTCCACCATTGATAGACACATCTCATATTGCAAAACAACTCACACCAATAGAGCTAAACCCAAACTGCATGGAACAAGCCACAACTGATTACATCATGGACACGTAGATCAAGAACACTCTCCAAAAGAGGATCGAACTATATCGAGTTGTGAAATAAAGCCAACTCCTTCACCAGGGAAAGTGGTCCACAAGGGACTAGGTTTAATAAAAACTTCCTCAACTTATGGAGGCTTTGCACACAATGTGGACCATTTCTTCCTAAGGGGGAAGGAATGATGTAGGTGGATATTGGCAGCCGCCCACATATTCCACCTAGACCTCAGTTCCCTGCATCTGTTTCATTGTTTATTGCAACATTTACTATTTTTAGTAGTTTTTTAGGTCTTGAACATCTGTAGCAGATTTGACACCTTGAATGATGTTTTTTCAGGTCAGCAATGGGCCTTCCACAAATCCTGTAATACTTGGAGAGATATTTCTAACAAGGTATCATATGTGCCAAATGGAGAAATATCACCACGTTATGACCCTAGGATGTTGGTTTCCCAACTAACTCCAACAGGGCCCACAAACTCTTGGTTTTCCATCTCCTCGTGTTAGGGTTTTGGTTATTTAGGGATTTCCCTTCTTGTTCAATAATAAATAGGCCCTTAAGCCTCTTTCTAACATAGTTAAGAGGCATGTAGCCTCCACATCTCTTCTCAGAAGTAAGCTACCATCACTCGAGCTAGTTAATTTCCATTCAGTTTGTAAGAATATTTTAGTATTTGATATTAATGAAATGAAGCATTATTTTTGTTGCATCTTTGTATTTTTAGTTATATCTATAATTTTTTGCAAACCTGTTTAAGTTCGGAACATATTTCCATCCTAATGATAAACAAATATGTATGTTAGATATATATATATATATATATATATATATATATTTTCATGATAGTAAACTATAGAGTTGTCACAGATGGTATGAGAGACCAAGTTCATAACTGGGCCTTATGGAATCACCAGAGAAATAAACAAAAATTGTGTATACTGGGAAGATGAATTAAGCAATATAGAACTAATACCTGCACTAGTTTGATTTCCAAGGTATTAAAGTGATGCGACTATGAGAACATGGCCAAGGATCCTCCAACCATCACATAAGGTGAAGAGTTATACGTTGAGTTGGGAAACAGGGCCACCCCAACAACAACTCAATTCATTGACGTTGTTAGAAATATTCAACAAGAATTGGCATATCTAAGGAGCAACAATGAAAACCTATTAAGGGCCACTAAGGAGTAGGAAAAGTTGGTCAGAGGGTTGAGTTAAAGATCTGGCCATAAAATTGGGGAACCTGAAATATTGAAAGCAAAAAAAAGGGACACAAAATGAGAGAAATTTGAAAGTGGGGGGGAGTCTGGTAGAACTTTTCCTAGAACATAGAAGAGAAAGAAATAAACAGATCTACAAGGGGAATTTAGAAATTTTAATCCCCCTACTTTTGATCGGGAGAAAGAGGAGGATGCAGAGGCATGGCTACTTAATATGACTAAATATTTTCAAGTCTATGAATATGAGAATAACTTAAAGGCTAGATTGGCCATTTATTAGTTACAAGGAAATAGTGTTCTCTGGTGGAAAGAAGCTAAAAGTGTACATTTGTTGGAGGAAAAGACAATATCTTGGGAGGATTTCTGTAAGAATTTTAAAAACCACTACTTGAGTGAATGCTATTATGATGATTATGCAAAAGAATTATGTGAGTTATTGTTACATGACAGTTAACCATGAACAAATTTGTGGAAAACTTTACCAATTTACTATGTTATGCCCCCTACATTAAAGAAGAAAAAGCTAAGATGGAGCTGTTTGTAAAGTGTTTTCCTACTTTCTACAAGGAATGGATTGAGTTCGACAATCCTAAGACAATGGATGCCGTAGTTAGAAAGGAAAGGTTGTGTTATCAGTAATTTAGGAATAAGGGTGAAGGCCCCAAGTTTTTTCAAAATAAGGATAGAGCCAAATCTGTAAATGGAGGAATATGACAGAAATATAGTAATCTCAAAAAATTTGGAAAGGACCATCAACAGAAAAAGTTCAGCAAGGGGAACGTGAATCAGCTAGCCCAATATCAAGATAGATCAAAACTGATGGAATTGAACAATAGAAAGATTGGAGGAGGTAAAGAAAAGCAACCACTGAAGTGGTAGAGGTGTGGTGAACCTCATGTATTTAGGGATTTTTTGTATAATCCCAGATCCATTCAGAATATCCAAGCTTTCCATGAAGCCATCAAAGTGAAGGATATTACCATAAATGTCCCTTGAATAAGCACAGTCTTGGAGAATAGACAAGAAGAACATCAATCCATAATGATTGATATTTAAGTTACTATTTCCAACCAACTTGTTTATATTCTAATTGATCCAAAGGCTAGTTTAAGTTACATTAGACCATAGGTGGTAGAAAAATGTGAACTTAAAACTGAAAAATATAAGACTTCTTGGCTAGTACAGTTAGAATTTGACACTAAGAGAATAGTGACCAACCAAGTAAAACAATGTAATCCTTATTTAAATGGCTATTTCATAGTGGTGAACCTAAATTCAATCCCCCTAGGATCATACGATGTACTATTAGGCATGGACTAGTTGGAGAATCAAGGGGCCATTATAAATTGTTTAATAAAATAGTGAGATGTGTGAAACAACAAGGATAAACTCAAATAATTCAGGGCATACCAAAACCCATATCAGTTAGACAAATTTCATCCTTACAAATGAAAAAGAGTGGACAAAAGGGGCGTCAATTATTTATGGTTCACGCAGAAACAAGAAAATAATAAGGTGACAAACGAAACTTAGATATTGTGTTGATTATTAAGGAATTTTTGGATGTATTTCCAGAGGATATTCCAAGTTTTCCCCCTCATGGAGATATAGAATTTTCCATTGATTTGGTACTTGGTGCAACCCCACTATCTGTAGCACCTTACAAAATAAGTCCACCTAAATTATTGGAGCTAAATATCTAACTGCAAGAACTATTGGACAAAGGATATATTAGGCCTAGTGTATCACTATGGGGGTCTCCCATGTTATTTTTCAAGAGAAAAGATGGCACATTTAGAATGTGTATTGAATATCAACAATTAAACATGTTAACTATCAAGAAAAAATATCCATTACCCCACATTGATGATCTATTTGACCAAGTGAGGGGGGCCCATTTTTTCCAAAATTGACTGCACGACTGGATATCATGGATTGGGAATCAAAATTGAGGATATTCATAAGATAAGCTTCATGACTAGATATGGACACTACGAGTTTGTAGTGTTACCATTTGGCCTTACTAAGTCTCCAACAACCTTTATGTGCTTGATGAACAGTAGATTCAACAAATATTTAGACAAATTTGTGCTAGTATTTATTGATGACATCCTGATATATTCCAAAAATGAAGAAGAACATGAAGAACACTTGAAATTGGTGCTCCAATATTTAAGATAACATCAAATGTATGCCAAATTTAGCAAATGTGAGTTCTACAAAACCAAAATACAATATTTGGGCCACATCATTTCAAGGGAATAACTAGCAGTTCAACTTCAAAATGCTAGAGCCCTGGTCAATTGGTGCATATCAAAGGATGTATCTATTGTTCGATCGTTTATTGGAATCACATGATATACTGTATATTTATATAGGGATTCCTAAATTTAGCATATCCTATCACATCTTTACAAGAAAAGAGAGTAAAATTCGAATGGATTACCGAATGTCAGGAGTCTTTTGATAAAATGAAACATTTACTTATAGTGGCTCCCATATTAAAACTTGTAGATCCAAATAAATAATTTATAGTTTCCACTAATGCTTTTATGGAGGGGCTAAGGGGAGTTTTGATGAAAAACAATTCAGTAATATCTTATGAATCTAAAAATCTGAAAACACATGAAAGGAATTATGTTATATACGATTTAGAGCTAGTTGTTGTCATACATGCTTTAAGGATGTGGAGGCATTATTTGTTACGAAAGAAATTCACTTTGGTAACCGATCATATTAGCCTAAAATATATTTTCAACCAACCCAATCTCAATGCCAAGAAATTGAGGTGGATGGCATTCCTTAGTGAGTTTGAATTTGACATTAGACATATAAAAGGGAAAGAAAATACGATAGCAGACACTTTGAGTAGACACTCTTACACTTTAATGGAAGTTTCTATTAGCAGTCCTAATGCAAATTTGATAAAACAAATTAGGAATTCCATAACTAGTGACCCAAAATACTTGGAAATTCAATAAAACTTATAACATATTAACATTCTTAGTTATCCGAAAAATTATGAAAATTTGCAGATTTATAGGAAAAGATTTAATGTTCCCAATGTACATGCCTTGAAACAAACTATAGATGATGAATATCATAAGAAACTGTGCGCAGGAAATCCTGGGTACCAAAAGATGATCACACCATTAAGGAAGAATTTATTTGGCCAGGTATGAAGAAAGAAGTGGTTGAATATTTATCAAAATGTTTAGAGTGTCAACACGTAAATGTTGAACATCAACACGATGTTGGGCTACTGAATCCACTACCTATCCCTAAATGGAAGTGGGAAATAATTTCTTTAGATTTCATCACAGGACTACCAAGGACAAAGAGGCAACATGACTCCATCATGGTGGTGGTGGATACCTTAAGTAAGGCAACCCATTTCATATTGGTACAATGTACTTATGGCACAACACAAATTGCTAATAACTTCATGAGAGAGATTTTTTAGCTACATGGAATACCCAAAATGATAGTGTGAGACAAGGATGCTATATTCACCTCAAACTTTTGGAAGACATTTTTTGGGGCATGGCCACTCAACTAAAATTTAGTACAACATATCATCCTCAAACAAATGGACAAACTCAGATAACCAGCCATACTTTCGAGGACATGTTGAGAATGTATGTCAAGGACAAAGCTAAAAAATGGGAGGGTTTTCTATATTTAGCTGAGTTTGCCTACATCAATAGTTTACAAACATCCATCAAAATGATCCCTTTCGAATCCATGTATGGAAAAAAATTCCATACACCTCTCAGCTGGATCCAATCAGAGGATAGATTGATATTCCTATTGGATGTGTTGCAAGAAATTGAGCAAATAGTGCGGAGTATTCAGCAAAACCTTAAAACAACATAGGATAGACAAAAATGTTATGTAGATAAGAAAAAAAATGCATATGGAGCTCCAAATTGGAGATCATGTCTATTTGAGGGTGAAACCAAGGAAAAGTACATTAAGAATGGGAACCTATCAAAAATTGGCACCACAATTTTATGGACGTTTGAAATTCTTAACATGATTGGACCCATAGCTTATCAATTACCATTACCGAGTCACATTAAAGTTCATAATGTTTTTTATGTGACTTTACTTTAAAAATATGTACATGATATCTCTCACATAATTGATTGGAAAATGATATAGGTGGAACCCGAAGGAGACTTTTTGGCAGAACCTCTCTCTATCCTAGACAGGGAAGAGATTTGGCTCTAGAATCGATCCGTCGTTTGGGTTAGAGTGCAATGGAAGCATCTTATTCCCGAAGAAGCTAAATGGGAGATAGAAGATGAAATTCAGAAAAATTATCTAGCACTATTTCTCAAGGAAGTAACTCCAAAATAAACACTAGGGACATGTAAAGTAAAAGGGGGAAGAATGTAATACTCCTCTATATTGTAATGTTGATTGTTATTATTTTAAATTGAGTTATGTAATGTGAATGATGGAAAAGCCATAAAGTACATTGAGATATTATATAAATAAATAAATTGTATTAATTAATAAATAGCTAGATTGAAAGTACTTTGGGAATGAGACACTTAAGTATGAGATTCTTACCAAAGAAATAAAAACAAATCATGGATAAATGAGATTATATAACTCTTCCATGACATAGATATTGGATAGTATTTAATGGATAAGAGGTAAAAATACATTAATCACTTAGTTTTAGAAAGATGTTAAGCATGGAAAGTAATAAAGCATCGCGGGAGAGAAAAGCGAGATTTAAAGGAAACGCCTAGGCTAGTGGAGTGGAAAACACCACTAAAGCGGGACACATTTTAAGTAAAAATAGATTATGGAGGAAAAACTATAATATACCTATTGAAAGGATCAATGAGGTTGTTATTCGTGAGTCTTCTTTGCAAGCATAAGTTTGAGGGGAACTTGAAGTACAGTTCAAGGTTGGGAGGAAGAGTGTGCATTCACAAGTATTTTTATGATTATGATTGGATATTCTGTTCGGCATCTTTTGGTACTATAGTAAATTCAATGATAATTTGTGTTATAAAATATCTGGTACTGTAGTAAATTAAATGATAATTTCTGTTATAAAATATGAAACACTATAGTAAATTAAATGATAATTTATCTTATAGAATTTCGAGTACGGTAATAAATAAAATGATAATTTCTGTTATCGAATTTTTGGTACAATAATAGATTAACTGATAATTTATGTTATAGAATTTCATGTACTGTAGCAGATTAAATGATAATTTATATTATAGAATTTATAGTACTCTAATTGAATAAATTACAGTTTTTGATAGAGAATTTCAGTATTGTAATTCATTAAAGGATGATCTTTATTCTCTTTAAGTAGAAGGAAAACTTCTAGTATGGTAAATGGGTAAATGTTAGTCGGTTTTCTAGATTTTTCGATATTGTAAAGGAGTTAACGAAAATCTCCTTTTATAAATTAGCATGTCTTGTAGAAGGTAAATTTAATTAAAATGTTACTAAGTGGCTAAGGATTATCTTATAATTTTTATCAAGTGGTAGCAGTACTTCCAACTATAAAATATTAGTAATGGTTGTGTTAATTCCTAGTACAGTAAGCGCGTACAGAAATATAACCAGGAATTTGAGAAAGTCAAATACAATTTCTAGTATATAGAAATATATCGACTAACTCATTAAATAAAAAATAAAAAAATTGCTCGAAAATCACTTGAGTAAGGAAATTGGACTGGAAAACTAGAAAATTTAGCATAATTAGAGTAAATAAAATTTATTTATTTCTCGGGTTTATAAAATATAGTTTTATGAGGTAAGATCCTATAAAGTTATATTTGGAAGTTTGGATCCTAAATAGAAGAGTAATGCTAAAAAGTAAACGAGGAGAAGATGAAAATAAAATAACACAGAAATAACTTAATTGAATGAGGAAGATGTCATGGAATAAACTACATAAAAGTATTTAAGAAACCTTATTTATCAAAGGGTCAGTTATTAATTTAAGAGTACGTGAGAAAACATAGCGAAATGATTACTGCTATGTTGCGAACATAATTCTCTCTCGGGATAGAGATATGCTATTTTAAGTTAAATAATGAATTAGATAGGAATCTACAATACTATGTATATTGGATCATTTGAGAGAAATGGGAAACTAATTACCATGGAAATTAAGTTCCAGAAGACATAAAGAAAACTGTAGCATATGGTTACTTTTATGAAGAAAACTAAGTAGAGAAGACATATTCATGATATCGGAAATAATAAGCGAAGGAAAATCTTAAACTAAAGAACAATCCATGCATAACTATTAATTTTTCCTTTAAATGATGTTATAGTATAAAATATAAAAGCTTCTAGAAAAATTCAAACACAAAGGAAACAAGGGTAGGAATTACAGGAAAAACATTGAATATCAACTACTATTCATACATTCATATAGGAAAATTAAATTTAGTAGAAGAGAACCATGAACATGCGTACGATATAAATTTTAACCAATAAACACATTGGAAGGAAGCCCAAATAGACGTTATTTGATCTATTAAATGTAGTCACGCACTAACAAAGAAGATATTTTATATTATTGTCCCAGTTTTACACCCTGTGCAAATAATATAACAATTCCAAAATAGATTACAAACAGTCATTTGGGGTATGTAACCCATGCTAACCTTTTAAGAGTTCTTGTAACTAAAAGAATGGGTGCAATAGTAATTGGAACGCGCTCCATACCAGAAACAAGTACTAGATAAATCAGACAAACATTTCCCTAAAAACATCAAATAATGTTATTATAGTCAAATAAAATGGAACACTTGACTCAGACATTATCTTCTATAGCATAGACATCCTAGGAGAACTTTCATGATTGTGAGAACTCGATAAAATGGACTTCACTGGTCTTGAGGAAGCAAAGTCATAAAAATCAATTTAGTCGAGCACTTGGGAGCTATGGTATCAAAATTATCGACAACATAAGATGCATACCTACACGGATAGTATATTAAGTAATAATTATAATGAATTTATGAAAATCTAGTTAAAATATCAATGCTAGGAAAATGAGGATAATAAGAATGATATTTTATACCTAAGGGGGAGTCATCGACCTAACATACACTCGTCTCTGTATCTACAAGAAGAAAGGGAATAAAGAGTTTTGTATGTAACACTATCGGAAGTAGGGTAGTAAGGAGTGTTGAGTCATAAATAGAAATTATAGCACAAGAGAGTGTACCCCTGGGTATAATTTAAATGGGGTTCCACCAGTGATGCTACACCTAAAAGTGCAGTTGTTCAAGGGCTCAGGCCACCAAGGACACCTAGAAAACAAAATAAAATGAATTAGGGAAATTCATTGTAAGGAAAAAAAAAACCTTCTTGTAAGTGGAAGGCGAGCTAGTTGTGGAAAACAAATGAACCCAAGAAGCCATTACATTAGAAAATCTCATCTTTCATGAAGTAATCTAGCACAACAATAGGTTCAAATGTTACATAATGACCACAGAGTACTTAAAAACTAAAAAAAATTAATACTCAAGTACATGTAAGTTTACCCAGTTACCATTAAGTAAATCAAGTTTCGAGTGAGCAGAGGAAATTGGAACCCTTTGCAGAGGAAGTCATGGAAATGTCTATGTACATTTGAGTAAAAGACGAATTCAATGGGGCTATGGTTATGGTCATAAGTGGTAAAGAGATGAAATGTGAGATTGTATCATTAGTGGAAATCCACCTGGTCAACCAAACCTATCTTTATGCCATTTGGAGACCAGAAGTCGAATGAGGTCCGAGAAGCCTCAATGTGAAGAATTCCATGCATAAAAGGTGACAAAAGGAATGAAACCAATTTGATAGCTAGGTTTAGGAAAACAAATCTCTACCCTTGAAAGTGGAGCACGCATCCCAAGCAGCCATCAATTGTCTAGGAGGAGCTGTCAAGGGGGTCATATGCAGTGCATGTCATGGAGGAAAACATGGCGAGAAGTGGTTTTCTCGGACATTTTCCCAAGAATAAACAAGACAGGTAGCATAACTTGCCATGTTAAGATCCAAACCATGTTAGCTGAGAATAATGAATTAGCATAGGTAGTTTAACATAGGTAGAGGTGGTCAATAATATTATTACCATAATTACACAACTTGAAATTTATTATGGGAGAACATCCTCGCTTAACCATAAGGTCCATAAAGTACACACCAATGATGCAAATAGTTGAAGTCCAAAGGGACTTTGCTAGAGTTGACTAGTAGGCACTAACACAGAAACATAATTCGAAAATACTAGTGATTAAGTAAAAACTTAGGATAGCATAGAAATGGTTCTAACGACCTTTACGATGTAAAATATAAACTAAATTTCATTCAAATTCATAATAAGAGAGAGAGAGAGAGAGTATTTCAAGGCAGTAAACTATAGAGTTGTGACAATCATGGACAAGTAAGAATGGGGAAAAGTACCCTTTAAATAGTAAAAATACTAGGGTTTTTGGATCCAAAATATTTGATACATGGAAACAAATTAAATCCAACGCAAGGCAACAACATAAATCCCAACCTCCAAATGGACCTAAACAACTAGAAGCATCCAACAAATTTTATTCTAGTAAAATGAAAATTCCATCTGTACAATGTTGGGGTTGTGGGGAGTCACATTATCTTAGGGACTACCCTTATTGTTAAAGGATAGAGCTAGTGGTAAGTGTACAAAAATCATCTACAAAGGAGGATACAACAAGATGTGTGCCTAGAATAAAGCTCACTTTGGAGGACCGGCAAGCCAAATGTCAACTCACGATGAGTGAACTAGAAGGTAAAATTTGTAATCATGTTGTATTAGTTTTAATAGATCTCGGAGCAAGTCTAAGTTATATTAGTAAAAAATTATTAGAGTCATGTAAACTGAAAGTAAAAAAATTCAAACATCCATGGTTGGTTCAATTGGACACGGGGGCAAAGCGAAGGGTAATAGCAAGGGTTACAAAATGGTTGGTGGAGTTGGAAAGACAACCAACAAAAATAAATTTTAATTTCCTGCATTTAGGCTCTTATGATATCTTAATAGGCATGGACTCGTTAGAGGAACCTTGGTCTATTGTAAACTGTAAAGATAAGACTACTAGATACATTGTGGAAGGAGGCATTTCACAACATATTCAAGGGATAGTGAGACTTATAACTCTAAGGCAGATTTCAACATTACAGTTAAATAAATGTATTAGAAATGGCTACCAAATTTCTTCAATTCAAGTTGGGTATACTAAAACTAAATAAAAATCTACAACTTTAGAAAATCTTCCCATTTTTTAGAATTTTCTGCATATATTCCTTGAAGAAATTCCACGACTTCCCCTTGTTGGGACGCCAAAATTAATATTCACTTTCACTCTATTTTCCACCTTTATCCTCATTTTGTCACCTCATTCCATCACATTATCATTACATAAACCTACATTATCATTACTAAATGAGTTCACATTTACATTTTCCAAAGTTATTAATTTCATGTATTTAGAGTGAAATTACTATTAAAAGTTAGAGACATAACATGTATTTTCTTATACCTAAAAGTGGTTTGAGTTTGATGACATGTGTAGATCATTTTGAAGCTTCCAAGGCACCCTTATGTGGCCTCCCAAGATCAAATTCGAATTTCAACTCAAGAGGTGGACCATATTGCAAGGAGAAATATCATGGAGATCTTGATGTGTCATGGGATTTGTATCTAGTATTTAGGGATAAGTTGAGACAAGTATGGATCTAGTAGATATTTAAGGGGTCTACATTTATTGAGTATATATCCCTAATTCATGTATAAAAGAGGAGCATCCTTCAAAGGAAGGTGAAACATTGTTAGCTATTCATTAGCATCAAATTTATGATTGTTCATTCAGCATGAATAATATCATTTTCTCCAAATGATGAGTTATGAGTGTTGTTTAATTCTTAAGGTTTGATAGCTCTTGATGTGTGCTCATTGAGGAATTGAAGGATCCCCATACCAAGATAAGTACACTTTGTTGTAGAGCAATGTTCATAGTTGTGAATATACTAGGTTTAATTGTGGATGTTCATCTTATTTCTTTATTGTAAATACTTGTACATAATTTCAGTATGAATTCATGTTATGCCCATGTTTTGCTGTGTGAAGATTGATCTCCTTTCAGTAGCTAGCTTTTATGTGAGAAGGACAAACATGAACTCCTAAGTGAGGAGCCTATTCTCCATGAGCTAGACTGAACTGAAACAAGATTTACTATCTGATATGCTTTCCTAGATTACATATATGTGAAGATTGATTTCCTTTCAGTAGCTAGTTTTTATGTGAGAAGGACAATGAGGTCCTCCTAAGTTAGGAGACTCTTCTCCATGAGCTAAGAACTGCACTGGAAACAATATTTACTTGCTTTCATTTATATGCTTTCTTTCTTGCTTTCTTAGATGTTTGGCAATGTTATTATAGAAATATTGTATAAGGACAACTAGGACTCTTGAACAAGACACTGTTCTCTATCTTCTAAAGTAAACAATTTCTATTGATCAAACATTTTCATGCTTTTATAAAATAGATCTGAATCTTTTCTTTTCAAAATAGTTTAGATTTTTAATATGCATTTCCATTCTAAACAAACTTCCTACATCAGTTTCATATGAGGTCACGTATATTTTGGTTTTCTTCTAAGTTTACGAAACCCCCAGGTTGACAAAATGAATGGGGGGGATTTAGCATACAATTAAATCGCCCAAGATTTTGGCGTCATTGTCGACGAAACAAACTTAGATGTAAGCTAGTTAGGAGGATTGTTTAGGAATCATTTTTATTTAGGGTTAATTGTATTTACACATTTTCAAATAAGTTTATTCTCATATAGAAAACATAGAAATAGCACACAAATCAAAAACCCCCAATTCACAAAAAAAAAAATATCACAATAAAAATCCATATGTATACATGGAAGAAGTATAAGTTTGGAACAAGTCACTCAGATCCTAGGAAGTGTCACGATCTCCTCTTCTTGTGAAGAAGAGATCTTGATAGCACCCAAAAGATTAACTACTCCTCTAGAAGAAAACAATGAATTAACATTCGAAGAATCTTGCACATCTAATGAGGAACAATTATTCGAACACAAGGTTGAGCAGGACAAAGAGAAGCTGCACCATGATCTGAATCGGAGTGGAAATCACGCCTATGAAAGCCTTATCGAAAGGTGG
Organism: Pinus tabuliformis; assembly: GCA_031772625.1. NCBI lineage: Eukaryota > Viridiplantae > Streptophyta > Pinopsida > Pinales > Pinaceae > Pinus > Pinus tabuliformis. The sequence continues at coordinate 1,956,481,293 of CM062816.1, forward strand.
TTTCAATGGTTTCAAGCAAGTACCACTTTAGATCAATTTTGTTTTTATTTCATTAAATCACACTCACAAAAACTAGATTCGATCATCCTTATATATTTTAATTTTAAAATTGTGAAATTGAAAATGAATATATTTTTACTATTATTCTGTGATGGTTATATTGGAAATTTAATTACATGTAATGGTTTGTAATTTTCAATAAGCATAGAGTAGGTAGGATGATATTTTCTCTTTCGAATAAGTATGCTCTCTTACTGCATCTTTGCATGATCTCGAGGATAGAAAGTAGGATGTCTATAAACATTTTCAGGGTTTGCAATATACTCGTCTCCATGCTAAACAAGTTTTTCTTCATTCTAGATTAATAAATTTTCTAGATTGTTTTAAGGTTAGAATAAAATTCAAATTCTTTTTAAAAGATTTTAATTAAAAAAAATAAAAAGAAAATTAGGAATAAAATTCAATTTTTTTAAAGGTTTTGATTTTAACAGAACATAAAAATTTAAAAAGATAGAAATAATTGTTTTTTCAATTTTAGTTAAAAAAAAACAATACAAAATAAATTTCATTTTTTAAATTTTTAGTTGTTAATAACAATAAATATATATATATATATATATATATATATATATATATATATATATATATATAGATTAAAAACAAAAAAACAAATAAAATAACAAAATAATAAAAAATCACACAATAAAACAAAATAATAATAAAAAATCAACTAAAAATAAAACAATTGTAGAGCTGAGGGTTTGCCAGAGAGAAACCATTTGTCTACGCTTTTAGAACCAACCAGTGTGGTTCATCGTGAGGACTCCATAAAAAGAACAAACAAACACACATGGTTAAACGAAAACATAAAACACAAATAAAATACAATAAAATAAAACCATGACCCATGTTGTGAGTTAAAAACGATATGAAAAAACCCATTATGCATATAATATAATGTATAAAACAAAGGGTAGAAAATAGTATTATTCAGCACCAAGTTTTATGCAGGTTTCCAATCTAGTTGTTTGGCCTTCGGCTTGGAATCAAGCTGTAAAACCCAAAACAAAACACACGAATCAAGAAACATTTTATGCATACGTCATTGAGCTTTCGGCATTAGTGCGGTGAGCGTGGAAGGACGTTGTGGAGAGCTTCTGATCCGTAGTTTGGAGTGTTGCAGAGGAACCCCAAATCTGGGTGCTGGAGATTTTATGGCATTGATTTTATACCCCGCTGCAACCCAAAACGCCTTTAGTTCTGAGACAGAACTTGCATCATGTGAAGAAAACAAGCTTAACATTGGACGATTGGGTTCTCTGTCGAATATACAGCAAAAAGATTAGAAACGAAGGTATCACAAAAGCTATTACCACTTATAATTCAAAAACTCTGTTCAATAAATAAAACATTCCTCTCTGCCTGTCGGTTGAAGGAATTGTAATAGGAGCCATCGCCTACTGATGAGGAGGAGGGGAAGCTGCTAACTTCCGAACTTGATAGCAACACCCGCCATGTTGGTGGTTCGGTTGCGGTAATTGGTGAAGGTGAAAATGTACTTACCGCTTGAAGAATAAATATATATCGATCCCCAAGGATAAATGCAACCTACCAACCGCAACTAAAAAGGAGCCTACCCACCAGGTTGCTAACGGAAAGAGTTCGAAGCGATCTCTCCATCGTCTTTTACATGGAGAAAGAAGTCCCAATAAACTGTTCTTTCATCTGAGCTGGAGTTATGACTTCTTTCATGGTGGGGATAACCCTTCTTTCTAGCGCATCTCCTGCCAAGTACTTATTGAGAGCTGCTCTCTCGATCCCCCTTTCTTCTCTAGGATCCCATTGGATCCATTTGTTGTAGCCTGAACCAGTAGTGAGAGAGCCCCGGAACAAAATCAGAAGCAGATTCAGGATAGGCCAGGATTGTTGCCGAACCCATGAAACAACTCCTGGATGCCTCATGCTTTGACTAGCGGCGTTCGGATTTGGTTGATGGCTCAGATGTTTCTTGGCAACCCTCTTGGAGATGCTGAGCAGTACCATATTGATTGGAGTTACTCAATCAGCTGGACGGGTTTGATCAATTGGGAAAAGTAAAAATGATCATGGCCACCAATCGACCAGATGTTCTGAACCCTGCCTTGCTTCGACCAGGATGTTTGGATCGGAAGATTGAAATTCCGTTACCAAATGAACAAGCAACAATGGAAGTTTTGAAAATAAATGCTGTAGGAATAGTAAAACATGGAGATACAGATTATGAAGGTGTAGTAAAGTTGGCTGAGGGATTCAATGGAGCGGACCTTTGAAATGTTTGCACAGAAGCTTGCATGTCAGCCATCTGAGCATAGCGTGATTATGTAATTCATGATATTTTATGAAGCTTGTTCGAAAATTGAATGAAACAAACAAACTAGAGTCGAGTTCACACTCTAAGGCGGACTTTGGAAAGGACTAATAAAATGATGAAGTAACAAACCAATAAGAGATAAACCTTGTGATTTAGTTCATTTTAGAGGCATATCTTCAGTTTTAGATGTCTGATCAGCGAGCAGATGGGCATGCTAAGGCTCGACATATTCTCATTACAAATGGTTATCTTACTCAATGGGAAGTAGTCATCCTACATGATCCTTTTATGCCCTAGGAACTCTCTGTCCTCCCTCAAATTATTACGAAGAATCAGAACGACTGTCACTTGCATTCCTTTTGGATTTTACAGACAAAGCGGAGATTCGTGCGCCTGAAGAACTGACCGATGAGAAGCACACTCGAAAATCTAGAGGAGTTACTTTTGAAGATGTGAAGGCGTATTTCATAAAAGATGCCCCAACTCTGGATGGAGCTCCTGCTTATTTTTATTAGAGACAAAAGGGATATAGTCCGTTCACATTTCATGAATGGTCTTTATTAGAAACAGGATTATATTATTCGAAGGTTTTTTTACATCTTCAGTTTTCCCGAAAGTGATTGTATTATTGTAGGGTAGAACCTTTAAAGTTGCGTGTAATGAGTATAGTGGTGAAGTTCCACTTGAGAAATAAGTATTTAAATATGGTACGATGAACTAGGTTTTTAAAAGGTTGAATATCAATAAGAATCTCAAATGTTGATCTAAAGACTTAAAATAGTTAAATGAGAAGTTTTCTTTTGGGTCAAAAAAAACAATAGAGACAAATAATAAAAAAACGATTAAAAAGAATCAAAACGATTAAAAAAAATCAAAACAATAAAAAAAAATCATAATAATTAAAAACAAATAAAAATTCAAAACAATTAAAAATCAAAACAAATAAAAAAATTAATTAAAAAGAATTGCAAATAGACATTTCATAATAATTGAAAACATTTTATGGTAACCTGTATTCGTGGAGTTAGGGACTAGCGCGCAAAAGCAATAGGTAATTTATTTATTTTTTTTCGTTGTTAGCATTGATATTTGTATTTCATATCTTTCAAAAAGATCTCATAGTTTTCATGAAGGATGTGTAAGCTTTTATAGGTGCAAAGAGAATCCAAGTTCATGCAGATGTGATCTACAGAAATCACATTCATCATTGAAATCTTGAAGGAGCTAATTATATATGTCGTGACATTTGTCTTTACACAGAAATATTTTGCGTCATGATATGTTTACCCACACTTCTCCTTCAAAGCCTCATTTGTCATCCATCTTAAAGTCCACTAATTCATTGCCTTATCCATCATGACTTCAGACATGTCTACTTTTTTGAGTCGCATACATTTTTGACTTCTTTTTAGTTCATCTCTTTTCCTCATGAATAAACCATGTATCTCTCCACATTGCCTTGTTTTCCTTGCCATAAAAATTGTTTGACCATAACATCTTGTATCTATAGTCCTACCAATCAATTTGTACAAACTCGTTTTGACCGATGTGGGATTCCTTAAGGACCACCTTTCAACAAGTATTTACCCATTGACCTCAGCTCCTTATCTGGGATAAAGACTAGAGTCATTATTAGTACCTTGAGGCTTGCATGCCTTAATGACAAGTCTTCTAGCCAACGAACAATGGGAATACATTAATGTCCCTTGTTTGTTGGATCTTGCAAGTGGCTCGACGTCAGCTCATCTACTCATACTTCACAAGATTTACTTGGGTACATTGGCACTCATTGACATTAATAGTGAGTTTTCCTCACATTGGTTAATGACATTCATCAATGGCCGTTAATCCAATGACTTTTTTCCATGTTCGACATCGACACATTTATTCACATGGAAAGAATTGTGCCACGATATGGGATGACATGAAGACTATATGATTCAATAGCATATCCAACAGTATTTTATACTTTGGAATAGATTCAGTAGCAGTAATAAAGGATCTAGACACATTTATGACTTCATCCATCATGTATGAAACCAATACACATATCACATTCTTGTATTCTTCATTCCATGTTTCAGTAGAAAGAGCTACATTTTTATACATATACACAATTTGTCCACTTAGGTAAGTAAAGGTATGTTCTTTTATAGCTTTTTATCATCTAATTCCTTTAAAACTTAAATTATAATTTTTGGAAAATGTTTCACCATGTTCATGTTCATACCTCATATTCACATTCGTCATCGCATTCATATTCCATTATCACCATTCATATGTCATATATGTCCTTTATGCACATGTCATACTAACCAACATACTTTTTCCAAACAACTACTATTGCATTATGATTCAAACGTTACATGTTTTGCAAATAATGATCGAAGAATGAATGGTTGATTAAATGTTTTCAAAGTCTTTTGATACAACTCAAAAACAACAAAATTATTTCTACACAAGAACCAATACTAATCAAATTTTGGTTGTCACACAAGAACCAACCAAAACAATATGTTGCAATCGAATGTTTTTTAGAAAGAACAATTTGCAAAAAGAACAAAATTGTCAAAAAGACAAATATGTGGAGCTAAAAAAAAATCGATATCATCCAAAGTTCATATAAACGCAAGACAATGCAAAAATATTATATCATGATAAAGTGAATCAATGAAATAGATTACATGAGGACATGCAATAACTTATGTGGGGGGGTATGTTGCGCCGCCAAAATTAACATTCACTTTCATTCAATTTTTCACCTTTATCCTCATTTTGTCACCTCATTCCATCACATTATCATTACATAAACCTACATTATCATTACTAAATGAGTTCACATTTACATTATCCAAAGTTACTAATTTCATGTATTTAGAGTGAATTTATGATTAAAAGTTAGATAAATAACATGTATTTTCTTATACCTAAAAGTGGCTTGTTTAATGACATGTTTATATCATTTGGAAGCTTCCAAGGCACCCTTATGTGGGCTCCCAAGATCAAATTCGGATTTCAACTCAAGAGGTGGACCATATTCCAAGGAGAAAGATCATGGAGATCTTGATGTGTTATGGGATTTGTATCTAGTATTTAGGGATAAGTTGAGACAAGTATGAATGTAGTAGATATTTAAGGGATCTACATTTATTGAGTAGATATCCCTAATTCATGTATAAATAAGAGGACCATGCTTCAAAGGAAGGTGAATAGTTGTTAGTTATTCATTAGCATCAGATTTATGATTGTTCATTCAACATGAGTAATATCATTTTCTCCAAATCATGAGTTATGAGCGTTGTTTGATTCTTAAGGTGTGATATCTATACATGTGTGCTCATTGAGGAATGGAAGGATCCCCATACCAAGATAAGTACACTTTGTTGTAGAGTAACATTCATAGTTGTGAATATACTAGTTTTAATTATGGATGTTTATCTTATTTCTTTGTTGTGTGAAGATTGATCTTCTTTCAGTAGCTAGTTTTTATGTGAGAAGGACAACTAGGAACTCCTAAGTTAGGATCCTCTTCTCCATGAGCTAGACTGAACTGAAACAAGATTTGCTTTCTTATATGCTTTCTTAGATTGCATTTATGTGAAGATTGATTTCCTTTTAGTACCTAGTTTTTATGTGAGAAGGACAACAATATTTACTGAATTGAAAACAATATTTACTTGCTTTCATTTATATGCTTTCTTTCCTTCTTTCTTAGATGTTTGGAAATGTTATTATAGAAATATTGTAGAAGGACAACGAGGACTATTGAACAAGAGACTCTTCTCTATCTTCTAAAGTAAATTAATTCCATTGACCAAACATTTTTATGCTTTCATAAAATAGATCTGAATATTTTCTTTTCAAAATCATTTATATTTGTAATATGCATTTCCTGTTATGAAACCAGCTCAAGAAAAGATAGAAAAGATAGATCAACGCCTTAAAATTCAGCCTCTTCGAGGGGGCCACCTCCTTTACATTACATAAATGAACAATTCTTGGATCATACAAATGACAAAACCTCCTTTCTATATATAGGAGTCTAAGAAGTCACAATATAATCCAGCCGACCTAACAATAATAATATAAAGCCACAAAAATAATAATAGAGGGATTCTATGGGGCACATAAATAACAACATGGGGGTAATAGGCAAGGATAATTTTAGGGGCGAATGTTAGCCCTTTGGCGAAATTAAGGGGTTTTAAATTTTTAGTGGGCGAATATTTTGTATCATAGTACATTTTTACAAATCACCTCAAATAGCCCACCGTATTTTAAGGGAGAGGGTAAAAAAGGTAAATTTAGCCCTTGAAATTAGGCCTTACAACCTTCTATTCGCCCATTTTCAAGAATAGGTTTTATTTAAGTGAATCCATTCGCCCATTTTCAAGAACATGTTTTATTTAAGTGAATCCTATGGGCCAAATACCATATTTATAAAAGAGGTATGGTAAATTAATAAAAATATAAATAAATGAGAGGTATGGTAAATAAATAAAACATTTTTTATAGTTACTCCATAAGTCACCTTATATACATGTAAGGGTGTAAACAAATACAAATATAAGTAAAGTGGAGGTATGGTAAATAAATAAAACGTTTTTTATATTTACTCCATAAGTCACCTTATATACATGTAAGGGTGTAAACAAATCAAAATATAAGTAAAGTGGAGGTATGGTAAATAAATAAAACGTCTTTTTATACTTACTCAAAAGGTATGGTAAATAAATAAAAATATAAATAAACTAGACGTATCGTAAATAAATAAAACCTCTTTTTATATTTAGTCCATAACTCTCGTTCTATTTATGAAGGCTCAAGAAAGAGGTTGTATTTAAGTGAATCCTATCCGCCAAATACCATATTTGTAAAAGAGGTATGGTAAATTAATAAAAATATAAATAAACGAGAGGTATGGTAAACAAATAAAACATCTTTTTATATTTACTCCATAAGTCACCTTATATTTACGAACACTCAAAAAATGGGTTATATTTAGGTGAAACCTATGGCCAAAATACTATGGGACAAATACCATGGACTAGATTGTTATTAATACCATGCATAAAACCATTATTAACCCTAATATTAGAATTAATAAAAACAAAAATGGCACATGGTATTGACCCATGGTATTCACCAAAATGGCACATGGTATTGACCCATGGTATTCACCTGGAATGTAGCCTATTTAAATGGGGGAATTAAACCAGCATGTAGCCTATGCTAAGATTCACTAGGACTTTACAAAGTTTTATTATTTAGTGAAAGACTCGCCAAGATCTTACAAGATTTTATAATTGAGTAAAATATTCGCCATGCCTGGTGAGAGATTCGCCAAAAAATTATATATACATATTATATTATTGATAAAATCGCCTTCCTTTTTTCCTATATACCATGGAGATTCGCCCATTTATTATATTTATAAATTTGGGGGGGTACTTAAAATTTTCCCTGGTAATAGGGGCACAACAATATAAATAAGGGGTATAACTACAATAGTAATGGGGTAATCACTAGTATTGTAGGGACCCAACATGCCCCTCTCCTTCAAAAAAGTGTTGTCCTCAACGCTTGAGTAGTTCTGGATACTTCTGCATAAAATTCTCATCCTCCCATGTGGAATCTTCAGCGGATAAGTTCTTCCACTTGATAAGATACTCTGAAATTGATCGATTTCGTAGCTGTCGAGTTCTTGTTTCTGTGACTGCTTCCGGTTCCAATATAATTTTTCCTTCCTCGTCAAGTTTGGCAATATTGTTTGAACTGGGAGCTTGTCGCCTATAACCTTCTTTAAACATGAAACATGGAAAACTGGGTGCAATCGAGAAGCTGCAGGAAGCTCCAATTTGTATGCCATAGTACCAATCTTTTGCAACACCTTGTACGGACCATAATACTTTGGTGATAATTTATTATCCTTCTTAGCTTGCTTTAGGGACATTTGCTTATATGGTTGTAGCCGTAGGAATACCCAATCACCTACATCAAAACTTCTTTCACTGCGATGTTGATCTGCCTGTTGTTTCATTCTATTTTGTGCCAACACGAGGTTATCCTTTAAGAGTTGGAGGACTTGTTGTTGATGTTCGATGTGATGTTCCACTGCCTGAACCTTAGAATTTTCTCTTAAATATGATGTGATGGATGGTGGTTGATACCCATAAAGTGCCATAAATGGGGTCATTTTTGTTGCTGTATGGAAGGAAGTGTTATACCACCATTCAGCCAGAGGCAACCATTTGACCCATTGTGTCTGTTTATCAGATACAAAGAAACGAAGATATCCTTCCAAACATTTGTTTACTATCTCAGTTTTCCCATCAGATTGAGGATGATAAGATGAGCTATGAGCTAACTGAGTACCAAGACAAGAAAATAATTCTGTCCAAAAATTTCCAGTGAAAATGGGATCTCTGTCACTTACAATAATCTTTGGGTTTCCATGTAGCTTTTGAATTGTTTCCATAAATGCAGTAGAAACTGTACTGGCTTTAAATGGATGTGATAATGCACAAAAGTGTGCATACTTGGTAAGTCTGTCAACTACCACCATGATGACACTCTTTCCCTCAGACTTGGGTAAACCTGTGATAAAATCCATTGAAACCTCCTCCCAACGTTGGCTTGGAATGGATAAAGGTTGTAATAGACCCGGTGTCTTAATTGTTTCAACTTTATTTTGTTGGCAAACCAAACATTCTGCCACAAACTTTTGAATATCTGATTTAAGGCCATCCCAAAAAAATTCCTTCTTAACCCTGTGGTAAGTTTTTAAAAATCCTGAGTGCCCTCCTAAGGGAGAAGTGTGCAATTCCATAAGAATCTTTTGTTTTAGCTGGGAATTCTTACAGAGGTATAAGCGATCTTTGTACCATAATGAATCATTTTGCCAGCTAAATGTATCAGATGTACTGGAATCTTGTTGTAGCTTTCGAATAAGTGCCCACACTTCTTCGTCATTCTTCCATTCCTCCCTTGCTTCGTTTATCCAATCTGGTTGGATAATAGAAATGGCGCACAACAATGCTTCCACATCCTCATCCTTTCTTGAGAGTGCATCTGCCACCACATTTTGCTTCCCTTTTTTGTAGATGATTTCAAAGTCATAACCCAACATCTTTGTGACCCACTTTTGTTGCTCTTCAGAGGATAATCTTTGTTCTAAAAAGTATTTAAGGCTATCATGATCCGTTTTTACCTTGAAGTGTCTTCCCATTAGGTAGGGTCGCCATTTCTTAAGTGCATGGAGTATTGCCAACATTTCCTTCTCATAAATAGCTTTGCTTAAAAACTTTCCCTTGATTGGACGACTTTCAAAAGCAATGGGTCTTTCATCTTGCATTAGAACAGCACCAATTCCATTTCCTGAAGCATCACATTCCACAATAAAGGTTTTTGTGAAGTCCGGTGTAGCTAAGACCGGTGCTTGGCACATTGCCTCTTTAAGATGTTCAAAGGCCTTTGTTGCTTCCGGAGTCCATGAAAATGCATCTTTCTTCAATAATGTTGTTAGAGGTGCTGCTATTCTCCCATAATTCTTAACAAACTTGCGATAATACCCTGTCAACCCAAGAAATCCTCGCAGATGCTTTATGGATGTGGGGATTTTCCATTCCTTAATGGCTTTAATTTTGCTAGGGTCTACCTTAACTCCTTCATGAGATACAATATGACCCAAATATTCCACCTCCTGGACTCCAAAGAAACATTTGGATCTTTTTGCATATAATTGTTTCTCCTCCAATAGTTGTAGCACCTTGTCAACATGTTCAACATGATCCTTCCAAGACTTGCTGTAGATTAGTATATCATCAAAAAATACTAACACAAATTTTCTAAGGAATGGTTTGAAAATTGAATTCATCAAACCTTGAAATGTTGAAGGTGCATTGGTAAGGCCAAAAGGCATGACCAAAAATTCATAATGACCCTCATGAGTTCTAAATGTCGTTTTCAGAATGTCTTCAATCTTCATTCTGATTTGATGATATCCTGAACGAAGATCCAACTTGGTGAAGTAAATTGATCCATGCAATTCATCCAGTAATTCATCAATGACAGGAATGGGGAACTTATCTTTAATAGTGAGCTTGTTGAGCTCCCTATAATCCGGACACATGCGCCATGATCCATCCTTCTTGTGCACCAATACTACTGGAGCAGAGAAAGAACTTTGACTTGGTTGAATTATACCAGCCTCTAGCATTTCTGCAACCATACGTTCAATTTCACTTTTTTGGACATAGGGATATCTGTACGGCCTGATGTTTGGAGGAACACTTCCTGGAATCAGATGAATAGCATGATCATGATCACGCATAGGTGGGAGACCTTTGGGAGTCTCAAATACCTTGGAATGATTGTCCAGGACTTTTTGGAGATCTGGAGAAATAGATGATTCCAATGTGGAAACATCTAGCGAACATAATTGTGCAATTACACCTCTTTGCTCCTTTTTTAGAAGCTTTGTCATACCATTAGAGCTGATTATCTTTCCTGGTTTCCCTGCAATACCCCTTAATTCAACTTCCTTTCCTTCCATAGAAAATTTGATGAAAAGTTCTTGAAAATTAAAAGCTATTGTACCCAAGGATTGTAGCCATTGGACTCCTAGTACAACATCAGCACCTCCCATTGGAATGGAAAGCATTGGGCTAGTCAATACATATTCTCCCATGGATAGCTTGATATTATGGCACTTTCCAGAGCAATTTATTGTTCCTCCATTTGCAATCATCACTTGACACTCTGGTGCTGGATATAGGAAGCAATTCAATTCTTTTGCTACCCTACAATGAATAAAATTGTGGGTGCTTCCTGAATCAATCAACACTATTACCTTTTTCTTCTTGATTTGTCCTTCTATCTTGATGGTTTGAGGAGTGGTAATTCCCGCCAATGCATTACAAGATATGGTCGGATTTATTTGTTCTTCATCTAGGCTTTGTTCCTGGAGTATATCTTCTTCTTTTGACCTTTCTTGCTCCTTTTCTTCTTCCTCTTCACAATCTATGTAGAATAATTTCTTCTCAGCACACTTATGACCTTTAGTGTATTTGCTATCACAACTGTAACAAAGCCCTTTTGCTCTTTTTTCTTCCAATTGTTGTGGTGTCAACCTTATAGGTTGTGGAAGACTAGGGGCAACAACACTTCCGTCTTTATAGTTGTGAGTGGTATGCTTCCTGGTTGCCATAATTTTGCTTTCCATTTTTCTTGCTAACCTGAATGCCTTCTCTAATGAATCAGGTTCCCAAAGGCGAACATCATGTTGGATATTATCCTTTAAAGACCCTATGAACACATCAATCCTATGCTCCTCTGGAATATCTTTTACCCTTATGTTCAATTTTTGGAACTCCTCAATGTGCTCCATTATTGAACCCTTTTGTTTGAGACTTATCAATTGGCTAAAAAAAGTGTTGCTTTTTGTATCTTCATAATGTGCTATCAATTCTTCCGTAAAAATTGCCCAAGTGATAAATTGTTTACGAGAGCAAAGCCATTGATACCATACAAACTGATTTGGTTCCAAATATACAGTTTCCATACGTACCTTTTGTGTGTTTTGCACATTATTGAGATCGAAGAATTGCTCCATCTGTAATATCCATGTGGCGGGATCCTTGCCATCAAACTTCCTCATATCGATTTTTGGAATATGGTGGGTCTTCGATCCAACATTAGAGTCTATGGAATCATGATTAACATTTCTTTTTTTCACATCATGAGTTTCCTTTACAACCTTTTCACCATTAGTAAGTATTTCTTGTAGAAAATTTGTCAAATCTGTCTTCAAATCTGCCATGTCTGTCTTCAAATCTGTCTTCAAATCTGCCATGTCTGTCTTCAAATCTGTCTTCAAATCTACCATGTCTCTCTTCAAATCTGTCTTTGAATCATCCATCTTAGCTTCCATGCCCTTTATCTTAGATTCCACTCCATTTATCTTAGATTCCACGCCATTTATCTTAGCTTCTGTTAGCTTTTGTGAGCGTGACATTTGTTGCACTTGTTCTTGTAATTTTGATATATCATGTAGCATTTCTTCCTCTTCTTCATGAGTCATGCTAGAGCTTTCAGGTTCCTTACTAGGTGTTTGCATTTTCTTTCCTCGGGGCATCAGTTACCGATAATAATGCTTTACTATGCCCTTTGAATTCCGTTAAACCAAGCTTACACAAAAATTTAAAAAAAACTACACACCTTTTTTCACTTTATAGAAGCCTGATATTGAATCTGATGTATCTCTGTAATTTCGGATCATCCAGTTCTGAAATTGCGACTTGTAGTAGCCTCCTACGTCCTCTTTCCAATGCCACAAGTCTGACCCAAATTGGATTCTCCAAGGAAGACTTATGTGAAATCTCCCACAGTGACTTGCTTTTAGACTAGTTCAGTAGAGCGAACTCGTACGACGTGCCACGAGTCACTGTTTCAACCTTTGGATCTGAAACACACATACAAGAAGCTACAGTCTGTCCTTTTGCGACTTCTGAAACATCACAGAAAACAAGTTATAGTGAAAATGCCACGATGACCTGTTTGGAGCAGCGAAACACTAGAATCCAAAGCTCTGATACCAAATGTTATGAAACCAGCTCAAGAAAAGATAGAAAAGATAGATCAACGCCTTAGAATTCAGCCTCTTCGAGGGGGAAACCTCCTTTACATTACATAAATGAACAATTCTTGGATCATACAAATGACAAAACCTCCTTTCTATATAAGGAGTCTAAGGAGTCACAATATAATCCAGCCGACCTAACAATAATAATATAAAGGCACAAAAATAACAATAGAGGGATTCTATGGGGCACAGAAATAACAACATGGGGGTAATAGGGGCACAACAATATAAATAAGGGGTATAACTACAATAGTAATGGGGTAATCACTAGTATTGTAGGGACCCAACATTTCCATTCTAAACAAACTTCCTACACCAGTTTCATCTGAGGTCACACATATTTTGGTTTTCTTCTAAGTTTACGAAACCCTCGAGTTGACAAATTAAATGACAAGGATTTGGCATACAATTAAGTCGCCCAACACCCCCTAAGTGATACATTTATTTTACAATCGAGTGGGTTCTAGGGGCCAGAACAGTGTTTAAGGCACCATACCATATTAGCGTTGTGTATCACCTTGGGGAGATTTTGTAATTTTTTCAGAAAGAAAGATGGTCCCTTCATACTATGTATTGATTATTGGAAATTGAAGAAATTGACGATAAAAAATAATGTAGGTTTTAACCCTATACAAAAACTACGTACAAACGAATTCTTAAAAATAGAAAATATATAATGGCGAGAACATAAAATTAATACATAGAGATTTTTCTGTGGATCCCAAAACTGGGACAACCAGATTGATTTCTCATTCTCTTCCTTTCAATGTTATAATACACACACACACACACACACACACACACACATATATATACATGTTGAAGCATTCATAAACCCCAATCCATTAACCCTGGATTAGAACATAAGTGTAGTTCCCTTGAACGGATCTACAAAATACCATGGGCAAAAAACCATTATGCCCAAAACCATGTGTGAAACCCTTGCACAAAACCATAAGTAGGTTTTCCAACCTAATATAGGGTCCAAAAAAGATTCTTGGGGTGTTGCCATAGACCTCGTATAGGGGGGCTTTTGCCTCCTTGCTCTGCTCGACACAATGAACAGGGCGGCTTGTTGCCCCCCGTGTGACCCCCCTGCGCGTGCAACTAGTCATGGAAAAAATATGACACACACCCAACAAACGAGTAATTACTTCCCCGAATTGATGATTTGTTCGATTAGGTTAAAGGTGCGACCATATTCTCCAAAATTGACTTGTGCTTAGGGTAGCATAAGATATTACTATTTATAAAATTGTGCTTAGGGTGCATTATGGGCATTATGAGATTGTGGTCTTACCATTCAAGATTACTAATTTCTCAACCACAGTTATGAGTCTAATGAATAATATATCTCATCCATATCTAGAATAAACGGTGTTAATCTTTATTGATGATATACTAATATATTCAAAAAGTCTATAGGAACATAAAAGACATTTACAAATAGTTCGACAAACTTTAGAGACCATCAACTATATGCAAAATACAAGAAGTGTGAGTTATTTAAGGATCAAATACAATATTTGGGATATGTTATCACCCACTAAGGAATAACGGTGGACCCATAAAAGATAAGAAAAATTATGGTTTGTCTTATTCCTAAGAATGTTGTCAATATCAAATCTTTTATGGGTTTGGCAGTTACTATTGTTATTTTATAGCTAGGTTTTCAAGGGTAGCTTAAACTATTACATCGTTTAAAAAGAAAGGTAAATTGTTTGTTTGGACCTCAACTTTTCAAGAATTTTTTGGACAACATAAAACTTGTTGACCACAACCCCCATTTTGAAAATTGCAGGCCCTAAAAGGGAGTTTATAGTGTGCACAAATGCTAGTGAGGAGGCGATACGAGGTGTACTAATGTAAGAGCGACAAGTGGTAGCCCATGAATCTCGAAATTTGAAGGAGCATGAGCAAATTTATTCATCTTATGATTCAAAGTTGACAATAGTGGTTCACTCCATGAAGGTATGGAAACATTACTTCTAAGGGAAAATATTTGTATTAATGATTAATCATAACATTGTGAAAAGTTTCTTTAAGCATACAACACTTAATACCCAAAAGCAAAGTGGATTACTTTCCTAAGGGGGTTTGATTTTGAAATTAGACATCTGAAAGGAAAGGAGAAATGAATTTCATCTATGAAATCTCATTTAGTCAAGAAAAAATTGATATCTCACATAAGATCCAAATAGCAGCCTCGAAATATATGAAATACCAATTCTTACAACAAATATTTAAACACAAAAATAGTGTTGAAAAATAGTTAGGATATGGTAATAATAATAAAGGCTTGTTAATCTATAAACAGAGAATCTATGTAGCTAATCAACAATATATCAAAGAATAGATTATGGATGAATATAACAATAGCCCTTATGTTTCCCACCGTGGATAGTAGAAATTTATCACAAATATAAGGAGATATTATTTTTGGCCTAGCATGAATAAAGAGATAGAAAAATACCTCGAAAAATGCCTAGAATGTCAGCCAGTAAAAGTTGAACACCAACATCAAACTTGCTTCCTTCATCTCTTACCCATTCCTAAATGGAAATGGGAAACTATTACCTTAGAATTCATTACTTTGTTACCCAATTCAAAAAGATAAAATTCTTCGATAATGGTGGGAGTGGAAAAATTAAATAAAACTACACATTTTATTCTAGTGCAATCTACTTATAAGGAAATTTAAATTGTTGATATATTTATGGAAGAGATATATCACCTACATGGCATACCCAAAACAATGATTTCTAATTGGGATGTTAAATTTAATTCAACCTTTTGGAATTCTTTATTTACAATACTAGCCACTCATATAAAATTCAACACTACCTATCACCTATAGATTTGGAGGATAGAAAGAGTGAATCTAGTTTTAGAGGATATGCTAAGAATGAACATTACAAACAACGTAACAAATGGGAGGAATACCTCCACTTGGTATAATTTTCATATAACAATAGTTATCAAGCCTCTTTAAAAATGAGTTCTTTTGAGGTTTTATATGAACAAAGATGGAGAACACCCCTTAAATGGAGTTACCCTAAAGATAGTTTAGTCTTAGAACTTAACATGTTGAAGGAAATGGAACATATTGTAAAGAAAATATGTGGAAAACTTAAATCTCCTCAAGGCTCACAAAAGGCATATGTTGACAAAAGGAAAACCTATTGAGAATTTCAGATAGATGATCGTGTATATGTGGAGTTTAAACCAAAGAAAAATACCTTGAGATGGGGAACATGTGCAAAATTATCCCCCTGATACTTTGGTCCGTTTGAAGTCCTTGCCAGAATGGGGCCCATAGCTTACCAATTGGCTTTACTAAGTCACATATGTGTACGTAATGTGTTTCATGTTTCCTTGTTAAAGAAATACTTACATGATCCTAAGCATGTTATTGGTTGACATAATCTTTAGGTAGATAATGTAGATTAAAATTAAGTGTGTACATTTTTGTTATAGTATTTTAAAAGGAAAAACTAATTGTTTTACTTTATTGATGAATGTTCAAGCATACCTAGATGGAGAATTTCTGGTCCGGCTAGTGCTCATACTAGACCATAGAGAAACTAAGTGACAAAAGTGAGTAATAACCCATGCTATAATGTAATGGAAGCACATTAGCACAAAAGAGGCCACCTCAGAAAATTAAACCTTTATGGGTGATGCCATTCTCGGCCTATTCCAAGGGCTACAAAACAAGGAGGACGGTGTTTTCTTTGAGGGGGGGGATGTAATGACCCTCTAGTAAAAAAAACTTGTAAATATTTATGTTATTTTTATTTGCATGACAAACTCATTTTACAACTATGGAACCCATGTTGAGGGTAAGAAACATGATGTGTGTTAGCCCCCTAAATTTCTCTCTTTTTACCATTTCTCCCTTCCTAAACCATAACCATTTACCACTATTTTACCTCTCTTACACACCCTCATCTTGCACTAGTCCAAGAACGATGACATATTTCGCATGAACTTTATATTTCATATTTTTAACTTAACTTAGCATTAATTAATTATTTATTACGTGATTTCTTGCTTATAATCACTCTTGTAACTTATCGATATCTCCAATGTTGTTTGATAGTCAAGTGCTTACTGTGACCGCTGATCCTAGTGCAGGATCAGATCTCGCACCGGTGCCAGCACAGCGAATCTTTGCAGCAGATCTGGACCTCCTTGATCACTGCCCTGTTTTGCGCTGCTTCAGCCACGACAACAGGATAGATATGAAGGCAGCCGAGCTTCAGCCATGACAACAAGGTTGATCAAAGGTAGCTGAGATCAGATTTATGAAGAACGAACAGATGGAGATTGGCTATGGCGAGTTTTGTTAAACTGCCTAATTTTGAAGGTCGAAAGCTAAATTCTGCATTTCGGTTATGTAATTGGTTAAATGATCCTTCTGGCCTTCGGCCAAGGATCTACATAATGAGGAATGTAAATAGGACGAGATAGTTTTTGATAGAGTTTGTATAGAACAGAGATATAACTAGGGAGGTGGTAACAGGCTTCTATTTTGGTTATCACCCAAATCTGAGCTGGACTATGTATTCACGCATGTATTTGCCTCTATGAATTAATAATAAAGGGAGCTTCACCTTATGTTGCATAAATCATATTTCTGTGTTTGAAAGCTAATGAATTGATAAAATACTGAGCAGGGTTTCTCTTTGAAAGGGAAACGCACTGGTTGGCTAGGGCCCAGCGAACCCAGCACGCTTACCCTATTTTCTGTTCTTGTAATTTATGTTTATACTGCGAAGTGTGATTTAGTTTAGAGCACATGTATTCCTGTTTGAGTGAAAGTAGATCAACAGCGTGAAGTAGTTAAATTTCCTTTTCCTGCATCTGATTTCGGATTGGTTTTCTCGCCTGGTCCAAGCAAGGGAAATAACCCTGCACCAGTGCATGTTGGTGTGCTATTAATTTCCTGCACCTGATTTCAGATTGGTTTTCTCTCCTGGTCTAAGCAGGAGAAATAACCCTGCACTAGTGCACGTTGATGTGCTATTCATTTTCTGCAGTTTTGTTTGACTTGGTTTTCCCCACCTGGTCCAAGTAGGAGAAATAACCTTGCACCATTGCACGTTGGCGTGCTATTCATTTTCTGCAGTTTTGTTTGATTTGGTTTTCCTTGCTTGGTCCAAACAGGAGAAATAACCTTGCACCAGTGCACGTTGGTGTGCTATTCATTTCCTGTAGTTCTGTTTGATTTGGTTTTCCCCGCCTGGTCCAAGCAGGAGAAATGAACTTGCACCAGTGCACATTGGTGTGATGCAGTAAGTCTTTTTAATTTACTTCTAGCAATTTTCTTGCTTTCATTAATGCTTCATGACAAGATAAATTATAAGGAATGTTTTTTTATTTCTGCACTTTGTTAAAATCAAAAACATTCATTTTTATGTCTGCAATTTGATTTCACAACATTTGTAGTAACTAAGCACTTATTTCAAGAATTAAATGCTAAGTGTAAGAAGCTCTGATCTGGTGCAAGAACTAGTTTCTTGTCACGGGATCTGAGTGCTTTGGACTTGAGAAAGTTCAAGCCCTTGCACGAAGAAAAAAAGCTTTTAGTACAAACACCATTTATACCCTCTGCATAAATCTTTGTTCCTACACTAGTGCAAGATAGATTAGTGCAAGAAGGAAATCTTCACATAAGCAGGTTTGAAGGGCCCATCTGTTGGGACTGCTAAAGTGTCTCTGCTAAAGAAAACACACACTTAGTAGTTAATCAATAGTTAGCTAGATTGATTGCCTCTTTATTTCTAAATCTCTTTTGCAAATGCATTTTTCCTTGTTCCAGTCTTAGATTATTTTGATGGTTCAAGTTGCCTTTTTCTCTTTTTAGTTTGATTCTACAATCTTCCTTTAAAGTAAGTAGGGATTGACATTATAAATATTCATACCATCTTTGGCATTGCCTGTGCTTCGTCTCTAAGTTTATGAATCCCCCAGGTTGACAATTTAAGTGTTTAGGAGTTTGCTTAAGTGTAATTCTTACACCCAACATTTTGGCGCCATTGCCGGGGAGGTGATTTGATTTGGTAAGAATTTTCTGATTATACAATAGAGGTAATTTTTCCTTCATTTTTTGCAGTATTTTTTGGAAAAGCTTCTTTGAAGGAATTTTACTGGTGTTGATTGATTTCTGACAACATTTTTATTAGAAATTGTTTTGTTATTTTTCTTTCTTTTTTTGAAATGAATGCCTAGAAAAGGTAAGGGTTCAAAGCCCACTAAGGGCTGAAAGAATTCTAAAAACAATTCTCATATTGCGTCTACTTGTGTGAGAAGGAAGCCCAATCCAATTCAAACCCATCACACAAGAACAGTCCACCTGGATTCTGGTGACAACAACTTAGGTGTGGTTCAGTCTGTTGGGAGCAAAAGGGAAACAATGGCAGACCGTGAAGATCATGGGGAAAGGACTGATGAAAAGCAGGTAAGTGGGGAACAATCCACTTTTGTGTTTCCAATTGTGGACCCTGATATTATGGCGTAGATAAAGAAAATTCCACCATCAGCTCTCCCTCATTTCCATGGTAAATTTCATGAAGATCTTGACTCTTTTCTATTTGAGTTTGATATTTTGTGTAGAAGTTATGATTATTCAACAATTGCTCAGAAGCTAAGATTATTTCCTCTTACTCTCAAAGACTCAGCTTTACATTGGTTTATCGGCTTAGGAGGAAACACTATAGCCTCTTGGGATCAGATGAAGAGAGTGTTTTTGTCTAGATATCAAGAATATTGCAAAACTCGGGACATGCAGGATGAGATTTTTACAATCATATAGGATGATGATGAAACTCTTGAAGACTACCTAGAAAGATTTATGTATATTTTACAAAGGTCGAAATTTAAGCTTGATTCTAGTACTATTAGAACCTTGTTCTTAAGAGAACTTACTAATGATGCTAGAAATAATTTAAATCTGTTAGGGAAAGGTGATATTTATCAGCAAACATTCGAACAAATTTGTGAATTATGTAGGAAATTTTCAAGAAATCAGTATAGATCCGGTAGAGGAACTCAAAATAGAAATACAAAAACCGAATCTACTGATGCTATGATTTTTGGACTAGAAAATAAAATGGAAAACATGAAAATAGATATAATGAATATTGTTACCAAAAAGTTGGACTCTTTAAAGTTTCAACAAAAACTCATGAAGGAACAAGAGTCATTAAGTGTTTTCTATCCTAAATGTAGAGACAAGCATCCTCCTAAAGAATGTCCTCTTAATTTGAAAGAAACTAATAAGTGTGCTATGTGCACAGAAGACCATATCACAGAAAAATTCCCCTCTATACCAGGACTTAAAGTTGTATTTATAGGGGGATAGCCTGAAGCAGAATACTTGTATGCTATGGGAGCAAAAAGAAATTGACATCAGGTAGGTGCAAGTATGGCTCCCGAATTTTCTCCACACTATTTTGGTTATAATTCACATGCATATTCTTATCCTCACACTAATCAGCAGCGGCAGTACGTAAACCAATATCAGCATGGGAAACCTTCTCAACCATGGCAAAAAAGTTGGAGAGGGAAAACTCATTCTCCATATTCCTACCAGCCACCCATGCAGTCATATCCATCTACACATACACCTTATTCAATACCTCAACCTCCGAGTCAGTCTACTCCACCATTACCTTTACCTCCACATTTTTGACCTCCTCAATTGCCTGCTTAGCCTATGCCCAATCCTAACAATAATAAAGCAGTTCAAATGATCTATGTAACAAACCCAACTTTATTCGAGTACTAGTCTATTCCAGTTGGGGTTCATCATATTCAATTAAGATCGGGAAGGACTGTAACATCAGAAGATCATAAGCAACCTAGAGTGATTATTGAAGAGAAAGAACAAGAGGAAACTCTTAATCATTCTTCGAAAGCTGTCACTAAGTAGCCCTTACCCTCTGAATCCTTGCCATCTTCTTCCAACAAGCCTCGCTTCCTAGAGAGGCTAGTAATGGAAAGAAGTGAGCCTATTTCTGAGACTAGTTTGGCATCCGAGCTTTGGAATCCTTTCATTAAAGATACCTCTGCTCCAAGAAATCTAAGGGATGCCTATTTATATCAAGATCATTAAGAAACTTTGTCTCAAGAAGCTCAGGAGGAAGAGATTGGAACCCCAAACCATTCAATTTGTTGATAGGGCAGCAAAGTTGATGACGAGATGTGTGTCTATGGAAAAATATACTGATCCTGAAAACCCTGTTTTCTCAGTTCAGATTGGTAATGTCCTTGTCTCTAATCTTCTTATAGACCTGGGGGGCAGCCATCAATGTCATGACTAAGCAAACCATGGATCAACTTTGGTTATCTCATCTTCACCCTACTCCCATTGTGCTTGAATTAGCGGATAGATCTAAAATTAAGCCAGAAGGAGTATTGGACAATGTGATCATCTCATTAGATTCTTGGGAATATCCTGCTGATTTCATTGTGCTTCAGACAAAGAACCCAGTAGGAGGATATCCCTTGATCTTGGGTCAACCATGGTTGCTACACCGGATGCATATACTGGATGTCGCTCCGGTGATATGTATATTTTGCATGGAGATTCTAAGAAGAAAGTTACCTTATACACCCCTGCCAGATCCATTCAGGACCTTCGAGATACTTTATGGTTGGATCAAAGCAGTGATGAGGAGACTCAACCCATTTCCCTTATCCATTGGTATACTGGGTCTTCACAAGAAGATGAGATTCAAGATTTCCTGAATAATCTAGACACTATGCCTAATTTTGAGCTATTGAGCCAGATTTTCAGGCTAGATTTTCAAGATAATCATTATTCTCATCCTTCTGTATTGATGCATTCAGCCACCCCCTTGTGTACTCTTGAGCCTGATACTACTCTTGTTGAGATTAGCCCTCGTAAATGCTTGTATATTAGTTCAGATTGGGACTCATCTCAGCAAGAGAAGCTTGTGAATTTGTTGCAAAACCATCTTAGTGCCTTTGCATGGGTCTATGAAGATATGAAGGGTATTCCTCCTAAAACTTGTACACATCATATCTATATTTAGGAAGGATCCCAACCTGTCCAACAACCCCAAAGGCGAATGAATCCAACTCTAAGAGATATTGTGAAAGAGGAAGTACAAAAACTCTTGGATGCTCATTTTATCTATCCTATTTCCGACAGTCAGTGGGTCTCTCCATTAGTGCTAGTACCTAAGAAATATGGAAGATGGTGTATTTGTATTGACTATCAAGAATTTAATAAAGCCACTCTCAAAGATTACTTCCCTCTCCCTTTCATTGACCAGGTGCTTGATACCCTTGCAGGAAAGAAATATTTTTCCTTTTTGGATGGCTTTAGTGGTTATAACCAGATACAGATTGCACCTGAAGATAAGCATAAAACTACTTTTACATGTCCATGGGGTACATTCGCCTATAGAGTGCTTCCCTTTGGTTTATGTGATGCCTCGGATACCTTTCAAAGGGTAGTCTTGGCCATTTTTGCTGATCTAGAATCTGTAGAAATTTATATGTATGACCTTTTTTGTGTTTGGTGATTCTTTTCAGGAAGCTCTCAAAAATCTGGAAAAAGTACTTCTTCGTTGTCAGGAAGCCCATCTTGCCTTGAGTGACAAGAAATGTAGATTAATGTGCAACTCAGGAGTGTTACTTGGCCATTTGATTTCTGGTAGAGGTATCCAGGTTGATCCAGCAAAGATCGAAATCATTTAGCATCTTCCTGCACCCAAAACTCAAAGGGAAGTAAGAGGTTTTTTAGGACATGCTCGTTACTATAGAAGATTGATTGAAAATTTTTCTAAGATAATTGCTCCTCTTTTCCGACTTCTAGCTAAGGATAGTGAATTTTCTTGGACCAGAGCTTGCCAACAGTCTTTTGAAACATTGAAGGAAAAGTTAGAACATGCACCAGTTTTGAGAGGTCCAAATTGGTCCCTGCCTTTTCACATTTCCTCTGATGCTTCAAATTTGGATATTGGTGCAGCTTTAGGACAAGAGGAAAAATAAGCAATCCTATGCTATTTATTATATTATTAAGAATTTGTCTTCCGCTGAATTAAATTATACAGTTACAGAGAAATAGTTTTTAGCTGTGATTTTTGCAATTAATAAGTTCAGGCACTATATTACAGGATATGAAGTATTTGTACATACTGATCATTCCACGATAAAATATTTCATGAATAAACCATTAACTAGCGGTAGAATGACTAGGTGCTTACTATTGTTGTAGGAATTTAATATAACTATTGTTGATAGACCAGGAAAATCTAATGTTGTAGCAGATTTTCTTTCTAGATTAGATAATCCTGGTGAAGCAACTCCTGGTAATGATGATTTTCCGGATGAACATCTTTTTTCTATGTCAATAGATTCTCCGTGGTTTGCTGACATTGCTAATTACTTGGTTACTAGGAAAACACCACCCCACTTTTCCGCTCATGAAAAGTAGAGCATTGTTCAAAGAAGTGGTGCATATTCCTGGATTCAAGGAGATCTCTTTTACACTGGTCCAGATATGATTATCCGTAGATGTGTAAGAGAGGACAAAGTGTTTGACATATTGAAATCTACTCATGATGAACCTTGTGGAGGCCACTTCGCTGATAAGCAGACTGCATATAAAGTATTGCGTGTTGGTTACTTTTGGCCTTCCTTATTTAAGGATGCCAAACAGTATGTCAAGCGTTGTGATAGCTGTCAGTGAATGGGCCAGCCTAATCAAACCAATGAAATGCCTTTATGCCCTCAAGTTATGATTGAGCCATTTTAAAAATGGGCTATTGATTTTATAGGGCCAATAAATCCAACATCATTAAGTAAAAAGCATATCTTGGTTTGTACAGATTTTGTTACGAAATGGGTAGAAGCTAAAGCTGTTTCTTTTGCTACAGAAAAAGTTGTTGTTGATTTTCTTTTTACTGAAATCTTTACTAGATTTGGTGTGCCTAGAGAAATTGTTTCTGACAATGGTCCGTAGTTTATTTCTAATATGGTACAGGGTGTGATGGAGCAATATAAGATTCGGCACAGGAAATCCACATCGTATCACCCGCAAGCAGATGGCTAGGTGGAATCCACGAACAAAGTGATCGACTCCATTCTGACAAAGACAATAAATATGCATTGGAAGGACTGGGCTGAACGATTACCAGAGGCTTTGTGGGAATACATAACCACTTGGAGGAATAGCACAGGACATACACCATATGAGCTGGTATATGGCAAACAGGTTCTGTTACTAATTGAATTCCAGATCGAAACTTTCAGGATTGCAGTTCAGTTGGGACTAGATCTCTCTAAGGCACAACAACAATCTCTTCTCCAAATAAATGAGTTAGATGAATTTCGTAGGGATATTGTTTAGTAGAACATACTAATTCAGCGACAATGCAAAAGGTGGCATGAAAAGTCTATTCAGAGAAAGTAGTTCCAACCAAGTGATTTGGTGCTCCTTTACGATTCTAGATTTAAAATCTTTAAAGGGAAATTCCATACACGTTGGATGGGACCTTATGAAGTGATCCGAGTATTTGAGAATGGAGCAATAGAAGTTAAAACTATTGATGGAAAAAATTCAGTATTCTTAGTAAATGGACACAGGTTAAAGAAATATTTTTAGCCACCTACCGGGAATGATTTCACACAACAAGTTCAACATCAATTTGGGACGATAGTGGTGAATGGTAATACCAACCTTTTGAAAACATGAATTCTCTTTCTTCTTAAAAAAAAAAAAAAAAGAGAGAGAAAAAAGTAAAGTAAAAATATCTTCGTTGAATTGAGGCTTCTGTGATCCATATTAAGTTTATGAGAGATTTTTTGGCGTAAATCACAAGATATTTCATTTGTCGACGTGTTTCGAACCAGCTAGTGTGGTTCATCATCAGGACAAGTTGAATGAGCAGATCAAGCTTTTCATGTTAAATAGATAGAACATGATCTCCAACGGCTGAATTCCTTGACCAGGGAACGGCTATATAGATAATGGCTAGATTTGCTATGACCATTATATAATTAAAAAATATAACTTAGGTTAGTTAAATTCTTATTAAAATAAAAGTAAATGGATACTTTTTAACCAATTATAATTGTGAATATATGTTTTTTAAGAATAAATTATAACCTAAAATAATTTAGGTTAATAGTTAGTTATAAAAAAATATTATTAAATATATAAATATGCATAAATATCCATATATAATATTATTCACATATAAGTCAAAGGGATTATTCCACAAACTAATAAATATTAATAACATACTAAATTAATTTTAAATTTTAAATAATAGTTATTTAAATAAGGTAGAGTAACTAGAGTAAAAAATAACTTCCTATAATTATGAAAATCAGTTCGGTGACATCATTGTAGAAGGATCAACCTAAAAACCAGTTTGCTGGCAGGAAGATCAAAAATTTCTAATAAAAAGAAAATGTTGCTTGATCTTTAGATATGCTAGCTACCACCAACTAAAAGCAGGTTCAGTAGAACCACCCTTTATACAGTTGGGGTAATTAGCATGGATATTTTTACTCAAGTAACGCTTAATTTTGGTTGCAGTTATTTTTTCTTGCACCAATGCAGGCAGACCTTCCAGAAAATATTCTTCCTTTCTTCATATTCCACTTTCGTAATATTCCCTCAGTTTTCTTCTTCAATCCCAGAATGATTAACCTCCCCACATTCTTCTAAATTCACCCTGTCCGCTTCGAAGAAATCCCACTTTACCCTTGAATTTTTTTCCCTATCCCACTTCTATTTATTCCCTCTTTTGGTACTATTCTTGGAATCGCTGTAATAGAATTCCTTCCCATTCTGAAAATTCCCCTTTCCCACTTCTTTATTCCCTCCTGAATTTATTGCAGGATCTTGCACACAAAGAGCAAAAGGATATGCTCTGAAGCATCAAGAAAGGGTGAAGCAAATTTTCAGTATAAGTTGAGGAAGTCATGTGAAAATCCAGCCTATATTTTATTTAAATTCTCTATTTTTAGATATTATGCTTGCACTAGTGCAAGCATGTTGTCCTATATGATAAAATAAGTAGAAAGGTACCAGCAGAATAGTATGATTTAAGCGATGCAAGAAGATCAGTGCAAGCATGCACCCCGTTAGCAACATAGTACAAGTTATTTTTTATAGCATACGGCATAGGAAAGTGGTTATCATGAAACTTTATATGAAGTCCTTTCATTCAACCGACAAAGTACTTATGCTATCATACTAACTAGGAGAATATTATATAAAGTACAAGGTGTTTTTTAAGTTAGAAATCATGATCTTTTTTTAATGTATGCTAAGTTTTTTTGAATTATGAAGGAATGCGGAAATGTTTTAACCGTTGCTTGGACATAATTACCCCTCTCCACCATAATCCTAAACATCCTTCACTCATAATTAATACCTCACTATTGGTCACTTTAATTGCTTATTAATTCAAACAACCAAGTGCTACATAAATTCTCAACCCAGGGAAGTCTATTTATTTCAAATGCAACTGTGTACCATATGTACTCAATCTTAAAAGCAATAAAAGTTGTAGTAAAGACTAGTCACACCTTTCCTAAGCAAATTGAAGCTCCACTCTGAGTTACAACAAAAACAATCTATTGCAGACAACTACCAAAGGAAGCTTAATTTCATTAAATGAGTAATCTAATGAAAAAGAATCAATTTGCAAAGGGAAGCACTAGCTATGCTGTAACAAAGAATAGGACCCTATTCCGAGAGCAGGAATCTTCAACGGCTGTTTCTGTTTACCACACTGCCAACTCACTCTATAAACTCATTTGGCAATGAAACACTCATGAATGAACTGTGGATAAACTAAATAATGCAGCAATCAATTGGAAAGAAAACAAAGTTTTAGCAATAATCGGAAAACAATATTCAGTAAACAGTATTGTTAACAAGGCATGGTTAAAAGACACACTTAAGACACTACAGAAATATAACGGGTGAATCTTGTGATGAAGGTGGGCCCTGTCCTTCTCAGAAGATTCCCCAAGAGACGAGAACTAGAAAGAAATGTTCAGAACAAAATTTTATTCATCCATCAATATGTCATGTTACAAAAAAAAGGATTCCAGTTCTATTCCTTCAACTAAGCCTTTTCCATAGTCTGTTCATCCCCTTCTAATGTAGATGTCTCCTCTTTTTAAAGAGGAGACATCTATTACAATAGATTACATTGTAAGTCATATTTTAACCCTTTGTACAAAAATGGGGAAGTCAGTTTTCCCATCAACAAAATGTTGTTACAATAATATTGTCTTTAGATCATGATCATTACATCCAGTGTAGCAGCTCCTTCGGTGATATTCTTCTGTTGCTGTCAAATCTAGACTGAAAATCACAATTGTTCAGCCATGAGATTTGCACGTCGTTCCTACTATTTCAGCAACTGTAGAAGTAATCTTGCAATCTCTAGGTAGTTTCAGCAACGTGGACTGCACATCGTTGTTTAACCATTCAGCAACTATCAATTCAATGATTAACAATGGAGATAGCGTAATTATATGTAAAATAATTAAACATATAGTGATGAGAAGAAATATTGTGTACCTTTGGAATAATTGGGTTAAAATAGTAACAAGGACTTTAAATTTAAGTTGAAAAAGGATGACGTCATAGCAAAATGTATGGTCAAAAAGAGACAATATGATGTCCTAACATCCCCCCCAACTGAAAGGGTTGCATGTCCCTATGAAACTTTTACTCTGAGTCTGAGTCCGGGTATTGGGCTGTACAGTGAAAATTACTTATACAATAAGTATAGAAGGTGCTATCAACTAAACCTATGAAACCCTGGACATTCTGTAATCTCTGCCATGCTGCGAGCTCCTCCTTTTTGGACAACCTGAAATAAGCCTTATATTGCTGTACTGGAAAACATAGAAGAGGGAAGTGAAAATGATATCCTAACGACCTTTCAGCACAATGTTGAATGCATTTGACATAATTAGGTAGCCGTGAAATTGCTGTTTGAAGAATAAGGGAGTTAAAGCGATGATATTCCTTTCTCTCCTTAGGGCAGTCTTCCCAAAATAGATTGTTTGCCTACAAGGCAAGAGCTCCCTTGGCTTTGACATAATGTTGGCAATCTTTTAAGACTACTTCCTGTAATTCTCTGAGATGCTCAGTCATTCCTAGTTCCCTTAAAAACCGATGATATTCAGTGATGAAAACAGAAGCATTTTGTGGTTCTGATCGAATCCATAGAAGGTGATTATCTTCATTGTGTTTTGCTGAAAGGAAGGCATTTTTCCACGTGAGTTGATTGGCCAGGAAAGAGGTAAAGGCTCTAATCTGAATTTCCCCAACCCGAGGGATCAAATTAAGCTTTCTATCCTCAGGCATGGCTTCATTATGGAGGTATAGTTCACAGAGTAAATTTTGTTCACTGGCTGATGCCTCTATGAATGTTTTGATAAACTGTTGAGGTGTCGATACCTCATGAGGTCATCCATCTCTGATTGCCTTTACTTGGAAGAATGCTAGGTGCTCTACAAGAAACACAGAATAATTAAAGGATGGTTTCCTGGTGGCCAGTAGTCTTTGAACTAGATCAAACATGAGAGACAATCTAGTTTTTAACTATTTATTCTCCTTGTTCTGCGCACGAGACTGTTCCAACACTTCCCAATTTTCATATATATGATTTTGCCATGATAATTTATGTTCTTGTAAGATCATTTCCTATGACATAACATATTCCTTCTTCCATATATCCATTTTTTCTTGATTGCTTGTGGTCTGAGTGAAGACAGTCTTTGAATGCCGAGGTTCAGTCTAAGTAAACGCAGCCTTTGTAGACCTTGATGCAGGACTTTTAGTTTTAACAACCAGAGTAGGCCGAGATACTTGTGGTTTCACTTCTTTTTCAAAAATCTTTGAAGGCCCTACTGGTTCTTGTGTAACAGCAGGGCGTTCCTTTTTAACTATAACAAGAGTTGATGCAGGAGTGGCTCCAGGCAATGGGACTTTGACTATCTTATAACCAGCTTGATGATAAATATTACCACCTTGGTTGCACATGTATTCATTATATCGATCTTTCTCTACACTTTTCTTGGCTGCAAATGCTACATGAGCTAAAGTATATAGGTTAAGCTCTCTTTCATAGGCTTCCCTCGCCACTATTAATTCCTGCTTATAAACCTTCAGCTCTGATTTCAGAAACTCATTTTCTTGTAAAAGGGAAGCCAAGGTGACTGGACTTTGTGTAGCAGTCACAGTCTCAGTCGCTGATTCCGGTGGATGGAAGGGTTGTTGTTTGGTAGCAGCTTCATTATTTGTAGCCTCAACAGGTAGTTTTTGTGTGACATCTGCTGAATCATCAGGTTGTTCTGTAACAGCTATATCATCCTGCGAATGCATATCAGCAGATGGATCTTGTGTGGCAGCTGCTAACTATGTAGCTAGTTCCTAATTATCTATATTTTGTTCATCAGTAGGTGGTTCTTGTGTAACACTTGCTGAGTCAGTAGCTAGTTCTTGTGGGGTAGCTACATCTTGGTCATCAATTTTATGGACATCAACAGGTGGTTCTTGTGTGGCAACTGCTGAGTCAGTAGCTGGTTCTTGTGGGGCAGCTACATCTTGGTCATCAATTTTATGGACATCAGTAGGTGGTTCGTGTGTGTGGCAACTACTGAGTCATTAGCTAGAGCAACTACATCTTGGTCATCTACTTTATGGACATCAGCAGGTGGTTCTTGTGTGGCAACTACTGAGTCAGTAGCTGGAGCAGCTACGTCCTGGTCATCTGTTTTATGGACATCAGCAGGTGGTTCTTGTGTGGCAACTGCTGAGTCAATGGCTGGGGCAACTATGTCCTGGTCATCTGTTTTCAGTTCATCAGCAGGTGGTTCTTGTGTAGCACCTGCTAAGTCAGTAGTTGGTTCTTGCGGGATAGCTACATGTTGTATATCATCTTGGGTATCTACTTTTGATGGATCAGCAGCTGGTTTTTATGGAGCAGCTGCTGAATCAGTAGCTCGTTCTTGTGTGACAACTACGTTCTCTGAAAGGAATGATGTCACAAAATCTTGTGCATTTTTCATTTCAGTACCCGAGGGTGAGGTAGGTAAAGATTCAAGGCCTTGGGACTGTGGTGGGGTATGGGGTTTTAGGATAATAGGTGGGGAATTTAGGGTAGGGGTTTTAGTTTCTACTTCAAGAGATGTCCTCATTTGTCTTCAAGGTAAAAAGGAAGGAAGAACACTGGCTTTTCTTTTATGAGTAGCTTTCTCTAGGGTGGGAGGGTCATCAGGAGTAATAGCTTCTTTGATTGAGGCCCTTGTTCGTCTTTTTGGTAGGGGCACAACCTTTTCTTGGCTTTTTCTTTTTAACTTAGCAATGGGAATGTTGTCATCTGAATCATTACTGGGGATATGGACAGTGGGAGTGGATGATTTAGCTAAATTATGGGGTGGGGTCGATGTAGTGGAGGGGTTAATTAGATTAACTGTTGCGGGTGGTGGGGAATCAAAGACGCTCCCTGGTTGTTGTGCAGAAGGATTTTCAATTTGTTGAGGGATTCCAGGGGCCTGTTGAGGATTTTCAGCATTTATTGGGGATTTTCGGCTGCTGTTTGAGACATTTCAGCAGTTTCCTAAGGATTTTTGGCTGCTGCTCGAGGAACTTCAGCAGTTTCTAGGGGATTTTTGACTGCTGCTTGAGGAATTTCAGTAGCTTCATGGGGTTCCGGGGGTGGGTTGTTAAGGGGAGGGGGATTCTGTTAGGCAAAGCCCTTCTAAATTAGAAGCTGAACAAGATGATGGTGAGTGAGGGAAAGGAGTGGGTACTTCGCATTCATGGAATAATGTGACATATTCTTCAGACACCCAAGCAGATAGTATGGCATATTTAGCAGACGACCATGTCTTAAATGATTTAACAACACAAGATCATGCTGATAAACTACCTGGTAACGTCCTTCGCAAGTGAGATAGTGCTTGAAAAACTCGGCAACTATCGGCCATGGAAATGGTAATGAATGAAGTGCAACTCCCATGCCTTTAGGCTCGACCCGCTCTCCTGGTAGAAGGAAGTCCTGCTGTGCATTCAAAATGATGTGTTTACGACTGAACCATCAAATGTCATTCGCCGGTAAACCTGAAATCTGTGCTATATCATCCTCTGTTACTGGTATTCAGAATCCTTGAACAATAGAGTAGCCTTTCCGTAGATTACGTGCAAATTCAAGGACTTGCTAAGGATCAAATCCCCCAAGCCTTCGAAAACAATCTACCCAGCCTGCCTGCTGAAAAATATGATATACTTCTGGGTGCAATTCCAATAGAGCTGTTGAGCTGGGTTCATTTCAAATAGTGTTACCTCCCATAGTTACTCGCTTCAGTAAAATGCACAATACAGAGCCGAGTTACCGCACCCGAAATATAGTAAGTTTTGCAAATGAGGTCGTGACATAATAGGACAAATATGGGGTGACAGGACATGATCGTGGTAAAAAAAACAATGGTGATTGGCGTATCGTGAAATGATTGCAAAATTTTGGTATTCCCCCCCAACTGCGGCTAAAATGATAAGTTTGAATGTACGGCAATTGCGGTAATCATGTCACAATCTTCTCATTAACTATAGGTTAATGTTTACACATAACAAATGCATACCTCATGTTTACCTTCGATTGATATTCTGAAAATATAATGTCGTCACCAATAGATCACCAATGGTTATGAAAAATGGTTTTATAATATGAGGGTATTTATGTGAAAGGTTTTTATAAACATAGGAGGAGGTAGTGAAAGATCAAAGTTATAAGGATTAGTAGATGATTCTCACAATGGAAAGTAATATGTATTCATCCTTTTGAGAGGAATTAATGTTTCAATTACAGGAAAAATGAGAAAAATTGGTGTTTTAGGGAGAGATGGAAAAAGTCGGTGTTTTAGCAATGGGAAAAAATGGTGTTTCAGCAACGGGGAAAATTAGGAAAGTGTTGTTGAGAAGTAATGTGGGGAAATGAGCTATGAACTCAGGTGAGATGAGAATGTTTCCCAAAATGAAACTTTTTCCTGCTTGCAATATAATTGTTCTTTTCAACCAGCCTCCCAATCTGAGACCTGCAAAATAATAAATTGTAACATGGAAATCCTGGACAGGGATTATTAGTTAAGAAATCTAATCTAATAAAGAAACATATAATGCAGAGATTAAATGCAATGAGGGGCAGCAGGCTCCCCCAAAAAGATATAATGCGAATCTGCCATGCAAGTGGCCTTAAAATCCTCCTTATAAATAGGTTGTTGGTATGGACGGAGCCGATATCCATTCACTAACAATGGTGTTCTAGAATCATCAATTGTTAGGAGCCTTACTATTCCATTGGGAAAAGCAGTATCTATCTTGTAAGGTCCCAGCCACCTTGTTCATAATTTTCCTTGAAAATTTTCGAACCAGGAATCATACAATAGAGCCTAATTACCTTTTTGGAACTGCTTATGCTTAATAGTTTTATTATGCCACCTGGTTCTTTGTTGTTGAATCATGATTGTTTAATGGATGGCATCCAACCTCTTTTCATCCAATTCCTGAAGCTGCTGCAACCTAGTTGTCTGTGCATCAGTCAAATCAAGGTTAATAGCTAAAGCAATTCTTAATGTTTCGATTTCAAATTCCATAGGAAAAATAAAACTTTTACCATAAATCAATTCATAGGGTGAAAAACATGTAGTGTTCCTCCAGGTAGTTCTGTAAGCCCATAATGCCTCAGGCAGCCTTTGGGACCAATCCCTCCTATTCTCCTTCACTGTTTTTGTTAAAATAGCCTCTATGACTTTATTTGTACTTTCCACCTGACCATTAGATTGGGGGTGGTAAGATGTAGTCATTTTATGATTGATATGATATTTTTGAAGCATAGCTTTAAAACCATGAGAATTGAAACAAGGTCCTCCATCTGTGACTAGTTCTCTAGGCACTCCAAAACTAAAAAAGATTTCTTCAAATAGAAAGGTTAAAACAGATTCCTCATTAGCTCTAGTAAGTGCCTTTGTTCCACCCATTTAGTCATATAATCTGTACAAATCAATATATAAACTCTTTGACTGGATGGAGGATTGATGGGTCCTATAAAGTCTAGTGCCCATCTTTCAAAAGGTTCAAGTATTACCTGGGGGTTCAGTGGCATTTCATCTCTATGATTAGG
Source organism: Pinus tabuliformis (assembly GCA_031772625.1). Lineage (NCBI taxonomy): Eukaryota > Viridiplantae > Streptophyta > Pinopsida > Pinales > Pinaceae > Pinus > Pinus tabuliformis. Next base: position 1,956,514,480 of record CM062816.1, read on the forward strand.
TTGACTGATTCTCTGACAGCTATCACAGGCCCTGACATATCTCGTTGCATTCTTAAAAGTTAGGGCCAATAATAACCCATCCTGATAATTTTATGTGCTATTCTCTTATCAGCAAAATGCCCTCCACAAGGGCCATCATGAAAAGCCTTCAGTATATCATAAACCTCATCTTCTCTAATGCATCTTCGAATTTCCTGATCAAGTCTTGTATGAAAAAGACACCCACTTATCCAGCTATACCGAGCACTTTGTTGAATGATCTTTCTTTTCTCCCGGTGTGATAGGTGTGATGGTAACTTCCCTGCAACCAAATAATTGGCAATGTCTGCATACCAAGGTGAGTGAGCAGATACTGCAAACAAGTATTCATCAGGAAAGGAATCATCTACTGGAGTATTATCATCAGTTTTTATCCGAGAAAGGAAATCAGCAACTACATTTTCTTTACCTAGTCGATCTACAATTGTAATATCAAATTCTTGTAATAACAATAACCACCTGGTAACTTGAGCATTTGTGACCGATTTGTTCATTAAATACTTAATATCCAAGTGGTCAGTATGAACAAAAGTAGGATAACCAGTAATGTAATCTCGAAATTTATTAATAGCATAAATGACTGCTAAAAATTCCTTTTCAGTAACTGTGTAATTAAGCTCAGCAGGGGTCATATTCTTACTAATGAAATAGATAGCATAAGGAAGATTATTTTCTTCTTTTCACAAGATAGCTCCAATTGCAGTATCCGAAGCATCAGAAGATATATGAAAGGGAATTGCTCAATCAGGTCCCCTTAGAATAGGAGCTATAGACAACTGATGCTTAAGTTCATCAAATTCTTTCTGACAGGCATCAGTCCACTTAAATTCAACATTTTTCATAAGTAACACAAACAAAGGAGAAGCTATTTTAGAAAAATCTTTGATAAATCTTCTGTAATATCCAGCATGTCCTAAAAAACTTCTTACATCAGTTTGTGTTTTGGGGATAGGAAGAGTCTGAATTACCTATACTTTGGATGGATCTACTTGAATCCCTAGGAATGAATTGAAGTGTCCTAGTACAATTCCTTCGTTCATCATCATATGACATTTTTTAGTACTCAAGGAAAGATGGGCTTGTATACATCATTTAAGTACTTTCCCAAGGTTTTGTAATGCATCTTCAAAAGTCACACCATAAGGAGTAAAGTCATCCATAAATATCTCCATAGAGTCATTAAGCATATCAAAAAAGATTCCTATCACTGCTTTTTGAAATGTTGCTGGAGCATTACATAGTCCAAATGGGAGAACTCTATAGGCAAAAGTTCCGCAAGGACTAGTAAAAGTGGTCTTGTCATGGTCTTGGGGTGCAATTTTGATTTGGTTATATCCGCTAAAACCATCTAAAAAGGAAAGAATCTCTTTCTTGACAAGTTGTCTAGCACCTGATCAATGAATGGCAAGGGGAAATGATCTTTTTGAGTGGCTTCGTTTAAGGCTCTATAATCTACACACACTCTCCATTTCCTATTTTTCTTAGGTACTATCACCAATGGAGAAACCCATTTATTGTCAGATATGGGGTATATAAACCCTGCGTTAAGAAATTTTGGAAGTTCTTCCTTAACAATTTCCCTCAAATTGGGATTCATTTGCCGCTGGGGTTGAAAAACTGACCAGCACCCCTCCTTAATATAGATACGATGAGTACATAATTCAAGAGGGATCCCCTTCATGTCTGTGTAGTCCCATGCGAATGCTTCCTTGTTTTCACGAAGTAACTTCACTAGTTGTTTTGTTTCAGCATCTGATAAATTGGGATTTATGTTCAATGTTTTTCCAGGTTCAATTTCTACTGTTATGCTTTTAGAGGAGATAACAGTTGATGTTTGAGGTAAATTTTTAGATTTAATCTTTTCCTGGGTTTCAGGTTCCAAAATTGCAGTTAACTAATTATATGTTTCAGAAGTGACCGATGAAGGTTCAGAAATAAAATTACTAATTACTTCATCTTCTGTGGTGTCTTTAAGAGTTATGTCTTTTCCAATGGTCAAAATGGGTTGAGTGTCATTATCCTCATAGTCTAACCATACAGAATCATCATTGTTAATCATAGGTGTAGCATGAGGGTAAAGAGTAAGCTACTTAGTCTCAGATCCATTAGAAATTGTCATTGATCCTGATCTACAGTTGATAAAGGCATCTGGTGTAGCCAGCCAGGGTCTCCCAAAAATCAGACGATGTCCCCCCAACTTTGTTTTAGTCTGTAATACAACAAAGTCAGCTGGGTAATTCTAGGATTCAACTGAAATGATCAGGTCTTCAATAACCCCTTTTGGTTTGATTTTGGAACAGTCAGCTAATTCCAGGATGGTTGGTGTCTCTCTGATTACATTTTTTAGCTCTAACAATTGTGCGGTTTCAAGGGTCATAATATTTATAGCAACACCTAAGTCTACCAAAACTTTTGAAACAATATTTTTTCCAACCTATACTGTGACCGTAGGATGGCCTGGATCACCATATTTTACAGGAGGAGTTTTTCCTGACATTAAAGCAGCTAGATCACCCATCACATGAACTGTAAGGGGGTCTTTAGCTTTCCTTCCAGGTTTCTTGATGCAAATATCTCTGATAGTTCTGGCATAAATTGGTACATCCCTGAGTTCTTGTAAAAGTGGAATTTTAACATAAAGATTCTACAGTTCCCCTAGAAGATTAAAAGCTTGCAGCTCAGGTGTCTTAGAGAGAGCTAGCCGCTCAAGGAATGGTAGCTCTGCTATTTCAGCATCTTTATTAGAGGGTGGCTTGACTGTTTCAACACCATTATCAGGTAGATTACTCTTTTCTGTCTCTTCTTTGTGAGAGTCAAAAGAGGTAATATTATCAATAATTGGCTCAACTACACTCTCGGAATGTAAATGAATATCATTACACTGCACAGGAGATGTAGGGAGGTTTTGAATATTAATGACTTGCACAAATTTATTATTATTAGGGTTAGGGTTCGGTTCTACAGGCAGTTGGGGTCTCATTGTCTGATTATTCGGTGGAGCACCTGACAGGAGAGAGAGTTGTTGCTAAAACTAAGGAAATTGGTTTGTGAACGAAATTTGTTGAGCTCTCCAGTTTGGGTTCCCTTGATTAAAATAAGACTGTTGTGGATGCCAAGGAGTCCACATTGCAGGGTCTACAAAGGGAGGGTTTGTTTGTTGCATGGGTGGGAAATTCATTTGATTAAAGGGTGGGTATTGCATTTGGTTGAAGGGTGAGTAGTTTTCTTGATTAAAAGAAGAATAAGTATTCCAATGATTAAATGGCATACTAGACTTCGTAGCTTGTCCTCGTGGTTGCCATTGTTGGAAATAATACTGAGAGGGGGGCAGGGTGAGTCAGTATTATCAAATCAATAAGACTTTTTTATTTCCATATTAAGATTCATATACGAGGCTTCAGTTCAGGATATCTGCGTATATACACGACTATGTTAAATGGAACTAGCGTACATACGGTAATCTTATGATTCAGTTGGTTTATCTTCAGTGAATGCATACGAACATTATTAACCATATTAATAGTAAACAGGAGCAGTATAACAGAACAGATCATCACACATAAGCCACAAACATGAACACCATGATATAATGTGGAAACCCAATGTGGGTGAAAACCACCTCCTGCAATTTGTTTCTATCTTCCTTTAATAAGAAACTTCTTTTGCAATATATTGGTGCAGTCCTTTACCAGCACGCGGGCTGCAACCTGGAGAGGGCTACAACCCTCTTGGCTCTTGTACTAGCCGATCCATTTACTAGTATGTAGGCACCAGCCTACAAAACGCTCCAACCTTCACTCGTTTTCCAGCTGCTCTTGGAAGGGAGTTACAACCCCCTGGCTCTTGTACTGGCCAATATGTTTACCAGTACGTAGGTGCCGCCCTACTGAACTCTACGATCATCTCGGGACCACATTTCATAAATTTTCATACTAGATCCATAAAACAATCACCATTGCAATACAACCTGCATCATCAATCTCTGAATCACCCAATACTGAAACCCTGTCAACAACACAGTCACCAGAACACAAAATAGACAACATAACTCTGTAACAACAACCAGATCCAACTCCATCTTCAATTATCATACTTCATACTGTATACGCTACTCGGACGAACCCAACCTGCGTGTATACGCGCTTTTACCAAAGACAACCCGTGTACAGATCTGCAAATTCTAACTTATAACTTTGCAGCTATTTCAGACATCAAAACATACCCAGAACATAACATTCATACAATAAACATGCGTCAATAGATCTAGTCTATCCATAATCAAACCATATAAAGATAATCATTCCAAGCCTTGAGATCCCATTCCATCGTTCATCATCCTCCACATGAGTGCAACCTTGGTTCAGATCAAGCAAGGCATCACCAACCCATAACCAACATCTGGATCTCACACTTCATCAGATATTCATCACTTGCACACTTACCCCTTGGCCTAATGATCTTCTCCTTATATAGGTTTAGGCTTCTCTCAATACCATGGTCCAAAACCATGTAGAAACAATACTAGGGACCCAATACCTGGGTTCAACACTTCAGACGCAATACCAAGGACCAAAACCATAGGTCTAAATACCACGGGCCCAAAAATAAGCTTTCCCACATGTACGCACTTTTCCTTCTGTGAACTTGCGTGTGTACGTATACGCGCCTTTTGCTCTGCTTACCCGCGTGTATACGCTCTTTCATCAAGTATAACCCGCGTATACCTTTCTTTTGACCTACTGCACTAGATCTACCATCTGATTAAGTTGCCATCACCTGTATCATACCTCTGAGTGAGTTTCCATCAAGGACAACACCTGTATCATAATGCCAACAATCTCCCCCTTTGGACTTGATGGAAACAACCACACTAAGTCACTCTCCCCCTTTGACATCAAGGGCAAAGGGCGGAACAAGATATTCTCTTCTTGATCTCCATCTGTTGTCCATACTCCCCCTGAGTACCTGCTGAAATCTCTGATTGAGCTCCCCCTTTGTACATGCCAAGATGTACCAATCCGTCCATTCTCCCCCTGAGCATATGCAAGGTCTGCAAAAGCATAACATGACTCTATACATACATCAATCTCCCAATCAAGTGGGAATACACCATTTTGACTCATCCACCCAACCAAGTGGGGATATACCAAATGTTTATACATGACTCATTACATCATCCATCTCATGCATAGTGGGGTAACAAAATATATCATATGACTCACAAAGACGAAGGACCTAAACAAGACCATGATAGTTATCAGCAGCTATCATACACCATATGATCTACATTATAAGCATCTATCACTAGCATCCAGACTTGTAACCTGCAATTCATTCTTTTAGTCAAGCAAGATATGTCAATAAGCATCATCAACACAGACTTCTAACCATAATGCCAACAATGCATTATTTGAAGTATATGCTCCCCCTGAACCTGTGCCATGCTATCATCAAAACAATGACTGAACCATATCAGACTTCTGTACTGCTACTTTTCTTCAAAACATCATATATGCGACTGTGCAGCATATAACTCACGTATATACGCGACCTGTCTTCATGAAACAAGCGTATGAAATTTAGAACACAGAGGTTCCACATTTTCAACTTCTTCTGAGTCTATCATGTCTGCGTATACTGCTATGCCACATCTTTCTGGTTGTACTTCCTTTTCTTCCATATCTTCAACTGTGATGATGTTTTGTTCTTTCGGTTTGGTGTCCACAATCTTCTCCTACATTCTTTTGCTATATGTCCAGGCTTGTTGCATGCATAACATCTTACATGTTTCATATTCCTCCTAAAACAGTCAATGGCTTTGTGACCAAACATATTGCAAGCAAAACAATATCCCTTAAAGTACTTGGAACGTGATGATCTTTCTGTTTGATGGTCTTGAACCATTCTACTTCTACATCTAGCTGCAACATGGCCAAGATTATGACATACATAACATTCAACATTATTCAGTGGAGTAAATAATCGTCTATCACTTCCATAGTTAGGAGCAACGAATTGTCTTTGAGGAATTTCTTTCCTTGGTTGTTCCTTGTTGAACATTTCAAATTTCTCATTAGAGTTCCTTGCCTCACCTTGTGAGCTAGATTCACCTTCAACAGATTCATAAAAACCAAGGCCAGTTTTGATAGCAGGAGATCGTTGACTACTAAGAATATCATCCAAAATCTTAGTACTGTCTTGAAATCGCAATAGTTTATCCTTTTCTTCTAATTTACTTTTCAAAATATTTACCTCAACCTGATGATATTCTTCCTTTTCCAGACATTGCTTCTTCAAAATTTATTCAAACTTTCTTCCTTCTTCCACTTGCTGCCTTAGGTTGAGAATCTCATTTTCTTGCTCTTCATTCAGCACCTGCAGCATTTGTCGTACTCTGGAGGCACATTCCAACTGAGCTTTTAAGCTGATAATTTCTTCTTTTAGGGCACTCTCCCTTTTGCTAGGTACATCTTCTTGACCTATGATTTTATATGATGCTTCATTTTCTTGTCCATCTTCAAAACTAAGGTGATTCAGAATCTAAATACTTACTTCCACTCACCGGTAGGCTATCATTGTTCTTTTGAATTGTCTTCTTCTTTTGACGTGCTTTCTTTCCCATTGTTCTACGGATCTCCTTCAAGCGATCAAGCTTCTACCGAAGGACCTGCTCTGATACCAATTGTTGGAAATAATACTGAGAGGGGGGGGGGGGTTGAATCAGTATTATCAAATCAATAAGACTTTTTCATTTCCATATTAAGATTCATATACGCGGCTTCAGTTCAGGATATCCGCGTATATACGCGACTGTGTTAAATGGAACTAGCGTACATACAGTAATCTTATGATTCAGTTGGTTTATCTTCAGTGAATGCATCAGAACATTATTAACCATATTAACAGTAAACAGGAGCAGTATAACAGAACAGATCATCACACATAAGCCACACACATGAACACCATGATATAAGGTGGAAACCCAATGTGGGTGAAAACCACCTGCTGCAATTTGTTTCTATCTTCCTTTAATAAGAAACTTCTTTTACAATGTACTGGTGCAGTCCTTTACCAACACGCAGGCTGCAACCTGTAGAGGGCTACAACCCTCTTAGCTCTTGTACTAGCCGATCCATTTACTAGTACGTAGGCTCCAGCCTATAGAAGGCTCCAACCTTCACTTGTTTTCCAACTGCTCCTGGAAGGGAGCTACAATCCCCTGGCTCTTGTACTGGCCAATATGTTTACCAGTACATAGGCGCCGGCCTACTGAACTCTACAATCATTCCGGGACCACGTTTCATACATTTTCATACTGGATCCATAAAACAATCACCATTGCAATACAACCTGCATCATCAATCTCTGAATCACCCAATACTGAAACCCTGTCAACAATACAGTCACCAGAACACAGAATAGACAACATTACTCTGTAACAACAACTAGATCCAACCCCATCTTCAATTATCATACTTCATTTTGTATACGCTACTCGGACGAACCCAACCTGCGTGTATACGCGCTTTTACCAAATACAACCTGCGTACAGATCTGCAAATTCTAACTTATAACTTTGCAGCTATTTCAGACATCAAAACATACCCAGAACATAACATTCATACAATAAACATGCGTCAATAGATCTAGTCTATCCATAATCAAACCATATAAAGATAATCATTCCAAGCCTTGAGATCCCGTTCCATCGTTCATCATCCTCCACATGAGTGCAACCTTGGTTCAGATCAAGCAAGGCATCACCAACCCATAACCAGCATCTGGATCTCACACTTCATCAGATATTCATCACTTGTACACTTACCCCTTGGCCTAATGATCTTCTCCTTATATAGGTTTAGGCTTCTCTCAATACCATTGTCCAAAACCATGTAGAAACAATACTAGAGACCCAATACTTGGGTTCAATACTTTGGATGCAATACCAAGGACCAAAACCATAGGTCTAAATACCACGGGCCCAAAAATAAGCTTTCCCACATGTACGCACTTTTCCTTCTGTGAACTTGTGTGTGTACGTATACGCGCATTTTGCTCTGCTTACCTGTGTGTATACGCTCTTTGATCAAGTATAACCAGCGTATACCTTTCTTTTGATCTACTGCACTAGATCTGAAATATGATTAAGTTGCCATCACCTGTATCATACCTCTGAGTGAGTTGCCATCAAGGACAACACCTGTATCATAATGCCAACAATATCCCCCTTTGGACTTGATGGCAACGACCACACTAAGTCACTCTCCCTCTTTGACATCAAGGGCAAAGGGCAGACCAAGATATTCTCTTCTTGATCTCCATCTGTTGTCCATACTCCCCCTGAGTACCTACTGAAATCTCTGATTGAACTCCCCCTTTGTACATGCCAAGATGTACCAATCCGTCCATGCTCCCCCTGAGCATATGCAAGGTCTGCAAAAGCATAACATGACTCTATATGTACATCAATCTCCCAATCAAGTGGGAATACACCATTTTGACTCATCCACCCAACCAAGTGGGGATATACCAAATGTTTATACATGACTCATTACATCATCCATCTCATGCATAGTGGGGTAACAAAATATATCATATGACTCACAAAGACGAAGGAGCTAAACAAGACCATGATAGTTATAGCAGCTATCATACACCATATGATCTACATTATAAGCATTTGTCACTAGCATCCAGACTTGTAACTTGCAATTCATTCTTTTAATCAAGCATGATATGTCAATAAGCATCATCACCAACGACTTCTAACCATAATGCCAACAATGAATTATTTGAAGTATATGCTCCCCCTGAACCTGTGCCATGCCATCATCAAAACAGTGACTGAACCATATTAGACTTCTGTACTGCTGCTTTTCTTCAGAACATCATATACGCGACTGTGCAGCATATAACTCGCGTATATACGCGACTTGTCTTCATGAAACAAGCGTATGAGATTTAGAACACAGAGGTTCCACATTTTCAACTTCCTCTGAGTCTGTCATGTCTGTGTATACTGCTATGCCACATCTTTCTGGCTGTACTTCCTTTTTCTTCCATATCTTCAACTGTGATGATGTTTTCTTCTTTTGGTTTGGTGTCCACAATCTTCTCCTGCATTCTTTTGCTATATGTCCAGGCTTGTTGCATGCATAACATCTTACATGTTTCATATTCCTCTTAAAACAGTCAATGACTTTGTCACCAAACATATTTCATGCAAAACAATATCCCTTAAAGTACTTGGAATGTGATGATCTTTCTGTTTGACGGTCTTGAACCATTCTACTTCTACATCTGGCTGCAACATGTCCAAGATTATGACATACATAACATTCAACATTATTCAGTGGAGGAAATAATCGTCTATCACTTCCATAGTTAGGAGCAACGAATTGCCTTTGAGGAATTTCTTTCCTTGGCTATTCCTTGTTGAGCATTTCAGATTTCTCATTAGAGTTCCTTGCCTCACCTTGTGAGCTAGATTCACATTCAACAGATTCATAAAAACCAAGGCCAGTTTTGATATGGTGAAAAGCTTGCAGCAGCTTCCAGTGCTTCGACACTTTATCTTACAAAGTACCGTTGTGAATCTTCTTGGCTGCTCTGATGATTAAATTCAAATCTGCTTCAATGATAACATTCCGTAAATTTGCGTCCACCAGGATTTCCAAGCATTGATCTAAAGCCAACAATTTAGCCATGTTATTGGTACCCTTTTCCAAGTGGCCATGGAAGATGTATTTTATGTGCCCCTGAGCATCTCTTATTGCACCCCCAAAGCCAGCTTCCCCCGGATTTCCCTTAGAAGCTCCATCAATGTTTACTTTGAAGAAGCCCTGAGGAGGGGGCTGCCATCTACTGGCCCCTGTACTGATTATTCTCACTTCCTTCCTTATTCCTTGAGGATTGATGGATTGAAGACCCAAATTAAGAATAATAATCTCCTCGTGAGGCAGAGGAGGATTCATGGGAATTGACCTCAAAAGGCTCTTCACTGTTTCTTTAAGTTGTATTAGAATTTGATTGATTATATGCTGGGGTTCGCTAGCTTTATTTGTGAAGATCTGCCTGTTGTGTTCTTTCCAAACATTCCAGATAACAAAGCCTGGTACTAGCATCCAAGCTTTGCTGATAATCTCATTTTTTGAGAAGTTATTCCTCCAGTTCTTCAGGGTGTTGGATATGTTGAGCCTATCCCTGTCGGTTTGTCGGACGCTTGATGCCACCCAGTCCCAAACCTTAGCAAAAAAGGAGCGGAGATTGAGCAGTTGTTCAATCGTTTCCTCATGTGAGCCACATAGGTGACATTTGGAAGGGCCCATGAAACCTTTCTTTAGGAGGTTTTCCCAAGTTAGGATCTTACTTTGATGGATAAGCCAGATAAATAGCTTTATTTTCATCCAGTGAGGAGTTTGCCAAAGTTCCTTCCAGACTTTATCAGCATTTACAAAGTTGAATCCTGTGATTACTTGTTTTGCCTCTTCGAGGTTAAAGTTACCTTCATTATTCTTCCCCCATCTTAATTGGTTGTGTGAGGAGGAAACCAGAATCTTTCTATGCTTTAAGTCCATGGTGAGAGCCTCTACCATGGCCTTCAAAGGATTCTCATCATTGTAACTTAGTTCCTTCCACTTCCTCCATTTTTCATTGTTCCTTCCCTGGTTCCAGAAATCTTTTACCATTAATAGGCCTGTGCTATCTGTGTCTCTCTTGAGGGCTGCTAGGTCAATCTTGTTGAGGATGGGTTCTTGTTGCCAGCTATCCTCCCAGAATCGAGCTCGGTCCCCTGCTTGGATTTCCCAAAAACAATGTTGTTGAACAATGCTTTTGTTCTCCCAAGCAAGGTTCCAAATGTGTGATCCTCTGATTTGTCCTGTCATTCTAATAAGATCCTTTTCCTACCAGTGCTTGGCATAATTTTGTTTAAGAGCTTGGCCCAGGGGTCATTCGGTTTCTTGATCCATTTCCACCAAAGCTTAGCTCCTGAAGGTTTACTGAGAGTTTCCGGATCATGCAGCCCCAAGCCACCATGGCTTTTGGGCTTGCAGATTTTGTCCCAGGCAACTAAGGCCAACTCTTTTTTCTCTTCCCCTCTACCCCATAGAAAGTCCCTTTGAATGTTCCTTATCTGCTGCTTAATACCTTGAGGAATAGGGATAGTTGTAAACATGAAAATGGGAATGGCTTGCAAGATTTCCTGTGTGAGCACAAGTCGCCCTGCTAAGTTTAAAGATCTGCATGTCCATTTTCTAATTTTGTCTTGAATTTTATTTAAAATTGGTTCCCATATTTTCTTGCTGAGACGTTTATTAGTAAGAGGAATGCCAAGATATTTGGAAGGCAACTGATCCCTTTGAAAACCCAGAATTCTAGTAATGTTTCTCTATATAGCAATATTTGTGTTAAAGAAAAAAACATTGGACTTGTTTAGGCTTACCTCTGTGCCTGCTACCATAGCAAAGTCATTTAAGATATCTTTGATTACCCTTACTTCCCGGACTGTGGGTATGCCCTGCAGCATAGTGTCATCCACAAATTACTGGTGAGTATTAGCCTCTCCATCCGAGGTGAGATTGATCCCCTGAATTCGACCTTCAACATTTTCCCTTCTGATTGCCCTGCCTAGCCCTTCCATCATGAGGACAAAGAGGAAATGGGATAGTGGATTGCCTTATCTGAGCCCTGTGGAAGGTGTGAATGTATTTGAAGGGGCTCCATTAAGCAAAATGGAAAAGTTGGTCGTGGTGACTAGTGCCATAACCCATCTTATCCAATTTTGGTCAAAGCCATATGCTTTTAGAGTAGCTCTGATATAAGACCAGCTGAGTTTGTCATAGGCTTTAGCAATGTCCAACTAAATAATCATGCCTGCTTGCTTGTTGCTTTTGAGAGAGTGAACCACCTCATGTGCTTGGATGATGTTGTTGAGAATTTGTCATCCTTCCACATAGCCTATTTGCTCTTCCGAGATGAGGGAAGGTAGTAGGGGCTTGAGTCTATTGGCTACCACTTTGGAGATGATTTTATACACCACATTACATAAGGCTATAGGTCTAAATCCATCCGAAGTCATAGCATTTTCCTTTTTGGGGATTAAATCTATGAAGGAAGCATTCAGTGCTTTCAGAATCTTTTTGTATTTTCTTGAGTCTTCCACAACTTCGAGGATATCCTGTTTGACTGTATCCCAGCAGGCTTTGAAGAAATCAACATTGAAACCATCCAGGCCTGTTGCTTTTCCACTTTGCATTTCCTTGATCACCTCACTGACCTCCTCTTCCGAGACTGGCCTATTGAGATTGTGGTTGTCCTCTCTAGTGACCAACTTGGGGATATACTGGGTAAACTGATTGATGAACGTAGATCTATCCTCCATTGGATCCTTTGCAATATTAGAGAAGTGTTGTACTAGATTTGATTCCATGTCCTTGTGGAGGACAAGCTCAACACCCTGAGAATCCTTAATCTTTGTGATTCTATTATGTGCCCTATGAGCCATAGTGGATTTGTGGAAGAACTTAGTATTTCTTTCTCCCTCTTTGATCCATTGAATCTTGGATTTTTGTCTCCAGAAAGTTTCCTCTTGTAAGAATCGATCCTCCCATTCTTCTTGCAAAGAATTAGTTAGCTTTTGCCTCTCTTCATTGAAGCCCTCTGTGATATTGATTTGATTGATTTCCTGGAGCTTCTATTCAGTCTCAAATCTAGCCTTGAGGATATCACCAAATTCCTTTTTGTTCCAAGCTTTATGTTTGGATTTAATATATTTTAGTCTCTACTGGAGCATGTACATTTTAGTGCCCTGAATATTTAGATCCTCTTTCCACCATTTGTCAATGTTACTGATGAATTTGGGGTGTAAGAGCCATGCATTCTTGAATCTGAAGGGCTTGTTCCTTGGAGTGCCCATAAAGGTAGCTTCTAGCTGAACTAGCTAGTGATCTGAACCTCCAAAGGGCAGAATGGACACTGTGATGGTTGGTCCTGTGAGGAGGGGATCCTCAGATATGATAAATCTATCGATTTTTGAAGCCACTTGAGAAGCCCCTCCCCTTTTGTTGTTCCACGTGAAGGTTCCATTTATTGTCTCTGTGTCCACTAGTCCCATGTTCATGATGAAATCTTGGAAGGCTTCAGAATCTCTGCCTAGCTGTCTAGTGCCTCCTTTTTTTTTGAAAGAGATATTATCATATTGAAATCACCTGCAACTATCCAAGGCATATTGGGATATCGTGCTCTTAGATTTCCCAGGGAGTTAAGAAGCTTGAGTTTATCTACTTGCTTCTGAGGTCCATAAACATTTGTTATCATATATGTTTCCTTATCACCTACTGGACTGCACACCAAAGATAGATAGTTCCTGGAAGCTTCAGCATCCAGGATTCCAAATTTCTATAGATCCCACAGCGTAAGAATCCCTGAATTGACCTCTAAGTACTCATACTTGATTAACCATTTATTATGAATTTCTCTTATTTTCTCCATTGAACATTTGGTCTCCTGAATAAAGACCATGTCTAGTTTTTCTTCTTTAATTATGTTACTCAGACTCCTTTGTTTCCTTCTACTACCTAAACCTCTAATGCTCCATGTTGTAAGCTTCATTAAGAAAGGTTAGTAAAGGAATAGCTGGTAAGATCTTTCATCTTACCTGAGTTAATTAGTAGTTTTCCACATTCGTTTAGCATTTCATTCTATCTTTTCCTTCCTCTTTTCCTTCTTGAGTTCTTTGGAGATTGTGCCTGTGAGTTCTCCATGGTTTTGACCCCACTTTGCTCCTGGCTTTAGTGGCTTCTTTTGACACTAGTTCCCTTTGATTGTGACCTCCATAAAAAGAGTTGTTGAACTCGATCATAGTCTTCTTTTGGTAAGGAGTCCACTCTTTGTTCCTATCTTGTTGTAGAAATAGTTCTAGATTCATATTTTCCCTATCGAGAATCTCCTGTAGTTCATGGTCCTCTGTTCCTACCTCACTTGTAGTCATCTCATGGTCTTTACTAATTTCCATGAAGCTTGGTAGGTCCTCCTTCTTCTAGTTGTTTATTGTGATATCCTCCATTTCAGCTTTCGTTTCCTGCTCCTTGGATGCATTCTCCCTATTCTGGACTGTCTCCACATTCTCCTCTACTTCCTCTAGGATTTTAAAACTATTGTGTCTTGTATTTTTGTCTTCACTGCTTTTCTTGTGTGGCTGTTTACGCCCTTTCCCTTTGGCCCCAACCTTGGTAAAACCCTCGTGATCTCTATCCAAAGATGTTTTCCCATTGCCTTCCATATTGTTTGTTGGGCAGTCTCTGAACAGATGGTCGTGTTCATGACATTTGCGACACCTTAAAGGTATGTGCTCATAATCCACCGTTTGGACCCAATCTTCATCATATACCTCCAAAATTATTGCTTCCGGAAGGGCTCTAGATAGATCCATTTCCACACATATTCAGGCAAAGGAGATGTATTTACCTTTGAGATTTGCCTTTGATATCTTTAGAAAATGCCCCAGCTTGTTGCCTATGGTTTTCAAAGATTCCGGGAGCCAGTAATCCACAGGTAGTTAGTATAGTCTGATCCAAACCGGTACAGATGTAAATGTTTCACGTTCTGGGACAAAGTTCATCATCCATGGCCGCATATAGAGTCCTTCCGCAGTATAGAAATAAGGCCCCCATTCAAACACTTTGTCTTTGTCCTCTAGGTTTGCAAACACCACCGTGAAGAAGCCCTTAGAACCTAGATGTAAATGTATTTCTCCCTTTGGCTTCCAATGGCTCCTAATCCAGATGTGTAAAGCCCTCTCCGTTGGCCATAACCCCATGAACTTGCAGATGATCACATGTTCTTTCATATGGTCCCTGTGTGCTTGAATCACAAGATCACTCAATATGACCCAGGGAATGATGCTCAATTTGGGTTTGCAAACTCCCGTAGTTCTTGCGGAAGTCATTTTAACATTACTGCCTCCGTTCTCCTTTTCTTTACTTGTTTCCTGTTGATTCCCTTCCTGATCCTGGGATTCGTTTCTTCCAACTGTCTCCTTGCCTCTTTCTTCTGAAATCTTTCCTGATGGTTTTTTGAAATGCTTCCCTCCTGCTTCCTTGCCTCCTTCTGTGACTACCTGACTGTAGGAGGGAGCGGCACTCCCCCCTGCGCATCCCTCCATGGAACCCTAATGCAAAACCCTAGCGTCAACTTCAGTTCTCATTCAAGTTGTAGACCTCAATGAGAATGTTAACCTATGTTGGTTATCGTCAAGCATGGAAGAGACTATTCATCTCAAAGGGGTTTGTGAAGCAAGATAATATTTGAACTAAGAAAACTGTGTAGGTTCTTACATTCATAATTATCATAATAATTAAATAGATATTTTTTTTTCATTTTCCTTTGGCATTTTAAATGTTATAAATATTTCATATCAATTAAATAAATATTATTCATTTATTTATTTTTGATGTTTAGGATATATTTTTTAATTTTTTAATTTATTTTAATGTTTAAGATATTGTTATTATAACTATATAACAAATTATAAAATACTATTTTCATTTTATTTTGAAGTTTATGATGTTATTATTATTTTATCAATTTAAATTTGAGTTAAATTCAGATCTTAAGATCTCATTGAGGTTGTATCTAAATTTACAAATTACTACAGATTATTTAATTTATTGAATCATAACTTGATATTGGAATCACTTTCTACAATATTCTTATAAATAGTTAGAATGACCTTTACAATCCCCAATGTGGGTGGAATTAAGGTTTTTGGTTGATGAAGTTAACATGATTGACATGCTTGAAATGATAATGGTGAATGTGAGGCCACACATGGGGATGGGAGATATGATCGCGACTTGTCTTGATCACATCTAGGCATGACATCCTCACCGCCCTCACCCAAAACTCACCTACCCTCATCATATCATTTTAAATGCAAGAAATTGGTGGTAGAGGGGTCTCATTACGACATTTCCCTCTTTTGTTGTTTCCGCCCATCATAGTTTGTTATGAATTCATCCCAACGAAGATTGCTTACGAAGTGCAGAGACTCTAACACAAGCAAGGCACAACACATCCACGACCACATGATTTTTGTTTTTAATGATGTTGTTAACATGCATGCCATGACAAACACTTGTCCTTTTATAGGCCGTTTCATTCAATTCTTCTCTCGTGTCCTTTCTCTTTGGTATCCTATCTCGTCCTTGCAGGTGCCCTTGTTTTTTGTGTTGTTTCTTCACACCACAACCACACGTCCCTCTTTTGAGTGTGTTGTATGTTACCCACTACGCCAACCCATGTTACTGACTCCACAAGTATTTCATTCAGTTGTCATGTATTACTCTATAGCATCTGGTATCCTAGTACATCTTCGATCTAGTTTTGATAAACTCACGGGTGGGGTTTTGGTGAAATCTAATATGAGTTTCTTGGCACCAATCCATTTTTTTCCTCTATAAAATCAGCTCCTCTTGGAGGCTGAATACACAATTGATTTTGAGTTTTACAATTTTGGGATATACTTTCTTTGGAACTTTGAGTCGCTCTTCCTATCTATGGTCAATGACACACTCATTCTTCTCAGTACCCATGATTCTGTAACATTTTCATGTCATAATTTTTGTCTCATGTTTGTCTCTCCTTCACTCGTCCCTATCCATACTCCCGACAATTACATGCCACCTAGGCAATGTCTACCCAACCATCCATGTGGTGCTTTAGGCACATCTTCCTCTCGTCGTTGAAGTCATTCTCGTTTGAATTAAGTGGCTCATCAATTCTACTTTGTTCCCTGTGAAGTGAGGCAAGAAATTCTTCACTTAGAAGCAAGGGAATTTGGAACAAATTATATTTTTTTTTACTCTGAAATGAGGAGTAGAACCTTTAGGTTGACTCCTAACCTAGGAAAATTTAAAAAGAGAAGGCTCTATTTCCTTCACTCAACATCTATTCACCGTTAGCTACAAACCTTACTTCACATGGTCATCTACGATAAGCAAGTCAACATATTAGTTATTTGCAGGATAGGAGGAAATAAGGAAAATTCTCCGGGATATTAGATACAATACGGATGACATCATGGCGAGATTAACACGTGTAGAGTGTGTTTTTGTATCTAACTTGGATTCTCGATCTGATACGCACCCTGAACCACTAGTAGTCATCAACGCTCGAGTAGGGATTCTACCCCAAGGAAATTCCAACTCCCTCTCTCTAGTTGTCATTTCAAATTAACTACTTCTCATGGTTTTTGCATCTCCTTTTGTAAAGAGGTTATGCCTAGTGTTTTCTTGTGTTTGTATCCTTTCCATGGTTTCTTAGTATGTCATTTTCAAACAACGGTTTTTTTGTGTAGTTTATTGAAAACACATTCATGTATGTAACTATTTATAGGCAATGGGCATAGCCATGCTCATAATATCTTTAGACAAGCCTTGTCTACCTAGCTTGATCTTTTTGTAAGTTTTTGTAAGCTCTTTTAATATTGAAAATTAACCTTAGTATCTAAAATTGTTACTGATAGGAATGGTGGAGTTTTTCTTGATTATCAGAATATGAGATCCTAAAAAGTTTTTTGGCAGTAAAAATCTATCAATATAATATCAATTATTGGTAATAGAAGTATATTTAACTTTTAAAAAAAATTACTTTTACAATATTTCAATAAATAATTAATTTAACTTTTAACCATATTCTTTAAAAATATAAATAAATAATTAAAATTACCTTTTACAATATTTTTTCTAGTAAAAAAATTAAATATGCCGGCGAAAAAGAATAAATAGAAAAAGAGAAAATATTCTTACCCATCTACACAGCTCAAATTTAAAATTGCTCGTTGAAAATTGGAAAATCCAATCAATAATTTCTATAATCTAATAGACATATCATTTTGTGTAACTCTTCCGTCCAAACCTCACTATTCCACGCCAGATACTCGAACCGTTTCTCACAGATTAATTTCTGGGATATTGAGAACTTTGTTATAACTATGATGATAGATGTGTGAAGGAACTTGAATCCATTGTAGAGTTTTTCAACCCAACAAGAGCAGACGTGGGCCATAATCATTGAAATACTAGTATTTTTTACTAAGAGCTTATTATATGTATTTTGATATTTTGATGTAATTAAGTAAAGTTATTTAGTAGAAATTATATAACAGAAATTTTTGGGCAAAAGTTTTTAGAATCAACTTTGGTTCATTATCATCACTAATGAAGAAAACGACCATACAAAAGTTTAAATAGAGAGCAATGTAAATATATTTTAGCAATAATATTTAAATTATGGTATTAATTTATTAATACATTAAAAATAAATATTATTAAGTAACTATTATATTTTTGTTTTTAATATATTAATAAATTAATAAAATATAGTAGTTAACTAATAATATTTGTTTCTAATATATTAATAAATAATAAAAAATAGTCGTTAATTAATAATATTTGTTTTTAATACATTAATAAATTAATATAATAATTTAAATATCATTGTTCAAATATAGTTGTTAACTGAAATTACATTTCTAAATTACTCTCTATTTAGTCCTATTCCATGATCTATCTCTTTATTTGGTTGTCATGATGAACCACACTTGTTGGTTGGGTCCGCCAAAATTTTTTATGATGTGATTTCTATGGAAAGAGTTTGTTTGATTGATTATGGATCACAAAGCATGAATATATAATTTTTGATCTAATTTAACTTAATAACTTTAATTTTCTATAGTTAAAGTTTTATTATTTTGCATTGAAAGTTAAGAAAATTCCCGGGATATTTTGAAAAAGTCTTAGAAGGATTTTTGTAAATCCAAGTAAAAGTTGTCAAACTTCATAATTTTAGGTGCCGTAGAGGTTTTTGATGGTGTTGAATCCATTTTCACCATCAAAAACATGATTGGAACAGTGTATTTACAAGATTTAAAAAAAAAAAGTTTGTCGTCTCCCCAATTCCTCCACCCCCTAATAATTTTGTTTATTGGTTTATTTTAAAAAAGTTGGTCGTCTCCCCAATTCCTCCACCCCCTAATAATTTTGTTTATTGGTTTATTTTTATATTACATAATATTTTAATTTTAGTACTTAATTTAATGATTTTAGCATAATTTAGTTTTTCAATTTCAATATAACTTTAATAAACATGCCTACTAATTTTATTTTTTATTTTAATATTATATAATATATTAGTATTTAATTAAATAATTTTTAATAGAATTTAGCTTTTTAATTTCATTATAACTTTAATTTTAACAATTATATTATATTCAAATTATTGGATTAAAACATATATCATATTTATAATATCAAAATAAAAAAATCTTATAAAAACATTAAAAACATAATATTTAAAGATTAATATTTAATTTTAAATAATTGATAAAATAAATATAATGATAATAATTTCGAAAATACTTATATATGAGTCAGATATAATTTATTTTATGGTTTGTCCATGAGATCTTGGATAGATGGTGATTGGGTACTCTCTTAAGACACTCTTTGATGTGAAGTTTCTAGCTCAATTCCTTCCCTCCATAGTGAATGTTGAGAATGTTAATAATATATATAAATTAATTATTTTACATTAAATGATAAAATAGTTATAATATAACCAATTGAATTTTAATACTTCTAATTTTTTTGTTATTAATGGAACATATTTAATTATATTATAACATATTTTTCATACTAAATTTTATATTACATTTAACTTCTTATTATTTTTTTTTATTGGACCAATATGTAAATGATTACATAAATTTACATCACTGCAACATCTTTACCATGCCTCTTTGTACAATGGATATTATTTTTCATATTTTTTTTGGGAAGTTAAAATGTTATAAAGAGCCATGCAAATTAAATTTCTTTTTTATATTTTCACTTTCTAAGTATGTAATTTATTTTAATCTTGATCTCAAGTTGATGTAAAATATTTAAAAATAATAATAAGAAAACAAAAGTTAATGTAAGTTATAAATTAAACTTGAATATGTATGTTAAGTAAAATATTTTATATGAGAGAGATATTTCTTAGCATGTGAACAGGTTCTTTTTAATTTAAGAAATGAGGGAGATTTGTAATTCCTCCAATATTTAATATGGATTCTGCATGTAATAAAGAGATAAATAGGTATGTAATATTAAAGAAAATATTAATAACAAAAAGAAAAATTAGTGTGTGGATTGCATATGTAATAGAGAGATAAATAGATATATAAGATTAAAAAATATATTAATAACAAAAAAAATTCAATGTGTGTGTATCGAAAGGTGTTTTCTACTTTGAAAATGAGGATAGGCATATTAGCATTTTAATGTGGACATCGTGAATCATAATATAAAGGAATTGAAAATAAAAAGGTTCTTATATATAAATAATTTTATTAATTATTTATTCAAGGTGCCAACTTTTCCTCAATATTTGCACTCAAATGAAGGCTTTAGAATCTTGATAGACCCTAAATTAAAATGGATTTATGCTAATTTTATTTTGGAATTTAAGATCTTTTTAGTGTGTAGGTTTTTACATTCACAATTATCATAATAATTAAATAGATATTATTTTTTCATTTTCCTTTGGAATTTTCAATGTTATAAAGATTTCATGTCAATTAAATAAATATTATTCATTTTTTAAAGATATGTTTCTTAATTTTTTACTTTGTTTTAATGTTTAAGATATTGTTATTATAACTATATAAGAAATTAGAAAAATACTATTTGTCATTTTATTTTGGTGTTTATGATGTTATTATTACTATTTTATCAATTTAAAATTGAGTTGAATTTGGATCTTAAGATCTTAGTGAGATTTGTATTTAAATTTACAAATTATTTAATTTATTGACTCAGAACTTTATATTGGAATTACCCTTTACAATATTTTTATAAATAATTAGAATGACCTTTACAATCCTCGATGGGGATGGCATTAAGGTTTTTGGGTGTGGAAGTTAACATGATGGGAATTCTTGAAACAATAATGGGCGTTAAGGTTTTTTGGTGTGGTAGTTAACATGATTGACATGCTTGAAACGATAATGGTGAGGGTGAAGCGAGACATGGTGATGAGAGCCAGGGTCTCCACCTATCTCGATCACATCTAGGCATGGCATCTTCACTGCCCTTAGCCACAAACTCAGCTACCCTTGTCATATCATTTTAAATGCAAGCATTTAGTGGTAAAGGGGTCTTAATACGACATTCCCCTTGTTTGTTTTTTCTGCCAATCACAGTTTTTATGGGTTCATCCCAACGAAGATTGCTTACAGAGTGCAAAGGCTCTAACATAAGCAAGAAACAACAAACCTAGTAGCACATGATTTTTGTTTTTCGTGATGTTCTTAACATGTGTGCCATGACAAACAATTGTCCTTCTACAATTTTTTCTCATTTAGTTCTTCTCTCCTAGACATTGGATACTCTCACATTTTTTCCCCTTTATAATCATATGCACCTTGTCTCACGGTGGCGGATTTTCAATGATGTAGGAGGGAAAGTGGAATGTTTCGAACTGTCGTTCTGCTCCTCATTGCGAAGGTCGGAGTTAAAGATTTATAGGAAGGTTGGTCTATCTATTACATGCCTTCACAACTTCCTTCTAGTCATCAATCTACTTGTTTATGTGCGTCCTTTCTCTTTGGTATTCTATCTCGTCCTTATAGGTGCCCTTGTTCTTTGTGTTGTTTCTTCACAACACAACCATAGGTCCCTTTTTTAGTGTGTTATTGTGTTACCCACTGCATCACCCCACATTACTCACTCCATAGGTATATCATTGAGTTGTCATGTATTACTCTATGGTGCTTGGTATCCTAGTACATTTTCGATCTAGTTTTGATAAACTCACGTGTTGGAGTTTGGTCAAAGCTAATCTCAGTTTCTTGGCACGAGTCGATTATTTTCCTCTACAAATTCAGCTCCTCTCGAAGGATGACTATGCAATTCATTTTTAGTTTTACTATTTTGGGATATACTTTCTCTAGAACTTTGAGTCGCTATTCCTATCTATGGTCGATGACACACTCATTCTTCTCAGTCCCCGCACTTCTGTAACATTTCTTGTCACAATTGTTGTCTCATGTCTATCTCTCCTTCACTCGTCCATATCCATGCTCCATACCATTACATGTCACCCACAAAACGTCTATCCAGTCGTCGAGGTGATTCTTTAAGCACATCTTCCTCTCATCGTTGACGTCTTGCTGGGGTACAATAATAACAATATGGGGACAATAGGGCACAAAAATAAAAATAAGGGCTACAATGATAATAGTAATGGGGAAATCACTAGTATTATAGGGACGTAACATTTTTCCACCAAAAATGGCCCAAGATCGATTTAGGCCTGATCTACCTTAGGCATAGTTTAAGCATGGATGTCATCTTTATAAGAAAAGTATGAGAGAATTAAGGCCTACCTCTAATACCCCCTCGTAGAAAAAAAAACATGAAAACAATTGCATGTTTACCAATATTTTAAACGGAGAGATGATTAGCATCATCCAATTGCTTACTTTGAAAAACAATGCATTGCATAGATAAAGAAATACCCACTCAGAGCTCTAAATATAACTTGAGATCTTAAACCATATTTAAAGGGAAAACCCTAATGAGTAGTGATTTCCTCAAGGGGAGCTTGACAAAGATCTGATAACAAGTTGGTGAATGTGACACACAATCTATAGGTAACATATCTACAAATGTAAAGGAAAAATCCCCCTACAAGATGTCATAGGCTACCATGAGGGTTTTTGAAAACTTTTGATAATACATAGTTCCTAAAAACCCTAGCTACACACATACATATATAAGTACACATGCACTCATATACATAGAACTATACATATAAAAATACATATATATAAATCTGTGTACATGTTTATGTATGTAATCTAAAGAGTGACCCACATATAAAAGCAAGAGTAAAAGGATCACAAATATGTTGTGGAAACGGAAACAAAGAGAGACACGAGTTGTTAAAATAAAGTAAAATATAATCTTTAATACCCATAGTTGTATGATAATCTCAAGGTAAGGAACAACTATTTTGATGACGTTTTTTTTAAGTAACTTCATAGACATAACAATATGTATATATTTATATTTCTGATGAAAAAAGAGACAAATGTTTTTTGATACTGGAAATTACAAGGCCATAAATTTTGCTTCACCAAACTATTGTACAAAGATCTATACTGATCTTACAGATACAGCGTATGCCACAAGCATCTACTACATGTAATTTTTCTCTTATAATGAAAGATTACGATTTTTTCCTTGGAAAAAATCTCAAGGTAAGGAATGATGTCAAGAAATTGGAATTTATATATTTAAATTGTGAATGATTAGACATGATTTTTTAAAAGTGACAATAGATAATTTCCCTATAATGTGAGAAGATTACGCTTATAGACAAGTCAATAAGAAATCATGTAGTAGAATGAATAAAAGATTAGGAGATACTTTACCTTACTGTTTGAAAAAAAAAGTTATTGTGCCTATTCTATGGAAATAAATAACTTTTTCCTATGTAGAAAGAGTGAGATGCTACAAGTGCTATTAGAGTAGTCAGGTTACACTATTGTGGCCTTTGTGGTGACTACACTTTTATTAAATATTAAATGTTTGTGCTTACACAGATAATATGTAACATACCTCATTTCCAAACCATTTTTTTTGTTATAAATGGTAAATAAGACTATATCCTTAACTACTTTTGTACTCATCACCATTCTATTGCTTAGATGAACAAAATCAAGATATTTATTACCTTTACGATTACTTTAACTAGATCAAGATAAGAATGGCACCATTTTTTCCCTTGGTATTCATTAACCCTACACCTCTATAGGGTTTTAAATCTTCTTCACATAAATGGACCATATTTATGAATTATATATCATACTTCAAATATGGTTCACATTACTCTAGTACATGTCTTGTTATATTACAACTTTACCCCTTTATATATATATATATATATATATATATATATATATATATATATATATATATATATATATATATATATATATATATATATATATATATAGATATAGATATTGTTTTTTGTTTTTATTTTTTATTTTTTTTGCAACCTTCAAAACATAGTTACTTCACTTAAACTATATTCATAACCTAGTTAGTTACTCATGTACAAAAACATGGGTTGCACTAGGATTATTTTCTTATATTGTTTTAACTATCGCAAGATACCACACTTCAGGTATTATATCTATTGTTTGGGGAATGGCGTGGGCTATTCATAACCCATGGAAACAACATAAAAAGGTGATGCAGGATCATGAGGATTGAACAAAAGGCTTTGAATTTATTCCAAAAAAAAAAAATTACAAGGAAAGGAGTGGGATCGTTTAGCTGTCAATTTACAAAGTTTTCTAGATAGGATTTGAGCTAGGATTTAGGGATTGAGTGATTTTATAATTAATTCAAGATGTTTAGATTTACTTGAGACTCTTAAGGAGAATATCAACCAGATTAGATATTGTCTAAGATTTGACAGATTCGATCCATGGATTAAGAATCTGATTGTTAGAATGAAATGGTATTTATGTAAGTTCTGAATGATTGTAAAGGGATTTTTGACTGATTTGTCTTGACTAGGTCGAGTAAGATTAAGTTATAGAAACTATATCTCTGTGTATTTGTGTATAATTGGTCAATCCCGAAGGCATTTTATTCCTTCGAAATATCTCTGAGCTCTGTTGATTTCCTGTTTGACTTTTGAATTAGAGTATGCATAATCTGTATTGCATAGCCAATCTTGCATTTTCCGTGTTTTGCAATAATTTGCTTATGTTCTGAAAACATCAGAGAATATGTTTTGAGACAAGATAAATGTAGCGGAGGTGTTAAGTTTTGCAGAATAGAGAAAAGAAAAACTGACAAAATCGTGTTAACCCAAAGGAGTCTAGAACCATCCGATCTACAGATCTAATAGATGTAACAATCATCGCGCGTCAATAAGCTTGTGCGTTTAGTCAAGGAAGAAAGGCTGATTATCAATGAAGTTGTTAATCGGGTGAAGAAAATGTGGTAAACAGTCTTTTATGATTCCAAGCGATTCCATTTATCGACCGATACGTAGCACTTGGGTGGAGAGAGAAAACCACTTTATCGAGTGGATAAACATTGCGCAAGATCTCCGTCCGATATCGCTGTTAACCATTGGATCAAATGTGCTTTGATCAACGGTGGAGGATTGCCGGTTAGTTTTGTTGATCGGGTGAACCAACAAACGTCAGATTAAAAGGTAAGATCAACGGTGGGGAATTAACGTGATAGTGTTTGTGGAAAAGCGGACACGAAAGGAATTAACCAAAAGTTAAAATTCCTTTTGATTCCATGGCAATTGAAAGGTTATCGTATTGCGGCTAAATTTTAAGTATATCTACTAATTTAGTAGAATAACCAAGTTTGGAGGTAGATGACTGATACTCCAAAGGAAATCCAAAAGAAGTTCCACCTGAACTTGCGGAAATCATCTCTAGATCTGAACGATTATCCATTACACCTGCACCTAGGCCACCATTTGTGGTATCAGAGCAGCCTACTGACACTAAACAAGATCTCAAGGATCAGAAAAAGAAATCCAACATGGCTTTTAGAGTTGGAGGAAGAGATGGTGGTCGAAGAAGAGGAAGACCAGTTGCAAATGCTGAAGTGTTGGAAGCTATGCAATAGATGCAAGCTAGATTGGAAGCAATGGAAATGGGAAGAGATGTAGATGCTGGAGATGTTAGTGAACCTGAAGTTGGAGCTGTAGAAGAAGAAGAACCTATAGATGTAACTCCTGAAATGACATTCTTTAAGTCAATATTGAGATCCACATCCAAGCCTAGACTTGAAGTTTCAATCTACATAGGAAGCTTAAGTCCTGAGGAATTGATAGACTGGATAAATGACATGGAGAAATTCTTCAATTATGAAGAAACAAAAGAAGGAAAGAAGGCGAAGTTTGCTGTCACAAAACTGAAGGACATGCAGCACTTTGGTGGGATGAAGTGCAGGCAAAAAGAAGAAGACTTTGCAAAAAACCAATTAATAATTGTAATAGGATGGAGGCAAAACTGAAAAGTAAGTTTTTGCCAAGTGATTATCAGAAAACATTATTTAGACAGATGCAAAATCTTAGACAGAGGTCTATGATAGTAAAGGAATACACAGAGGAATTCTACAAAGTGAGTATAAGAGTAGGACAAATCCAAGATACAGATGAGAAGGTTGCAAGATATGTGAATGGTCTCAGAATGGAGATCCAAGATGAGATAAGTGTATTGTCTGCTAAAAAAATAGAAGAGGCTTATCAGATGGTATTGAAGGCTGAAGAAAAACTCATGAGGAAGCAGTCTGCTAGAAATAGAGGTACTTTCCAAGGAAGGGGAAGTCAAGGTGGTAGAGGAAGATCTACAACACCTAGAGATGGAGCTAGTAGCAGCTCAAGTCAGCATGCACCCATAGGAGATGATGCAAGTGGCAGAGGGAGTTTTTCCAAAGGAGGAGGAGGTAGAGGTAGAGGAAGAGAAATCAAATGTTACAGATGTAACAAGCTGAGACACAAAGCTTATGAGTGCCTAGAAAATATAGGAATGAATCAAAGGAATGCAATTGTTGCAAATACTAAAGAGGAAGAAACAAAGGTAATAGAAGAAGAGAATGTACCAGAGAAAGGGGAATCTTTGGTAGTCAACAAATTTTTGTTAAAACCAGCCAAGGAAATTGTTGAGCAAGCACAGAGAAAAACCTTGTTCAGGACTGTGTGTAAGGTTCAATGGAAGTGTTGTGAGATGATAATAGACAATGGTAGTACAGATAATTTGGTCTCCATAGAAGTGGTGGAGAAGTTGAAGTTTTAAAACAAAGAAGCAACCAACACCTTACAGGGTGTCATGGCTACAAAAGGGATATTAGTTGGTAGTGAATGAGCAATGTGTACTGGAGTTGCAATTGGGAAAGTACAAATACAAAATTCTGTGTGATGTGATCCCTATGGATGTGTGTCATATATTGTCGGGTATACCTTAGCAGTATGACAGAGGAGCTATACATGATGGAAAGAAGAACACATACAAATTTATCAAAGATGGTGTCAATCATACATTGTTGACAATAGAAGAAGAGGATACAACAAAGGAACCTAATCCAAAGACCCTTTTGCTGAGTGGAAAGGAGTACTTACAGCAGATGGAAGAAGATGAGGTAAGTTTTTCATTGGTTTGTAAACCCAAGGTAATAATTACTTCCACAAAAGTTTTTGATTTATGAATTGAAATTCAAGAGATGCTGGACAGTTATCGTGATATCATTGTGGATGATTTGCCTGATCAGTTACCACCCATTAGAAAAATCAGTCATCATATAGATTTGATTCTAAGAGAAAATCTACCTAATAAACTAACTTACAGGATGACTCCCATAGAGAATGAAGAGATCAAGAAACAAGTTCAGGAACTATTAGACAAGGGACTGATTAGGGAGAGTTTGAGTCCTTGTGCAGTGCCAATAGTGTTTAGCCCAAAGAAAGATGGAGGCTAGAGAATGTGCACTGATTCAAGAGAAATTAATACGATAATAATCAGGTACAGATTTCCTTTACCTAGAATTGAAGATTTGATGGATTGTTTGAGTGGAGCTAGATATTTAGTTAGATTTAAAAAGTGGTTATCATAAAATTAGAATTAGAGAGGGAGATGAGTGGAAAACTACTTTTAAGACCAATGGAGGATTGTATGAATGGACGGTACTACATTTTGGATTGTCGAATGCCCCTAGTACATTTATGAGGCTCATGAATGAAGTTTTGAGATAATTTATTGGTAAATTCGTAATAGTATATCTAGATGATATATTAGTTTACAACATATCAAAAGAGGAACATGTGAGACATCTGAATTATGTCTTACAGAGGCTACAACAAGAGAATTTATTGTTAAATTTAAAGAAATGTCCATTCATGAAGGAGGAGTTAGTGTATTTGGGCTTTGTTATTTCTACTGAGGGGTTGAAGATGGATCTAGAGAAGATCAAGGCTATCATGGAGTGGCCTTCACCAAAAAGTGTCTTTCACGTAAGAAGTTTTCACGGTCTTGCTTGTTTTTACAGGAAATTCATAAAGAATTTCATGAAGATCAATGCTTCAATTATTGACACAATAAACAAGGACAGACAACCATTTAAATGGACTGATGAAGCAGAAAAGAACTTCCAGCCGTTGAATAGAAAGATCACTGAGAAGCCTATTTTGATTTTGCCTGATTTTAATAAACCTTTTCAAGTGAAGTGTGATGCCAGTAGAAAGGCCATTGGAGCTATTTTTAGTAAGGAGGACAAGCCTGTAGCATATTTTAGTGAAAAGCTGAATGAGTCAAAGAAGAAGTATTCTTCTTATGACAAGGATTTTTATGCAGTGGTGCAGTCTTTGAAGAAGTGGAGACATTACTTGATGTCCAAGGAGTTCATACTGTATTTAGATAACCATGCATTGTAGTACATTATGCAACAACCAAATCTTAACCAGAAGCATGCAAAATGGGTAGAATACCTTCAAAGTTTTAATTTTGTGTTAAAACATATAACTAGTCAATCAAACGAAGTAGCAGATGCCTTAAGTAGAAAAAGCATTTTGTTCAAGAAAGTAAAATTGAAGTGTTGGGTTTTGATTTTCTTAAAGAGTTATACAAGAAATACCTAGATATTAAAGAGACATTTGAAGCTTGTAGAAATCCTATTTTTTTAGACAAAGGCAAGTGGATATATTATTTCTTGCAAGAGGGACTGTTGTTTAAAAGCAATCAACTCTGCATACCAAGTTTTTCTATGAGGGAGAATTTAATCAAGGAGAAACATAGTGGAGGACTTGGAGGACATTTTGGTGCAGAAAAGACTTATGAACAATTGAACAGGTTTTATTTATGGCTGAGAATGAGGTATGAAGTGGAAAAGTATGTGAAAAATTGTAAATTTTGTTAGTATGCAAAGGGAAGGAGCCAAAACATAGGTTTGTATGTTCCATTACCTATTCCATATAGGCCTTGGGATATGGTAAGTATGGAATTTGTTTTGGGTTTACCAAAAACTCAAAGGGGACATGATTCAATTTATGTAGTAGTTGACAGATTTCCAAAAATGGCACATTTTATTCCATGTTATAAAACTAGTGATGCTAGTCACATTGCTAATATCTTTTTTAAGGAGATTGTAAGATTACATGGGTTACCTAAGAGCATTGTTTCAGACAGAGACACAATATATGTTGGACTTTTTTGGAGGACATTGTGGAAGAAGCCTGGAACTAAGCTGAGTTTCAGTTTTGATTATCATCCTCAGACTGATGGACAGATTGAAGTTGTAAACAGAAGCTTGGGTAATCTTCTGAGAAGTCTTGCAGGTGAAAATCCAAAATAGTGGGATCAAGTATTGACACAGGAAGAATATGCTTATAATGATTCTCCTAATAGGAGTACATGGCAAAGTCCATTCCCTATAGTTTATGGAATGCACCCAAGTGAGTGTCTGAATTGAGAGACTCGGGAAAAGCTGAAATGAGAAGTGTTAAAGGAGAAGATTTTGCTACAGAAGCTTAAGAAATACATGAACATGTAAAACATCAATTACATGACAACAACATAAAAGACAAGAGCAAAGCAGATTTGAAGAAGAGAGAAGTTAATTTTGAAGTTGGATATTTTGTTTTAGCACACCTGAGGAAGGAAAGATTTCCAAAAAGGGAGTATAACAAGGTAAAGTTTAAGAAAATTGTACCATGCAGAGTCTTGAGGAAATTTTCTGCAAATGCATATGAAATTGAATTACCCCCTGATATTGGAATATCTCCAATTTTCAATGTTGTTGATTTGTATAGGTATGAAAGTGAAAATGTAGATGAGACAATAGAGGATGAAGAAGAACGAGAGGCTGATTGGGTAAAACAGTTACCTATAGCAAAGGAATTGAATCTAGAGAGGATTTTGGACAAGAAATTGTTGAAGAAGACAAGAGGACAGGAGTATTTTCAGTATTTGGTCAAATGGAAGGATCAACGAATTGATGAAGCTACTTGGATGACAAATTTCATGCTACATAAGTTAGGTAGTTCTATAGAAGAGCTCATGGACAGGAGCCCATGAAGATTTTTTCCCTTAGGAGTTTGATGCAGAAGCATGAGGCTTGAAGACAAAAGGCTTCGAATTTATTCCAAAAATACAAAAAAAAGTTTACAAGAAAAGGAGTGGGATCCTTTAGCTGTCAATTTACAAAGTTTTCTAGATAGGATTTGAGCTAGGATTTAGGGATAGAGTGATTTTATCATTAATTCAAGCTATTTAGATTCAGTTGAGACTCTCAAGGAGAATATCAACCAGATTAGATATTGTCTAAGATTAGGCAGATTCGATCCATGGATTAAGAATCTAATTGTTAGAATGAAATGGTATTTATGTAAGTTCTGAATGATTGTAAAGGGATTTTTGACTGATTTGGCTTGACTAGGCCGAGTAAGATTAAGTTATAAAAACGGTATCTCTGTGTATTTGTGTATAATTGGTCAATCCCAGAGGCATTTTATTCCTTCAAAATATCTCTGAGCTCTGTTGATTTCCTATTTGACTTTTGAATTAGAGTATGTAAAATTTGTATTGCATCACCAGTCTTGTGTTTCCCGTGTTTTGAAATAATTTGGTTATGTTCTAAAAACATCGGAAAATATGGTTTGAGACAAGTTAAATGTAGTGGAGGTGTTAAGTTTGGCAGAATAAAAGAAAAGAAAACCTAACAAAATCGTGTTAACCTAAAGTAGTCTAGAATTGTCTAATCTACAAATCCAATAGATGTAACGATCATCGCACGTCAATAAGCTCGTGCGTTTAGTCAAGGAAGAATGGTGGTTTATTAGTGAAGATATTTATCGGGTGAAGAAAAAGTGGTAAGCAGTCTTTTGGAATTCCAAGCGATTCCATTTATCGACCGACACGTAGCACTCGGGTGGAGAGAGAAAACCACTTTATCGGGTCAATAAACATTGCGCAAGATCTTTGTCCAATATTATTGTTAACCATTGGATAAAATTTACTTTGATCATTGGTGGAGGATCATCGATTAGTTTTGTTGATTGGGTGAACCAACAACCGTCGGATTAAAAGGTAAGATCAACGGTGGAGAATTAACGCGATAGTGTTTGTGGAAAATTGGGCATGAAAGGAATTAACCAAAAGTTTAAAATTCCTTTTGATTCCATGGCAATTGAAATGTTATCGTATTGCGGCTAAATTTTAATAAGTTTTGCTAATTTAGTAGAATAGCCAAATTTGGAGGTAGATGACTGATACTCCAAAGGAAATCCAAGAAGAAGTTCCACCTGAACTTGGAGAAATCGTTTCCGGATTTGAACGATTATCCATTACACCTGCACCCATGCAACCAACACACCACACAAGTCCTTACTCATATGATTTCACATGTAGTCACGTGGATCACATATCATGTATTTCATCAATCGTTATGATTAGAATATTAGATTTGACAATTGATATTTCCTCTAATTCTTCTACATGGTAAGAAAACCATAGATAGCAAGTCATTTCACTCATTATTGAGGTGTTACATAGCCAGGGCACTGCTCTACTTTACTCTGAAATGTATCCATTGCTTCTCAGGCCATATGGCATAGGTTATGCTTATTGCTTTCATAGTTATACATACTCATCACAAAGGAAATCACATGTCGCTCTTTTATACAGAGGAAATACCATTTTTTCATGTGACTTTTCTCAATATATTTTATTATTTTGCTGACATTCTTCCTGTACATAGTCTGTGAATGATTTCTTTCTAGTTCTTATGATTTATATGAAGGAATCAAGAATGGTTTCACTACAAGTTTTTCTTACAATATTCGGCTACCATCATTCTTCCTACTACTCCTAACGTAAGGTAAATACATGTTTTTTTTCTCTTAACCTTATGTGTATTTGGGTCTTCTCATTATAATTTTACATTCATGCCAATCTTATATTGGTTGTAGGAATTGGCGCAACGAGGGTTTTTTTTTTACTTTTCTTAGAATATGGCTTTATAATGGCTTTATAATTTTTTTTTAAACTTAAACCACTTTGGAAATTCTTTTCGCGAGTCTTTAATAATTCATCATCCTAGGATTTTCTCTTCGAATATTGTCCTAGAGATAGGGTTTATTTCCTTTGCTATTGTAATTTGATTTCAATCATAATATTTTTGAAATGTCTTAATTATTTATTCCCCTCTTACGTTACTCTTGCACTTAGGGTGTTTTAAGTAAAACCTAATTTTATTCTCTAAATCATAAACCTAATTCTCACAAGTCAGTGGCGTACCAGTCCTTTGCATCTTGTCAACTCACATATGATTATTTTTACTCATAATATGAAAATGTAGATCTTTGGCACCTGACTTAGGAGTTAGGATTTTTCCACTGTAACCCCACCTTGTATCATAACTAATTTTGCACGGCTCCTTCATCCATGGCCATTCATGGCTAAGGCATAGTAGTTCATTCATAGTGTGTTTCTACTTTACTGTGGATCTTTCTTTGAATTTTGACTAAGTTTATTCCTGTTTAAAACCCTATATTTATTTTAAATTATGTTTTCCATACATATTATTACCAAAGAAGAAACCTATTAGGCCATATGACACACGCGTATATGTGGCTAAATGTATTACCCAATCTGCAACATGGGATTCCCTTAGCCGATCGCAATAAGTGGAATTAGAATAAGTTGTGTGAGCATAAAAAATATAAATTAAAATGTATAGCCACACAATACAATAATCTTGTCTCTATTATAGAGTTACTAGGTTTCCTTTGTGTCTAGTTGTCTCATATTAGAGAGGAAGAGGTTGAGATATTATCACAACCATCATCTAATGACTTCTATTAATAACATATTAATTATGCCTATTGACTAGTCAATTTGGCACTGTGGATTTAATAAATAAGTAAGCCTTATAATTTAACATCATTGTCATGAATAAGTTCTCCAAGGTGTTATGAAACCAACTCACAAAAAGATAGAAAAGATAGATGAATGCCTTAGATATAAGCCTCTTTGAGGAGGCAACCTCCTTTACATTACACAAATTAACAATTCTTTGATGATACAAATGACAAGACCTCCTTCTATATAGAGGAGTCTGAGGGGTCATAATATAATCAGAGCCGACATAACAATAATAATGTAAGGGCACAATAATAACTATAGTGGGCTTCTATGGGGAACAATAATAACAATATGGGGACTACATGGGCACAACAATATAATAAGGGGGTTTTACTAATAACAATAGGGGTTACACTAGTAGTATAGGGACCCAACATGCCTCTCTCCTTCAAAAAGTGTTGTCCTCAACGCTTGAGTAGTTCTTGATGATTCTATATAAAAATCTTGTCCTCCCATGTGGAATCTTCAGTGGGTAATTTCTTCCACTTGATGAGATACCCTAAAATTGATTGATTTCATAGCTGTCAGGTTCTTGTTTTTGTGATTACTCCAGGCTCCAATATGATTTTTCCTTCCTGGTCAAGTTCTGGCAATATTGTTTGAACTGGGGTCTTCTGCAACTTTTGAATGAGTGGCCACACTTCTTCATCCTTCTTCCATTTGTCCCTTTCTTCATTTATCCAATCTGGTTGGATAATAGAAATAGCACAAACAATGCTTCCACATCCTCATCCTTTCTTGAAAGTGCATCTGCCACAACATTTTTCTTCCCTTTTTTGTAGATGATTTCAAAGTCATAACCTAGAATCTTTGTGACCCATTTTTGGTTCTCTTCAGAGGATAATATTTGTTCTAAAAAGTATTTAAGACTATCATGATATGTTTTTACCTTGAAGTGTCTTCCCATTAGGTAGGGTCGCCATTTCTTAAATGCATGTAGTATTTCCAACATTTCCTTCTCATAAATAGCTTTGTGTAAATACTTTCCTTTGATTGGAAGACTTTTGAAAGCAATGGGTCTTTCATCCTGCATTAAAACAACACCAATTCCATTTCTTGAAGCATCACATTCCACAATAAAGGGTATTGTGAAGTTCGACGTAGCTAAGACCGGTGCTTGGCACATTGCCTCTTTAATATGCTCGAAGGCCTTTATTGCTTCTGGAGTCCATGAAAATGTATATTTCTTCAATAATGTTGTTAGAGGTGCTACTATTCTCCCATATTTCTTAAAAAAATTGCGATAATACCCTATCAACCCGAGAAATCCTCGCATATGCTTTATGGATGTGGGGATTTTCCATTCCTTAATTCCTTTAACTTTGCTAGGGTCTACCTTAACATCTTCATGAGATACAATATGACCCAGATATTCCACCTCTTGTACTCCAAAGAAACATTTGGAGCTTTTTGCATATAATTATTTATCCTCCAATAGTTTGAGCACCCTATCAACATGTTGAACATGATCCTTCCAAGACTTGATGTAGATTAGTATATCATCAAAAAGTACTAGCACAAATTTTCTAAGGAAGGGTTTGAAAATGGAATTCGTCAAACCTTGAAATGTAGAAGGTGCATTGGTAAGGCCAAAAGGCATGACCAAAAATTCATAATGACCCTCATGAGTTCTAAATGCTGTTTTTAGAATGTCTTTAGTCTTCATTCTGATTTGATGATATCCTGAACGAAGATCCAAATTGGTGAAGTAAATTGATCCATGCAATTCATCCAATAATTCATCAATGATAGGAATGTGAAATTTATCTTTAGTAGTGAGCTTGTTGAGATCCTTATAATCCGGACACATGCGCCATGACCCATCCTTCTTCTGCATCAATACCACTGGAGTAGAGAAAGAACATTGATTAGGTTGAATTATACCAGCCTCTAGCATTTCTACAACCATACATTCAATTTCACTCTTTTAGGCATAGGTATATCTGTAAGGCCTGATGTTTGGAGGAACACTTCCTGAAATGAAATGAAGAAATGATCATGATCACAAATAGGTGGGAGGCCTTTGGGAGTCTCTAATACCTTGGAATGATTGTCAAGACCTTTTGGAGATCTCGAGAAATAGATGATTTCGATGTGGGAACCTCTAGTGAGCATAATTGTGCAATTATGCCTCATTTTTCTTTCCTTAGATTCTTTGTCAGTCTGTTAGAGATGATTATCTTTCCCGACTTCCCTGTGATACCCCTTAATTCAACTTCCTTTCCTTCGAAAGAAAATTTAATGAAACGTTCTTGAAAATTAAAAGCTACTGTAGCCAGGGATTGTAGCCATTGGAATCCTAGTACAACATCAGCACCACCCATTAGAATGGAAAGAATTGGGCTATTCAATACATATTCTCCCATGCATAAATTGATATTATGGCACTTTATAGAGCAATTTATGGTTCCTCCACTTGCAACCATTACTTAACACTCTGGTTCTAGATATAAGAAGCAATTCAATTCCTTGGCTATCTTACAATGAATAAAATTATGCGTACTGCCTGAATCAATCAACGCTATTGCCTTTTTCTTCTTGATATGTCCTTCTATCTTGATAGTTTGAGTGTTAATTCTGGCCGATGCTTTAGAAGATATGTCAGATTCATTTCTTCTTTCTCGATGTGATCTTTCACTTCTTGAACCTTTTTCTTCTTGATATGTCCTTCTATCTTGAGAGTTTGAGGAGTGGTAATTCTTTCCAATGCTTTACAAGATATTTTCATATTCATTTCTTCTTTCTCTAGGGTTGGTTCCTGGCGTATATCCTATTCTTTTGATGCTTCTTTATTCTTTTCTTCCCCCTCTTCACAATCTATGTAAAATAATTTCTTCTCAGCACACTTACGACCTTTAGTGTGTTTGCTATCACGAATGTAAGAAAGCCCTTTTTCTCCTTTTTCTTCCAATTGTTGTCGTTTAAACCTTGTAGGTTGTGGAAGGCTAGAAGAAAAAACACTTCCATATTTATAGTTGTGAGTGGTAGGATTCCTTGTTTCCATAATTTCGCTTTCAATTTTTCTTGCCAACCTAAATTCCTTCTCCAATGAATCAGGTTCCCAAAGATGAACTTTATGTTGAATGTTATCCTTTAAAGTCCATATGAAGACATCAATCCTTTTCTTCTCTGGAATATCATTTACCCTTATATTCAATTTTTTGAAATCATCAATGTGCACTACCATTGAACACTTTTGTTTGAGATTTATCAATTGGCTAAAGAAGGTGTTACTATTTGTATCCTCATAATGTGCTATCATTTCTTCCATGAAAATTGACGAGCTGACAAGTTATTTACGAGAACGCAACACTTTATACCATAAAAAATGATTCGGTTCTAAATATGAAGATGCAATACGTACCTTTTGTAACAGTTGCACCTCATGTAGATCAAAATATTGCTCCATCTGTAGTATCCAATTTACCGGATCCTTGCCATCAAACTTCCTCATATTCCTCTTTCTTGATTTTAGTATCTCGACCTTGAAATGACTATAACTCTATAATTTCGGATTTTCCAGTTCTAAAATCATGCCCTGTAGTAGCCCTCTATGTCATCTTTCTAATGCCACTAGTCTGATCGAAATTTGATTCTACAAGAAAGAGTTATGCACAATCTCCCAAGATGTCCTGATTATATACCATTTCAGAAGAGTGAACTTCTATGAAGTGACATGTGTCACTGTTTTGACCTTCAGATCTAAAAAATATAAAATGAAAACTATAGTCCATCCTCTTTCTATAACTTCTTATGCAATTTCAATCTGATGCTTAGAGGGAAAGTTATGATGATTTTCCCAAGGTCCTCTGTTTAAGATGTAATTCAGGAATCTTCGAAAACCCTAACTTCCTTAGATCATATATCCGAAAATGTAGTGAGACAAGATCTAACATTTGGACCCAAGGTTCAGACTACTTTCTTCTCAAATCATTTTTTTTTAGCTTCTGAAACTTTGTATCGAACACATTATAGCAAAAATTCCATGATGCCCTGTTTCAGATGAAATTCTGGAGCTTGCAAAAACCCTAACTTCCTCAGATCATATCTCTGAAAATACAGCGAGACAAGATCTGAAATTTGGACACAAGGTTCAATGAGAGTTCGACTCAAACAGTTTTTTTTGTTAGCTTCTGAAACGTCGCAGACAAAACGTTATAGTGAAAACTCCATGATGACCTATTTGGAGCAGCGCAACCCTAGAATATAAAGCTTTGATACCAAATGTTATGAAACCAGCTCACAAAAAGATAGAAAAGATAGATGAATGCCTTAGAAATAAGCCTCGTTGAGGGGGAAACCTCCTTTACATTACACAAATGAACAATTCTTCGATGATACAAATGACAAGACCTACTTCTATATATAGGAGTCTAACGGGTCATAATATAATCAGAGCTCACATAACAATAATAATGTAAGGGCACAATAATAACAATAGTGGGCTTCTATGGGGCACAATAATAACAATATGGGGACTACATGCGCACAACAATATAATAAGGGGGTTGTACTAA
Source organism: Pinus tabuliformis (assembly GCA_031772625.1). NCBI lineage: Eukaryota > Viridiplantae > Streptophyta > Pinopsida > Pinales > Pinaceae > Pinus > Pinus tabuliformis. Next base: position 1,956,552,040 of record CM062816.1, read on the forward strand.
TAACAATAGGGGTTACATTAGTAGTATAGGGACCTAACACAAGGTAAGGTGATTTGGGTGAGAAAGGTGGAGTAGGCATACAATTACAAGTGGTTGGACCTCTCAACATATTACATTTATCCTTTCCTTGACCATAAGGTGAGCTAACAAAAGCCTTCGAAATTTACCAATGTAAAAAAAAAATAAACATGGAGACCGATAATTTATTAAGAAATACATGGTAACCTTGTTATTGTAGGGAGTTTTATTGAATATCACAAGCCACAAATTCATCCAATTCTCTTTCCATGTATGGGATGTGCTACAATGCATGAAATTATGACTCTTTCTTGGGCTCATTGATTCTTAGTTCAATAAAGAATTGATAAATCATCTTTTTGGTTATATGCAATTATTTCACCTATTCATTATCTCAAGCCTAGATTGGTAAATTGATAAGAATTCCTAAAATACCATCCTCTCTTATATATTTACTGTCATCCACAAGCTAGAGCTTGCATTTTGGAGACTAATCATACCCTTATCCTACTACTTTGATCATAGGATAGTTATCAATCCCATGCTAACATGGATTTTTCTCCTTCTGGGCTGATTAAGATGCAACCAGCTCTTGCACCATCGTTAGAATTGGAACCATCAAAGTATAAAGTCTAAAATAAGGTGTTAACTACCAGTTTATTTACAAAAAATTTACACTTGGAAGCATCTGTCTATGAGAAATTTGCAATCTGTGAGATGACAACTATCCCAAAAGGGAGACTCATGTCCTTTAAAGTTCCCTAAAAATGGCTCAGTCGAATAATTCCCAATAATGTTATTATTGAATGCTACTGGATAAGTATCACCTTCAGAATCAGTGACACATATTTCAGGTGTTTTTCTCGATTAACTCAAATTTGATTTGGATTTCCAATGTAAGGGAGCCACATCTGAGACCAGTCTATAGAAAAATATCCATGGATTTTCTCGAACCATTTTATACTTAGAATTAGACTGTATAATTCAAGAATATTAGAGACCAATATATCAATTATTTGATAGACTTTGGGATTTGAGGAAAGTCGAATATTAACTGAATTTAATTCCTCGAAAACCTCTACTTTGGTTTTGTTAAGTTGTACTATGTGAACAAAAAAAAATTGAGGAGTGATGTTTAACTTAGCATAGACGGTTTTCGGCATTATATTATAAGAGGCACTTGATTCAATCAAAAAATTATGAAGGTTCCTATTGAAAATTTCATAGGTTAAGAGGAAAGGAGGCGTGTGTGAATTAGATCTATCACCGATTAGGATGACATATGTAGCGTCGACTTTGTTTGAAGAATTGGGGGGTTTGCCCATTCCTTTATTAGCTTGAGATACAACAACAATAGGAAGGGGAGAAGTAGGAACTACATTTAGTTCTCTAAGTAGTATTTTTAGTTATTGCTTTAGTTTGCTAAGTTCAACAATTCCTTTGCCCTATTCATCCCAAGAAGGTTACCACTATTGAGGCTGAAGTTGAAAAACTTCTATGCACTTGTTTCATCTATCCCGTACCTTTAACTCACCGCGTTTCTAATATTGTTCCTATAATGAAGAAACATGGAACAATCCATGTGTGTGTCGATTATCAGGACATCAATCATTCTTATCCAAAGGATAACTATCCCACCTTGTTAATTAACTAGATTGTTGATGATTGTTCTAGTTGTGAGATATTTTCATTTATGGGTGGCTTCTCCAGCTATAATCAAATCAACATTCTCCTAGTGGATCAACATAAAATTGCATTCATTTGTCCCAAGGGCACATTTTCAGATAGAAAACTCCCTTTCAAATTAAAGAATGTTGGGGCTACGTTCCAGAGGGAAATGAATTATACCTTTCAGGACATCGAGCATATTGTGAAGACTTATTTGAACAATTTTCCTACTCATTTGCGACATCAATTTAATCAGCAAATGCATATTGGGTCCATATTTTTACACTGTAGACATTATAACATTGGACCCAATCCACACAAATGTTGTTGGCATTATGATACAGGTATGACACAAGTGTTGTCCTTGATGGCAACTCTCTTAGATGAAAGATCACAATATAGTAGGTAAACAACAAGAATGAAGAAGGAAAGGTATACGCAGGTTCACCATTGACCAAGTCGCGTATACAGGCAGGTTCACTATATACAAAGGTGTGTATAACGTACACATGCACTTTCACAGAAGGAAAGGTGCGCACATGTTGGAAAACTAAGTTCTAGTCTGTGGTATTTGGACCATGGTATTTTGGTATTGGTCCATGGTATTTGGTCCGAGGTATTCACCCGAGGTATTGGGTCCAAGGTACTAGTCCTACGTAGTTTTGGACCATGGTATTGAGAGAGGCCTAAACCTATATAAGGAGAAGAATATCATTAGGCCAGAGGGCAAGTGTGCAAGGATTAAATATCTGATGAAGTGTGAGATCTAGTATGTTGGTTATGGGTTTGTGATGCTGCAACTATGAGGTTGATGATGGATGATGGATCCGGATCATAAGGCTTGGAATGTATTCTCATTATGTTGTTTGATCATGGATAGGCTAGATCTGAATTATTGACACATGTTTTATTGTATAAATGTTATGATCTGGATATGACTGATGTTTGGAATAGCTACAAAGTTATGAGTAAATATTTGCAGATCTGTAGGCAGGTTCGATTTGGTAAAAGCACGTATACATGCTGGTTCGGCTTATCTGAGTAGCGTATACAGTATGAAGTATGGTTTTTGAAGTTGTAGTTGGATCTGGTTGTTGTTACCGAGTTCTTTGTTCTGCTCTGTGTTTTGGTGACTGTGTTTCAGTGATTCAGTGTTGGGTGATTTAGAGATTGATGATGCAGGTGTAGTTGATGGTTGTATTGCAGTGGTGATTGATTTTGTGCTTCAATGTTGTTGATGGGTCCAGTATGAAAATTGGGTGAAACAAGGCCTTCAGATTATGATGTTGTGCTTCAGGAGTATCCAGTATGAAAATTTATGAAACATGGTCCCTGGAGGAGGAGAGAAGGTTGTAGCCTTCTGTAAGCTGGGGCCTACATACTAGTAAACATATCGGCCAGTACAAAAGCCAGGGGGTTGGAGCTCCCTTCCAGTGGTAGCTAGAATAATGTAAAGGTTGGAGCCTTCAGTAGGTCGACGCCTACGTACTAGTAAACATATCAGCTAGTACAAGAGCTAGGGGGTTGTAGATCCCTTCCAGTAGTAGCTGGAGAATTAGAGAAGGTTGTAGCCTTCTGCAGGTGGGTGCCTACGTACTGGTATGAGTCTGCACCAGTACAAAATTGCAAACAAGTTTTTCTTATATTAAAGGAAGACGACAATAGGTGGCTTTTGTCCCGCATTGGGTTTCCACTTTATATCATGGTGTTCATGTGTGTTTCTTATGTGTGATGATCTATTCTATTTTTACTACACCTGGATACTGTTTATATGCTTAATGAAGTTCTGATGCACTGATTAAAGATCAACATCTGATGAATTAACCGAATCATAAGTTTACTGGATATACGCTAGTTGCATTAAACACAGTTGTGTGTACATGCAGGTTCCATTAACTGAAGTAGCGTATATGAATCTGATTATGGAAATAAAAAAGTTATTGATTTGCTAATATTGATTCACCCCCCACCCTCTCAGTATTATTTCCAACAATTGGTATCAGAGCAGGTCCTTTTCTAGAATCTTGATCGCTTAAAGGATATCCATAGAATAATGGGAAAGAAAGCGTGTCAAAAGATGAAGACAGATCAAAAGAACATTGATAGCCTGCCATTAGGTGGAAGCAAGTATTCAGATTCTGAATCACCTCAGATTCAAGATGAACAAGCAAATGAAGCATCAGATAAAATCATAGATCAATAAGATCTATTTAACAAAAGGTAGAGTTCCCTCAAAGAAGAAGTTATCAGCTTAAAAGCTCAGCTGGAGTGTGCCTTCAGAGTATGTTAAATGCTACAAGAGCAGAATGAAGAACAAGAAAATGAGATTCTCAAACTACGGCAACAAGTGGAAGAAGGAAGAGAGTCTAAAGAAATCTTGAAAAAGTAATATCTGGAAAAGGAAGAACAACATCAGGTTGAGGTAAATATCTTGAAAGGTAAATTAGAAGAAAAAGATAAACTATTACGATTTCAAGATAGTACTAAGATATTGGATGATATTCTTAGTAGTCAAAGGTTGCCTGCTATCAAAACTAGTCTTGGTTTTTATGAATCTGTTGAAGGTGAATCTAGCTCACAAGGTGAGGCAAGGAACTCTAATGCAAAATCTGAAATGCTCAACAAGGAGATGAGAGGTCAAACCCATCAACAACCAAGGAAAGATAGTCTTCAAAGAAAATCTTTTGCTCCTAAATATGGAAGTGATAGACGGTTATTTCCTTCGATGAATAATGTTGAATGTTATGTATGTCATAATTTTGGGCATGTTGCAGCCAGATGCAGAAGTAGAATGGTTCAAGACCATCACACAGAAAGAGCATCACATTCCAAGTACTTTAAAGGGTATTGCTTTTCTTGCAATATGTTCGGTCACAAAGCTGTTGACTACTACAGAAGGAATATGAAACATGTAAGATGTTATGCATGTAACAAGCTTGGACATATAGCAAAGGAATGTAGGAGAAGATTTTGGGCACCATACCAAAAGGAGAAAACATCATCACAGTCAAAGATATGGAAGAAGAAGGAAGTACAGTCAGAGAGATGTGGCATAGCAGAGTATACAGACATGACAGACTCAGAGGGAGCTGAAAGTGTGAAACTTCAGTGTTCTAAATCTCATACGTAGGTTTCATAAAGGCAAGTCACGTATATACATGAATTCGACGCTTCATAGTTGCATATATGTTGGTTTGAGGAAAAGCTATGGGGTAGACTCAGGAAAATGGGTCTATATGGTTCAGTCAATTAATTTCTCAATTTGATGATGGTTACTATCTGCTGATGATGTGTGGAAATGTGTTGGTACTCATAAGATGTTGTTTAGAAGTGCTTTTGATTCTAACTTAATGATGATGATACCTTGATACTTCTTGCCAATATATGCATGATCAAATATAACAGTGAACAGATGGCACAGGTTCAGGGGGAGCACATGCTTCAAATAATGCATTGTTGGCATTATGGTTAGAAGTCTTTGGTGATGATGCTTATGTGGCTAAATGATACATCTTGCTACTTATTGTTGGCTGGCCAAGAGAATGGTATTGCAGGTTATAGGTCCAGATGCTGGTGATAGATGCTTATGGTGCAGATCATATATGGTGTATGATGGTTGTTGATGACTATCATGGTCTTCTTTAGATTGTCGGTCATTGTTATAAAAGTCATGTATATCATTTGATGTAAAGGTCATGGAAAGACCTACTTAGTAATCCCACTTTACATGGGAAGGATGATGTAATGATATCTATTTCAGTAATGTATAAACATTTGGTATATCCCCACTTGGTTGGGAGATTGATGTATGTATGAGTCATTATAGGAAGGTCATACTCACTTATTTGAGTTGTAGAGTCATGTTATTCTTTTGAACAATATTTTTGTAGACTCTGCATGTGCTTAGGGGGAGAATGGATGGATTGGTACATCTTGGCATGTACAAAGGGGGAGTTCGGTCAGAGAATCCAACATGTGCTTAGAGGGAGCATGGACGGATTGGTACATCTCAACATGTATAAAGGGAGAGCTCAATCAGAGATTTCAACGTGTACTTAGGGGGAGTATGGACAGCAGAATGTATGTCAAGGGAGGAATATCTTGGTCCTTCCATTTCCCTTGATGTCAAAGGGGGAGAGTGACTTGGTGTGGTTGTTGCCATCAAGTCCAAAGGGAGAGATTATTGGCATTATGATACAGGTATGACACAAGTGTTGTCCTTGATGGCAACTCTCTTAGATGAAAGATCACAGTATAGCAGGTAAACAACAAGAATGAAGAAGGAAAGGTATACGTAGGTTCACCATTGACCAAGTTGCGTATACACATAGGTTCACTATATACAAAGGCGTGTATAATATACACACGCACTTTCACGAAGGAAAGGTGCGTACATGTTGGAAAACTAAGTTTTGGTCTGTGGTATTTGGACCATGGTATTTTGTTATTGGTCCATGGTATTTGGTCCGAGGTATTGACCCTAGGTATTGGGTCCAAGGTATCAGTCCTACGTAGTTTTGGACCATGGTCTTGAGAGAGGCCTAAACCTATATAAGGAGAAGAAGATCATTAGGCCAGAGGGCAAGTGTGCAAGGATTGAATATCTGACGAAGTGTGAGATCTAGTATGATGGTTATGGGTTTGTGATGTTGCACCTATGAGGTTGATGATGGTTGATGGATTGGGATCATAAGGCTTGGAATGTATTCTCATTATGTGGTTTGATCATGGATAAACTAGATCTAAATTATCAACACATGTTTTATTGTATAAATGTTATGATCTTGATATGACTGATGTTTGGAATAGCTACAAAATTATGAGTAAATATTTGCAGATCTGTAGGTGGGTTTGCTTTGGTAAAAGCGTGTATACATACTGGTTCGTCTCATCCAAGTAGCGTATACAGTATGAAGTATTATTTTTGAAGTTGCAGTTGGATCTGGTTGTTTTTGCAGAGTTCTTTGTTCTACTCTATGTTCTGGTGACTGTGTTTTAGTGATCCAGTGTTGGGTGATTTAGAGATTGATGATGCAGGTGTAGTTTATGGTTGTATTGCAATGGTGATTGATTTTGTGCTTCAATGTTGTTGATGGGTCCAGTATGAAAATTGGATGAAACGTGGCCTTTAGATTATGGTGTTGTGCTTTAGGAGTATCCAGTATGAAAATGTATGAAACATGGTCCCTAGAGGAGGAGAGAATGTCGTACCCTTCTGTAGGTTGGCTCCTACATACTGGTAAGCATATCAGCTAGTACAAGAGCCAGGGGGTTGGAGCTCCCTTCCAGTGGCAGCTAGAAAATGAGTGAAGGTTGGAGCCTTCAGTAGGATGGCGCCTACGTACTAGTAAACATATCGGCTAGTACAAGAGCTAGGGGTTGTAGCTCCCTTCTAGTAGTAGCTATAGAAAGAGAGAAGGTTGTAGCCTTCTGCAGGTGGGTGCCTTCATACTGGTATGAGTCTGCACCAGTCCAAAATTGTAAACAGGTTTTTCTTATATTAAAGGAATATGGGAGCAAGTGGTTTTTGTCTCGCATTAGGTTTCCACCTTATATCATGGTGTTCATGTGTGTTTCTTATTTGTGATGATCTGTTCTGTTTTTACTGCACCCGGTTACTATTTATATGGTTAATGAAGTTCTGATGCACTGATTAAAGATCAACATATGATGAATTAATTGAATCATAAGTTTACTCGATATACGCTAGTTGCATTAAACACAGTTGTGTGTACCTGCGGGTTCCATTCACTGAAGTAGTGTATATGAATCTAATTATGAAAATAAAAAAGTTATTGATTTGCTAATACTGATTCACCCCCCCTCTCAGTATTATTTCCAACAAATGTGTGTTCTGTGTAAGCTTTGTTTGTCTTCTTATATTTTTTGTATCAAAACAAGGAATTCGTATTGATCCATTGAAAGTTTAGGCAATCATTGATCTGCCTGATCCTTCTTCCCTTCTTCAACTTCAACGAATCCAAGGGAAGGCTGACTTTCTTTGGAGGTTCATTCCCAATTATACTAAACTAACTAAAGGATTTAATATCTTGCTAAGAAACGGTTTCCATTCCATTGGGGTGATGCTGCTTAAAAAGCATTTGATGCCTTGAAAGATGTACTGATTCGGGCATCCTTGTTATATCCCCCAGATTATGAATGTGATTATTTCCTATACCTTGTTGTTTTAGTTACTACCATTTCTATGGTATTGGTTCAGGAGGATGATGTGCAAACTGAACATCCTATTTATTACTTGATTCAGAATCTCAATGATACCAAAGTCAAGTACACCCATGTTGAAAATTTAGTTTCGGTGGTGGTCCAAGCTGTCTAAATATTTCGCCATTACATATTTCTTTGCAAAAATATGGTTATCTTAGATTTCAACCCCATGAAGTACATATTATCATGATAGTTTCTGCGGGAAAGTAATTTAAATGGATCATCATCCTACAAGAGTTTGATTTGGAATTCATCAAATCCAAGTCAAATAAATCCCTAGCTTTTGTTGAGCTAATTTGTGACCTTCCCAATTCTGAAAATGTAACAACATTTAGTGATCCTATTCCAGATGAGTCATTGTTTCCAAGCTTTTCATTTGACCCATGGTGTGGAGACATTATCATATATCTTTAGACCCAGACTTTCTCGTTTTATACCTCTCGCTCTTAATAGCGACGTATTGAATATCAAGGCAATCGTTATATTATAATCAATGACACACTTTATCACTAAGGTATCGATATAATTTTTCGAATCTTCCTCAACCATGAGGAGGCTGAGAAAGTACTAAATAAATGCCATTATGGGGCATGTGGTGGTCATTTTTCGGGATATGCCACCACACAGAAGATCCTACATGCTAGTTACTTTGACCTACCATATTTCATGATTATTTCCTGGCTGTCCAAAAGTTTCATGCATGTGAGATATATGATCGAAGGATTTGTGCTCTCCCCGCTCCTTTGCATCTTGTTATCGTCATTAATCCTTTTCCAAAATGAGGCATTGATTACAACATGTAACCCTCAGTCGACCGAGGATCATGGCTATATCATTGTAGCACTTGATTATTTTACTAAGTGAGCCGAGGTGATGCATACATAAAATAATATCGATGAAACAATTGTTCTATTTTTCCATAACCATGTCATTGTACGGTCTAGTGTTCCGTAGGATGTAATCACAGACCATGGAATTTCTTTTTGCAATCACATGATGTCCGAACTGAATCCCAAGATGGGACTTTCCCATGAAAGTTCTACTGCCTACTACCCTTAGGAAAACAAGAAAGTTGAGGAAATTAATATATTTCTCAAAATGATGCTTAAACATATGATAGGGGTCCATAAATCAGACATGCATCTTATTCTTTATGTAGCCTTGTGGCTGTACCACAGTTCTATTACGACTAATACAGGATTTACACCATTCCAATTGGTTTATGTTCTGGAAGAAATCCTCCCGATTTAATGTGAAATTCCATCCCTCAAACTTGTTGTCAAAGTCCTCCTTGCCACTTCCATGGAAGAGGAACGTCTCTTAAATCTGACACGTTTAGGTGAAACCTGACGTGATGCCACAATGGATAATGAAGTCCATAAGAAACGTATCAAGGCACAATATGAAAAGAGTGTCAAGCCTTGTGTCTTCTCGGAAAGATACCTTGATTTGTTATATGATTAAGAGTCCAATAAATTAGGATCAGGGAAGTTCAAGCCAATGTGGTTGGGTCTATGTATTATAAAATGTGTTCTTACTAAAGGAGCATAGGAGCTAACTTATTTTGTTGGAGTTCCTTCAGCGCAACCTCAAAATGGGTTGTACCTTAAGAAATACTATTCTTGAAATTTTTCATGTGGAACTGTGTACATGCCATATATAGGTGTGATTGAGTGTGCTTGCAGTTTGTTCCCTTCAGATTTTCCTAGTTTTTTGTTAATCTTGTTTACATTTGTTTTGTAGATGTTGGCATCCCTCGAACCATATGTTGGTTATGTTGATGGTGCTAGTCATAGTACTCGGAAGCTCTCTTCTGCATCTTGGGCTATATATCCTCCAAATGGATTATTAGTGAGTGTACAAGGAATTTGTATCGTTATCTCTACAAATAACATTGTTGAGTATAACACGGTGATCGAATTGTTGTCTAGTTTTACTTCCCATCATACCCACCATATAGTTATCATACTCAACTCAGCTCGTAGCACTACAATTGAATAATGTCTATGCAATTAGAAGTCCAATTATGTTTTGCATGTTCATGAGGGTTCAACTTCTAGAAATATATTTTGATTTCATCCAATATCAACATATTTCTAGAAATCTAAATACAATGAAAAATTCACTCGCTAACTCATGTTTTAGATAGACATTTGTGACACATGTAAATTAATTCAATACACATCACATCACATTGAAAGGAATAATAGAACCATAAGAAACATTGAATATAGTATATATATATATCAAAGTTTTGGTTTTACAAAATTTGTACCTAAGACACATGGGGCCATATGGCCTAAAATATACATGCAGTAAAAATATGGCTATAATCCTCCTAGTAGAGTAATCATAGTGCTTATGATAGCATGCCACTATGTGAGCCATTTTTCACAATAATTGGCTGATACAACCAGAAATGCCAATAGTTGTTGTTGTAGTTTCATAGGCACCTCGTTGACCATAGTCTCAGCTATGCCATAGGTCAACCCCTCCATGTGATGCTCAACAATCTCCTAGTGTCTTGGCCACATTGGGATCCTGTAGTACCTCTCATCTTGCTACAACAACTTGTACTATTTTTGGTGCCTGTTGTGGGTCTCCTACATGATGAAGATAAGAAGATCCAACTAGTCAAATAGGTCAAATATATTCATGTGTACAAACCAGTAGTTTACTCTCAGATACATAAAAAATCTCAAAAAATAGTAAAACTTAAAAAAAAAAAAAATGGTTAAAATGTTTTATTATTGGCACCCCATCGCTCGCTATCAGGAAGCATGAGCTCCGCGTCTCTACAAAAATCTATCACTACGTATGGATAATAGTTTATCATAATGAGTTACATGCACAACTAACTAAAGAAGACAAGTATGAAGCTCATCGATGACGGACGTACATGTCTAGAAATGAGATCCACCCATATCCTCATCCATGGGACTCTTGGATATCTAGGCTCAAGCATGATATGTTATTGTCTAAGCAATGGAATATGCTCTAAAGAAAAAGAAAAATAGAATCGAACCATAGACAAAATTATTTAACCATTCATCTTTTGCCTTAGTCAGTTGGTCTTTCATTTTTACCGGTAACGCTTCACTCCAATTGAATATTGTTGGGTTTAGACATTCTATGGCATATTGCATATGTGACTTATTCACGACATGAAGAGATACACTGTTGATCAATCTAAAAATAATGATCAAGATCATTCTTAAAGGAAAACAGACTACATCTTTGCTTAGATAATCTTCGGCAAAATCACATAACCAATCTTTTGTCGACGCGTTTCAAACCAATCAGTGTGGTTCATCGTCAGGACAAGTTGAAGAACCAATCTGGCTTAGCTTGATTAAATAGAGTGTGCAGAGACTCCAACGGCTATAATGCCAACGGCTAATTTTGACCTAAAGATCCTGGTCAAACCACTAATTCCTAGAAATAGCTAAAATAGGTAAATAAAGGAATTCATTTGTTAATTTAAAAATAAATAGATATATTATTATTATTATCTCAAATATTAAGAGAGTTCATAGTATAATATCCATATCTAATATTTTAATTATAATGGTCATTAATAAATTATATCTCGTATAATAGTTCATAATTATGAAATAATCTATATTTATTATTAATCCAATATTGTTTAATTACAGGTAAATGGTAATAAATCACTATTATTCTTAGAATTTAGTTACAATTAGGTAATTGTGTAATAATTATTTAATGGTCCATTGGTAAGTTAGATCTTCTCTATTTTGTTCTTTATTAATTATTTAATGGTCCTCGGCCCTGGCTGAGCATGCGGGGAAGACCATGCATCATGTATGTATAGAGGAGGCTCAAGTCATTGCCAAAATTGCGCAGTTTCACCATCGCAAATTTAGAGAGGCCCTGGAGATTGAGAAAAGGCCGAACAATCTTAATAGGGATGATGGCTGGAAGATTAGCAGTTGCTGGGTCCCAGCCTTGTCTTCCTAGCCTCCTCATTCCCCTTTTTGTTAGGTCTTAGGGTTTCTGTCTTCCCCCTCCTTTAATTTTTCTTTTGGCAGATTTGTCCTATTATTATGGAGTGTTTGAGTCATTAATAAGTTATGAATTAGTTTCGGGCTAATTATTGTATTAACCTTAACCTGTTTATGATACTATTGGGCATATTATAATTAGATTTGATTTTTTTTCCATAATTTCATTATTTATTTTTATTTCTATTATAACCTTAGAATTGAGTTTCCCTTTAACTAATGTCTAAAAAACCCCTTTTTAAACCTTATAAATAATAATATATTTACCTAATGACATAGTTAACTTTAATATTTTTATTGGAATAAATAAATATTGAATAAATATTGATTATTAATGAATATAAATTATTTGACCATTAGGTTTAAAGGATAAATTATGATATACCAATAATATTAGTTATACTATTATTAATAAACATGGACTTTATCAACCCTAAATTATGGTATTTACCTTATAAGTAATAATATATTTACCTAATGACTTAGTTAACTTTAATATTTTTATTGGAATAAATAAATATTGAATTAATATTGATTATTTGACCAATATGTTTAAAGGATAAATTATGATATACCAATAATATTAGTTATACTATTATTAATAAACATGGACTTTAACAACCCTAAATTAGGGTATTTACCTAATGTAACTAAATTCTAGGAATACTAATGATTTAACAATTTGTTTGGAATTATAAATTATTAAGTAGATATAGATTATTTAATAAACATATATTATTTTATATAACTTATTATTTTAATTTCGAATGGACCATTATATTTAAATAATAAATAAAAATGATATATTTTAAAGAACAAAATAGAGAAGATCTAACTTACCAATGGACCATTAAATAATTATTACACAATTACCTAATGTAACTAAATTCTAAGAATAATAGTGATTTATTACCATTTACTTGTATTTAAACAATATTGGAATAATAATAAATATAGATTATTTAATAAATATGAACTAGTATACGAGATATAATTTATTAATGACCATTATAATTAAAATATTAGATATGGATATTATACTATGAATTCTCTTAATATTTGAGATAATAATAATAATATATCTATTTATTTTTAAATTAACAAATGAATTCCTTTATTTACCTATTTTAGCTATTTCTAGGAATATTATTTAACTAATTTAGTGGTTTGACCAGGATCATTAGGTCAAAATTAGTTGTTGGCATTATAGCCATTGGAGTCTCTGCACACTCTATTTAATCAAGCTAAGCCGGATTGGTTCTTCAACTTGTCCTGACGATGAACCACACCGGTTGGTTCGAAACGCGTCGACAAAATATTAGTTATGTGATTTTGCCGAAGATTATCTAAACAATGTTATGGATCACAGAAGTCTAAATTCCTTAATACATCTTTCCTGTCGATTTTCCATCCTTAGTCGGTTGAGATATTGGTCAATAATGTGCACTAACATAATCTTTGACTATGTTTCCACGACTCCTTGAACTTGATAAAGAGACGAGGGCACCTCGCCTTAACAGAACAATTAAAAAATATATATCCTCTACCTATATTTCCAATGTACATGCACCAAATCTGAATGCTTGAGCTTGAACATCCCATGCATGGACAAGATACCTCAATAATTCTATTTTTTTCCTTATAGCAGGAAGCTAGAAGAATTTTAAGAGTCCACAATCTCTTAAATCCTGGATTGTGGCAGGATCATTAGCTGCAGTCAAATCTTGTTCTTCATGTTCTCTTTCCCTCCATATCAAGGCCATTTTGTTCCGATAGACACCTGCAACATCAAAAGGAGGATAATTAGGATGAATTTCATGCAAAAAAGAAGATATATTTTGAGGCAAAGAAAAAAAACCAAGTTAGGAATTGTGCCCAATGCACCCTCCTAAGAGTAGACAGTGAGTTGCAGTGCTACCCCTAGCATATTTCTCTCTTGATCATGCACATTTCAACCTTTTAGGGGTGCGTTGGACCTAGGGCGAGGAAATAGATCCCTAAGGCATTCAAAAACTTGAAAAATATACATGAAATCACAAAACAGAACCATGAAAGGGAAGAGAAAGGTTCTATCTCCTACTTGGAAGTGACGTTTCTTGAATTGATCCACTGGATTGGACAAAATGAGCTACAGAAATTTGGGGGCAAAAACAATCGGAACTCACTCTCCAAGAGGGAAATGTAAAATCATTAAAATGAGCTATCTTTTGTCTATTTAATGGTCATTTTTATCATTCATTTGTTAATTGATTAATGTTTTGACCTAAATATGACTTAGTTTTATCATGAAACGGGTAATTTTGATCTTTTTGGTGGTGGTTCGAGTAGGATGACAACTATTTCAATGGATTTGATGATGTATGAATTGAAACATGTCATTTTGAGGAGGGAGAATACTTTTGTTGCTTTTTCGGGCTCTATAAACCTACAAAAAAGGAACCCCCTAGAGTCCTCTTTCAGCTCTTTTTAGATTCCCTAAACATGAAAACATTATCGAGCACTGTCTTTTGAAACTCGTCAAAGTAAATGAAAAGGCGTCTACGTATTATAAGTTTAACCCTTTCCTGGACTGAGCTAGACTATTTATGAAAAAGGAATAACTTAGTAAATCATGGCTAAGAGGTTCTCCTGAGTATTGTTTTTTGCCTTTTCGGATTCAAGAGAATATTTACAAAAACCTTTAGAGTTTTCTTTTTCACCTCTTTTTCAAACTCTCTAAACATGAAAAGGATGTCAAGTTAGACCTTCGATAGACTCGTTAAAACATCAAAAAGCAATGGACTCGTTGAACATGACAGGGTCGAACCAATCATTCTCAGGGTTTGTTAAACATACTCATAGGGATTCATCTGAAGGATGAACTTACATATTAAGCATATTTTATCGTCTTCAAGCTTGCTAAAAGTTAAAGAGGTATTGACCAGCAATGGTTAGGGAAATTGGGAAAATAGGATACTCCACCTATTAATGGTAGCGAGTTGTTCTTGAACACAACACTCTTCCACTTCATCTTTGCGATTGTTGGGTTGGGAAATCTTCTTGTCTTTTAGTTCATCATACCATTTTAGATCCTTCATATTCGGTTTTGGTTCAATGCTTCCAACTCCATTTAGTGTCGTCAATGTGTTTAAGAGAATTTATTTAGTTCATATTCATTATGATACTCTTAAGTCTTCATTCCATGTTTTTCGTTCCTGAACTAGTTCCACATTGATGTCACTTTTTCTTAAATCATGATACCCATTTTGTGTCATCATTGGAGGATACATTAAGGCCCTTCTACGATGAGTCACTTTTTGTCGACATCTACTCATTATCTATGAAGTTTACTTAGAAACTCTTCCTTTTGTACCTTGGCACTTGCATACATTAATGGTAAGATTCCTCGCTCTCAGTGAAAAATATTCATCACTAGCCTTTGAGCAACATGTTTGTGTGGTGTTTGACTTCAACTCATTCATTCAAAGAGTATAGATTGTAATTTTGTACCTTGAGAGCCATTAACATCATCAGTGTTTTCTCTCACGTATATTAATGAATTACATCATTAGATGGTAATTAGATGATGTCTTCCATGTTCGAATTTAGATCCTTTATCCGTATGGTTATACTCATACATTGGATGATCGAGTGAACGAGATAGAAGACCCCAGATCTAGTTCCATCCATATGGGTTTCCATTTCAGGATTAATGCAAGATTAAAAAGCATGATGACTATGATGATATAGACATTCATTGAGTCATGGGTCCACCCTTTTTCATCAGTGGACGTGTCCTCTTGATCATTATACATGTAATGTTAGCTTATGTGTTGATCATGGGTATGACTCCCTTAGCAAATATACCATGATGAAAATATATTATAATAGATGATGATTTGACCAATTGTTCTTGATATGAACTTGTCACAAGGTAAATCACTTCAGTAATCAGTTGCCATTTCCAACTTTGTGCTTTATGTGGCAATCTATTATAGGCCATTTTGTCACATCTATTCATTAGTTCTACAAATGGATCAATCAACATCCATGAACACCTTGCCACCATCCCTACACAAATCCCTAAGCACGAATCACTCAAATCCCTAAGTTTCTAGCCTTGACTACTTCATTCTAGTGCTTTTAAGGCCTAGCACACCCTACCCCTTTAGGGACTTGCATTTAGAAACAGGTTTCCTAGTTCTAGACCTGCTCTGATCAGAGCAGGATGTCCCTTGTTGGGGGTGCGTTGATCCTAGAAATTCAAGGAGAATAAAAAGAATCATTAAGCTTCCTCTTCTAGAAGCTTCTAGGATTTGTTACAACAATTTATCTTAGATAAGAACATTGAATCTTATCTCATACTACTTTGGATATTTCACCTCTTATCCCTTGAGCTCATCCATCCATCAAGAGTGGATCTCAAACCTAGATTGGTAAATGGATAAGAATTCCTAAACTATAATCCTCTCTTACATATTTACTTCCATCCAAAATTTAGAGGTTGGCTTTTGGAGATTAATCATACCATTATGTTGTTTCTTTGATCATAGAAGAGTTATCATTCCCATCCCTTATGGTGGCCTTGAGGTGTGCATTGTGGCAAGGAAGGGCAAGTCAACTTGGGGAGATCTTCACAAGATCAACTTCCACTTCTGGTTGTAAACTCTCTCCCTTTCATATTAATACAATGAGAATATCGTTTTCCTATATGTGTTATGTTATGTTTAGATTCATATATTTCAATGATTGATTGGATAATGCTACATAGATGTCGTAGATCTTTGTCTTGTGTTGTTTATTTGTGCAGGTTCTAATTATAGTGATCGAAGCTATGGTTCGATATTACAAGCCAAGAGGAGAGATGAGCTTACGATGGATCACAAGTAAGCATCTTTTCATTCTCCAATTTCTCTAAGGATAACTGTATAGTCTTTGATTTCTGTTGCTCTAGACTAGGCCACTAGGTCTAGGGAAGATACTTCTTTCTGTGGTCATAGATTCCATATAACAATTACTAATCCTAGGTATTAGTACTCTCTCCTCCTAGCCCTATATTTATGTCAATAAGCATGACTATTTTGAAATAGGGCTTCAAAATTTTCAGTTTAATTATAAATAATTATTAGGTGGATGGTAAGAATTTAACCATCACAAAATATTCTAGAATATCCTTAGAAGTAGTCATAAATCAAATGTTGAGATATGTCTCTAAAGCAGTTATGCCCTTTATGCCATTTTAATTAAAAAAAATGTCATATGAACACGTGTGAGAGCTAATGTTTTCATTTTTTTTTGGTACAGGGTCATAAGCCATGGTATTGGGTCATGTTAGTGTATCAAAGCCTATTTGGAGGTTAAGAATCTTCATGATAAATTCACATTGAATCTCTATGGTTAAGAATCTTGTTACATGTTTTTTTAAATGTATATAATTTTTCTCATATATTAATATTTTTTTATAATTAGTAATAATAATGATTTAAATAAATTCATAAATTATTTAATTTTTATGACTTTTTAATCTTAGCACTATCATAAAGGTAAGTGTTTTGATGCTTATCATGGATTGATTCTTATAGTTGTTTCCCAACAATTTAATTTATATGGTCATGTTAATTACATATATTATATATTTGGATGGGACATGAAGCAACAATGTTATTAGACATAATAGCCACATGAAAATGAGATAACTCTCAAATGTCCTTAAGAACTCTAATTAGATTTATGGGTTCATCTAAATATTGATTAATTTCCATGTATAAGTATTTTTGAAAATTAGATTTAAGTCTATATTAATAAATAAAAAATATATATAAACATTAACAATTCTTTTTTTTTAAATATATAAAGTTATATAACTCATCAAATATAAAATTCAAACTTGAAATTAGAGCTCCTCAATTAAAGACATGAAGTGCCAATGAAGCTAACTAACCCTTCTTGCGTGTTGTAATCTAAATTAGATGTAATCAACAATAATCTATTTATAGTTATAAAAATTAATGGAAAAATTATTGGAATTGATAAAACATAAGAAGGCCTATCTAACAATAATGTGTTTATAGGAAAAATAATAGAAAAAGTTAGATGAAAAAATTAGAAAAAAGAACTGTACTTTTTCTTTTCTTATTCCTACATAAATATATCCACGCATTTTAACCTATATTCTTCCATTGATAAACCAACATGGAACTAAGTATCCATGCTCTTTTCTTATTCCTACATAAATATATCCACGCATTTTAACCTATATTCTTCCATTGATAAACCAACATGGAACTAAGTATCCATGCAACCATTTTCTATTGAGTTTGGTAAAAAGTGATTTATTTAAAAAAATTATATTATTTTTAAAAATCCTAATACATATACATTTTCATTATAAGAAAGTAAAAAATCACTCCATACACGGACTCTAATAATAATTGTTTTTCTAAAATATCACACACAATGTTAGTGAACAATAATAATCTTATAATGAATAAAAGGCGAGGAACTTTGAGAACTTAGAAACACATTTGAAAAACCACTTTATATACCCCATTTTATTAATAAATTTTCCGTCAACAAAATTGTTCCTATGACGAAAAAGGGAGAAACTTGAGAACTTGTTATAAAAGCTAAGCCATTTAATATAACAATAATAATGTAAATTCAAGAAGTATTCAATTCATATATATAATATAATATGGTATGGAAGAAAATTCTCAATTTCCCCATAATATTTGAACCGAAGACTACATCCATACAACCATTTTTTTAATATCTTACCCATAAAACCCATATCAATATCGAAATTGTTTAAGCATAATTATCTCCAACGAAAGTTAAATGGTTGTTGACAAAGAAATGGATGAATATAGCAGTTAACTCTAAGAATAATACTATTATCGATGTAATACGTGTTCCAAATAAACACAAATCCCTTTGCAATAGATATTAATATACTATTGTAGATGCGGCACGCGTTAAGTAGGTGAGATGCTGATGAATATGTCATCGCCCACGTCGGGCAATACAAAGTCAATGCCTTCACCTAACAACATTATGAACATCCTCATCATCCTTGACACCGTTCATTTTGAGGTTTTCCATGCTTTACATTTAATTATCTGATTGGAGAAACTTGAGTATCGTCTGGTTCAACTCCTTGGGTTTCTCCAACGGAGGTACATGACCACACTCTTTTATGACCACAACATTAGCCCTCTCTCCAACATGTCTGCAAATATTATAGAAGAAAACTTAACTTCTGCGTGGAGAATATAATACTAAATATGACCAATTGGCTTCTTCTACATTAAGAAAATCAATTATTTGGCTAAGGAGCTTGTTACCTTTGTAAAACATAGGGCTCTTCCAACTTGAAAAATCGATCCTTCTCTCCCCACACTATTAGAAAGTCCTGTAAGATTTTAAGAAATTAAACGACAATGAATCGTTTCAAAATATCAAAATATTGGGAGATTTTGTGAGATTATCGAATATAGTACATGGCTAAGAAACCAACCTGGTTTATTGTTGGCAGCGCCTGCAAATTACTCGAACCAATGACTATAGAATTGGCCAGCTGCAACTTTTTCCCTATGTTGCCTTCCATAACCTAATACGGACAATTCAAATTGAAATACAGTCAGTTTCGATGATATTTCAAGATAACATTTCTAGAGAACAATCCGAATGACAGCATATAAACAAGAACATTATTTTATGTATATATACCTGCCATAGGTCTTTGTATCTAAAATCAGGAAGCCATGGGAATTTGTAAAAATCAGGTGAGCTTAAGCTGATTGCAGATTTCCAGAATATTTGGGAATCCGATAGACATGGGTGCGGTCTGTCGGATTCCCTAATATTCTGGGAATCTGCAATCCGTAAAAATCGACATTCAAGGAGATATTCAAGCCTTTGGCATCGATGGGAACAAGGAAGTCTTTAATGTCGTCGGGGTCGTACTATTTCAGAAGAGAATTGTAGGTCAACCGCATCATGCAAATTGTAGAGCTGACAATAACCAGGCGACGGACAAGTTTAGGGTATTTGTGTGCCATCCAGAAGCCAATGAAGCCACCATAATTGTGGCCCACCACGATCACGCTCTCTACCCCGAGATATTCCACCATACCCTTCATGCACTTCGCTTGGAATAGCTAAGTCCACTCAGAGCTCATTGTGGTGGAGTCCCCACAGAATATGAGGTATGGGATGAGGAGATTGAAATGCTTTCTGAGATTGCAGGTTTGGGTATCCCATCCAAGCAGCCCATCGGCCCCAAAACTAAGAATGAGAAGAAGAGTCCGTGGCTGATTTCTCTAAATTGTATAGTCGTGACAATTATACATATAATGTTAGCTTATGTAATGAGCATAGGTATGTTTCCATCGGCAAAGATAACATGATGAAAATGTATTATAGTAGATGATGATTTGACCAATTGTTTTTTATCTGAATTTGTCACAAGTAAATCACTTAATTCATTAGTTGTCATTTATAACTTTGATCTTTAGGGGGTGATCTATTATAGGTCATTTTTTCACATTTGGTCATTAGGCCTACATAGTGGATCAATCAACATCCATGAACACCTTGTCATCATCAATATGCAAAACCTTAAGCGTGAATCTCTCAAATCCCTCAGTTTCCAACCTTGACTGCTTCATTCTAGCGCTTTTAAGGCATAGCACACTCTAGCACTTTAGGGATTTGTGTTTAGAAACAGGTTTCTTAGTTCTTCACCTACTATGATCACAGCAGGTTTTCCCTTATTGGGGGCACTGATTCTAGAAATTGAGGGAAAATAAAAAGAATCATGAAGCTTCCTCTTCCAAAAAATTTCAGGAGTTGTTACAACCATTTACCTTGGATTAGAACTTTGAATCCTATCTCATCTTACATTGGATATTTCAGCTCTTATCCCTTAAGCTTATCCTTCCATCAAGAATAGATCTCAAGCCTAGATTGGTAAATGGACAAGAATTCCTAAACTACCATCCCTTGCTATATATTCCATCCACAAGCTCTAGGTTGGATTTTGGAGACTAATCATACCATTATGTTGTTTCTTTTATCATAGAAGAGTTATCATTCCCATGTATTAGGGCAACCTTGAGGTGTGCATTATGGCAAGGAAAGACAAGTCAACTTGGGGAGACCTTCAAAAGATCAACTTCCACTTTTGGTTATAAACTCTCTCCCTTTCATATTAATACAAAGAGTATATTGTTTTCCTATATGTGTTATGTTATGTTTACATTCATATATTTCAATGATATGATGATCCACTAAATAGAACGATTGGATAATGCTACATAGATGTTGTAGATATTTGGCTTCTGTTTTTTTGTGCAGGTTCTAATTATAGCAATCGGAGCTATAGTTGGAGCTTACAATCCAAGAGGAGAGAAGAGATTGTAATGGATCACAAGTAAGCATCTTTTAATTCTCCGATTTCTCTAAGGATAAATGTATAGTCTTTGACTTCTGTTGTTCTAGAATAGGCTACTAGGTCGAGGGAAGATACTTTTATCCACAGCCGTAGATTTCATATAACACTTACTAGTCCTGGGTATTAGTACTCTCTCCTCCTAGCCATATATTTACGTTAATAAGCGTGATTATTTTGAAATAAGGCTTCAAAAATTTCAGTTTAATTATAAAAAAATATTAGGTGGATAGTAGGAATTTAACCATCACAAAATATTCTAGAATATCCTTAGAAGTAGTCATAAATCAAATGTTCAAATTTGTCTCTAAAGTAGTTATGCTCTTTACGTAATTTTAATTAAATTGATTAATTTAAAAAATAAATCATATGAACAAATGTTGGAGGAAACGTATTCAGATTGTTTTGCCACATGGTCTTCATAAGCCACGATATTGGGTCATGTTACTATATCAAAGCCCATTTGGAGGTTAAGAATCTCCATGGTAAATTCATAGTCAATCTCTATGTTGGCATTATGATGCAAGTGTTGTACTTGTTGGCAACCCACTCATAGAAGAACATCTCACTTACATATAACTAGATGAATTTACAGATGTGACTAAATGCATGGGATGCAGGACAGCTTAAAGGAATAAGAAGATCAAGTTCTAAGTGTGACAAGTTAGCTTTGCCATCAAGTCCAAAGGGGGAGATTGTTGGCATTATGAGACAAGTGTTGTCCTTGATGGCAAATCACAAGATGACAGATTATAGTGTAGCAGGTCAGTAACAAAGAATTGATGATCAGACTACAAAGAATGAAGAAAGAAGAGTATATACGCAGGTTCACTATATACCAAGTAGGGTATACACGTAGGTTCACTATATACCAAGTCGCGTATACGCAGGTTCGCTATATACCAAGTAGGGTATACACAGAGGTATATGCAGGTTCACTATATACCAAGTCGCGTATACGCAGTTTCACTATATACCAAGTAGGGTATACATACTTAGTTTCATGCACGGAAAAGCGCGTACATGTCGGAAAGCTTATTTTTGGGTCTGTGGTATTTAGACTTATGGTTTTGGTCCGTGGTATTGCACCCATAACCGTTGATCCCAAGTATTGGGTCGATGGTATTGTTTTATTATGGTTTTGGTCCGTGCCATTGAGCAAGGCCTAAGACTATAAAAGGAGAGGAAGATCATTAGGCAAAGCGAATCAAAAAGTCTTGAATATCTGAAGAAGTATGAGATCCAGGATGCAGGTTATGGGTTGATGATGCATTGCTTGATCTGAGCTAAGGAGGGATCTCACCGGTTGATGGAGAACAAGATCTAAGGAGAGATCGGGATCAAATGGTTTGAAATGAACTATCTTTATATGGTTGATTATGCTTATTCTAGATCTGCACACTGACGCATGTAATATAAATGTTACGAGTATGACTGATGTCTCGTACAGTTGCAAAGTTATAAGAAAATATTTTTAGATCTGTATGCGGGTTGGCCTTGGAAAAAGCACGTATGTATGCAGGTTTGATTCATCATAGTAGCGTATACCATTTGAGCTATGATGTCTGAAGTTACAGGTGGTTCTGGCTGTTGATGAGTTCTAATGACTATTTAATGGTGTCAGTATTCTGCATATCTTGGTTGGATGATTGTGTATTGATGGATGAGAACTAATATGGATCAAGATCATAATGACTCATATTTATGTGATCCGATGGACTAGATCTGGGTGCTAACACATATATTATCCTTGTATAGGTAATGATCTGGTTATGTTTGAAGTTAGGAAGTGCAGAGAAGTTATGAATAAGTAATTAATGACATATACGTTGGTTCACCTTGATGAAGTTGTGTACATGCAGATTCAGCACTTCCAAGTAGTGTATGCACTCTGATGCATGTTTTTGATGATACAGTTGGTTCTGATTGATTTTGCAGAGTTTTGTGACTGTGTTGATTGACAGGGTTTCAGTGTTTTAGTGATTCAGAGATTGATGATGCTAGTAGTGATTGTTTTGAGCTTTAATGATAGTTATGGGTCCAGTATGAAAATTTGATGAAACGTGGCCTTCAGATTATAGTGTTGTGCTTCAGGAATATCCAGTCTGAAAATGTATGAAATGTGGTACCCAGAGGAGAGAAGATTGTAGGCAGGCGCCTACGTACTAGTATCTTAGCTAGTACAAGAGCAAAGGGGGTTGGAGCTCCCTTCCAGGAGAGTCTGGAGAATGAGAGAAGGTTGTAGCCTTCTGCAAGATTATAGCCTGCGTGCTGGTGAAGGACTGCACCAGTACATTGTAAAATAAGTTTCTTAATAAAAGAAGATAGAAACGAATTGCAGCAGGTGGTTTTCACCCACATTGGGTTTCCACCTTATATCATGGTGTTCATGTGTGTTGCTTATGTGTGTTGATCTATCTGTTTTACTGCTATTGTTGACTGTTAATATGGCTAATAATGTTCTGATGCATCCATTGAAGATCACATAACTGAATCACGAGTTTAATGGTTATACGCTAGTTGCAATAGACACAGTCGCGTATATACGTTGATATACTTAACTGAAGTAGCGTATATGAATCTGAGTATGAAATTGAAAAAGTTCAATTGATTAGATAATACTGATTCACCTCCCCCCCCCCTCTTAGTATTATTTCCAACACTCTATGGTTAAGAATCTTGTTACATGTTTTTTTAAATGTATATAGGTTTTTCACATATATTAATATTTTTTATAATTAGTAATAATAATGATTTAAATAAAGTTATAATTTATTTGATTTTTATGATTTTTTTAATCTTAGTAATATGAGATGTATCATAAATGTAAGTGTTTTGATTCTTGTTGTGGATTGGTTCCTATAAGTGTTTCCCAACAATTTAATTTATATGGTCATGCTAATTACATATATTATACATTTGGTTAAGACCTGTCTAGTAGAAGCAACAATGTTATTAGGTATAGTGGCCACATAAAAATGACATAACTCTCCAATGTCCTTAAGCTTTCTAATTGGCTTTATGAATTCATCTAAACATTGATTAATTTCCATGTATACGAATTTTGGAAAATTAAGTTTGGGCATATAAACATTAACAAAACTTTTAAAAAAATTATGTAAAGTTGTATAACTTATAAAATATAAAATTCAAACTTGAATTAAAAACACATGAAGTGCCAAGGAAGCCAACTAACCCTTCTTGCTTGTCGTCATCTAAATTGTGCCTAATCAAAGTAATCTATTCATAGTTGGAAAAATGATTGAAAATAAATGAAAAAACCTATTTAACAATAATCTCTTCAAAGGAAAAATGATAGAAAATTGTATTACAAATTGATAAAAAATTAGAAAAAAAAATCATAGTTATTTTTTTCCTAATTCCTACATAAATATATCTACACATTGTAACCTGTATTCTTTCATTGATAAACCAACATAAAATGAGTATTCCATGCAACAATTATCTATTTTTTTTTGATAAAAAAATGAATTATTTAAGAATATATATATTATTTTTAAAAATCATAATAGATATACATTTTCATTCTAAGAAAGTAAAAAATTGCTTCATACACCCACTCTATTAATAATTACTATTCTAAAACATCACACACAATGTTAGTGAACAATAATAATCTTATAATGAATAAAAGGTGAGGAACTTTGAGAGCTTGAAACACATTTTCATTCCAACAAAAAAGAAAAACCACTTCATACACCCCCTTTTATTAATAACTTTTCCTTCAACAAAAATTTTCCTCCGACGAAAAAGGGGAGAAACTTGAAAACTTGTTATCACTTAAACCTAAGCCAAATATTTCTCTTCTTTGTAAATTACGTGTGTTCTAGGTTAGGTTGGATGAAATTCAAGAACCATTCCATTTATATATATATAATATAATATTATAGGCAAGAAAATTCTCAATTTCCCCCATAATATTTGAACCGAAGACTACATCCATGCAACCATTTTTTTAATATCTCACCAATAAAACCCATATCAATATCGAAAATGTTTAAGCATAATTATCTCCAACGAAAGTGAAATGGTTGTTGACAAAGAAATTGATGAATATAGCGGTTAACTCTAAGAATAATAGTATTGTCGATGTAATACGTGTTTCAAATAAAGACAAATCCCTTTGCAATAGATATCAATATACTATTGTAGATGTAGCACGCGTTAAGTAGGTGAGATGCTGATGAATCTGTCATCGCCCACGTCGGCCAATACAAAGTCAATGCCTTCACCTAACAACATTATGAACATCCTCGTCATCCTTGACACCATTCATTTTGAGGTTTTCCATGCTTTACATTTAATCATCTGATTGGAGAAATTTGAGTATCGTCTGGTTCAACTCCTTGGGTTTCTCCAACGGAGGTACATGCCCACACTCTTTTATGACCACAACATTAGCCCTCTCTCCAACATGTCTGCAAATATTATAGAAGAAAACTTAACTTCTGCGTTGAGAATATAATACTAAATATGACCAATTGGCTTCTTCTACATTAAGAAAATCAATTATTTGGCTAAGGAGCTTGTTACCTTTGTAAAACATAGGCCTCTTCCAACTTGAAAAATCGATCCTTCTCTCCCCACACTATTAGAACGTCCTGTCAGATTTTAAGAAATTAAACGACAATGAATCGTTTCGAAATATCAAAATATTGGGAGATTTTGTGAGATTATCGAATATAGTACATGGATAAGAAACCAACCTGGTTTATTGTTGGCAGTGCCTGCAAATTATTCGAACCAATGACTATAGCATCGGCCAGCTGCAACTTTTTCTCTCTGTTGCCTTCCATAACCTAATTCAGAGAATTCAAATTGAAATACAGTCAGTTTCGATGATTATTCAAGATAACATTTCTAGAGAACAATCTGAATGACAGCATATAAACAAGAACATTATTTTATGTATATATACCTGCCATAGGTCTTCGTATATGAAATCAGGAAGCCATGGGAACTTGTAAAAATCGACATTCAAGGAGATCTTCAAGCCTTTGGCATCGATGGGAACAAGGAAGTCTTTAATGTCGTCAGAGTCGTACTCTTTCAGAAGAGAATCGTACGTCGACGGCGTCATGCAAATTGCAGAGCTGACAATAACGAGGCGACGGACAAGGTTAGGGTATTTGTGCGCCATCCAGAAGCCAACGAAGCCACCGTAACTGTGGCCCACCACGATCAGGCTTTCTACCCCGAGATTTTCCACCATGCCTTTCATGCACTCCGCCTGGAATAGCTCAGTCCGCTCGGAGCTGGTCGTGGTGGAGTCCCCACAGAATATGAGGTCGGGGATGAGCAGATCGAAATGCTTTCCGAGATAGCAGATTTGGGTATCCCATCCAAGCAGCCCATCGGCCCCGAAACCGTGAATCAGAAGAAGAGTCGGCCGCTGATTCTCTAAATTGTTAGGTTTATTCTTCTGTAAAACCCAGCAGTGCAGGGAGGTGCGCCCATCGCTTAACTGTATCTGCCTAGACTTCAAGCCCAGCGAGATCCAGCGGGCTCGCTTCCGCTTTCTCACGAATTCGATAATACTGAATCCAAACAGTC
The DNA here is from genome assembly GCA_031772625.1 of Pinus tabuliformis. NCBI lineage: Eukaryota > Viridiplantae > Streptophyta > Pinopsida > Pinales > Pinaceae > Pinus > Pinus tabuliformis. The sequence continues at coordinate 1,956,578,980 of CM062816.1, forward strand.
CTCTCATTTCAACTGTGGATTAATATTCAATCTGTAACTCGATCTCGGTTCAATAGAAATAATGTTCTGTCGAACAACCAAATGTATAAGAGTAAGAAAAGTTGACTAGTGCGTCGGGTCATCGAATCACCCGATAAAGAGGTGCTACACATGTGCTAGAAAGGTTTTATACAAATATAGCAACACATGTGCTAGAGAATATAGCACAACAAATATAGCAACACATGTGCTAGAGAGGTGATATATAAATATAGCAATATAGCAACACATGTGCTAGAGAGGTGCTATATAAATATAGCAACACATGTGCTAGAGAGGTGCTATATAAATATAGTACTTCATTTAAGTGGTGGTGATGATGATGATACTTCATTTAAGTGGTGGTGGTGGTGGTGGTGCCGATAATGATGATGATGATAGTGGTGGTGGTGGTGGGAACTCAAGAAAATAAAAAGAATTTAACTGTGATTCTTCAAGTAACAAATGTTAGGGTTGAGAACGGATGTGACTAAGAGTAGGGTAGTCTAAAACGAAGTATTTTTCATCTTCCACCCTCTTAGTATCGCAAATCTGACAGATTATATCGTCCGAGGGAGTCTTCGGAGTAGACCATCGCCCGGTTTCAATTTGAAGCTCATGAGAATTAGTTCTTGTGGTAGCGATGTTAATTTTTTTCTTAGTGTTGGTCAACACAGAGAGATAATTCTAGTTATCAAGGGTGGGGTTGATCACATCCTTATAGTATCTTAGTTTCCTTTTACCCTCCAGCTCCTTATCATCCCACAACTTGTCCTTAAAATTGGAGGTAATAGTATCGTTGACACTATGCTTGCTTCCCATGATGATATCCTCCTTAATCCCGCAGTGGTTGAGCCAAAACTGGGCATCCTTGTTCCACCCGCGCTTGAAGTGAAAGTGGGGGTTTTGACTAAAATTAGAAGCAATTTTTGGGAGCCTCTTGGATTCCATGTTGTAAAGTTTCTTCTTATACATCAGATATCTAAACATAGTCATACTTTAAATGGGGGACAGGCCAACTTCGGTCAAGAGGATAGGATATGGAGTATTTCCCTTGATCTTGAGGTTGTAGGTTATGAATTGCTTTTGAATCATCTCAATCTTTCGCCATGACTCTCTGGATATACTGCAACCCCAAACTTCACATCTGTATAAGACAACAGGGCTGACGAGAGTCTCAAAGAGGAACCTTGTTTTATTCCAAATGCAAATATTGACCAACTTACAATTGCTTTCAAGCTCATAATAAGTTTTCCAACCTCCAATAATCCGTTTGCTAGTGCTATAATTCCAGTTGAGTTAATGAGGAAATTCAATACCCAAATATTTATAAGAAGGAACATGCTCTAAGCAATGGTTATCATAGACAAAACTACCATGGGTGATGTTTTTGGATTTAATGATCATAACTTTAGTCTTGTCGGTATTAACTATCATGCCCATGTTGGAGCACTAGATATGAAGAGTCTTAAGCTACTTGTCTAGGTCATCATGGATTTTTACAAGAAGAATGATATGATAAGCATAGAGGAGAGAGTAATGATTATACCAGCAAGCTCAGTGCCCTTGCAACCTACAGTCTCGAGACACCCCTCTAGCTTATCAATGTAAATGCAAAAAAGGGTAGGGATAGGGGACACCCTTACTTAACCCCGATATTGCATTTAATATCTCTAGACCACTCTTTGTTGGTCTTAAGCTTGGATATGTCTGTCTCATAGAGGCAGAGCACAACAATCCTCATTTTAGGAGGAACTATGTGTTGTTGGGAAAAGTATCCAATACGGAATGACCCTATCCCACTCTAAGGGTGATAGTTCCTTAGCAACAATCAAAGCAAAGCTATCTGAGATTACTTCTTTATGAGATGTAAAAGAGGGGAGAAAGAAATCCACTAACCGATGTCTTTCGCTAATGGTTGATCCAATCTTCTCTCCTTGCTGCTTGCCCCCAGCTCCTTGCTCTTTCACTGGCCCAGCTACACCAAGATCCTGCAAAATGGCAAGAGAGGGAAACTACAAGAAGCATATATTCATAATTGATTCAAGGATTAGAATAAATCAAATACACAAGTATAACAATACACCATTGAGACACATGCATATAGAAGAACCTCAAATGCTTTATTAATGGAAGAAGTAAGGTTCAGGAAGTGATACAACCATAAGAGGCCCAATCCAGCATCACCTTCCCAGCAGAGAGAAATCTCCTCTTCACCTCCTTCAAAGCAAATCACCCAATAGTTCTAAACTCAAACCAACAGCAATTCTTTACATTCACAAGATTCCAGCCTCCCTAGACCTCATGAGAGAGATCTATATATAGGAGTTTTGGAGAAAGGATGAGTCAGCTTGAGGCTGGCATGAAGCTGACTAGTGTCCTCTCTCACTTCAGTTCTTCTTCAGTTCTTGAGTCCACTTGGAGGTTCTTGCTTCCACTTGGAGATCTAGAACCTCTTACTCATCACCAGTCGAATTCCCTGATCCAAGTGTCATTTTGGAAGCTTCCTGGGCATTGAGACCTTGAGGAATGACTATGCCACATGTCCAAACTCGCCCAACGCAGGTAGCCTTCTTTGCAGTTGACATTCAATGCAGGTAGACAGTGGAGCAGTTGACATTCAGCGCAGATGCTCAGTGGAGCAGTTGACATGATCCATAATTGCCTTGGTTTTTAGTGTTTTCAGGTGGAGAACTTTTATTCAGTGTTGTGGTTTGCTGACCTTGTTCCTCTAGGGGTAGGAACAACATGTTTAGGGACTTTGGATCCCTTAGATTATGGACATTTCATGCTTCATGCTGTAAGGCACAAAAATGTCTATAACAGTTGCCCCCTAAAGTATGAGGTCGTTTAACGGGTGAAATGCTTTATCAGGAGGATCCGAAGTTCATTCAATCGCTGAGAGGTGACCTGTAATAAGATACAATACAATACATTATTTTCCATACTGCTTTCATGATCTAGCTGAGGCGGGCATTCCCATGCTCAGCTTTATAAATTCATTTTGGTACATAGAACAGATGATCGTCTAATGGTAGACTGATAATCTTGGTGAAAATTATCATCCTTTGAGTAGGATGATCATCTGCTGCAATGATGTACATGTCAAATGTCTTTATATTTCCTGAATATATATCGCAGCCCGGATGGATGAAACTAGATCCGGGGTCTTCAAACTCGTTCGATCTTCACTCTAAGTACAAGTCGATCCATGTGAGAATTGCGCTAAAGTCGAACATGGAAAGACATCGCTTGATTACCGGTCAATGATGTAAACCGTTAACAAGCGCGAGAGGAATCACCAATAATGATAATGACCCTCAAGGTACTGCAGTACAATTCACGTGGTGTGAATAAAGGACTTGGCGTCGAACACCATGCAAAATCTTCTGGTCAAAGGTCATTGATGTATACCTGTCGCCAGAAGTGAGAAACTTGCCATTGAGGCATGCAAGCTTCAAAGTACTGAGGGGGGTGTTCTTCGATCAACTTCTTGGATAATGAGCTGAAGTCGACAAGAAGCGATCCGTCAAAGGAGGGCCTTAATGAATCCCACATCAGTGACACGGAACGGAGCTAATGATTGTGATGAAGGTGAAAACGATCTATGAAATATGATTCAGGGTGGCGGTCATGAAAGGATGAAAGATGATGTATGGTAGTGGATGGGACACAGTTGACTCTTTCTGAACAACATCTCTTGAACATATAACGACAATGATGCGATGGATCGGTAGCATTACCCCAAATGTGGATGGTTTGGTGAGACCATGGTGATGAGACCGGTGAATGAAACAACCCAACCTGATGTGGTACGGAGGAAAAGTGACATGTTCAAGAGCGACTTGCTACCATTAAAGCTTTGAGGTTCTCCCAATTTTTCCCCAGTCATTTCTCACCAGTACCTCTTTATTTTTGTCAAGCTTAAGGAGGATAACATATGCTTGTTCTATAACCTGCCCTTCGGGCAAGCCCATCGCTATGTTTTAACGAGCTTAGCGATAGGGAAACTCGTTCTCGTCTAAAGACAAGTTTGTCGCTATTTAATCATTTTAACGAGTCTAACGACAAGGAAAACTCGGTCCTTTTCATTTTTAGAGAGTCTGAAAAGGTACATAAAGTCAACTCCAAAATTCCTTTTTCATCATCTAATCCCTTAAGTCTGAAAAAGTATAAAACAATACAGAAGGGATGAGTTTTCGATAACTTTAACGAGCCGAATAAAACAAGCGCTCGACCTTTTTGTGCAATAATCCCTCATGTCCAAAAAGATTAAAATCTAGAGGAGGGATAGCTCTTCCGGTCCTTTTAACGAGCTGGAAGGCCAAAACTCGGCAATCTTTTCATATTTTACGAGTCAGATGAAAAGAGCTTAAAGAAGACTCGTCTTTTGAGGAACGAGTGATAAATAGGGATAGCAACTGGTTCCAGGTACAGGTTGGAATTTCCAATCACGGCAGTGTCACAAGGATGGCTAGGTGAAATCACTCTTCGCAGCTGTTTCTCAAAATGGGTAAACAATCATATGGAGGTGAACGATCGGCCAAATGAAAGTGGAGGTGGCAGGTGCAAACACGACCAAAGCTTTTTTATGGCTGATAAATTTACGATCACAGCAGTTATTTACCGGGATAGGTTCATTTTTTATTTAAAACTGAGCTTAAACTCTGGAGGGAACATTGCTCACTGCTTATATTTATTTTTTAACGAGCATGAAGACCGTGTTAAAACTGCTCGGATCTTGCGTTTATTTTTTAACGAGCATGAACTTTATGCTAAAACTGCTCGATTATACCAGTCATAAGATAAGAATGTCTCCTGAAAGATCCCATTTTTTATAGAGCTTGCGCCTTACCAAAGCTATGCTCACTCTCCTTTCTTTATGCAAGTTCGGAAATGGCTAATCCAAAAAACAGATAAATAACCGCTCTTTGCTTGCACTCCAAAAGGGTTGCATGCCCCCAGGTATAAAATACAATTTCAAGGCTGCCCCTCCTCCTTCCCACCTCTGCTTTTCTTTGGGTGTTCACAGCTACTTGTCGTCTTGCTAGTCCAATTTTAACGATACTTGTCTTCTCGTTAATTTTAACGGGTCTATACGATACTTGTCTTCTCGTCAGCCCAACTTTCAACAGATTTTTCGCAAGATCGCAAGAGAACAGCTACTTGCGACAAGAGAGCAGCTACTTGCGACAAGAGAAGAACACTACTCAAGGACAAAACATTTGTGTTATTGAGGGAGGCTTACCTCTTTCTGGTTACCCAAAGATTGTCCTGTTATTTTTTCAACAAAACACTTCCTCGGCAATGTCTACCTAAATAGACAAGGGTGAATGACCTTTGTCAAACACGTAACTTTGACAAAAGAATCTTATTCCAGAACAACCCCTCTTCCATCCACAGACGGGGTACGGACTAGTCATATTCCCTCGCAGAAATTCTATCTTATACCCAAGGTTTTCTCTGCCCCAACGCAAACCAGGATGCATGCCCCCTGGGTTCCAGTCCCATCTTTCCGAATCACTCGCATTCATCGGGAAGAAGGACTGGGGGTGGAGACATTTCTTGATTGAATAGACCATTCAGGGTTGGTATGTGACTATTTGCGATGCGTGATCCCGGAAATGAAAGTTGGTCTACGAGCTTGACCATTCTTCCTTCGTGTGGAAAACACATTACTCTAAAGAGTGAGGAGACTATTGCTCCCATGCAATATATATAGTCTCGTCCAAGGAGTAGGTTATAATCCAAGGGTCCTTGAACGACCATCACGTTCATTTGAACGGCCTTCCCTTTCAATGTAATAGGCACATTGGGGAGGATCCCTAAAGGTCGACTGGTTCCTTTATCGAAACCCGAGAGATTTCTTATCTCAGGCAAAAGCGCCGGGGAACCCAGTGCTTTCCAAGCAATAGAGGAAAGGATACTCACAGATGCCCCTTCATCAATGATAGTGCCAGCCATTACCATTCTATATATTTGGACTATGATTCTGAATGGTATACTGGCTGGAAACCGGGGTCTGCCTAGTTGGTTCCAATCAAAGGACACAACCAGGTTGCTTGGTGGTGGGACCGAATACACGGCCGGATATGACCCTGACGATGTTCCTTCCTGCGATAAAGGAATGGGCGCATTGCCCTGACGCTCGTCAGAGTCTGTGTTGATGAAAAGAATCTGGATGGTGTCATCCTTATTCTCTTAAGTGAGGGTGTCATTTGAAGATGAATCTTCAGTGACGGTGTCATTTGAAGATGAAACTTCTGAAGGGAGAACCGGGTCAACTGCCGTTTCGACCTTTGGACTTTCGTCCGGCCTGGATTCAGTAGGTTCATTTTCCATGACTGACGCTTCAGCTGACCACTTGAATGGGACAGCTGTATTCTCAACCAACGAAGGACTTGGCACGAGTTTTTTGTATCCAGGAGGAAGTCTCAACGGTGAAACCGGACGATCTTCCAAAACTCTCTTCGCTTCGTCTAAGAAGGGACAATGGTGGATGGCGTGATCGCCTTCACACAGTCTGCAGGGGGATCTTGCTCCCCCTCTTTGTCTTGAACCTTCACTTTTGTTGGTCGACGGTAAGCATTCAACATGGCTATCAGAGGTTGAAGCTCCCGAACTGTGCAAACGAGGGGACCAGTCCCTTAGTATCCGGGGAATACAGGGACAATCTCTATGGAAGTGGTCTCCTCTACATATGACACATGGCAATTTAGGCCCGATCTGTGCTGTGTGTGGATTTTTGTCAGATGTCTTTTGCTTGCCCCCAGTCGCCTTAGGCTCCTTCTTCTTCTTCTCCCTCTTCTTCTTCTCCTTCTTCTCCATGGGAGCTTGGCTTTTGCCGGCTCTACCTTGCGAAGATGAAGGATTGGAGGAAGAGTTATAGGAAGTAGAAGGCTGGTGGGCAGCTCTAGACTGATCTAACTGTTGACTCGACTGTTCAGGAACCATGGTGTTCTGAACTACATTGGTTGAGAATAGCCAGATTGGCAGGCCAATTGTCAGTCCTGGAAGCGACAATGTGGCCATGTGGGGCGCACCAACTTCTCCCCAAGAGGAGAAAGGACTAGGATTTCCATCATGGGGAATTCCTTGGTTGGTGCGTTCCATGTTCTCAACCTACAGATGAACGCAGGAATAGGAGGTGATTATGTTTCGTTTTAAAATAAATTTTATAACGACGCTTTAGACACAACTTGCTTTTTCACTTTTTAAGAGTCGAGAAAAAGCTAAAGATGACTCTAGTCTCCTTCGATGTTTTAACGAGCCCGAAGTGACAAATGCTCGGATGGACTTTTTCAGTTATAGAGTTTGAAAAAGGCCAAAAGAAACTACTCTGGAGATCTAGGCAGAGGGTGTGGCAAACCTTTCGCAAAACCACAGAATACGTTTTACGGTACGGGTGGTCAATCTTCGTGAATGCTGTGTTCACTGCATTGCGATCAGTAGGGCGACCGACACGGCTTCCTATGGATAAAGGCTTTGTTCCTATAGGGGTCTCCCAATATATACGTGACGGTACGTGGGAGCACAAGTCCGTATTGATACTTATCGCTTCACCGTGGAGGAATCACCCAACCACTCAACGCTAAGATATCACGTTTAACGACGCCGGAACACGTCTCTAGCTTAGACCTCTATGTGTTTGCGTTATGTTTCAAAGCGTTGTTATGTAAATTCAATTTATTTTAGGTTGATCTTGTTTAGCAGTTTGCCTTTATGGATCACCACGAGATGTATGGTACAACTCCTAAATGCAGTCTAAAGATGAGAAGCAAGCTTTTTCAATCTTTTCAACTTATGAAAATCTTAACTACTGAGGGAAAAGAAAGACATCATCTTTTCACACAGATCATAGAGCACACACTAATGCACTTTTCCCTAAATCAACATGCAAACTGTCAAAATGCACATGCACAATGCAGGTATTTCTTTTCTCTTTCTTAATGTTGGTGTACTACAAAAAGAAAGTTGTTGTATAACTTTGAATTCAATTTCAAGTGAAAGCAAACAAGCTTTTGTCCAAAATCAAAAGAAACCTTAAGATTTACTTGTTTCAACACTAGAAATACATAAATTCAAACCATATGACGAAAGCAAAAACTCAATCAGCTATGAACAGCAAACAAACTAACTCTTAAGATCAGAACGACAGTTATCACAGGCCTAGATCTAAGAGGCCACAGCAAGACTAGTTCACTTTCGTTATGGGAAACTGCAAATGATGTAAGATATACACAAAGAAAAAATACAGTTTCTTTATACAACCGAGGCGGAATAGTGGCAAAGAAAGGTGGTTTCACATAGGTACATTGACTGATAACAGGCTGCAAAAACAGGGCAACAGAAAGCAGAGAACCCCAGTTGCACAAGGCCACACTGGTTCAGCGCAGGTAGAACACTGTTAGTTTGACATTCAGCGCAGGTAGCCCCTTCGGGACCTGCGATGAAATGCAGACTGCCTTCACAGTGCCTACAATGAAGAGAGAAACTCTCGTTTCTCTGGGTTCTGGGTCACAGATTGCTAAAAAATCAACAGTTTTTGGCCAAATCAAAGCTACCAATCAAGTACACACTAAAGGATGATTCAAAGGAGGATGAAAAGCTATCACTAAGAGCTGTTCAAAGTCCTTGTGGATTAGCTCTTCAAATCATAAACATGCCCAGAAATTGAGCTAGAGTAGCTGCCCTCTACTTTGCATTTGAAAGATCCAAATGCAGTTCGATTCGGTAATCCCTGTGTTTAGGAAATGAATAGAAAAAACACAAACAACCAACAAGATACGATCCCCAGTGGAGTCGCCAATATGTTGTTGGGAAAAGTATCCAATACGGAATGACCCTATCCCACTCTAAGGGTGATAATTCCTTAGCAACAATCAAAGCAAAGCTATCTGAGATTACTTCTTTATGAGATGTAAAAAAGGGGAGAAAGAAATCCACTAACCGATGTCTTTCGCTAATGGTTGATCCAATCTTCTCTCCTTGCTGCTTGCCCCCGGCTCCTTGCTCTTTCACTGGCCCAGCTACACCAAGATCCTGTAAAATGGCAAGAGAGGGAAACTACAAGAAGCATATATTCATAATTGATTCAAGGATTAGAATAAATCAAATACACAAGTATAACAATACACCATTGAGACACATGCATATAGAAGAACCTCAAATGCTTTATTAATGGAAGAAGTAAGGTTCAGGAAGTGATACAACCATAAGAGGCCCAATCCAGCATCACCTTCCCAGCAGAGAGAAATCTCCTCTTCACCTCCTTCAAAGCAAATCACCCAATAGTTCTAAACTCAAACCAACAACAATTCTTTACATTCACAAGATTCCAGCCTCCCTAGACCTCATGAGAGAGATCTATATATAGGAGTTTTGGAGAAAGGGTGAGTCAGCTTGAGGTTGGCATGAAGCTGACTAGTGTCCTCTCTCACTTCAGTTCTTCTTCAGTTCTTGAGTCCACTTGGAGGTTCTTGCTTCCACTTGGAGATCTAGAACCTCTTACTCATCACCAGTCGAATTCCCTGATCCAAGTGTCATTTTGGAAGCTTCCTGGGCATTGAGACCTTGAGGAATGACTGTGCCACATGTCCAAACTCGCCCAGGGCAGGTAGCCTTCTTTGCAGTTGACATTCAGCGCAGGTAGACAGTGGAGCAGTTGACATTCAGCGCAGATGCTCAGTGGAGCAGTTGACATGATCCAAAATTTCCTTGTTTTTGAGTGTTTTCAGGTGGAGAACTTTTATTCAGTGCTGTGGTTTGCTGACCTTGTTCCTCTAGGGGTAGGAACAACATGTTTAGGGACTTTGGATCCCTTAGATTATGGACATTTCATGCTTCATGCTGTAAGGCACAAAAATGTCTATAAAACTATGATCTCTTCAAGTCTCTCACATAGCTTATCTCGAGTAACAATGTTGAAATATTTTCTAAAGTCCACAAAACAACAAAAGAGATCAGCTTTACTATTACAACATTCCTCTACAATGATCCTGAGAGTGACAAGATGGTCAATAATTGAGTGATGTCTCCTAAAACCAGCTTGCCCTTCAGCTCTTTTACCATGGTTTTCAAGCCAAAGTCTAAGCTTCTTTTCCAATATGATCCCATATAGTTTGGTTAGGATGTGGCTAAACATAATGGTCTCATAGTTAGAGGGATCGCTTTTGTCCCCACTTTTAAAGATAGGCACAATAAGACTTTACGTCCAAAGCTTAAGGAAGCCATGCTTTACTCCCAAATTAAGAAGCTTGTGGAGATGAAGAATGAGGATAAATCATAAATAAATTATTCTTATTTTTCTTTTAAAATTTCATCAAATTTATTAAAAAAAAATAATTAAAAATAAAATAGAATAATTTAAGTATGCAATTCTTTCAATATTTAGTACAAAATTAACATATAATATGTACAAATAATATTATTAATATTATATGATGTGTAATTGATTTTATATTATAATATGCAACACTAAAACAAATACTACCTACAAAATACTTTAATTTCATATTGAACACATGATTTTGTATAAAGAAAAAGAAAAAATAATTTAAATTAAATATTTTTTTTATATTTTCTTTTTCCATTGTAATAGAGATGTGTAATTTATTTCTATATTAATATGGATTTGATATATGAATTAAAAAAAGTAGCAAAAGTAAACCTGATGTGGGCCATAAATGAAGTATTTGTAAAATATTATATAAACAAACATTTTCTTCTAATTGGAAGTATGAGGGAGATTGGTAATTCCTTCAATGTTTATTATGGAGTTCACATGTAACAAATAGATAGATAAATAGATACATAGACATTTAAAATTTTAAAAGATGTTAATAATACAAATAATTCAATTTGTATATATAGGGATAGATAGATAACGAAAGACATAGGTTTTCTACTATGAAAATGAGGAGTATCTATTCATATTTTAATGTAGAAAATGTGAATCATAAATAAAATATTTCAATAGCAACTATGTATATATTATATAAAACAAATGAATATATATATATATATATATATATATATATATATATATATATATATATATATATATATATATATATATATATAAAGAATTTTATTGGTGTTTATATCAAAACCAACATAGACCCATAGCTTTAGATCTATTAAGAGTAGAATGGAATTAAACCTTTTTATGAGTGAACTTTTCATCAAGTTCTGCACTCATAATGCTAATCTTATCTGAAGTTTTGCACTAAAACAAAGACTTACACCTTGATATATTTAACCTCTCTAGAGGCCTAGTAGATCCCAAATTAATATGGAGTTATGCTGACTTTATTTTTAAGTTTAAGATGTTATTAAAATTTTCATAATAATTAAATATATATTATTTCTTAATATTGCTATTGAGGAGTTTTGTATTACGGTTTGAAGGGTGCTAGGGTTTGTGGAATTATAAATAAATCCATGTTATCTAACCATTTTTCTAATTGTATATGAGAGCTAAATTTTGTCCTAAAGTTGGTCTCATGATGATCGGGTTCATGTCAGCACCCCCTGGGGGAGGGGGAGTGCCCCCCACCCCTCCTCCTTTAAGTCTATGGTTTTTGGTGCCCATCGCTCTACCCCCAACCCATCTGTCACTGCATAGGAGTAGAAAGGCAAGCAAGTAGCTTCACCAATGCCCAGAGCACAATGGAAATCCAACATGAAGGGCCATTGTCTCACGAAGGCAGCTAAAAATCCCCAGGTAGTAATCCTGAACAACCGCTAAGATCAATCTCAACAGTTTGTGCAAGATCATGTGATAATCTACAAATTTATGGGTATTCGGCCCAAGGACACAGATATACTCAGATGGATCCAACTAAAATGGCGACCAAAGTATGTGACTGAGATCCTTTTAAGGGAAAAAGGTTTTTTCACTATGATCTTTGATGATATGGAGGGCATGAGGAATGTTCTGGAAAATTACCATTTTTTGATGAATAGCATGGGACTATTCATGCGACACTAGGAACCATGCTACAACCAAGAGAAGGAACAGTTTTTGGTGACAAACATCTGGGTCAGGCTTTACTCCTTACCAAACGATTTATGGGAATTGTGTAGAAAATTTCTACAAATCTAGCTCTGATACCATGTACAAATTCCTTATAGATTCAAACTACAGATTGTAATATGCTAAAACAATGGACTTGAATCTACCTTACTCATCACTGGAAACAATAATTGATTGATGAAATCATGAAGAATAAAACATAAATAATTCAATCACACATAACACAAAAATTTTCTTGTGAAAGCCACAATTAAAATCCCCTACTATCTGTATATTTCATTAATTAGAAAATATGAGAATATTAAAATGTTTTTCTCGAGCCCAAACAACCTGTGCATAATCTCAATCTATCTCACTGCTTCACAAACAAGTTCCAGCCAATACTTAGGCAATTCTTCTCCCTGCAAGGCTCCTATTTCTTTGCGCAATTTCTTAGGGAATTAGCACATATCTAATTCAAAAATTACTCATCCATAACAGCGCAAACCATCATAGCCCTTGCATGCAGCAATTGTACAATTCAGATGATTATACAACTGATAATACATTGTCCCTAAACTCGAATCTCAACTGGGTCTTTCTCTCATCTAACATGATGAGTTATTATGAGTGAATCATTCGTTTACTTGTTGATCATTGTTGTTTACAACCAATTATTGCAGGTTACACCCCACTACTTGGATCTCCCACAAATTCCTCCATGAGTTGGAACTAGTTTAACTGAATTTAACTTAGTTAAACTGAATTAAATAATTACAACCCAAAAGAACTCAGCCTGGGCATCTAAAATTTAGGAACCACTCTACAAGACTCTCGATAGACTCCCAACTCGAATTAACTGAATCAACCAATTCAAATTAACTTAGTTAACTATTATAAGTTTCTATGAGAATTATAATTACAATTTAATTCTTAATTTAATTCAAGGACAAAATTAAATTGTGATTTCTTGTTGCATTTTTCAACACTCACTCTCAACAAGAAAGGGATTATCTTCTACCCTAATATTGCCTCTATGAAACTCAAATTTTCATATTGATAATTCCTTTGTCAAAATATTTGCATTATTCTCCTCTATAGGAATGTACTCTAGCAACATGATTCTCCTTTTCACACAATCTCCTAGATAGTGATACTAGACGTCGATATGCTTGGACCAATCATGAAAACTGGATCCTCAGAGAGTTTGATACAAATATGATTGTCATATTAAATCACTATAGGATCCATATGATGACCAAATAACCCAACAAGGATATTCCTCATCTATATAGGCTCACAAGCTACTTGACAAGTAGCCATGTACTCTTCTTCTATTGAACTAAGTGCAACTGATATCTGCTTCCGGTAGTACCAAGAAACTGTTGTTGACCCAATAATGAAGATTTCCCCTATTGTGCTTTTCTTTTTTGGATGGAATCCCTACCCAATCTCCATCTGTGAAGCCTTGAAGCTTCACTCCCTCTTTCCGTCTATACTAAAGACCAATCTGAGTATTACCTCTGAGGTATCTCAACACATGCTTATATGCCGTCAAATAGAGTTTGGTTTGCTTAACCATGGCTTGACTAAGCTAGTTAAATGAAAAAAACATGTCTAATTGTGTGTTCACCAAACACATGAGTGAACCCACAATTTGTATATAAATACTATCCTCTACTACTTCACCTGAAGTAGAATCCTCCTTCCTCTAGTTACCTGCTAGAGGTGTCTCCATATGTTTCTTGCTCTCCATGTGGAACTTCTCCAGTATATTGTTGGCATACTTGCCCTAAGGGACAAATAGTTCCTCATCCACTTGCCATACTTCCATACCAACAAAGTAATGAATGAGACCCAAGTCCTTCATATCAAATTCCCTTGCAAGATCCTCTTTGAAAGATTTTATCAGCTTCTCATCACCTGTTAGAATCAAATCATATGCATATAATACTATAATCGACAATTTACCTTCAAGTACAATATGGTAAAGGTTCCCATCGTGTTCACTTTTAGAGAAGAACAACCTGGTGAAATAGCTATCAATTCTCATGTACCAATCATAGGGTGCTTATTTTAGTCCATACAATGATCGCTTGAGTCTGCACACATGTGACTCTTTTTTTAAGGTCTCAAATCCTTTAGTCTACTCAATATACACCTCTTCCTCAATCATACCATTTAATAATGTTGTCTTCACATCCATCTGATGCATCTTCCATCCCATCGAAGCTGATAGTGCTAGAATAGGTTTGATTGAAGAGTACATGGCTACCAGAGAAAAGGTCTTCTCATAATCAATTCCCTCCACCTAAGAGAACCCTTTGGCCACAAATTTTGCCTTGTGATTCTCCACACTCCCATTTGCTGCTTTCCTTACCTTGTAAATCCATCCAGAAATCATGAATGACTTGTCTACTGGTCTTCAGACCGCTTCCCAAACACTATTTATGGTAATGGAGTCATACTCCTCAAACATAGCATCAACCCATAATGGTTTTTGCACTACTTCCTTGAATGAGGATGTTTCAATATCTACGCTCTATCTCATAAGAGCCATGTTTCCACTATACTAATCCAATGACCTCCTCTACCTGCGGTGTGATGTGGGTGCTCCCACATTATTTATAGCATGATGAATCAATTTGTTAGCCTCTCTGGTCTGCTTCCTTCTATCTATGGAAGTCTTTGCATGAGTGGGTAATTCCATTGTCTACTCCTCTACACGTGGCTGCTCCACATCATCCTAAGGTTACTCCTTTGGAGCTAAAATCTCCTCATCTACATGTAACTGAACCTCCCTTTCAAGGGAACATCTCATGGCCTTCTCTTCATCAAAATTAACATCTCTATGAACCATTTTCATCCTATTGGATTTAATGTACACCCGATAGTTATGAGGTGTATTAGTGTATCGAACAAATATTCCCGACTCAGTTGTTGGATCTATATTTTTTTGTGAATCCTTGGTAACATGATAGTAGATTGACAAAACAAAGATCCTGAAGTGTGCCACATCTAGTTTCTTATCTAAAAAATCTTATTCTGGTGTACTCATCCTGAGAATTCGATGAGGGCTTATGTTCTGTAAATAAAAAACGGCATTGCATGCTTTAGCCCACAAGTACAATGGTAGGCAGTGATCATGTAACATTGCCCATGTCACTCCCACAATACATTTTTTCTTCCTTTCAACCACCCTATTCTGTTTTGGGTTATGAGGTATTATTAACTCTTATCGAATGCCTTGGGATGCATATAAGTTCTTCATTCGACACATATTCTCCACCATTATCACTTTTGAGAGCTTTAACTTTCCTACTAGTATATTTCACGACAAGTGCTTTAAATTCACAAAATTTAGCGAACGTATGATATTTCTTCTACATGAATAAAATCCAGCACTTATGAGAAAAATCATCAACAAATATTGCATAATACCTGTTCTTGGTCGTGGATGCTATTGAGAATGGTCCACAAACATCTGAGTGAACTCAATCAAGGATCGCTTGCGCTCCACTGTCTTTCTCATGAACGGAATCGTTAGTGTACTTACCTAATCTAAACCCTTTTCATGTGTCTCTCTTCTCTAATGTACCATTGGGAAGTCTTGTAGAAATTTACTGCATGATCTTCAAAGCTTCGTGGTGAAAATGACCCAATATTCTATGCCACAACTCAACAATGTTTGCGATCTCCACCTTCTTTGATTTAGTGCTTAAAGTATTGCCATTTCATACATCCAATTTGTAGAGGTTCTTCACCCAAACCCAGATCTGCTTCACTTGTCCTGAGGCTATGTGATGAAGGAAAGATTTTCCCTTACTAAATATCACATCATAGCCACGATCCTCCAACATGGAAACTGAAACCAATTTCTTGATCTTCAAACCTGGAACATACATGACATATTTTAATGTGAGAGTAGAATGAGACTCCCTCTGAAATGTAACAATATCGATGCGGGTCGTGCTAGACCTCCCATCATCTCCCATCTCGATGTGCATCTGGAGGTCCTTCTCCTCCAAGTCACTAAAAAACTCTTTGTGGCCGGTCATATGGAATAAGGGTCCACTATCCAGGTACCACACACTACCCATCTCTAATGTCACCATGCAAGCAATGAGGGTGAAATTCAGTTCAAATTGTGAAGCAAGAGCTTCACTCGCCGCTTCTCCCGAGGGATTCTTACTGACCTTCTTGTGTGGACACTTTGTGGCATAGTGTCCCATCTCATGATAGTGAAAACATTTAATCTTTAGCATGTCCTTCTTCTTGCCGCCCTGATTCTAATATTATTTGGAATGGGATTACTTCCTCTTCCCTTTCTTTTCCTTTCAAGGTGAGGCACAATTCTCCTCATCATCATGCCTCGATGTGGATCCATCTCTGGTGTTCTGTTGAATCTCTTCCTATACCAGGTCAGACCACAATCTCTCCCACTCTGATAGCTTATCCCTCCCATTAACATAGTCCTGGTAGTTGTGCCAGCTCATGGGAAGTCCTAGAAGTTCTAGGCTCACTAGATCGTCATAAAAAACTATAACATTGACACTTCCAATCTCATATCGACATTCGGTGAACTTGGTCAAGTACTTCGTTATTGTGTTGCCCTTCTCCATCTTGATCTTTCTAAGATTTTCCTTTAGTGTTATCTTGTTGTGGTCACTGCTATTTTGAAATAGGTCTATCAAGGCCTTCCACATTGCACACATAGTTTCCTTACCATGAAGGTTTGAGACAATATGATCTCAAACTACTTCCAGGATAATCCTTCTCGACTTTGCCACACGCTTTCTCCACTCTTCCAGATCCAGAGTATCAACTGGCTTAGGAATGTCTTTTTCTATGAATTCCTTAAGACCATTGTCTTCCAACATTGTCTCCATCCTATCTTTCCAAGAAATATAGTTCGAACTACCCTCAAGGGCATATTCGAGTCTGAATCTGTAGAAAAAAATCCTGTTGGCTTTAAAGTATGATACTGCAAATTTGATTTCTCCTGCAAAAGACAAACTTGTATTCTCCTCTTCTATAGTGATTTCAACTCTCATACCATGTAGAAAATTTCTACAAATCTAGCTCTGATACCATGTAGAAATTCCTTGTAGATTCAAACTGCATATTGTAATATGCTAAAACATCTGACTTGAATCTACTCTACTCATTAGAAAAAGCAATAATTGATTGATGAAATCACGAAGCATAAAAGAGAAAGAATTCAATCATACATAACACAATACTTTTATGGGGAAAGCCACAACTAAAAACCCCTACTATAAATATTGCACTAATCAGAAAATATGAGAAGATTACAATGCTTTCCTCAAGCACAAGCAGCCTCTCCAAAATCTCAATCTATCTCACTACGTCACAAACAAGCTCTAACCAATACATATCCAATTCTATTGTTTGCCAAGCTCTTATTTCCTTGTGCAATTTCCCAAAGAATTAGCCCATATTTAGTTGGGAAATTCCTCACCCATAACTGCGTAATCCATCATAGGCCTTCCTCTAATTACATGCACCACCTGTATAATTCAGATGATTATGCAACTGAAAGTAGATTGTCCCTGAACTCCAATATTAGCTGGATTTTTCTCTGATCTGACATGCATGAGTTAATTATGAGTGAAAATTCCATTTATGGGTTCATTATTGCTTGTTACAACCCACTACTATAGGTTGCACCCCACTACTAGATCTTCCAGTAATTCCTATATCAGTTGGAACTAATTTAACTGAATTTAACACAGTTAAACTGAATTAAATAATTACAACTCAAAAGAACTCAACCTCGGCCCCTAAATTTTATGAACCACTATACATGACTCTAGATAGATCCCCAATTCAAATTAATTGAGCCAACTAAGTCAAATTAAACTAGTTAAATATTACAAGTTTCTTATGAGAATTAGAATTACAATTTAATTCCTAATTTGATTCAAGGAAAAAATTAAATTAGGATTTTCTTGTTGAATTTTTCAACAAATTGGACATTCTGGAATCGATCATTAATTCTAATTGGAGACTTAGTTCAAATTTCATAAATCACCAGATGCAAAAGATTTTCAGTCTATGCTTGAATTATGTTTACATGAATATTTATGAACCAGTGCCAAAATGAATGCAAATAAAATACCAAGATGAGGTATGATCTCAACCTCTAGATTATGAACATGTCCCATTCAAATGCTGAATTTTCCATGAGTATGGGCACCTTTTTTTGTGATTTCCCTCAAAGGAAGAAGGAAAATATAGCCTCCAACCAATGCTCCCCCTAATGTCTTTCACTGAGTCATAGGTCGAAGTTCATTGAACAAGAGGGGACCCCCCGACCATCCTCAAAACGCCCATCGACGGCTCTGAACCAACATGCTAAAAATCATTTTGCCATTCTAGAAGTGCTCATGGAAACAAAAGGCTTGAAAGAGCCTCCAATATAGGACCAATCACAACAAGAAATGGGTATGGAAGTGGGTTCTGAAAACCCTAAGAACAAGCAATAAAGCAAAAGGAAATCCATAGAGGCACAATCAATTGGCAAGGAGATCCAAATGGTTCTAGCTGAAGTCCAGCAAGCATTGGAGACCAAAGTAAAACTCGATCAACTCAACTCCAATGAGTACATCATAGTGGCCTTCTTGAGTAATTGGGCTAAGGATGGCTCAGAGGACATACCCCAAAAACCACTAGACCAATTTTACTAAGTCTTCAAAGAATGAGAACAATGTCAGGCCTCCATGGAAACCTCCCCACATTCAGCCTTGGTAGTCAGGGAGGAGGAGTTCTCAACTTGACACATGGAGTCTAGCTTGGGCTTCGAGAAAAGGAAGAAAGGGAGAAAAGCCACAAGAGAGGTAATCAAGGAAGATTGAGTGATCTTGGTTAATTCTAGACAAGCCAGTGTTCTCACGGAGTACTACTGGAGATATCTACCAGCTCCACAATAAAAGTTGTATCCTGGAACATGAGGGTCCTCAAAATAAAAGGTAAATTGAGGTATCTCAGAGAACGGATCCATCAAGAAAAGTCATATATCATAGTTTTAGAGGACACCAAAGTAACGTAGGAGACGTTAGGTGAAATTGTGCACTGAAGCTGGCCTGTGGCAGATTGCATGGCTCTAGGTACCAAGGATACTGTCGGTGGGATATGGTTTATCTGGGATGCTAGATCTATCTCTTTTATATCCTAGATAACCTTCCCTAATAGTCTCTCTGGATAATTTAAATGCATTGACTGCTTAGCAAAGCATTGGTTAATGGGAGTTTATGGCCCGACAACCCTTGGAGAGAAGGCATGTTTTCTTTGTAGCCTTCAGAAGTCGAGAGAAATTATGGCTAATGAAAGATGAATCCTTACAATGGATTTCAATATGATTAAGGACCTAAGCAAAAAGAAGGGAGGAGTCCATAGACTGGATCCCATCTCTTGCACATTTCAGGAAACCAAACAAAAGATAAAAACAGAGGATATTGAGTTCAACAATGGTATTTTGACATGGAATAATTGAAGGTGATTTAAGTATCAAGTCACCTCATGGTTAGATCAATTTCTTATCTCCGATGATATTCTTCAACAGGATCTCTGTTTTCAAGCTTCTATACTACCCTGTTTAGGATCATTCGGCTAGAAATCGATCTAAGGATGGCCCCAAGAAATAAGATTTTTTTCTTTGAGGCATTCTGGTTAGAGAGACCATATTTCATCTAGAAAATAGAATAATGGTGGTAGTAGATCGCGGTCTCAAGGCATAATCTCATGGAAAATTTCCAGCTTAAGCCAAAGGAGCTCAAAAAGTGGATTAAAGAATGGAGCATATCTGACTTTGGAAATATCCATAAATATAAACGGGCCCTTGATGATGAAATGAAAACAATCCTACAAAGGATTATTTTAGAAGGGAGGATGGAGACTCTGGAGGCCTAGGAGGGACGCGAACTTATCGCCCTAGAGAAAAGAAGGAAGCAGGAGGGTATTTTATGGAAGCAGAAATCGAGAGTTCAATGGCTCAAAGTAGTGGAGCGGAATACAAATTTTTTCCATATAACAATGATAAAGCATAAGCAGATGAATACAATATTCTCCCTCAATGGCATGGATGGGCAATGACTTGCTCAAAATGAGGAAATAAGAGAAGATTTGATTACCCATTTCCAAATTTTGTTTATAGAACCACGGGAGGACAAGACGAAAGTTATTCACAAGGTTAGATAATGTGTCCCCCATTTCGTTTCAAAGGAGAAACACGAGGCACTAATGCGGGAGATATCTTTTGTGGAAGTAGAAGAAGTGGTGCACGATCTCACCCCCAAAAATGCCCTAGGAACAAATAGTTTCACATCACACTTCTTTAAAGCCTGCTGGCACTTTCTAGGTCATGAGATCCATTAGTTGGTGGAAGAATCTTATCGAACCCAAATAATTTGGTTGAAATGGAACCTTCTTGACTCTTATTCCAAAGAGAGGTGTGACGGTTTACCCGAAAGGTTTTAGGCCTATATCCTTATGCAATGTTATTTACAAGATAATCTTAGGTATCATGGTTCAATGTCTCAAACCCCTAATGAAATCAGTCATCAGCCCCGAGAAGAAAAGATTTGTTGAAGGAAAGCATATCATGGATGAAATCATTACGGCTCATGAAATGGTGCACTATCTAAAATCATTCAAATCCCTAGGTATGCTCATCACGTTATACATGTCTAAAGCCTATGATGATATGAGTTGGAACTATCTTCTTCTACACTTGAAGATTTTGGTTTTTTTCATTCCTAGATAGCTTGGGGGAAATCTATGAAAGAAACCCCCTTCTACTCTAGTATTGTCAATGGTTAACCTTCGCACCCTTTACAGTGGTCAAGGGGCTTAAGGCAAGGGGACACCCTCTCCCCTTTCCTATACATTATTATAGATGAAGGCTTGGGGAGATTAATCAAGTCAGCCTCTCAGTTGGGACTCCTTCAAGGAATAAGAATTTACCCAAACGCCCCTCCTGTATCACACCAACAATTTGTGGATGATAATATGATTTTTGGTAAGACAACCATACGGGAGACTCTTCAACTGAGTTCCATCCTAGAAGTATTCCAACAGGCATTAGGAACGGTTGTTAATGGGGAAAAATGTGACATTTCATCTTCAACACTCACCCCGAGGTTTAAAAGAACCTGACAAGGTCCTTTTTTTTTCACACTGTTCATTTAACAACACTTACTTTGGGATTCCCTTGGTGCCTAACTCACTGAGAAAAACATGATGGAAATATTTGTTGGATCGTATGGACTGCAAAATCTCAAGCTATACATTTAGGGATCCGAACTTGGCAAATAGACTTATTATCCCGAAATTAGTTTTGCAAACCCTCCCCGTTTTCCAACTCTCGGCACCCCCTACCCCAAAACGTTTCTACAAAGAATTAGTTTCCAAGATTCACAGATTTTTTTCGCCAGGAATTCAGATCAGTAGAAAATGGTCCCTGGTTTCCTAGGAAAATATTTGCAAGCCAAAAAATCATGGTGGTCTTGGGATGATATACCCGAAGACCTTATCACCAGCCCTAGGTACAAATATAGGGTGAAAATGGTTGCAAGGAGGACAAGAAACATGGAAAATGTTTTGGTCACACAAGTATGACCAAAATTCTACCCGAGACCCTCTGACAGGTCCCCAATGCTTGCCAGATGGATCCTCCATTCGGACTCTGGCTAAAGAAAGTAGACACTTAATTCATAATCATGGATTCTTGGAGGTACGGAATGGTCATCAAGACAAATTTTTGGAGGAAGCATGGATGCAACAACCCAAGTTGACTCAATCAGATGATCTTAGGGATCTAGATATTCACCTCTCAATTAGGGGTTGTGTCCATAAAAGAATTCTTGGTAGATTACAATTAGTCCTCCAAATGGAGAGAATGGAAGTCTCAAGCTCATATGCAGGACCATGACCCATCCTTTCAATGGGATGATATCACTAGCATTCTCCAACAACGTCTCATATTGTCAAGTGTGTATCCAGAAAAACTCTAGTGGGGCCATCTTCCTAGAGGTATGTTCTTTGTAAAGGAAGCATATTCCATTCTTTCAACCTCAGAAGATCTTATGCAAGACCCTCTCTAGAGGAGAATCTAGTATTCAAGTCTATGGCACAAATTAGCCTTCTTCTTTTGACTAATTGGACATGGTAAACTCCTTACTTGGGACATGACTCAAAGGAATGATTTTGACAGTCCGTTGTGGTGCCCTATTTGTGCAAATGAGGAAGAGATAGAAAATCATCTCCTAGAAATTTTCTCAGTTGTAGAACAACTATTCAACTAATTAGAAAATATTTTTGGATCTTTAGATTCATCGATGAATATCCTGAAAGAACCATTGGAGCTATTTTGCTAGAAAATCTTCAATAATTCAATAGTTAATATAGCATAGTGCCTATCTCAAGGTTTTATCATGTGCAACCTTTAGAAATCTAGGAACAAAGTGGTCTTTCACTCGAAGATTATCAGGACTAGTCAAGTCTGGGAAGTGACCAAACACAATATGAAAGAATCCATCCTTGTTGAAATATGGGCAGAGGAAGATTAGGAATCTGATGGAAGGGAGTCGACTATTCTTTGGGCCCTATATCTTTTTCTAGTTTCCTCACCCCCAAAATCATCCAGTGTGCGGCCGTTGAGAATCTCATCGATAGACGCATTTCTCTAACTGCCTCTAGGATTCTTTAAATTATAATTCAACGTTTCCTCTAAGGGAAACCCTAGCCCTGTAGGATTAGGTGGCCTGATATGAGATGTTGGGGGAAAGGAAATTAAACTATTTGCAACGTCGTGTGGTAACACAACCAACAACATTACAAAATTGCTATCTTTGGTGAAGGGCCTCCAAATAGCAAAAGAGATGGGTCTTACAAATATACAAGCCTCAGGGGACTCCCAGCTAGTAATTTTTATATTACAAAAGATAATCAATGGATCTCCTATGGATAAGTTGGTTAAGAGAAGGAGATTGGAATTCATGTGTGAGATAATCCAAACACGCTTATCCTCCTTGGAATATTTAATCATATAGCATGTCCAAAGATAAGGGAACCAAGTTATGGACATGTTAGATAATTGGGGAAGTGATCATAGTGATTTAGAGTTTCTCCTTGATTGGTTGATCCTCTCCAATACAGCTCTTCTGGACGAGCTCTGCCAAATTATCATTAGAGAGGAGGGTTCCATGATGGCGGTGCTGGACATTTAGAATTCATCATCGTGTGACGCATCACTAACAACATGTGGCATGGATGGAGGATGGCAAGTAATCTACCCTCTGATTATTCTTTGGTTAATGACACTTCCTCAGAGCATGTGAAACATCAATCCTCACCTACATAGGGGGGGCTGCACAGTCTCGGGGATTAATGGCATCTGCAGTGGGGTGGTTAAGATGCATCAAGCTTGCAACAATTTGGATGGTATTGATCTCTCTGCAAAATTTGAAATTGACTGAGTTTCCATTTCATCGAGTCATGTGGGATTGGTGGGGGAAATTCAGTTGTCGCTCCTTCTATGTGGATAGTAACATAACAACTCTCCTTTCCATTATGGGCAAAGATTTATTTTTCCTTCTTTGGATGGAGGTCATGCTGGTTGTAGAAGAAATTGGTGTTGGTTGCAGGTATGTTGGGTATGTTTAGATCCTTTTGAGGGTATTTCATGTGGTGGTTCTTTCGTTCCCAATGTATGGTGGTTGGTGCTTGTAATGGAGGTTCCCGAGTTTCTCGCAACAGTGGTAGTGCTTGGGCCGACCCTCTGGTGCAAGCCATATCTTTGTTCTTAGTTATCTGCATTGATTAGTTTTTCATTTATGGGGTTGTAATAGAGAATTCCTTGTTGGGAAGCCCAATGGCTCTGGCATCAGACACGTTTTTGGGAAACTACATGTCTGAACTTCCTTGTATTTAGTTGGGAGGTCATCTTCTAGATTCTCAAGGTGAGGGGACATTTTATAGTGTTGGCTTTGGTTTGTGATAGGTTCGTGGTGAATTTGGGTAGTGGAAATTTGCGATGCTGGGTCATTTCTCTCTTCCTGGTTGTCGTGTGGAATCTATGGAATCTGGTGGGGAGCGGCTAGCTAGTAGGGTCTATTGCTATTGGTGGCATGGTTCAGGGTTCATCTCTGTGGATTTTGGTGACGAATTGAGTCTGTCACAAGAGTTTGCGTTCCAGATGGGCTTTAAGGATGAAGCCAACTCCACGAACGTTGCGAGCTTGTCTACTAGCGAATGTTGAATTGTGTCAACCAAGAGAGGGGATGAGTGAGCTAGCTGAAGCCCGGGGTGGCAGTGTGGGTGTCGATGCTGATAAAACTAGTCATGGTGTAGGTAATCTGCAAGGAAAATCTTGTGGGGGGCACAGAGAATGCGTTGCGAGCAGAACGTTGGATAGTTCTTTGGGCTGCTAGGGTGGTAAGATCCCAGCATAGGGTGGCCATGGGGTAGGCAACAAGAGAAGGGGTAAAACTCATAGATGAGATCTGAGTTCACGTGGTCGATGTAGGAGGACGGGAAATGTTGGGTCGACTGAGCATTAGCTGTTGGTCAAAAAAAGAGGACTTTGAATCGATATGAGATGCTTCAATCAATCATGGATATGCTGGAATATCATGATAAGGTTAGGAGGGAAGAACGCGAGGCAGTTCTGGCCATGCTCAATCAACTACATTACTTTCAGTGCCGTGTCCGTGAGAGAATTGTGGTTATTTGGCATGGTTAGAATTTGTTGGAAGAGATTCTCGACAAGCTAGAAACATAGCTTGCTCACTTTGAGAAACATTTTTTCCATTTCTACTACCCACCTCCACCGTTAGGAATGAGGACAGACAATCCTACTTTTATCACATCTGATGATTGATCATGGAATAGGCATATTTCTAGTTCTTTTTTATTTTGGTGTCTAAAGCCTATCAGGTTGTGGACCTCTCATTTGGGTATTTTTCCTTTTGTATGTAGTATGGTGATGACATTGGTCAACAAACTTTGACGGGGTGAGACAGCATGCATTTTGATATCTATATATTTATCTTTTGAGGAATGAAAAATCTTCAACTTACAAAAAAAAATAGATACTATTTCTTTTATTTTCTTTTTTGGAGTTTAGAATGTTATAAATATTTTTATGTTAACTATATAAATATTATTCTTTTATTTTATTTTGATAGTTAATATATAATTTTTATTTTTATTCTCTTGTCCCGAAGATGAACTACACTGGCCGGTTCGAAACATGTCGACCAAATATTTTCAATGTGATTTTTTCTGAAAATCTTATATTAACTATTTATTATATTGTTGTTAAAATGATTTCATTACATAAATATTAATTTTTCATTTTATTTTTGAGGGTATGGTGTTACTATAATTATTTTGGAGGTTATGATGTTTTATCAAGTTATAATTGGGTTGAACTTGAATACACTTTAAAAATTAAAAATTAAGATGTGATTGAGATTTGCATATGATAATACAAATGATTTAATTTAGTCACATACATATTTATACTAGAACAACCCTTCATAATATTTTTTTAAATAATTGGAATGGCCTTTATTGTTACAAATTTATTTGAAATTAATTTACCCAAAGGCATTTTTGCTAAAGTTTTCTTATTTCAACTTAAGGTGGATGAGGATTTGTTGACTTTTAAATTTTTTTTAATTGAGGGTCTAGATTGATTCTAAAGGGAATATGCTCAACATATACTTAGTCTTAATTCTTATCAACAGATGTAGTGTATTAAAGAGTTTGTTAGGTTGCAATGACTTTTAATAAATTTAAAAAATTATATTCATGCCACATGGCTCCCCACCCACCAATTTCCTATGGATTTGAGATTATTCCAATTCTAAAAGGTTCCTCCATGATAAGTTCATCATTATTATTTATAACATTCATTTATATATAAGAAAATTTTATTTAGCAAAATAGTTCATTAGTGCTAAGTGAACTATTAAAAAATCATGAGAAATTAGTCAGTTACGACTACCTCTCATGGAAATGGTCATACATGAATGACTTACTTAACGCAGTTGAATCCCAAAATGATATCTAATATAATGCACTGCGTAAACCCCCATACTTAAATTCAAAAAGAGTCAAGGGATCTCTACTTGAATGGTTCATGAGGCACAATACTTGCTAAGGTTTTGCAAATGGGGTAGCAAGCTAAGTGGGCTTGATTGTGGGGAAAACTCCATAGTTAAGCGCGCTTGAGCCAGAGGAGTTCTGGTATGGGTGACCTCCTGGGAAGTCCTGGTTTACCGGGTGCAAGCCCCGGAAGTGATGATTGATGCTATGTGATTCATTTCACTAGTTTCAATCCCACTTCTTCACCCCTGTGAGCATCACCCGATGCAATGAGTGCTAAGTGAACTATTCAAAAATCATGAGAAATTAGTCGGTTACGACTACCTCTCATGGAAATGGTCATACATGAATGACTTACTTAACGCAGTTGAATCCCAAAATGATATCTAATATAATGCACTGCGTAAACCCCCATACTTAAATTCAAAAAGAGTCAAGGGATCTCTACTTGAATGGTTCATGAGGCACAATACTTGCTAAGGTTTTGCAAATGGGGTAGCAAGCTAAGTGGGCTTGATTGTGGGGAAAACTCCATAGTTAAGCGCGCTTGAGCCAGAGGAGTTCTGGGATGGGTGACCTCCTTGGAAGTCCTGGTTTACCGGGTGCAAGCCCCGGAAGTGATGATTGATGCAATGTGATTCATTTCACTAGTTTCAATCCCACTTATTCACCCCTGTGAGCATCACCTGATGCAATGAGTGCTAAGTGAACTATTCAAAAATCATGAGAAATTAGTCAGTCACGACTACCTCTCATGGAAATGGTCATACATGAATGACTTACTTAACGCAGTTGAATCCCAAAATGATATCTAATAAAAAATTATATTTGTGTCATGTGGCTCCCCACCTAACAATTTCCAAGGGATTTGAGATTATTCCAATTCTAATAAGTTCATGATAACTTCCTCATTATTATTTATAACATTGATTTATAATTCCTTTTTTTTTCTTATGTTAATCAAGTAAATGTGTGCATTAGTAAGAGATTCTTCATCTTGCAATAATTTTTTTGGTTATGTTTATGAAACCTTGGATTATATCAACCATATTAATATTTTTAATGTGGTTGTACTAGTTATAATAAAATGACCCTTCATAGTATTTTACTAAATAATTGATTTTACTAAATAATTGAAATATTCTCACTATGTTTTCTAAATTACAAAATTAAATAGACTTGTGAAATAGAATGAAGAAAATAATAAATAGAAATATGATAGCATATTGTTTTTTTTTTTTCATTTTTAGTACGAAAAAAGCATGATTTTGTATTAATATCAGATGAGTTACAAAATTTACATATTGTCTAGCAAAACCATACCAGAACAAAAAACATAGACATAACAAGTTTATAAAAAGTCACCATAAGACATTACCTCCTATAAATAGTGCGAGGAGGGGAACAGAAATATGTGACAAACAAAGGAATATGTATGATATCAGTATACAACCCAAAAGGTTAGGCAAAAGTGAGATAAATCCCTGTTGATATAGAACACCATCTGCAAAGGACAAAACTCACTTCACAGAGGAAACTGGGAGAAACCCAGTGACCAAGCTGTTATAGACATTTTTGTGCCTTACACCATTGAGCATGAAATGTCCATAATCTAAGGGATCCAAAGTCCCTAAACATGTTGTTCCTACCCCTAGAGGAACAAGGCTAACAAACCACAGCAATTCACAGAAGTTTTCCACCAGAAACTGCTCAAAAACAAGTCAATTCAGGATCATTTCAGTGGCTCCACTAGCTGTTTGCGCTGAATGTCAAAGCCAACACTGGCTACCTGCGCTGAATGTCAAAGGCAACACTGGCTACCTACGCTGAGTGAGATTGGACATGTGGCAAGTTCATTTCTCAAGGTGTCAAAACCCAGGAAGCTTCCCAAATGACACTTGCCTCAGGGAATTCGACTGGTGATGAGTAAGAGGTTCCAAATCTCCAAGTGGAAGCAAGAACCTCCAAGTGGAGTCAAGAACTGACAGAGGAAGAGGACACTAGTCAGATCTCAAGCTGACTCATCCTCTCTCCAAACATCTATATATGGATCTCTCCTCCAAGAGATCTAGAGGCTGGAATTTTGTTATTGCAAAGAATTGTTGTTGGTTTGAGATTGGAATCATTGGGTGCTTAATGCTTTGAAGGGGGTGAAGATAGGAATTCCATTTGCTGGGAAGGAGATGCTGGATTGGAGCCCTCTGGGTTGTATCTCTTACTGAACCTTGTTATTCATCAATAAAGCTATCTTGGTTTCTCCTATATGCTGATGTATTCTTGATGTATGATTGCATTAGTATGTTTAGTTTATTTCTAATCCTGAACTAGTTATGAATATGAATCCATGTCTTGTGTAGTGTTCTCTTCTTGTGATCTTGCAGAAACCTCTTGAAGCTGGGCGAGCGAGAAGGCAAGTAGCTGGGAACTCTCCAAGAGAAGAGAAGCCAGATCGAGGGACAAACGGAAGACACCGGTTAGTCCATCCATCTCTCTCTTCATTCTTAATTCATAAAGGAAGAATACTAGAATAGCTGTCTCTGTTTGTTGTTAAGGCACTGTCACACCTTAAGTGGATAGGATCGTCCTGCATAGGCATTTTTCCCCACAACAAATTGGCGACTCCGCTGGGGAGATCTGTTTAGTCATTTTATTTGTGTTTCTATCATTGTTTGTTTCATAGACTTGACAGCAACAATCGAACTGCATCTGCTATTCCCAGATGCAAAGTAGACAGTTGCTGCTTTGATCCAATCACTGGACTTGTCTATGATCTGAACAATGGACTCACAAATGACTTGATGATCCTTTGTGATAGATCTTAGTACTCCCTCAAAGCATTCCTTTGATTGTACCTTGCTTGTTGCTTTTATTTGGCCTGAAAAAGTGAATTAAATAGCAATCTGTGACCCAGAACCCAGTGAGAAACGAGAGTTTCTCCTTCAGCGCAGACCCAGTGAAGGGATTCTGCATTTCAACGCAGGTCCCGTGAAGGCTACCTGCGCTAAATGTCAAAACCCCTGTGTTGAGGTTGCGTTGAACCAGTTTGGCCTTGTGCAGCTGGGGTTCTCTGCTCTGTTTTGCCCTGTTTTGATCTCTGATTTTTGCAGCCTGTAACCAACATAGGTACCAGTCTGATAACTCCTTTTCTCTGCTTAAATTCCGCCTCCTTTGTACAAAAAGACTGTGAGTGTTTTTATGTGTTTGTAGCATAATTTACAGTTTTCCTTTGCATGAGTGAAATAGTCATCCTGTAGCCCTTGATTCAGATCTGTTGATTATGATCTTAGGAGAGAGTTCATTGGCTGTTTGCGGTTGATTATACATTTGCTTTTGCTTATTGGTTTGAGATTGTCTCTTTTAAGTGTCAAAACAAGTATTCATTTCGAAAATCGTTAAGTGTTGTAATCTCTTCTACCCTCTCTGATTTCGGAAAAGTAAACTTGTTTGTATTTGTCATTTAAAAGCAAATTCAAAGTTGTACAAAAAGCTTTCTTTGTAGGCATCAATACTAAGAAAGCGGAAAACAAACACCTGCATTGTGCATTTGCATCTTGATAGTTTGCATGTCTGATTTAGGAAAAGTGCATTAGAGTGTGCTGATTGCTCTTTGATAAAAGATGGTGTCTTTCTTTTCCCTTAGTAGCTAGGATTTTCAAAGTTGAAAAGATATAAAGCTTGCTTATCATCTTTAGACTGCATTTAGGAATTGTATCATACATCTCGTGGTGAACCTTGAAAGGCAAACTTCTAAAAATATCAACCTAAAATAAATTAAATGAACTTAACAACGCTTTGCAACATAACACACAACATAGAGGTCTAGGCTAGAGATGTGTTCTGGCATCGTAAAGCCTCGTGACTGTCGATCTCGTGGATGGTGGGTGATTCCTCTTGAGGGACGATAGCGCCAGTACGGATTGTGCTCCCACGTACCGTCGCGTATATATTGGGAGACCCCTATAGGCATAAAACCTTTATCCTTAGGAAGCCGTGTCGGCCGCCCTACTGATCGCAATGCACTGAACACAGCATTCAGGAAGATTGACTGCCCGTACCCTAAAAAGTATTCTGCGGTTTTGTGAAAAGTTTGGCACACCCTCTGCCTAGAACTCCAGAGTAGTTTCTTTTGGCCTTTTTCAGACTCTATAACAGAAAAAGTCCATCCGAGCATTTGTCACTTCGGGCTCGTTAAAACATCGAAGGAGACTAGAGTCATCTTTAGCTTTTTCTCGACTCTTTAAAATTGAAAAAGCAAGTTGTGTCTAAAGCATCGTTAAAATTTATTTTAAACGGAACAATCACCCCTATTCCTGCATTGATCTTTAGGTTGAGAAAATGGAGCACACCAACCAAGGAATTCCCCTTGGTAGAAATCCTAGTCCCTTCTCCTCTTGGGGAGATGTTGGTGCGCCTCATATGGCCACATTGTCGCTTCCAGGACTGACGATTGGCCTGCCGGTCTGGCTCTTTTCAACCAATATCGTTCAGAACACCACCATTCCTGAACAATCGAGCCAATAGTTAGACCAGACCAGAGTTGCCCACCAGCCTTCTACTTCATCTAATTCTTCCTCTCCTCCTTCCTCTTCGCTTGACGGAACTGGTAAAACAAAAAACCAAGTTCCTAAGGAGATGAAGGAAAAGAAGAAGAAAGAGAAGAAGAAGAAGGAGCCAAAAGCGACTGGGGGCAAACAAGTGTCGTCTGACAAAAATCCACACACAGCACTAACTAGGCCTAAATCGCCATGTGTCATATGCAAGGGAGACCACTTCCACAGAGATTGTCCCTGTATCCCTCGAATACTAAGGGACTGGTCTCCCCGTTTGCACAATTCGGTAGCGTCAACCTCTGATAGCCATGTTGACTGCTCACTGTCAACTAGTGAAAGTGAAGTCACAGGACAGAGAGGGAAAGCTAGATTTCCCTGCAAACTGTGTGAAGGTGACCATGCCATCCACCGTTGTCCCTTCTTAGATGAGGCTAAAAGAGTTTTGGAAGATCGCCCGATTTTACGAGCGCAACTTCCTCCTGGATATCAAAAACTCCTGCCAAGTCCTTCACTAGTTGAGAACCCGGCTGGCCCGCTCAGGTGGTCAGCCGAAGCACCTATCATTGAAGATGAACCGTCTGAATCCATACCTAACGAAATTCAAAAGGTTGAGGTGGCAGTTGACCTGGTTTTGCCTTCAGAGGCTCTATCTTCGAATGATACCATCACAGAGGAGAATAAAGACGACATTGTCCAAATTCTCTTCATCAACACAGACTCCGACGAACAAGGGGGCAATGGCGACTATGATATACCCATGCCCCCCGGTCGAGGTGGGGTTACATGTCATGAAATCGATGCCCCATTTGGCGAAAGGCCCAACAGCAACTATTGGCTGTAAAGGTGCGGGTGGTCTTCTGGTTTTGCTATCAAAAATTTGACAAGCATGGCAACTTCTGACTGCGGTTATGCAATCTTTGAACATGGTTGGCCAGAAGTATCCTGCTCGTAAGATTTTTTGTGCTGTCGCATATCCAGATTGATGCCCCCCACACGCGCCTGAATGACACTCATTCAGGGCTTTTTCGGCCTCTTCATGGGTAAGGCACCTTCTCAGAACTGTATTGATACCACGACGGTAAAGCGTATCACCGACGATCATGTAGTCTTTTGCTTGGTATCGTATACGTTTCTGTTCTGAGTGAGAGGTGTCAGGCCTGAACTTTTGGGTTTGGAGATAAATGATTATATCTCCATACCACTCATTGTTTGTAGATATCAGAAACAAACTTTCGTCCACGATTGATTCTTCGGATGTTTCATCGTTGGATGACGATGGGAGATCGTACAATAATTCTGCGAAGACTAAAGCTTTCTTTGATTTGGATTTTACAAATTGCAGATCAAACTCTTGAAGGATCGCTATCCATTTTGAATATTTGCCCCCCAGCAACTGTCGCAGAATGATGCTTCCGTCCGCAACCCAACTATTTATCGCATGTTCCTAAGGGTTAAGATTTTGGAAAGACAGCTTGATTTAATTCAATACCAGCATATTTGGAATGATGTTTCAAAACAGCAGAATGATGCTTTGATTTTGACAAGGAACAAAGATTACGGGAATCCGCAGCTGTCGAACGACAAAGGTAAAGATCAACCAAGTAGTTCGACAACAACTTCGACAGAAGTTGTACCGCCCATCATTCCTGAATTAACAATAAAACCGCCAAAGGGAGTAGTACACAAGTCGACATTTAATCGTCGCGCCAGAGCGGCGCAGCATTATAACATAGTGGAAGATTTGGCCCAATCGCCATCCGCTATGTCGACTCTTGAAGTACTACAAAATTTCCCATCCCAAAGGCAGGCTTTGTTATCGGCTATTGGTGGGGTTGATCCTAAGGATTCCAATCTTGTATCCTTCGACCACAAAGGATATGATCCTCAGTTACCAGCTCAACTAGCTTTCCTTATTCAAGTGAAAGCCCTCAACAAAACTGTTCACTGAACAATTATTGATGAGGGGGCATCTACATGTATTATGTCGATGAGTTGCTGGAAAACTTTAGGGTCTCTGACCTTGTCGCGATCTTCGACGACATTGAAAGCATTCGACGGAAGCACCTATACCCCGTGCGGTATCCTAAATAACTTGAAGGTTGAACTGGGGGGAAAAATAGTAGAAATAGATGTTGAAGTCATCGATGGGAATCTTGATTACAACATCCTACTGGGAAGACCCTGGATATATGCCATGGCAGCTGTAGTGTCGACTTATTTTAGGAAGATCGCATTCCCTTTTCAAGGAGGGATTACGATCGTCGACCAACAAGACTTCCTCCCTAATGGTTCACAAGTTACGGGAAGCATTCCCATGATCCATGGAAGCAACCATTCGCTTCAAGACATCGGAGCAAGCCTACTGAAAGACCCCACATTAATGGGAACTTTCGCACTTCCACCTCCAATCTATATAGGAGAAGTAGCATTGGTAGGAGCCTGCAACATGATATCTTCCACGAAGATCTCAGAAGATGATATTGGCATGGATCATGCAATTGTTTTGCCCCCAAGCCCAATAGAAATATTGTAGCAATCAATGTTTCGGGCATGGGAGGCGAACCCAAATCAACGCTCATCAAGCGTTTGGGTAGATATGTCTAGAGAATATGGTACCCCATTAGATCCTTGGTCGAAAGTGCATGGGACTGACGAAGGAATCCTACAATCAATGTTGATTGAGGGGGCACCATGGAATGATTGCCACCATCGTTCCCTTCTTCCGGATTATGAAGAAGATACTCAACACGACCTTTACCACCCTTCAGTTTTTGAATTCCTATCAAATACTGTAAATACAGTGGATTCCGAGCGAAACTTATCCAATATTGAAGAGACTATAGCCATAAATATCTCGACTAAAACAAATGTTGTAGAGAATATTTATGTCGACAAAGGATGTTCTCCTTCAGAACTGGAAATATATAACGCTCTTTTTCGCGAGTTCAGAGATGTCTTTGCTTGGTCATATGATGAAATGCCAGGCATTGACTCGAGTATCGTTGAACACGGAATTAAGATGTATCCTGATGTCAAACCAGTAAGACAACAGCTTCGGCAGGTGCACCCCAAGAAAGCCGCTGCCATAAAAGCAGAAGTTGAAAAGCTTCTCCATGCTGGTTTTATCTACCCAGTTCCTCTAACCGATTGGGTATCGAATATTGTCCCTGTTATGAAGAAACAAGGGACAATCAGAGTGTGTGTCGATTATAGGGATGTAAACCAAGCTTGTCTGAAAGACAACTACCCTACACCCTTCATCGACCAGATAATTGATGAATGCGCCGGATGTGAAATCTTTTCATTCATGGATGGATTTTCCGGGTATAATCAAATAAATATCCGCCCACAGGACCAGTCAAAGACTGCATTCATTTGTCCGTGGGGCACATTCACTTATCGAAAATTACCCTTTGGTTTAAAGAACGCAGGGGCGACGTTTCAGAGGGCAATGAATTATGCCTTCCATGACATCAAGAACATCGTTCAACCATATCTCGACGACCTTCTGGCTCATTCGCGAAAGCGGAATGATCATCCGCATCATTTAAGAGCAATATTTCTACATTGCTGACACTACAAGATAAGACTCAATCCACACAAATGTGTGTTTTGCGTCGGTTCTGGTCGTTTACTTGGCTTTGTAGTCTCTAAGGATGGGATTCGTCTCGACCCTTGCAAGGTCCAGGCAATCATTAATTTGCCTCCACCCTCAAATTTGCTTCAGATTCAGAAACTCCAAGGGAAAGCAAACTTTCTGAGGAGGTTCATTCCAAATTACGCAGAACTTGCTAAAGGTTATACTCGTCTTTTGAAAAAGGATGTACCTTCTGTATGGGATCAGGTAGCGCAAGCTTCTTTTGATGCTCTGAAAGATTCTCTAGTAAAAGCATCATTAATGTATGCCCCGAACTATCAAAGAGATTTTAACCTGTATCTGGCTGCAGCAGATACGACCATTGCGATGGTTTTAGTTCTAGAAGTCTATGGAATTGAACATCCTATATATTATTTAAGTAAAAACTTGAATGATACAGAAAGAAAATATTCTTACGTTGAAGAGCTAGCACTCACTGCTGTTCAAGCGATACAAAGATTTCGACATTATGTCCTCTTTCGGAAAACTACCATTTTATCAGATTGCAACCCCATGACTTATATATTGTCGCGACAGTTGCTGGGGGGCAAATATTCAAAATGGATAGCGATCCTTCAAGAGTTTGATCTGGAATTTGTAAAATCCAAATCAAAGAAAGCTTTAGTTTTCGCAGAATTATTGTGCGATCTCCCATCGTCGTCCAACGATGAAACATCCGAAGAATCAATCGTGGACGAAAGTTTGTTTCTGATATCTGCAAGCAATGAGTGGTATGGAGATATAATAGTTTATCTCCAAACCCAAAAATTCAGGCCTGACACCTCTCACTCAGAACATAAACGTATACGATACCAAGCGAAAGACTACATGATCATCGGTGATACGCTTTACCGTCGTGGTATCGATACAGTTCTGAGGAGGTGCCTCACCCATGAAGAGGCCGAAAAAGCCCTGAATGAGTGTCATTCAGGTGCGTGTGGGGGGCATCAATCTGGATATGCCACAACACAGAAAATCTTACGAGCAGGATACTTCTAGCCAACCATGTTCAAAGATTGCATAACCACAGTCAGAAGTTTCCATGCTTGTCAAATTTTTGATAGCAAAACCAGAAGACCACCCGCACCTTTACAGCCAATAGTTGCTGTTGGGCCTTTCGCCAAATGGGGCATCGATTTCATGACATGTAACCCCACCTCGACCGGGGGGCATGGGTATATTATAGTCGTCGTTGACTATTTTACCAAATGGGCCGAGGCGATGCCTACATTAGATAACACTGGTGAAACAGCTGCCCTTTTCTTTTTCAATCATGTAGTCGCCAGGTTCGGCGTACCACAGGCTATAGTTAGAGATCATGGGTCACATTTTCGCAATCACATGATGGTTGAATTAGCTGCCAAGCTAGGGCTATCTCACGACAGCTCTACCCCGTATTATCCGCAAGCCAACGGACAAGTTGAAGCAATCAACAAATTCCTGAAGCGTATGTTGCAAAGGATGATCGGAGTTCACATAAGAAGGTGGCACCTAATCCTGTACTCAGCCTTGTGGGCTTACCGAACATCGGTAAGGAATGCGACCAGGTTCACACCTTTCCAACTGGTGTATGGCCTGGAAGCAGTCTTGCCAATCCAGTGTGAAATCTCGTCTCTTAAACTCGCAATTGATCTCCTCCCCGGAACTTCAGAAGAAGAGGCCCATTTCTTGGAATTAATCCAATTGGATGAAACCCATCGTGACACCGCTTTGGCTAACGAAGCCCATAAGAAACGAGTCAAGGTGTAGTTCGACAAAAATGTCAAACCCCGTGTCTTCTCAGAAGGTGACTTGGTCTTGCTTTATGACCAAGAATCCGATAAATTGGGAGCAGGTAAATTTAATTCTTTATGGATGGGCCCTATATTGTTAAACGAGTGTTAGCAAAAGGAGCCTACGAGTTAATGGATTATGACGGAATTCCACTGGCGCAACCCCGTAATGGGTTGTACCTCAAGTGTTACTATGCTTAAATAGTAACCTGTATGATTTTGTTGTATTTTGTTTTCGCTAAAGTGTTTGTTTTGGTTGAGTAATCCATCTTTTTATATTTATTGCAGATGTCAAACCTTCTCGAGACATGTGTTGGATATGTCGACGGAGCGAGTCGTAGTTCGCGGAACCTGTCCTCCGCAGCCTGGGCCATTTTTTATCCAAGCGGCGAGTTAGTAAGTTTTAGAGGTGTATGTATCGGGCAATCAACGAATAACATTGCTGAGTATAGCGGGTTGATAGAACTACTCTCTGATGCCATCACCCATGGTATACGCCGACTAATCGTCATGCTAGACTTACAACTCGTAATACTACAACTCAATGGTATATATTCCATCCGCAACCCAGCTATTTATCGCATGTTCCTAAGGGTTAAGATTTTGGAAAGACAGTTTGAGTTAATTCAATACCAACATATTTCTAGAAACTTAAACACATTAACCGACTCATTAGCAAACTATGTGTTAGATAGACATTTGCGACATTTATAAAAAGAGACACATCATCAATGTTGTACATATGGATCATATAACTCAACCAAAATAAACCCCAAAAATCAAAATATATATATATATATATATATATATATCTAGGTTGTTTATCGTTTATACATAATGTTCTATAACCAAGACAAAATCAATCGCATGACCCAAAAACTCAAAATGCTAGGGGGCACCCTAGCCTATTGATGCTCATGATAGCACGTCACGGCCTGTGCAATCATGCGTAAGAGGCGAGTCCATCGTCTAGGCACACCAGTAGTATGTCGCTGCAACTGCAAAGGTAACTCGTCAATCCTCACATCGGGAATGCGGAGAGTAAGGCTCTCAACCTGCTCCTACACAACTGTAAGGGTCTCAGCCACATCAAGGTCGCGAAGAAGCTCTAGGGCGAACTGCTGGATGAACAGGACCAACATCTGCATGCACACATGAGTTTGATTAAAGTCTTGATAGAATAAAGCACAAGGACATTATAAATAAGAACAGTAAACAGTAATATGGTCGAAGATTTTACCAATAGCGCCCCACTGTTCGCCATCCGGCAGTACCAAGTCCGAATCGCCTCAGAAATCCATACCAACATATGGATACTCGGAATAGACCATCTCCTGACGCTCGAACCACCTGAAGAAGGTATCAGTGAAAGAAATATGAGATTGACCAGCATGCCTAGACATGTGATCAACCCATCTCTGCATGCGTGGCTCGGTAGGAGAAGGCAAGTCGAGTGCGATATACTAAGGCTGCATCAGTGGTATTTTCTCCAAGGCAAAGGCAGTCAGAATAGAACCAAATCCAAAGTTCTTCAGCTTCCCGTCCTTTACCTTGTTCAACTGACTTTTCATCTGAAGAAGTACTGCATCACACTAGTTGAATATTTTCGGTTGGAGACACTCCAAGGCGTGATGCACATAGGATCTGTTGGCAACATGAAGATATGCGCTACCAGCCATCCTACCAATAGTATACAGAATGGACCTGAGAGATCTGTTAGCAATCTCACGGATAACGACCTTGCCGTCTCTGCTCGGCTGAGATCCTTCCCTGCAATACTGGCGGACATAATCTCTCACGGAGTCATTCCCTCGGGCCGAACCTGACAAAGAAATGGGAGCACCCCGCCTCGACAAGCCAGTCAAGAAGTAAATGTCTACTACGGTCAGGGGGATAGATGTGCCCCTAATCTGAAATACTTGGTTGATAGGATCCCAAGCATCAAGCATATACTGCAGTAAGGAGATCTGTGCTCTCATACTAGAGATACGGAAGAACTTCAGCAGGCCACAGTTCCGCAGCATGTTCACCATGACAGGGTCATGGAGGGCAATCATGTCCTCTTCTTCATGTTCTCGTTCTCGCCATGTAAGGGTCATTTTTCTCAAAGGTCCCTACAAAACAAACAAGAGAAAGAGTAAGATCCTGGATTTGATGAGAAACTGGCAAAATTTTCATGAAAAACTGTGCAACAAGACTGTTTTTCTATGCCCAACGCAACTGGCAAGTGTTGCACCTGCGTTGAAGGTCAAACTGCCTTCATGCAGTTTGACATTCAACACAGGTTTTGAATGGACTACCTGCGCTGATGGCAGAGTGCCCTAGCAAAACCCCAGGGGCTCAGGGGGACAAGAAAACATGCACAGAATGGGAAAAGGAAACGATGAAGAGAAAGAGCTAGGGTTTAGCTCCTACCTGGTCTAGACAGCGCCGAAAATCGTCCGCAGAATCTCCCGGAATCAGCTGATGAAAATCAAGGGGGAAGAGGCACCTCCAAAGCTCCAACAAACCAAGTTCAAATGAAATGGTAAAATGAGAGGTAAAAACACCTTTTAATTGCTTTTTACGTAGTTCAAAGCGAAATATTAGGGTTCTAATCTCATTTTCAAGCAAATGTTATTCATTTCTAACTAGTTTGATGCAGCAATTGAAGATACAGTATTATCTTTGAAAAGGGCAAAGCTAGTCATGGTAAAAAATCAAAATTTGGCCATATAATCGAGCAGTTTTAGCACACAGTTCATGCTCGTTAAAAAATAAATGCAAGATCCGAGTAGTTTTAGCGCATAGTTCATGCTCGTTAAAAAATAAACATAAGATCGAGCAAATGTTTCCACCCGCGTTTAAGCTCGTTAAAAAATGAACTATCCCGGTAAATAACCACAGTGAATGTAATATCATCAGCCATTAAAGCCTTGGTCGTTTTTGCACCGTCACCTCCACTTTTCCATTGGCCGATCGTTCACCTCCATATGTTTGTTTACCCATTTTGAGGAACAGCTGCGAAGAGTGATTTCACTAGCCATCCTTGTGACACTGCCGTGATTGGAAAATTCCAACCTGTACCTGGAATGAGCTGCTAACCCTGTTTATCACTCGTTCCTCAAAAGACGATTCTTCTTTAAGCTCTTTTCAACTAACTCGTAAAATATGAAAATATTGCCGAGTCCTTGGCCTTCCAGCTCGTTAAAGGGACAGGAAGAGCTATCCCTCCTCTAGATTTTAATCTTTTTGGACCTGAGGGATTATTGCACCAAAAGATCGAGCGCTTGTTTATTCGGCTCGTTAAAACTATCGAAAACTCATCCCTTCTGTATTGTTTTATACTTTTTCGGACTTAAGGGATTAGATGACGAAAAAGGACTTTTGGAGTTAACTTTATGTACCTTTTCAGACTCTCTAAAAATGAAAAGGACCGAGTTATCCTTGTCGTTAGACTCGTTAAAATCATTAAATAGCGACAAACTTGTCTTTAGACGAGAACGAGTTTCACTATCGCTAGGCTCGTTACAACATAGCGATGGGCTTGCCCGAAGGGCAAGTTATAGAACAAGCATATGTTATCCTCCTCAAGCTTGACAAAAATAAAGAGGTACTGTTCAGCAATGACTGGGGAAAAATTGAGAGAAACTCAAGAAAACTTTGATGGTAGCAAGTCGCTCTTGAACATGACACTTTTTCCTCCGTACCACAATCGGGTTGGGCTGTTTCATTCACCGGTCACATCCATGGTCTCGCCATACCATCCATATTTGGGGTAATGCTACCGATCCATCGCATCAGTGTCGCCACATGTTCAAGAGAAGTCGTTTAGAAAAGTCAACCGTGTCCCATCCACTGCCGTACATTATCCTTCATCCTTTCATGACCGCCACCCTGAATCATATGTCACAGATCGTTTTCACCTCCATCAAAATCATTAGCTCCGTTCCATGTCATTGATGTGGGATTCATTAAGGCCCTCCTTTGATGGATCGCTTCTTGTCGACATCAGCTCATTATCCAAGAAGTTTATCTAGGAACAACCCCTTCAGTACTTTGAATCTTGCATGCCTCAATGGCAAGTTTCTCACTTCCGGCGACAGGTATACATCAATGACCTTCAACCGGAAGATTTTGCGTGGTGTTCGACGGCAAGTCCTTTATTCACACCACGTGAATTGTACTGCAGTACCTTGAGGGTCATTATTATTATCGGTGATTCCTCTCGCGCTTGTTAACGGTTTACATCATTGATCAGTAATCAAGCGATGTCGTTCCATGTTCGACTTCAGAACATTTCTCACATGGATCGACTTGTACTTAGAGTGAAGATCAAACAAGTTTGAAGACCCCGGATCTAGTTTCATCCATCCGGGTTGCGATATATATTCAGGAAAGATAAAGACATTGACATGTACATCATTGGAGTAGATAATCATCCTACTCAAAGGATGATAATTTCATCAAAATTATCCGTCTACCATCAGACGATTGTCTGTTCTATGTACAGAAAAATGAATTTATAAAGCTGAGCATGGGAATGCCCGCCTCAGCTAGATCATGAAAGCAGTATGAAAAATAATGTATTGTATTGTATCTTATTACAGGTCTCCTCCCAGCATTGGATGAACTTTGGATCCCCCTGATAAAGCATTTCACCCGATAAACGGCCTCATACTTTAGGGGGCAACTATTATAGACATTTTTGTGCCTTACATCATTGAGCATGAAATGTCCATAATCTAAGGGATCCAAAGTCCCTAAACATGTTGTTCCTACCCCTAGAGGAACAAGGCTAACAAACCACAGCAATTCACAGAAGTTCTCCACCAGAAACTGCTCAAAAACAAGTCAATTCAAGATCATTTCAGTGGCTCCACTAGCTGTTTGCGCTGAATGTCAAAGCCAACACTGGCTACCTGCGCTGAATGTCAAAGGCAACACTGGCTACCTGCACTGAGCGAGATTGGACATGTGGCAAGTTCATTTCTCAAGGTGGCAAAACCCAGGAAGCTTCCAAAATGACACTTGCCTCAGGGAATTCGACTGGTGATAAGTAAGAGGTTCCAAATCTCCAAGTGGAAGTAAGAACCTCCAAGTGGAATCAAGAACTGACAGAGGAAGAGGACACTAGTCAGATCTCAAGCTGACTCATCCTCTCTCCAAACATCTATATATGGATCTCTCCTCCATGAGATCTAGAGGCTGGAATTTTGTTATTGCAAAGAATTGTTGTTGGTTTGAGATTGGAATCATTGGGTGCTTAATGCTTTGAAGGGGGTGAAGATAGGAATTCCATTTGCTGGGAAGGAGATGCTGGATTGGAGCCCTCTGGGTTGTATCTCTTCCTGAACCTTGTTATTCATCAATAAAGCTATCTTGGTTTCTCCTATATGCTGATGTATTCTTGATGTATGATTGCATTAGTATGTTTAGTTTATTTCTAATCCTGAACTAGTTATGAATATGAATCCATGTCTTGTGTAGTGTTCTCTTCTTGTGATCTTGCAGAAACCTCTTGAAGCTGGGCGAGCGAGAAGGCAAGTAGCTGGGAACTATCCAAGAGAAGAGAAGCCGGATCGAGGGACAAACGGAAGACACCGGTTAGTCCATCCATCTCTCTCTTCATTCTTAATTCATAAAGGAAGAATACTAGAATAGATGTCTCTGTTTGTTGCTAAGGCACTGTCACACCTTAGGTGGATAGGATCGTCCTGCATAGGCATTTTTCCCCACAACAAATTGGCGACTCTGCTGGGGAGATCTGTTTAGTCATTGTATTTGTGTTTCTATCATTGTTTGTTTCATAGACTTGACAGCAACAATCGAACTGCATCTGCTATTCCCAGATGCAAAGTAGACAGTTGCTGCTTTGATCCAATCATTGGACTTGTCTATGATCTGAACAATGGACTCAAAAATGACTTGATGATCCTTTGTGATAGATCTTAGTACTCCCTCAAAGCATTCCTTTGATTGTACCTTGCTTGTTGCTTTTATTTGGCCTGAAACATTGAATTAAATAGCAATCTGTGACCCAGAACCAAGTGAGAAAGAGAGTTTCTCCTTCAGCGCAGACCCAGTGAAGGGATTCTGCATTTCAATGCAGGTCCCGTGAAGGTTACCTACGCTGAATGTCAAAACCCCTGTGTTGAGGTTGCGTTGAACCAGTTTGGCCTTGTGCAGCTGGGGTTCTCTGCTCTGTTTTGCCCTGTTTTGATCTCTGATTTTTGCAGCCTGTAACCAGCATAGGTACCAGTCTGATAACTCCTTTTCTCTGCTTAAATTCCGCCTCCTTTTGTACAAAAAGACTGTGAGTGTTTTTATGTGTTTGTGGCATCATTTACAGTTTTCCTTTGCATGAGTGAAATAGTCATCCTGTAGCCCTTGATTCAGATCTGTTGATTATGATCTTAGGAGAGAGTTCATTGGCTGTTTGCGATTGATTATACATTTTCTTTTGCTTATTGGTTTGAGTTTGTCTCTTTTAAGTGTCAAAACAAGTATTCATTTTGAAAATCGTTAAGTGTTGTAATCTCTTCTACCCTCTCTGATTTTGGAAAAGTAAACTTGTTTGTATTTGTCATTTAAAAGCAAATTCAAAGTTGTACAAAAAGATTTCTTTGTAGGCATCAATACTAAGAAAGCGAAAAACAAACACCTGCATTGTGCATTTTCATCTTGATAGTTTGCATGTCTGATTTAGGAAAAGTGCATTAGAGTGTGCTGATTTCTCTTTGAGAAAAGATGGTGTCTTTCTTTTCCCTTAGTAGCTAGGATTTTCAAAGTTGAAAAGATATAAAGCTTGCTTATCATCTTTAGACTGCATTTAGGAATTGTATCATACATCTCGTGGTGAACCTTGAAAGGCAAACTTCTAAAAAGATCAACCTAAAATAAATTGAATGAACTTAACAACGCTTTGCAACATAACGCACAACATAGAGGTCTAGGCTAGAGACGTGTTCCGGCATCGTAAAGCCTGGTGACTGTCGATCTCGTGGATGGTGGGTGATTCCTCCTGAGGGACGATAGCGCCAGTACGGATTGTGCTCCCACGTACCGTCGCGTATATATTGGGAGACCCCTATAGGCATAAAACCTTTATCCTTAGGAAGCCGTGTCGGCCGCCCTACTGATCGCAATGCAATGAACACAGCATTCAGGAAGATCGACCGCCCGTACCCTAAAAAGTATTCTGCGGTTTTGTGAAAAGTTTGGCACACCCTCTGCCTAGAACTCCAGAGCAGTTTCTTGTGGCCTTTTTCAGACTCTATAACAGAAAATAACTTACTACCGCATTACAAATATCTTCCTGAGTATGTAAAATGTTACCTTTCTCATCCTTTATCTCCCATATAGTATTAATGTTATGCCTCTGATTAGCATATCTATGGAGAAATTTAGTATTTCTGTCGCCTTCCTTTAACCATATAGCTCTACTTTTTAGTCTCCATGAGGCTTCTTCTATGGCAAGAGGACTGTGTTTCTTGAATTCGAGCTCCTTTATACGATAGCATAACTGTAAAGGAAGGCATTTGTCAGACATTCTAGAGGCAATCCTGTCCAGTTCCTTCTGAATATCTTCCAGGGCCTTTCTATTAGATTTTAGCTTGTTGATTTGCCAGGGTTTGACTATGTTCCTGAGGGAAGCTAAATTGTCAAGGAGATTCTGAGAAGGAGAGGAGAAGTCAAGAGGAGAGTGACGGATCCATGAATTCTGAATGAGATCATTAAACTCAGGGTCATCCAACCAGATTCTATTGAAT
Organism: Pinus tabuliformis; assembly: GCA_031772625.1. NCBI lineage: Eukaryota > Viridiplantae > Streptophyta > Pinopsida > Pinales > Pinaceae > Pinus > Pinus tabuliformis. The sequence continues at coordinate 1,956,622,857 of CM062816.1, forward strand.
TTGAAAGGAAAGCCCTTCCAGATACCATGATTTTTCCACTGCAGAATGATTGGCCTATGATTAGAGATAAAACAATTGACAATATCTGAATCTAAAGAGCCCAGACGTTCCAGTAACTTTTCATGAAGCAAAAACTGATCAAGTCTTTTGGCTAGATAGGAGGGGCCAGATCTTCCATTATCCCATGTGGGGGCTATTTTAGATGGACAAACATCAACAAAATTATGATGAAGTAGGTCATCTTGAATTAGTCCAGCCAATGGGTCTGCCTTCCTTCCCCTTCCCCAAACTTCATCACCACTAAGGGTACAGTTTAAATCTCCAGCTATCATCAATGAGTCTAGCTCCATGATTTCAAATGAAAGAAAATGATTCTAGAAAGAGAAATGGTCCTTATAAGGTGCATAAACATTTAGAATATGGATGGAACTGGGTATGCCTCGAAAATTTGCTAAAAGAAAGATACCAACAAAACATCTAAAAGCTTTAACCGATACCCATGCAGGATCCCATAAAGTAGCAAGCCCCCCGATAGGCCATTGGACTATGTGGTTGTAATGTGCCAGGTTGGGAACATTTTCCTAAGATAAGAAATAGTTTCAGATTGTCCATGCATTGTCTCCTGGATAAGAATAATATTACAGTGATATGTAAGAAACAAGTCCTTAAGGGCTAAAAATTTTGGGTCTGCCCCCAGAACCCTGATATTAATAGACATGATTCGGGTCATGGAGAAAAGTCAATTGGTTGTCTTGCTCTAAGAGGCCCATGAGAAGAGAGATCAGTTATGGGAATATCTATGAGGAAACGATCCATACCTAAAATCTTAGATACATATCAATTTGTTTCATTCCTCCATCCAAACCTCACATTTTGACACTAGGTACTCGAACGATTACACATAGATTCTCTAATTATTCAAGCAGTTCTTCAAATATTTGTAAAATTATCCCTGCTATGCGTGGACGAGTCTACTAAAGATCCTATGACGATAGAAGTGGAATCCATTAGAGATTTTCTCAACACAACAATAGCAGAGGAAGACCACAACGAGTCTAAAACAATCGCTTCACGGCATGGTGGAATTTATTCCAATTCATTTGATTACAATGGTGTGCGTTCCCACATAGTATAGCCAAGTGGTTTTAATTTCAAAATATATTATTGTTGTGATCTTGTAAGTAGTATATATTTTTATTTAAAATAAAACGAGTCTAAAGCAACTGCTTCACGACATGGTGGAATTTATTCCAATTTATTTGATTACAGTGGTGTGCTTTCCCCCTCAGTATAGCCAAGTGGTTTTAATTTCAAAATATATTATTGTTGTGATTTTGTAAGTAGTATAGTTTTTATTTAAAATATTTTATTATTTATTATTGTACCTCTAGAACACTTAGTTATACATTACAACAAATAAATTAGCACAACCATATTAATTAATTAGTTAATCTCATTGACATTGGCATATCTCAACCACATTTGTTGATGTTATACCTAAGTTTGTGATTCATTCTTATTTTTGGGTCTATCAATTTCATCCCCAAATGGATTCAATTCTGGAAGCCTATGGGTTATGGGCCCATGCAACATGACTTTCAATGCCTCACTACATAGGAATGAAGTCATGACTCCAGAATCCCAAAACAAAAACCAATCGACACTTCCAGAGCAATAAATAACTCACATTCATGTGAGCTCCCTTCATTTTCTTCTGCATAACAATGATGCCTAGGTGACTCTCCCAATCGACAGCGGAAACATAATTCTGAACAGGATTCCAATCCTTGTATTCTCCTCAACACTAGTACTACCTTAACATCATAGGTCGAGGTCGGACAAGCTCCCATTTCCACTATTCAGCAATTGACCCTAAAACTTCAATGCCCAACCATATGGGTCCTACCTGATGTCAGATTTGGGACCTCTCACGTGGCCTTCCTCCATGGTTGGCTCTAACTTCTATTAGGCCTAACCATGCCGACTGGCTCCCACCTGAGTTGGTGGTAGGGCTTACTTCATGCATTCTCTCAGTCAAAACTTGAAGGTCATATACTTTGACCTAGGTCTGTTTAGTCCAGCACTTCTATGCCCATTCAGATCCAGCTTGATCATGTTCTCATTTGATATAACAATGTCACACGTGCCAACTTCTTTGATTACCTGAAGCATTGAAATCTCTTTACCACAATCTCGACTTCATTTCCCTCTCTTAGGTGGCAGAGTATAATTTAAGGAGAATCTCTTCTCTCTTTGCCTAGGTTCTGTGGGACTCGCGGCTAAAACAAACACACTCACAAAGAATGAAAAATTTACATGCACTAGATAAACACAACACACTAATATGAGAACACACACGATAATTATATACAAATAGTTGATTACATATATGGCCTCCCTAGGCCTCACGTCATTCGACACGATATTACATTTCCTTGGCTTGATTGGGCCACTTCCCCTAAAATTTCATAGGCATCTTATAAAACAATAATAAAAACAAACCCTAACATAATGAGGAATTTTGCAATGTATGCCTTCTAGAAGATATTTTCTACATATAAATTAAGGCAGATTCATGTCCTTTACTACTGAGTGCCACACCACCCTCCTAGAATTCTATGGTAATCAAATTTGATTTGGGATAGGGTTTATGCCCCTATGCCATACTCCCATGCCTAAAATTACTCATGATCTCCAAATTATGTGCTTCACTGCTACATCTCATTGATTACCATTTAGGTCTTCAGTCTCCACATATATCTCTGAGTGTGTTGCAACCACATCTCACTAACACCTCAATGATTCTCCTCCTTTGGATGAGACTTTTGGCATCTCATTTTTCCTCCTTCGGAACCTCTTAAGCTTCCTCTACTGCTTTAGTTGTTGTACATTTGCTTATCTCTCCTTGACAATTCTATCCACAACCGCAATTGTAGAATTGCCATGCAACGTTTACCCAACCATAGATGGAAGTTTCCCTTCTACAAGAAATATTCCCTTCTTCCTATTCTCTACTACCACTTGATGTATAATGATTCTCAAGTTTATCAATTTAATCCCCAAATGGATTTAATTCCAAAAGTCTGTGGGTATGGGTCCACAGAACCTGGATTTCAAGGCCCCTATACACAACAATGAAGTCATGACCCCAAAATCTGCAAATAAAAAATAATCGATATCACCAAACCAATGCATAATTCACATTCACGCGAGCTCATTTTTTTTTTTTTCTGCATAACCATGATGCCTAGGTGGCTCTCCTAATTGACAACGACAATAGATTTCTAAATAGGATTTTGATCCCCCTATTCTCCTCAACACTAGTCCTGGATTGAATAAGAGGTTAGGGTCACACTAGCTCTGATTTCCTCCCTTCATCGATTGACTCGACCATTCAAGGCCCAACCATACGGGTCCCACCTGATGTTGGGGCAGGGACCTCTTCGCAAAACCTTCCTTCATGGTTGGCTCCTACATCTATTAAGCTTGTAACATATGAAGAAAAAAAACCTAACAGAATTAGGAATCTCATCACGCATGCCTTCTAGAGGCTACATTTCACATAAAAATCAAGGTAATTTGGGTCCTTTATTGCCGAGTGCCACATTGCCCTTTCATAAGCCTCTTGGAATCCGATTTGACTTCAATTGGATTTTATGTCTCTTTGTTACTTTGTGGACTTAATTCCTTGACCATGATTGAAGAGGGTTCATAACTTAAATTATGGTTAATGATGGTTAAAAAAATGTTTAATACTGAGAAGGGGGGATTGGTGAATCAATATTAAGGCTAATTTAAACCTGTATTCCAATTTTCATTCAACATTCAAGCTTGACATTCTCTAAGTGAGAAACCATTAACAAATCATAACAACAACCATATGAATCAACAAAAGCACACACATCATGAGCATCAAACATATGTGGCACATGTTTAACATGGAAACCCTTTCGGCTGAAAAACCACCCAAGCTTGTTTATTATTTGATGTAAATAAGAGCACTAATCTATTACATCAATGTTTGTTTGTGATCCACCACTCATAGGAAGCATCAACTCCCTTTGATTATTCCTATCACCCACCAGCAGGAAGTACCAACTCCCTTTTTTCGCAAACACTTGGTCATCTTACCAGAGGAACCAACTTCATGGATTTGTTGCAAGCACCAAATTTTGTTTCCTTGATTTATGTAAGCACCAACTTGCGGGAGGCAGCAAGCCCCAAGCTCTACTGAGACATCCACTGAGATGTAAGCACCAACTCCATGTATGTAGGTTCCAACCCACACTCAATAAGGAAATCTATGCTCTCGGTAATTGGGAACCACTCTACCTAATCTCAACTCCTTATTCTACTCTACAACATTATCTATATTGAACCCATGCAACACTATGTCTTCTATTCATTCTGCAGAAGCACACATTATTACAATTATCGACCCTATGTTCTCAGTAGCATAGTCTCAGCTCTTAGACCCTTCTATTCCACATGCTCTCCCAACTTCTCAGAGGAGCATAGGAACACTCTTTACTTCTCCTCATTGTCGCACACACTCCTCAAATCTCTCCACACAACTCTCTCAACAATGTTGTAATTCCTTGAATTTTCTCAATTTAAATCTTGGCTTTTCTTCCTCTCTGTTATCACAAAAACCACCCTTGATAGGCTGTTGATCAGGTAGACCTTGAGTAATTGTTTCAAACCAACTTTTGGTTGAGGCTTATCCTCCTCAACCCAAGAGGGCTCTCTCAAAAGATTAAATATTTTGATAATGAATAAGATGGCAAACTCTATGAAACAAATGAAAAAGTGTAAATGGTGGAAACACAATTAGAAAATATCCATTGGGCTTATGAAGTCAAAATTGTTTCAATATGAAAATAGTGTTAGCTTTGCATGGATGTCAGGGCATCTAGAATTCAACACATTTAGAACACACCAGAAACATATAGGACAACTCAACTTATAAATGTATGAAGGAAATTAGAGAACAATCAGTGATTTCTAAGTAATCACACAGTCATACCACTACACATAATGAAAAGAGGACAATATAAGACATTCTAAACATTGAATTCCTTCTGATTCCTAAGAAGCAAAGCTAAATACTGTATTACTAAAACAGAGTCTTACACAAAGCACAATATCCAAGTTTCTCTGAAATTTTCCAACCCTTTGTACATCAGATTTTCTGCTATATATAGAGATCTTTACATAATTGAGATTCCTCCTCCAGCATGAGGGGAACTCGAATTCACGCTATTATGACACCTGTTGACACTTTAAACTAACTATTAAATGAAACTGACTGCTGACTGGAAGTTCTAGAGACCTAAAACAATTAGGAGTATAAATCCACATCATGTTGGTAGTAGCATTTATTACAATCCAAAGTCATTCTCTGACAAATGGCCTTCTTCAGTTTAGCTTTGGTGGAGGTTTGAAATTCCTTCCTGGCCCTTGATGTCTCATCCCTTTACTGCTCCTGGAAACTAGGAAACTGCCCCTATTTTTCTGCTTTTGGTCTCCACAAGCATCTTCGAAATAATTTATCCTTGTTGTTCTGATTTAATTACGCGAAAATGTATTGGACTACCATATTTTTCACGTACTGTAGACCTTACCCATATACATGTGTGAAGACAAAACCTCTTTAATGCTTCCTGGAATATCATGAACAATACTAGCTGTGACCATGTTTATAACAAATAGCTTAAAGTTCATATATATCTTTCCTCTAATTGTTTTGCCCTTGCTGGAAGCTTGCACTTTGTAAATGATCCTTTTCAGAAATTTCCTTTCAAAAAATCTCCCCTTTGTCACTCAAAATTGGTCAACCGAATTATAATATGCAGCTATAGCAGTTTCGTAGCGCGGCACGAAACTGCTGTGCATTAGGCATCATTTACAGCAGTTTCGTAGTGCGCTACAGAACTGTTGTTTAATTACAAAAACATAGTTTAAGGCCAAAACATGACTTTCTTGAGCTTTCCTTTTCTTGAAATCACTTTTCCAAATGTCATGAAGATGTTCAAAACTGAATAGGTAGGCACCATTCTTCAATCTAAGCTTTAAAAGGTAATCTATCAAAATTTGGGACTTAGCCTTACTTGCTATAGGATTTCCTTTAACTAAGGATGTTCTTCATGTTAGCTTAGTTGTATTTTTAGATCTTCAATTTGCCTCTTCATAATTCTGATCCCAGCTCTCGGTTTTGTATTGACTTTCTTGATGTATTTTGCTTCCTTTATTGCAGGGACTGACCAGGTGTAGTATTGAGCATGACAGTTGACCACTTCGGGTATTGAAATAGTTTTGTCTTCCCACAGAGCCTCCATTTTATTAAAATAATATTCCTTGATTGCATGTTTCCTTGAGCTTTTTCTTAATTTGGCAATTTCAAGATCTGCTAACTTCAATTTATTTTTTAACTCTTCAACACTACATTCCTCTTAAGAGATAACTGCCTTACCTCTATCGTTTTTATGTAGCTAAGATGATGTTTCTGATGATGTCACAGGTCTGGCCACCTCCTTTGTTTCACTTGCTTCTGGCGGTGCCTTTTGTACCTCTTTTGAATGCCTCATCACATGTCTTCTTGGCTTAAAAAAAAAATTAGAAACCTGATCATCAAATTTGAGCTTTTTAGAGGCTTTGGGCCTTTGGGTTTTGTCTTTACCTGATTCTATCAAGTCTGCTCAAACCAGAGGAGATTCTTCAATATCAATATCTTGAAGCAAGTCATTCAGACTTCCCTTTGAAACAGGGCTTTCCTTAGTAACCACTGTCTTGCCTTTTTCTTTAGCTAACTGGCTCCTAGTTATTCTTCTCTGGACTACTTCACCTATACATTGCTCATGTACACCCTCTTTGATCTCATCTTTCTCTTTCTGTGACTGTTGGGGTGTGTCTTGGATCACTAGTGGTGTTTTGGGCTCCTTTACCTGTTTCCTAGCCTTCAATTTGACAAATCTCCTTGATCTTGTTTTTGCATGATGACTAACTGCTGGTGGAGAGCTCTTTGTAGCCTGAGGACTGAGACCAGTTTCATTCTTGAAGCCTGACATAAACATGAACATGGACCATTCCCTATCTATTTTCTGGAGCTCATGCAAAATGATCAATTTGACTAATCCGTGATGAAACAATGAGGTTTCACAGACTTCATTCTTCAACTAAACCTTGTCACACATTTTTCCTAGGCTATGAAACAAATAGAAAGGAAAATCAAGAGATATCTTTCCAGTGAAATGAAGTAGAAGCTTCAAGTGATAGGAATACACCTTATGATACCTCCCTTCGTAGGTGAAGTCCTTTGTATGCAGGTAAGTAAATTAGCATATGAATCATTAACAAAACTCCTGGGCACTCACTTGTTTAACTCTGAATCAATGAACTCCGGTTTCAGAAATTCCTTGCAGGGGGTCATATAAAACTTGAAATTTTTAAACCATATTTCCTGTCCCCTTGGAATCTCGGTGACTATAGATATAACCTCTAGAGATATTAGCAATTCAAGCACCCCAAATTTCGAATTTAGTCCTGTGAAATTTAAAACAAATTCCTTGGTGACTTGCATATGGCCTCCTTGAAGTTTTTCGCAAAACCTCCAATAGACATCCTGTTTGAAGGCTTGTTCAACTTCATTATTCTTTAGGATGATATCTAAACCCTCAGGTTCATTCCTTAGACATCTGCGTGACCTATGATATTTTCTTTCTGCAGACCCCTCCATGAAATCCCAGGAAAATGAAAATTTGAAAAAACTTGCATTGTCTTAATCTCGATCACTGCCTCGCTTGAAAGCCACCTCGCTTGAAAACTGCCTCGCTTGATCTTCAAGAAATTCTAATTGAACCCTTGCCAATTTGCTCCTCATGCATGAACCCAAACATAATTACGACTGTGATTACTTGGCTTCTTTTTGAAACTTGCAACCTGAGTGTACCAAGACATTTAACGACCCTAATGATGAGGATAAGCAGTTGTATGTGATAGGCAAAGTGTATGGAATGACAACTCATGATGTAAAGATAACGGATTTTGATAGATTTGACAGCTGGATGAGATTTGCTATGGATCTGCACGAATCCCCGATTTCGTAGCACAGCCAGTGCAAATTCTGGGTTTTGCGCTACGAAAACACCTAGACTGGGTTTTGTGCTACAAAAACTCCAAAACAGTTTTGTAGCGCATAAGAACCTTGAAAGAAGTTTTGACATATGGATTTTATGTGTGATATGAGACTAATGATAGACAAGTATAGAGAATTGATCCCTTTTGACCATACCAACAAGACTCTATTCAGAATCTTAGACTCTAAAACAACATTGAAAAACTAGACCAAGATTGACACCAATATTTTGAAAAGATTGATGCTCAGAATTTGAAATTTTTCTTAAGTGATAACAATGGCTCCACTTGGGATAGTGTGCCCGTGTGGTACACTAAGAACTTGCAGGTCTAGTGCTTTTCCTCTTATGATAAAAAAAAAATTATTTGACACGCATCCCCTTTAAGCTTCTTGGGCCTTCACCTCAAGCTTCAGCTTGATGATCACTGTAGGAGAAAGAAATCTATATCTACTGAAAAATGATCAGTCAACCTTGAGCTTATTTGCATTTTCCTACCTACCTACTTTATCAATTTCAAACTTCTTTCAGCTCAATCAATGTGAAATTTCCAATGTAGCCAATCATTTGTCTTATCTGATATTTGAGTTTTTTGACTTCATCGGAGTTCAGAGCAACTATGATATTGTGATGAGCACTGCCACTGGAATTTCCTCTGATCTTCTTAGAAAAACTGAAACACTAGAGAGTAAAACTCTTCCATGTATCTAGCTATAGGATCCCAGAATACATGATCAGCTTGATGATTCTCATAAATTTCTGGTTGTGCAAACTGATCTTCAATAACAATGTATTCTTCCTCAATCATGAAAGAGAAAGGAAGCAACCCCCTCTCCTTGTGTTCTGCCATAGAAAGCTTTTGAAAAGAATGATCATGATCATGAAGACTATATGATTGAATTTGACCTTTTAAACCTTCAATGTCTTTCTCAATGTTCTTAGCAACTTCATCTAAAAATTTCATCCTATCTTCTCTCTTGCACTCAAAACTTTTTAGATAAGAAGATAAGGACAAAGAAAATTTTTCATCTATTTCTTCATTAATATGATCATCATAACATTCTATATCTTCAAACAATTTATTTTTAACCACACAACATTCCTTTGATATGTTATCCAACTTCTTTTTTGAATGATTCTCACAAACAATGTAATTTTACTCCTTATTATGATCATTCATTGATGTAAGCTACTGAAAAGTATGACATAAAAGATCAACCTTTTCCTCTGCCTGAGGGTTATAAAAGCTATCTTCCAGTACTTCTCCTTGGTGTTTGCAATCAATTTCATACTCTTTATGATCAAAAGACTGGCAAGTTTGCTGCATCTTCTCATTCATATTAGAGGATGTAACATGGTTTTCATAAGTAAACCCCTGCTGATTTTAATGTTGCATTTCATGGGATGTTATACTTTCTTCTTTGTGTTGAGATTTATTGTTATTAAGAGCCCCTAAAATTTCTTCATCCATAAAGTCATCACCATCATAACAATCCTCCAAATATTGAATAAAACTTGCAGAATGTTTACAACAATCTTGGACCAGCAATAAGGAGGGACGACACTCTTTATACATCTCATACAATTCATCATGAAAATTAGAAAGTGAATATATTGAACCATTTTCCAAACTTTTATACCAAGACCATGCTTTTCCTTCTAAAGTGGTCATAAACATCTTCATGAGACAATATTCAGGGAACCGAACCTTCAGACTGCGTACATGCATATGGAACCTAACCAAATGAAGAGCAGCATTTTTCTTCTTTTCATCTTTGAATATTGGAAGATCATCTAACCAATCAACCTTTGGCATAGGATTTGGAAAACCAGGTAGATGAGACCGATTCATAGGGGAATTTCTGGCATTCATTCTTGCAATAGAACTCATCTTGAAAATTCATAAAGCTACTGATCTTCTAGTAGTGGAGTCACCTTCCAATTTGTTATTCGATGTGTGGACTCGCCAAGGTAGTTTGCAGCCTCAAAAACATGTTTGAGCTCCTGCTACCTTCAGAAGTTCAGCTTCTTAATTTTGGGAATGAATAGACTTCAACTCCCGGCAGACACACCAAAATGTTATCACAAAACCCACCCCTGATAGGCTGTTGATTAGGTAGACCTTGAGTAACTGTTTCAAACCAAATTTTGGTTGAGGCTTAGCCTCCTCAACCCGAGAGGGCTCTCTCACAAGATTAAAGATTTTGATAATGAATAAGATGGCTAACTCTATGAAACAAATGAAAAAGTGTAAATGGTTGAAACAAAATTAGGAAATATCCATTGGGCTTATGGAGTCAAAATTGTTTCAATATGACAATAGTGTTAGATTTGCATGGAAGTCAAGGCATCTAGAATTCAACACATTTAGAACGCACCAGAAACATATAGGACAACACAACTTATAAATGTATGAAGGAAATTAGAGCACAATCAGTGATTTCTAAGTAATCACACATTCCTATCACTGCACATACTAAAAAGAGGACAATATAAGACATTCTGAACATTGAATTTCTTTCTGATTCCTGAGAAGCAAAGCCAAATACTGTATTACTAAAACAGAGTCTTACACAAAGCACAATATCCAAGTTTCTCTGAAATTTTCCAACCTTTTGTACATCAGATTTTCTGTTATATATAGATCTCTTTACATAATTTAGATTCCTCCTCCAGCATGAGGGGAAATCAAATTCTTCCTATTATGACACCTATTGACACTTTAAACTAACTATTAAATGCAACTGACTGCTGACTGGAAGTTCTAGAGACCTAAAACAATTAGGAGTATAACTCCACATCATGTTGGTAGTAGCATTTATTACAATCCAAATTCGTTCTCTGACAAATGGCCTTCTTCAGTTTAGCTTTGGTGGAGGCTTGAAATTCCTTGCTTGCCCTTGATGTCTCATCCCTTTACTGCTCCTGGAAACTAGGAAATTGCCCCTGTTTTTCTGCTTTTGGTCTCCACAAGGATCTTCAAAATCAATTATCCCTGTTGTTCTGCTTTAATTACACGAAAATGTATTGGACTGCCATGTTTTCCACGCACTGTAGAACTTGCCCATAGACATGTGTGAAGACAAAACCTCTTTAATGCTGCCTGAAATATCATGAACAATACTAGTTGTGACCATTTTTATAACAAATAGCTTAGAGTTCATATATATCTTTCCTCTGCTTGTTTTTCCTTTGCTGGATGCTTGCACTTTGTAAATGATTCTTTTCAGAAATTCCCTTTCAAAAAATTTCCCCTTTGTCACTCAAAACTGGTCAACCAAATTATAATATGCAGCTACAGCAGTTTCATAGCGTGCTACGAAACTGCTATGTAATTACAAAAACATAGTTTAAGGCCAAAACATGACTTTCTTGAGCTTTCCTTTTCTTGAAATGACTTTTCCAACTGTCATGAAGCTGTTCAAAACTGAATAGGTAGGCACCATTCTTCAATGTAAGCTTTAAAAGGTAATCTATCAAAATTTGGGACTTAGCCTTACTTGCTATAGGATTTCCTTCAAATAAGGATGTTCTTCACGCTGGCTTAGTTGTATTTTTAGATCTTCAATTTGCCTCTTCATAATTCTGATACCAGCTCTCAGTTTTGTATTGACTTTCCTGATGTATTTTACTTCCTTTATTGCAGGGACTGACCAGGTGTCGTATTGAGCATGACAGTTGACCACTTCGGGTATTGAAATAGTTTTGTCTTCTCACAGAGCCTCCATTTTATTAAAATAAGCTTCCTTGATTGCATGTTTCCTTGAGGTTTTTCTCAATTTGGCAATTTCAAGATTTGCTAACTTCAATTTCTTTTTTAACTCTTCAACACTACATTCCTCTTAAGAGATAACTGCCTTACCTCTATCATTTTTATGTAGCTAAGATGATGTTTCTGATGAAGTCACAGGTCCAGCCACCTCCTCTTTTTCACTTGCTTCTGGTAGCGCCTCTTGTACCTCTTTTGAACGCCTTGTCATAGGTCTTCTTGGCTTAAAAACAAATTTAGAAACATGATCATCAAATTTTAGCTTTTTAGATGCTTTGGCTCTTTGAGTTTTGTCTTTACCTGATTCTATCAAGTCTACTCAAACCAGAGGAGATTCTTCAATATCAATAGCTTGAAGCAAGTCATTCAGACTTCCCTTTGAAATCAGGCTTTCCTCAATAACCACTGTCTTGCCTTTTTCTTTAGCTAACTGGCTCCTGGTTATTCTTCTCTGGACCAATTCAACTATATATTGCTCATGTACACCCTCTTTGATCTCAGATTTCTCTTTCTGTGACTATTGGGGTTTGTCTCGGATTACTAGTGGTCTTGTGGGCTCCTTTACCTATTTCCTATCCTTCAGTTTCATAAATCTCCTCGATCTTGTTTCTGCACAATGACTAACTGCTAGTGGAGAGCTCTTTGTAGCTTGAGGATTAAGACCAGTTTCATTCTTGAAGCCAGACATAAACATGAACATGAACCATTCCCTATCTATTTTCTGGAGCTCATGTAAAATGATCAATTTGACTAAGTCGTGATGAAACAATGATGTTTCACAGGCTTCCTTCTTCAACTGAACCTTGTCGCAAAGGCAAATCAAGAGATATATTTCCAGTGAAATGAAGCAGAAGCTTGAAGTGATAGGAATACACCTTATGATACCTCCCTTCATAGGTGAAGTACCTTTGTATGCAGGTAAGTAGATTAGCATATGAATATTTGACAAAACTCCTGTGCACTAACTTGTTTAAGTCTAAATCAATGAACTCCGGTTTCAGAAATTCCTTGCAGGGGGTCATATCAAACTTGAAATTTTTAAACCATCTTTCCTGTCCCCTTGGAATCTCAGTGACTGTAGATATAACCTCTGGAGAGATTGGCAATTCAAGCACCCCAACTTTTGAATTCAATCCTGTGAAATTTGAAGCAAATTGCCTGGTGACTTGCATATGGCCTCCTTGACGTTTTTCGCAAAACCTCCAATAGCCAAATTGTTTGAAGGCTTGTTCAACTTTATTATTCTTTAGGATGATATCTGTTAGCTACCTATACCAATAGGTTTCATATTTCATGATTGACAATGAAAAGTTCCAAATATGCTCTGCTTTGATCATGCAAAGATCACATATTTTCTACAGAAAACAATCTGTGTATATAGCTTGATGTTGTCTCAATTTTGATGGGTGGTCCAATAGCCTAATCTGGATCATGCCATGTTTTGAATTTCTAGTTGTAGAATAGAGAAAGAAGTCTGTCCAAACTGTTTAATCTTGGCAGACAAGTAGTCTAGGTAGAGAAGAAAGGTTCCCAACTGCTTAATCTGGGACCTTGGAAGAAATAAGGGTAGAAGTAGATAGAAAAACAAAAGAAAAAGCCAGAGAAAAGAAAAGGCAAATAAGGGTCTGCAAGTCCAAATGCACCCTCCAAGAAGAAACAAAAAAATGCTAGGCAAATAGATGGGTAGGCAGATGAGGTTGCAGAAATATCATTCCTTGCAAATAAATATGTGCTGAAATGTTCACAAAGCAAAAACAATGAATTGAGAAGGTGTTCTTCTCCATCAGGTGGCAGCAAAGCAAAGAAGCATGTCTAACCTCCCTTCTTCCCCTCTTCCCATTCATTACTAACATCCAATCATTAGTTGAGATTCATGGAAGAATTGATGGTTTTATGGTGGTTCTTAGTCCTTTAAAAGCCACATTTCTTGTCTAAAACTCTTTTTATTTTGATCTACTCCCTAAGATAAGTTATTTTTAATAAACTTAGTATTATTTCCCCTCATCAACTCCTTTCATCCATATTAACCCCTAATTTTATTATATAAACCCCCTATGTTACCCTTTCCCTAGTATTATAACACCATGGTGTATAAACCCCAAACATTGTATAAATATCCCTCCCCTTGGCATTATAGCCGAATAAGCTATTTAGGGAGACTCCAGTCCACCAGGGGCTGTGGTCAACCCTGTCTTGGGGCTGCTCTAACCTCTGGTTATGAGCAACAACCTTTCCCCTAAGCCCTCACCTTCCCTCTGCTCAAAAAACACAAAAAACCCCTTTCCCCTTGCTAAACCCACTCCTAAAAACCTCTAAACCCTTGTAAAACTATTGAAAAACCCAGAATCCCTAAAAAATACATGAAAAACCCCTAACCCTAAGGTTCTCCGCCAAAAATATTTAAATTAATATTTTAATAGGCCAGCGGGACCCCCCCAACCTGCACGATCCGTTGGAGGACCCGCCAGCCGTCAGATCTCCACCGCCCAGATCTAACGGTGGGCGGTAATTTTCACTCCCCGACCTGCCGACCTTTAGCGTCCGGGGAAAGTGGTTTTCCACCGCGTACAAGGGACGCGTGGCAGGCGGTGGGGTTGTTCGGAGCCCCCTTCCCCGATACCGCCTTTGCCCAAAGGTGGTACGGGGAACCCGCTTACCACCGTTCCTTTACCGCCTTCCCTTACATCATCACTACGTCAGCATGACGTAGCGCCCTCCTCCGCCCCCGCGCCATATGGTCCTCCACGTAACCCTGCCACCGCATCTACCCGCCACCGTGTCCTGCCACCCTGGCCTACACCTCAGCAGCCACGTCACCTCCGTACCCAGGCCCCACCATGACGTCATGCTGACGTCATCGGCAGAAAAGCGCCAATAGCATGTTTTTTCCAAATTTGTCGTTATAAACGACCAAATTAGCCGTTTGCGGTCATTTTCACGCACAAACGACGTAGCCATTGCGAACCAGCTTGCCGCGAAATCTGTTTCCAGCCATCAAATTCAAGATTGAGACCGCTACAAGTCAAGAATTCAGCTGCATTAAGCCTCCACGGCCCGGCCCGCAGGCTTCCAAGCTAGTTTATCCAGGTATTTCACCAGATTTCCCCATTTTGCCCATGCATTCCATTTCTCTATAAATTCACCATTGAAGACTGGTCAAAATCCAAAGTCTAGCTCTGTCTGCTAACCAAGAGTCAGCTAAAGTAACTTGCATTGCCCCCAGAACTAAAAATTGACATTAAAACAGTCGTTTCGCGGGCAGAACCATAAAATTATCCTCGAGGTGCTCGGCATTGTTCCCTTTTGCCGAGTACAGGCCAGCTGCAATTTCTACCAAAGGAAACCTCGTACCCTCTGCAACTCACCCCTAGCAATTCACATCCCTCTGAATTTGCAACAAACTACAGAGACCAGCTTGCATTTTCCACTGAGAAAAACTTCAGACTTGGTCTACATTAGGCCTACTACTTAAAGCTCTTAAAGAACTTTGCAAACCATTGCCATCACCTTATTTCAAAATCAAGTTTTACAATGGCTACTTCTGCATCCTCATCCCTCAGTGTAGCTCCATTAAATCCACCAAATAAAGAGCTGGAGGCCTTGGCATTTGCTGACAAGGACTATCTTATTGAAGACTTTGAGGGTAAGAGGGACTTCTTGCAGACCTTCTGTCAATTAAGAGAGGACTATAAGGATGGTCATGGTACACATGGTATATGGGAGTCAAACCTACCATACTATTGTCTCCCAGCTGTAAATGTCTTCCCTGAAATCATTCACCTATGTGCTGAAAACTATGATGTGCAGCACAAAGCTATTAGCACTCCATCTGGGAGGATCCTTTTCTACATTAATGCTGAGTCCATCAACAAAATGTTACATTTTTATCAGACAGAGTTGCTAATCCCATTTTCCATGAACTATTTGTTGGACACTGGTTCCAAGATGACCAGTGAGGAGATTCGAAAGGTCACCAGGACATTCATGAGACCTGAGTGCCAGCCTATAGAGCCACCTCCCTACCTGGATGTCCATTTCAATGATGTAGGCAGGCTTTTACTGGACATGATTGCCTATGTGTTGGGATACAAAAACAGTGAGCATGTGGATAAAACAATGCTGGTATTGCTGTCTGCTTACAGCCCACGCCAACCCCCTGCCCGCAAATATAACTTTGCTAAGTTCATACCTAACAAGATTCATGATCAGTTGAGCAGAGTGGACAGACAGGGGGTCTTCAAGTACTCGGCCTATATTTACCACCTGTCCATGTACTATCATTCTGAAGCCTTCCCATGCTACATCAAAAGGCCGGATCACAGAGGGGAAAGAAGATCTGTCATCTTCTGGACCTCTGTCTATCACAAAGTCACAAATTCACCCTACACCTACTGTGAATTTGTTGACCAATTTGTATACCTAGTCTCTTGCCTGTTGATGAGGTCCCCTCCTCCCAGAATATCAAATGAGATAAAGAAAGCTTTGCAGCTTTCCAAAAAATATAAAATAGGTGACTGGTACCTATATGAGAACCATACTGTCATTAGGATCTATGGCTGTGAGCTCTGTCCATACAGGCTCCCAAAATATGTACCTATGAGGTTATTTGCCTTGGAGTATTATAGGCAGTTGATTCAGTCCGACCTCACCCATTTCCACAGCGCCAGAAAGAAGGCCCACCTCAAGTTCAAACACCAGTTTGGCCCCTTCATCATGAACAAGAAAGAAGGGTGGGAAGATGCAGACCTAATCCTTAAGGATAAATACAAGCTGTCCTATAGTTTTCGGTGGGTCCATTATGACCCTGAAGGTTTCATCACTGCTAGGAGAAACAAGTATAGGCTTATAGGCATTAAGCATTGCCAGTACCCACACATTGAAAAATATGCCAACCTGCAAGAATGGCAGATGGATACTCTAGTTGAAAATCTAACTGAGGAAGAGACAAAGCTAAAGAATATGAAGGAGATTGAAAAAACTATTGACCTAGACTATGTGCAGCAGGTACCTTTCAGACTGCCTTATTCAGTGGGAGAAGGGACCTCGGCCACAAGGACTGCACCACAGGCCCCCTCTACATCAGCACCGGTGACAGACAAAGGCAAAGGCATAATGGGTGCAGAGGAAGAAGCAGTGAAAGAAAAGCCTGCCCTTGTAACAGAGCAGCAAACAGGGTAGCAAACAGAACAGCAACAAGGGCAAACTGTCCTTCCACAAACTGAGCTACCACCAGCTCCAGCACTGCAAATTCCACCCCCACAAACTGAGCCAGTAACTGCTCCAATTTTACAGACCCCAGCACATGAGGAAAGAGGGACAAAAAGAGATAGAGAAGATTCCACTCCTCTCAGTGGATCCTCCCACCAGCCAGAAGCCAAAAGTCAAAGAGGAGACTCCCCAGAGGTAGAAGACATTACTGAAGATGTCTTGGACAGTGCAAGAAAAGACAGGGAGGGCAGTCAGCATACAAGTACAAGCTCCTTTCAGCAGGAGCAAACTTTACAGCTCGGTTTGGAGGTGTCCTCTTCTTCCCAACAAAGCAAGAAGCCCAAGAGCACCAAGGCTTCTTTCAAACAAATAAAAGCTCAGAATGAGCTGCTAAGGGCTGAGGTCTATAAGCAATTCATAGATGCAACACCAACCCAACAAGAAAGGCTAATGTCGGTATATGACATTCAGGAGGAAAAATTGCTGCTCAGCCACTTTAAGCCCAAAGGGCTGCAGCCTAAGACAGTTGCAGATTTTGTAAAGACAACGGTGGAGGTCCTAGCCAGAGATATACATCCCATGGACCAGATTGAACTCCATAAGCAAGCTGGGGAGATGGTCTATGCAACCTTGGTGGAGAAGGCCACCATGGCACATGAGCTGAAAGAGTCCCTCAAAAACACCAATACCCAGTTGGACTTTGAGAGAATGTCCTCTCTGGCCAAAGATAATAGAATAAAGTCTCTGGAGGAGATCATCATTGATCTAGGACATGATCCTAGTGATCCAAAGGGTGTGAAGGCCCTTATGAAGAAGAAAGATGATGACCTCAATGCCTTGAAGAAAAGATTGAAGCTGCAGCCCACAGAGCACCCTCAAACAACAGAACTTCTAAAGCAAAACAGGCTGAGGACCAACTGGACCTCCTAATGCAGCAAGACCAGAGGATCAGGGAATTGGAGAGAGAGCTGGAAGGAGCATTACAAGATGAACAGGCAGAATCCACCTCCCAAGCTCCTCCAACTACTTCAACAACAGTAGCAACTTCAGGGGCAGCAGTGGCCCCCACAATAGAAGCAGCAGGAACAGCAGCAGCTCCAGATGCCAGCCCAAGTGTAGAGGAATTGACCAAGGCCGTCAAAGCAATGGAGATCCAGACAGATGAAATAAAGAAGGCCAAGGAGAAGTTGGCAGAACTGGATGCCAAGTATGACAAGTCCAAAGTGACTGTAGCAGAACAGGGCAGAGAAATAAAGGCCCAAAAGGAAAAGATAAAGGCCTTAGAGAAAGAGCTGAATCTGGAGACTGCTATGGCCGACATAAAGAGAATCCCATGGGCCAAAATTGGCCAATCCATCAAACAGCAATGGAGGTCAATAAAAATAATGCATGAGCAGATGGATTTAATGGGCCAAGCTCAAGCAGAAATTCAGAAGGCCAAGACAGTGCTAGGGAACAGAGCAGAGCAGGAAAACAGAATGATAGACTTCCTGAACAGGCAAGAAAGGGAGGAATTGGCAGCTATAGGCATTCCCAACAGAACAAAAGCTGTCCTCTCTGCCAAGAAGATACTAACTCTCAGGAACTATATACAAACAGTAGAGAGGAAGTACTATGAGATGCAAGCAGATGTGGAGGAATACAAAGTTAAAATGGGAGTGCTGCAAGCAAAAGGCCTGCCCAGCTTACTAAGTGGTGCAGGAAAACTGATCTCTCCAGATCAAATGGCCAACAGAATGGCAACCACTATTGAAAATCAGATTATTGCATCTGGCAGTTCATCTGAACAAGCAGGGCCTCCCACAGGACAGAGCTTATATGACAAACTTGAAGGCCTGTTCTTCATTGAGAATGAAGTGAATCACCTGTTTGAAACCCCTCCCAATATTTATAGACATACAGAGGCCGAGGAAACATTGATAAAGATGTGCAGACATCAAATGCCTAAGGAGGATTGGTGGCAATTCATGCTTCAGATTTTGCCACGGTAGCTTCAGTCATTCGGCCACTGCCAGCTCCAGGTCACTACAAGACAAATAACATGACAAATGTCAGCAGTTAAAGCAGCTAAAAAATGATTCATCACATAGACAATGACAGCTATCCAAGTTTCAGACAGCACATCTCCAGCCGACTCTAATAGCCATAAAGTCCAAATATCCTCTGACTATTTTGACAGCTGAGGCATTAAGGAATTACTGCAGCATTCACTCCTTCAGCTACTGCATTCCAGAGATTAGCATATCATAAATGAGATATTAACTCATTCGCTGATATTTTTGATGTAAATTTTGTATATATACTCCCCTGAGTAACTCATAAGGGGTTGGTAATTTTCTCTATGAGACAAATGTATTGTACACTTTCAGAATTATCTAATACAAAGGGCTGGATGAGCTCAGTGATTTCCTGAAATCTTTGATGTCTAGATGATGCTACATGTGCTGATGCAGAATTCTTGTGCTGTCTGATGAAATAACAAGTTTTCCTCAAATCTCTGTTTATTGTGTTTATCATTTCCTTATGTTTATCAAACCATACTCATATTGTATTAAGCTAGCAGTGAAGAAAAAGACTAGTACAAGATTTGTTTCATTACACCTTGTGCTCAATTTTTACTGCTGTAAATGTTTGTCTTCAAGCTTAACGATGTACATGAATTCTTAACTACTCATGTGTCTGTTAATGCTATATGTGAATGTTAACTAGAAATTCTTCAGGGCTTCTAGATTAATATTCTCACTGTCCTTCTTTAGTAGTTTACCGTAAGATTCTTAATTGCCTTGCCTAAACTGGATACACCCCACCCAATCACTATTATAAACGTTTTTTCTCAGACACTAATCTGGCTCTGCAGCATCAGTACAGCAAGTCACTCAGCACCTCAAAATAACTAAAGGACCACTGACTCCATATCCCAATGGACTAGAACACTTTGGAGAATGCATAAGCACCTTAACTGAAATTATCATCCAACCAAAACCTTAAACAAACCTGAACTTATAGCTAGCCTAAAATCAGTACAAAACAGAGATAAATATTAAAGAGAGAGCCCTCTCTGATTACAGCCTGGCTAGAAGCTGTAATCCAAAGATTGGTTAGTGGTTACCCCGGCCGTATTCCCTTGGAGTCAAAGGGAACAACCTAGGTGTTAACATAAATGGTGACTCCACTGGGGACTTCTTAGGATTTTCCAATTTCTATACATATCTCAAAGCTACAAATCAAGCCTGAAATCAGTCAGGAGGCCTTCAAAGCTTATTCTGTGTCACATTGACAGCTTTAGGGAAGAGCTTTTTCAGTGAATCTTCATCTCAGCTTTGAAATATTTATTGCCATTCCAAAATCTTTATCCAGTCCTTGCAGATATAAAAACTTCCTATAAAATCCTAAAAACAGTTAGAAGTTGGCTCCCAAGAAAAATCCACGGCATACTAGGGCAAATCCTGACCCTAATCCACCCATCATTGTTGATAATCCAAATACTATCCCTAGAAACATTAGGAGGCAGCAAAGGCAGGAGCAGCCTGCTGATTTAACCTCAGATTCAGATCATCCCAGCCTTATCTCTACTCCATGCAAGGTCCTTTTCCGGTCTACCCCTAGTTCCCCTAGTTCACCATCCATATCTCAAAGTCCTCCTCTCACATCTTCATCCACTGCACATATCCCCTTGACCAACACTCTAGGTTCACCCTTACCTATTACCTCTGTGGTACCCACTGTTCCTATTATCCCAGCTGCCCCTGTTAATCCTCTAAACCCTGTAAATATGGCTAACAGATATGCACCCTTGCAAATACCAGCTAATGCTGCAGCTCTACCCCAAGATTACCAAACCAAAATCTCATATTTTGACTCCAATGGCCCTCTGACAGCTGTTCAGCATGCCAAAAGGATGCAAGACCATTTTGAGACCTATGAAATAGACGATGATAGTGTCAGAATGAGGATGTTTGTTCAAAGCCTAACTGGGGATGTAAGAACTTGGTTTAGATCCCTGAATGCAAATTCCATCACGACTCCTGATGAACTGTATCAAGCCTTTACTAGCAGATGGGAGAAGAAGAAGGATCCTCTGCACATACTTGGTGAATATGACACTATCAAAAGAGGTCCCCAAGAGACTGTTTTGGAGTATTGTGCAAGATTCAACAATGTATATAACGCAATCCCACAAAATTTAAGACCCCCTCCTAATTTAGCTTTGTACAAATTCCCGGATGGTTTTGACCCTGATATGGCCTATCAGCTGAAGGAAAGAGACCCTCAAACCCTTGCAGAGGCCCAAAGGGTTGCTGTCACAGTGGAAGCCAACCTGATTGCCAAAAGAAACAGAGCAAGGTTGGAAAAGAGGACTGTTTTCAAGGAGGAACCCTCTGCTTTTGACCAAAAGCTGGATGCAATACTCAATGGAATGAAAAGATTGGGTGATAGAGTGGAATCGGTTGAGAGAAAATCATCATGGGAAGCACCGCAAAACAACCCTCCTAGAAATCCAATTTTTAGGAGAACTCAAAACCCAGGCGTTGGCAAGCCCAGTGCTGACCAAGACATAAGACCCTCTTTCCAGGAAAACTATGCTGAAACTTCCACATCAACTGAACCCAATGAAGATTCTCAGATTAATTTAATGGGTCTAGATGGTGAAAGTCAAGTTTTCTTAACACAAGAAGATCATTAGGATGATGAAATCAAACTGTTCCAAACTAAATCAGGTGAATCCTTTGACTTTAAACAAGGCTATGACACTACTGTTTATGAAGTCCATAAACAATACAAGCTAAGGAGCAGAACTGTGAATGTAAATCAGCCTGAAAAGGTAAAGGATAATCAGCAGCCTAAAAGAGCCATGGTCACAGAGCCTAATGACAAAACAAATTCACCTGAAGAAGAAGTAATTATTGAAGAAATTACTGAACCATTGTCTTTAAAACAGCAGCCTATGGCTACTTCATCCTCCCACCTTAATTTAAATGTTACTCCTCAAGAGATGACTAAAAAGGATAAGTCCCAAAATCAAGATAAAAATCAAGAAGAAGATCTAGTGAACAAGGAAAGGACTGTTATCCACAACCCTAAGACCCAATCTGAAAAACCCTTTGACCTAGAAACTGAAATTGGCAAACTAAAGATAGCAATTCCTCTCTCAGAACTAGCCAAGCATGACATCTATAAACAACAGATCAAGAAGTCCCTTCAACTCACTAGCAACAAAGATGATGTTAATGTGTTGGATGATACCCCAGAATTACTGTTTGGCCTAGAAGTGGATGGAAAAACAGTAGTCACAGGGGTATTACCTTTTTATGTCAGCTTACATATTCATGATAAGATATTACATAATGCAATGTTTGACTCAGGTGCCTCTCACAATCTCATGCCAAAAGCAGTCATGGAGAGATTGAATCTAGATATAACAAGACCATACAAGGACCTGTCTTCCTTTGACTCCAGCCAAGTCAAGTGTTTAGGTCTCATAAAGGATTTATGTGTGTCTCTGGTTCAATACCCGAACAAAACAATTCTAATGGATGTTGTAGTTGCTGATATCCCACCTAAGTATGGGATGCTCTTATCTAGATCATGGGGAGCTAAACTCCAAGGTTCCCTACAATTAGACATGTCATATGCCACCATCTCTATTTTTGGGCAACCAAAAAGATTATACAGAGAAACACTCATGAAATACATGGTCAGCAGTGAAGAAAAGCCTCAAAACTTTCCCATATATGCTGTCCATTCAGACATAGACTCATACATTCTCTTCAATGACAGCACAACTCTCTCAGAAAATGAGGTTGAAGCCAAGATACTCATACAAGAGGAAGACTCTAATGAAAGAACTATCATCCATGAAACAACAGTCAATCAAATACTAGACACTGCTGCTACCCTAGTTGTCAAGCATATCCAATCAAATGATGAGACTGTCCTAAAAGACAAGCCAGATGAAAAACCACAACTTCAACTTACATTTCCAGTCCATGAACAAATCATTAAATCTCCTTCACAACAAGATGTTTTATGGTTCCTTGAATTTGATGGCTCAGTCAACAAATTAGGGGCAGGAGCTGGAGTTTGGGTACACAATAAAGAAAACAGTCATGCAGAAGGCAGAGCCTATAGATTAAACTTCAGATGTACTAATAACATGGCAGAGTATGAAGCTCTGTTGCTAGGCCTCAAGTTAGTAAAGTTCTTGCAAGCTGCCAGGGTTTCAATCATGGGTGATTCAGATTTAGTTATCCAACAAGTGAAGGGAAATTTTGTCACAAATGACAAAAGACTAAGGTCTTATAGGTCTGCCGTTGCTGAGGTACTAAACTTTTTCTCTGAATTCCAAATCACTAAAATTCCTAGAACCCATAATCTACATGCTCATAGTTTGGCCACATTTGCTAGTACTTGCAAATTACCATTGGAACCTAACAATTGTTTCACAGCTGAGATAAAACACAGACCCTCCATTCCAAACAATGTTAAAGATTGGCAAGTATTTGAGGATGATATGCAAATAAAAATTTTTTTAACGATGCAAAAAGAGTTTGCAGGGTTAAATATTGACACTGACAAAGCAAGTCAATCACAAATACTTAACAAAGAAAATCAATCACAAATACTTAACAAAGCAAATCAATCACAAATAATTGAAGGAGCAAGTCCATCACAAATACAGTTTCAAAAGATTACTCATCCAATATCACCTAGAACAACAAAACAAATGCTAAATCCAACTATTTTCAACAAGGAAAACATTCAGCAAATTCAACCAATCAATTGTGAAGAAGTGGCCAATGCTGAAATTGAAATCATAGAGATGAAAGACAACTTTCTGCCAACAGGCCTAACTCCACTAGAGGACATCTTTGATTCAAATGATATTCCCAGGAAACCAAAAATGCAGCCCTTAAATGCAGCCATTGAAGAATGCAACATTGGTACCATTGACAAACCCAAAATAATAAAATTGTCTGCATCTCTACCTCCTGATCAAAAGCCTAAATACATTGACCTCTTTAAAGAGTTCCAGGATGTTTTTGCATGGAGTTATGAGGACCTAAAGTCCTATGATACCTCTGTTATCCAGCATACTATCCCTCTCAAGCCTGATCAAAAACCCTTTAAACAAAAACTGAGGAGAATCAATCCTAGGCTCCTCCCAGCAATGGAACAAGAGGTACAGAAAATGTTCAAGGCAGGCATCATAGCACCAATCAGATTCTCTGAGTGGATTTCAAACTTAGTCCCTACAAGAAAGAAAACTGGAGAAATAAGGCTTTGTGTGGATCTTAGGAACTTGAATCAAGTATCCCTCAAAGACAATTATCCCTTACCCAAGATGGATCACATTCTCCAAAGAGTGGTAGGGGCTTCAAGGATCTCATTACTGGATGGATTCTCAGGCTTCAATCAAATCCTGGTGCACCCTGATGACCAAGACAAAACAACATTTACAACCCCATGGGGAACTTTCAAATATGTAAAAATGCCTTTTGGATTGAAAAATGCAGGGGCAACATTTCAAAGAGCAATGGATATTGCTTTTGCCAAGGAGATTCATGACTTTTTAGTCATTTACTTAGATGACCTCACACCCTTCTCAAAATCTGACCAAGAACATTTAAAACACTTAAGGCAGATTTTCTTAACATGTAGGAAATATGGAATTTCATTAAATCCCAAGAAATCCCTGTTTGGTTTAGAGGAAGGTAAATTATTGGGCCACATCATTTCTAAAGATGGCATTAGGATAGATCCAGACAGGATACAAGCTATCCTACAAATGCCCCACCCAAGAAATATCAAAGAATTGCAAGGATTCTTGGGAAAAATCAATTTCTTGAGAAGGTTTATCCCCAACTTAGCAGAGTTGATCAGATTGCTAAATAACATGCTAAAGAAGGATTCAAAAGTAAAATGGACTGTTGAAGCCAATCAAGCCTTTGAAGGCATAAAGCTGGCCCTTACCCAAACCCCAGTTTTGACCAATCCTCAATTTGACAGAGAATTTATCATTTTCTCCTTTGCCTCCCAACACACAATTGCCGCTGTTTTATTACAGAAAGATGACCAAGGAAATGAGAAACCCATTGCTTTCTTTAGTAAAGCTCTTAGAGATGCACCCCTGAAATACCAGATCATGGAAAAGCAAGCATATGCCTTGGTCAAAGCTATTAAAGACTTTAGGATCTACATCCTGTACTCCCATGTTATAGCCTATGTACCAAGTCCTATTGTAAAAGACATACTCACTCAAGAAAACCTAGAGGGCAGAAGAGGAAAATGGATTGCCAACATCTTGGAATTTGATATTGAGATAAAACCTACAAAACTAATAAAAGGGCAAGGTTTGGCCAAACTAATGACAGAAGCAAACTTCCAAGCCTTAGACATCAACCAGCTGGATAGTGAACCGGAGCTGGCGACTCCAAAGATCAATATAGCCTTTGAACAATCCCCTTGGTACTCTGATATATGTTATGTATTGCAAAACCTGTGTGCTCCCCTAGGATTGTCCAGAACTAAATGTAGGTTCTTAAAAATGAAAGCTTCTAAATTCTGTGTTATGGATGGGAATTTATTTTGGAAAAACCATGAAGGGATATTGCTAAACTGCCTAATTGAGAATGAAACTGACAATATCCTAAAAGAATTTCATGCAAGTGACTGTGGTGGACACTTGTACTGGAATTCCACTGTGGATAAAATACTAAGGGCTGGTTACTACTGGCCAACCATGTTCTCTGATGTCAAGAAATTCACCACCTCATGTCATAAATGTCAAGTGTTTGAGGGAAAGAGATAGTTGCTGCCACTTCCCTTGAGGCCTATTGCAACAGAGAGACCTTTTCAACAATGGGGCTTGGATTTCATTGGGGAAATTCATCCCTCATCTTCAGGCCAACATAGATGGATCTTAACAGCCACAGTCTACTTCACCAAGTGGATTGAAGCTGTTCCATGCAGACAAGCAAATGATTCCACTATCATTCAGTTCTTGGAGAACAACATATTGGCTAGATTTGGCTGCCGTGACAAAATAATAACAGACAATGCTGCTGCTTTCAGATCCAAGAAAATGGTGAATTTCTGCCACAAATTTCACATTACCTTAGGCCATTCTACTGCATACTATCCCCAAGGTAATGGCCTTGCTGAGTCATCAAATAAAAGCCTGGTAAACATTATAAAGAAAGTGCTAGAAGAGAACAAAAAGAATTGGCATAAGAAGCTTGTGAATGCTCTATGGGCAGATAGACTAACAACCAAGAGATCAATTGGGACCAGCCCATATGAGTTGGTTTATGGATAAGAAGCCAAATTCCCTTCATCACTAGGGGTGCCTGTTATGAAACTTCTTCAAGAAAGTCAAGCAGAACCAAATGATATGCAAAGAAGGATCAATAAAATAATATGTTTACAACAAACTAGAGATCAAGTGTATAGCAGAGTTCAAGTGTTACAAGAAAAGCTAAAGAAGGCCTTTGACAGAAGAACTAAGGCAAAAGACTTTAATGTTGGAGACAAAGTCCTCAAATGGGATTCAAGAAGAGAAGATAAGAGAAAACATGGAAAATTTGATTCCCTTTGGAGAGGACCATTTGTTGTCCAAGCGGTACAAGGAAACAACACTTACTTCCTTAAAAGTCTTAATGAAATTGATTTGGATGAAGGTCCTGTGAACGACAGGATGCTCAAGCACTATTTTGATTACCACCCATAAGTGCAGCATGAGTTTTCCCTTGTACATATCTAGATGTATATATTATTTTCTGTTAAGATGTAAAATTGCAGTTTTTCAAGTTTTCTTAACTACCAGCAAAAGGTAAATAGGATCAAGAAGTCTACCAAGAAGGGAAGTACACAATTTTGACATTTCAAAGCAGCAAGCTTCACAATTTTGATAAAGGCAGTCAATGGGCCAAGGCATTCTGACCTACTGTTCTTGGTCTTTCAAATGAAAAACCATCCCCATGTGGAGCCACTGTTAGCTACCTATACCAATAGGTTTCATATTTCATGATTGACAATGAAAAGTTCCAAATATGCTCTGCTTTGATCATGCAAAGATCACATATTTTCTACAGAAAACAATCTGTGTATATAGCTTGATGTTGTCTCAATTTTGATGGGTGGTCCAACAGCCTAATTTGGATCATGCCATGTTTTGAATTTCTAGTTGTAGAATAGAGAAAGAAGTCTGTCCAAACTGTTTAATCTTGGCAGACAAGTAGTCTAGGTAGAGAAGAAAGGTTCCCAACTGCTTAATCTGGGACCTTGGAAGAAATAAGGGTAGAAGTAGATAGAAAAAAAAAAGAAAAAGCCAGAGAAAAGGAAAGGCAAATAAGGGTCTGCAAGTCCAAATGCACCCTCCAAGAAGAAACAAAAAAAATGCTAGGCAAATAGATGGGTAGGCAGATGAGGTTGCAGAAATATCATTCCTTGCAAATAAATATGTGCTGAAATGTTCACAAAGCAAAAACAATGAATTGAGAAGGTGTTCTTCTCCATCAAGTGGCAGCAAAGCAAAGAAGCATGTCTAACCTCCCTTCTTCCCCTCTTCCCATTCATTACTAACATCCTATCATCAGTTGAGATTCATGGAAGAATTGATGGTTTTATGGTGGTTCTTAGTCCTTTAAAAGCCACATTTCTTGTCTAAAACTCTTTTTATTTTGATCTACTCCCTAAGCTAAGTTATTTTCAATAAACTTAGTATTATTTCCTCTCATCAACTCCTTTCATCCATATTAACCCCTAATTTTATTATATAAACCCCCTATGTTACCCTTTCCCTAGTATTATAACACCATGGTGTATAAACCCCAAACATTGTATAAATATCCCTCCCCTTGGCATTATAGCCGAATAAGCTGTTTACGGAGACTCCAGTCCACCAGGGGCTGTGGTCAACCCTATCTTGGGGCTGCTCTAACCTCTGGTTATGAGAAACAACCTTTCCCCTAAGCCCTCACCTTCCCTCTGCTAAAAAAACACAGAAAACCCCTTTCCCCTTGCTAAACCCACTCCTAAAAACCTCTAAACCCTTGTAAAACTATTGAAAAACCTAGAATCCCCAAAAAATACATGAAAAACCCCTAACCCTAAGGTTCTCCGTCAAAAATATTTAAATTAATATTTTAATAGGCCAGCGGGACCCCCCCAACCTGCACGATCCGTCGGAGGACCCGCCAGCCGTCAGATCTCCGCCGCCCAGATCTAACGGTGGGCGGTAATTTTCACTCCCCGACCTGCCGACCTTTAGCGTCCGGGGAAAGTGGTTTTCCGCCCCGTACAAGGGACGCGTGGCAGGCGGTGGGGTTGTTCGGAGCCCCCTTCCCCGATACCGCCTTTGCCCAAAGGTGGTGCGGGGAACCCGCTTACCACCGTTCCTTTACCGCCTTCCCTTACGTCATCACTACGTCAGCATGACGTAGCGCCCTCCTCCGCCCCCGCGCCATATGGTCCTCCACGTAACCTTGCCACCGCATCTACCCGCCATCGTGTCCTGCCACCCTGGCGTACACCTCAGCAGCCACGTCACCTCCGTACCCAGGCCCCACCATGACGTCATGCTGACGTCATCGGCAGAAAAGCGCCAATAGCATGTTTTTTCCAAATTTGTCATTATAAACGACCAAATTAGCCATTTGCGGTCATTTTCACGCACAAACAACGTAGTCGTTGCGAACCAGCTTGCCGCGAAATCTATTTCCAGCCATCAAATTCAAGATTGAGACCGCTACAAGTCAAGAATTCAGCTGCATTAAGCCTCCACGGCCCGGCCCGCAGGCTTCCAAGCTAGTTTATCCAGGTATTTCACCAGATTTCCCCATTTTTCCCATGCATTCCATTTCTCTGTAAATTCACCATTGAAGACTGGTCAAAATCCAAAGTCTAGCTCTGTCTGCTAACCGAGAGTCAGCTAAAGTAACTTGCATTGCCCCCAGAACTAAAAATTGACATTAAAACAGTTGTTCCACGGGCGGAACCATAAAATTATCCTCGAGGTGCTTGGCATTGTTCCCTTTTGCCGAGTACAGGCCAACTGCAATTTCTACCAAAGGAAACCTCGTACCCTCTGCAACTGACCCCTAGCAATTCACATCCCTCTGAATTTGCAAAAAACTACAGAGACCAGCTTGCATTTTCCACTGAGAAAAACTTCAGACTTGGTCTACATTAGGCCTACTACTTAAAGCTCTTAAAGAACTTTGCAAACCATTGCCATCACCTTATTTCAAAATCAAGTTTTACAATGGCTGCTTCTGCATCCTCATCCCTCAGTGTAGCTCCATTAAATCCACCAAATAAAGAGCTGGAGGCCTTGGCATTTGCTGACAAGGACTATCTTATTGAAGACTTTGAGGGTAACAGGGACTTCTTGCAGACCTTCTGTCAATTAAGAGAGGACTATAACGATGGTCATGGTACACATGGTATATGGGAGTCAAACCTACCATACTATTGTCTCCCAGCTGTAAATGTCTTCCTTGAAGTCATTCACCTATGTGCTGAAAACTATGATGTGCAGCACAGAGCTATTAGCACTCCATCTGGGAGGATCCTTTTCTACATTAATGCTGAGTCCATCAACAAAATGTTACATTTTGATCAGACAGAGTTGCTAATCCCATTTTCCATGAACTATTTGTTGGACACTGGTGCCAAGATGACCAGTTAGGAGATTCAAAAGGTCACAAGGACATTCATGAGACCTGAGTGCCAGCCTACAGAGCCACCTGCCTACCTGGATGTCCATTTCAATGATGTAGGCAGGCTTTTACTGGACATGATTGCCTATGTGTTGGGATACAAAAACAGTGAGCATGTGGATAAAACAATGCTGGTATTGCTGTCTTCTTACAGCCCACGCTAACCCCCTGCCCGCAAATATAACTTTGCTAAGTTCATAGGTAACAAGATTCATGATCAGTTGAGCAGAGTGGACAGACAGAGGGTCTTCAAGTACTCGGCCTATATTTACCACCTTTTCATGTACTATCATTCTAAAGCCTTCCCATGCTACATCAAAAGGCTGGATCACAGAGGGGAAAGAAGATCTGTCATCTTCTGGACCTCTGTCTATCACAAAGTCACAAATTCACCCTACACCTACTGTGAATTTGTTGACCAATTTGTATACCCAGTCTCTTGCCTGTTGATGAGGTCCCCTCCTCCCAGAATATCAAATGAGATAAAGAAAGCTCTGCAGCTTTCCAAAAAATATAAAATAGGTGACTGGTACCTATATGAGAACCATACTGTCATTAGGATCTATGGCTGTGAGCTCTGTCCATACAGGCTCCCAAAATATGTACCTATGAGGTTATTTGCCTTGGAGTATTATAGGCAGATGATTCAGTCCGACCTCACCCATTTCCACAGCGCCAAAAAGAAGGCCCACCTCAAGTTCAAACACCAGTTGGGCCCCTTCATCATGAACAAGAAAGAAGGGTGGGAAGATGTAGACCTAATCCTTAAGGATAAATACAAGCTGTCCTATAGTTTTCGGTGGGTCCATTATGACCCTGAAGGTTTCATCACTGCTAGGAAAAACAAGTATAGGCTTATAGGCATTAAGCATTGCCAGTACCCACACATTGAAAAATATGCCAGCCTGCAAGAATGGCAGATGGATACTCTAGTTGAAAATCTAACTGAGGAAGAGAAAAAGCTAAAGAATATGAAGGAGATTGAAAAAACTATTGACCTGGACTATGTGCAGCAGGTACCTTTCAGACCACCTTATTCAGTGGGAGAAGGGACCTCGGCCACAAGGACTGCACCACAGGCCCCCTCTACATCAGCACCGGCGACAGACAAAGGAAAAGGCATAATGGGTGCAGAGGAAGAAGCAGTGAAAGAAAAGCCTGCCCTTGTAACAGAGCAGCAAACAGGGTAGCAAACAGAACAGCAGCAAGGGCAAACTATCCTTCCACAAACTGAGCTACCAGCAGCTCCAGCACTGCAAATTCCACCCCCACAAACTGAGCCAGTAACTGCTCCAATTTTACAGACCCCAGCACATGAGGAAAGAGGGACAAAAAGAGATAGAGAAGAGTCCACTCCTCTCAGTGGATCCTCCCACCTGCCAGAAGCCAAAAGGTAAAGAGCAGACTCCCCAGAGGTAGAAGACATTACTGAAGATGTCTTGGACAGTGCAAGAAAAGACAGGGAGGGCAGTCAGCATACAGGTACAAGCTCCTTTCAGCAGGAGCAAACTTTACAGCTCGGTTTGGAGGTGTCCTCTTCTTCCCAACAAAGCAAGAAGCCCAAGAGCACCAAGGCTTCTTTCAAACAAATAAAAGCTCAGAATGAGCTGCTAAGGGCTGAGGTCTATAAGCAATTCATAGATGCAACACCAGCCCAGCAAGAAAGGCTAATGTCGGTATATTACATTCAGGAGGAAAAATTGCTCCTCAGCCACTTTAAGCCCAAAGGGCTGCAACCTAAGACAGTTGCAGATTTTGTAAAGACAAGGGTGGAGGTCCTAGCCAGAGATATACATCCCATGGACCAGATTGAACTCCATAAGCAAGCTGGGGAGATGGTCTATGCAACCTTGGTGGAGAAGGCCACCATGGCACATGAGCTGAAAGAGTCCCTCAAAATCACCAATACCCAGTTGGACTTTGAGAGAATGTCCTCTCTGGCCAAAGATAATAGAATAAAGTCTCTGGAGGAGATCATCATTGATCTAGGACATGATCCTAGTGATCCAAAGGGTGTGAAGGCCCTTATGAAGAAGAAAGATGATGACCTCAATGCCTTGAAGAAAAGATTGAAGCTGCAGCCCACAGAGCACCCTCAAACAGCAGAACTTCAAAAGAAAAAACAGGCTGAGGACCAACTAGACCTCCTAATGCAGCAAGACCAGAGGATCAGGGAATTGGAGAGAGAGCTGGAAGGAGCATTACAAGATAAACAGGCAGAATCCACCTCCCAAGCTCCTCCAACTACTTCAACAACAGCAGCAACTTCAGGGGCAGCAGTGGCCCCCACAACAGAAGCAGTAGGAACAACAGCAGCTCCAGATGCCAGCCCAAGTGTGGAGGAATTGACCAAGGCCGTTAAAGCAATGGAGATCCAGGCAGATGAAATAAAGAAGGCCAAGGAGAAGTTGGCAGAACTGGATGCCAAGTATGACAAGTCCAAAGTGACTGTAGCAGAAGAGGGCAGAGAAATAAAGGCCCAAAAGGAAAAGATAAAGGC
Organism: Pinus tabuliformis; assembly: GCA_031772625.1. Lineage (NCBI taxonomy): Eukaryota > Viridiplantae > Streptophyta > Pinopsida > Pinales > Pinaceae > Pinus > Pinus tabuliformis. The sequence continues at coordinate 1,956,655,185 of CM062816.1, forward strand.
CTTAGAGAAAGAGCTGAATCTGGAGACTGCTATGGCCGACATAAAGAGAATCCTATGGGCCAAAATTGGCCAATCCATCAAACAACAATGGAGGTCAATAAAAATAATGCATGAGTAGATGGATTTAATGGGCCAAGCTCAAGCAAAAATTCAGAAGGCCAAGACAGTGCTAGGGAACAGAGCAGAGCAGGCAAACAGAATGATAGACTTCCTGAACAGGCAAGAAAGGGAGGAATTGGCAGCTATAGGCATTCCCAACAGAACAGAAGCTGTCCTCTCTGCCAAGAAGATACTAACTCTCAGGAACTATATACAAACAGCAGAGAGGAAGTACTATGAGATGCAAGCAGATGTGGAGGAATACAAAGTTAAAATGGGAGTGCTGCAAGCAAAAGGCCTGCCGAGCTTACTAAGTGGTGCAGGAAAACTGATCTCTCCAGATCAAATGGCCAACAGAATGGAAACCACTATTGAAAATCAGATTATTGCATCTGTCAGTTCATCTGAACAAGCAGGGCCTCCCACAGGACAGAGCTTATATGACAAACTTGAAGACCTGTTCTTCATTGAGAATGAAGTGAATCACCTGTTTGAAACGCCTCCAAATCTTTATAGACATACAGAGGCCGAGGAAACATTGATAAAGATGCGCAGACATCAAATGCCTAAGGAGGATTGGTGGCAATTCATGCTTCAGATTTTGCCATGGTAGCTTCAGTCATTCGGCCACTGCCAGCTCCAGGTCACTACAAGACAAATAACATGACAAATGTCAGCAGTTAAAGCAGCTAAAAAATGATTCATCACATAGACAATGAAAGCTATCCAAGTTTCAGACAACACATCTCCAACTGACTCTAACAGCCATAAAGTCCAAATATCCTCTGACTATTTTGACAGCTGAGGCATTAAGGAATTACTGCAGCATTCACTCCTTCAGCTACTGCATTCCAGAGATTAGCATATCATAAATGAGATATTAACTCATTCGCTGATATTTTTGATGTAAATTTTGTATATATACTCCCCTGAGTAACTCATAAGGGGTTGGTAATTTTCTCTATGAGACAAATGTATTGTACACTTTCAGAATTATCTAATACAAAGGGCTGGATGAGCTCAGTGATTTCCTGAAATCTTTGATTTCTGGATGATGCTACATGTGCTGATGCAGAATTCCTGTGCTGTCTCATGAAATAACAAGTTTTCCTCAAATCTCTATTTATTGTGTTTATCATTTCCTTATGTTTATCAAACCATACTCATATTGTATTAAGCTAGCAGTGAAGAAAAAGACTAGTACAGGATTTGTTTCATTACACCTTGTGCTCAATTTTTACTGCTGTAAATGTTTGTCTTCAAGCTTAACGATGTACATGAATTCTTAACTGCTCATGTGTCTGTTAATGCTATATGTGAATGTTAACTAGAAATTCTTCAGTGCTTCTAGATTAATATTCTCGCTGTCCTTCTTTAGCAGTTTACCGTAAGATTCTTAATTGCCTTGCCTAAACTGGATACACCCCACCCAATCACTATTATAAACGTTTTTTCTCAGACACTAATCTGGCTCTGCAGCATCAGTACAGAAAATCACTCAGCACCTCAAAATAACTAAAGGACCACTGACTCCATAGCCCAATGGACTAGAACACTTTGGAGAATGCATAAGCACCTTAACTGAAATTATCATCCAACCAAAACCTTAAACAAACCTAAACTTATAGCTAGCCTAAAATCAGTACAAAACAGAGATAAATATTAAAGAGAGAGCCCTCTCTGAATACAGCCTGGCTAGAAGCTGTAATCCAAAGATTGGTTAGTGATTACCCCGGCCGTATTCCCTTGGAGTCAAAGGGAACAACCTGGGTGTTAACAATATCTAAACCCTCAGGTTCATTCCTTAGACATCTGCCTAACCTATGTTCTTTTCCTTTTGCAGACACCTCCATGAAATCCCAGAAAAATGAAAATTTGAAAAAACTTGCACTGTCTTAATCTCGTTCACTGCCTCACTTGAAAGTTGCCTCGCTTGAAAACTGCTTCACTTGATCTTCAAGGAATTCTAATTGAACACTTGCCAATTTTCTCCTCATGCATGAACCCAAACATAATTATGACTATGATTACTTGGCTTCTTTTTGAAACTTGCAACCTGAGTGTACCAAGACATTTAATGACCCTAATGATGAGGATAAGCGATTGAATGTGATAGGCAAAGTGTATGGACTAACAAATGATGATGTAAAGATAATGTATTTTGATAGATTTGACATCTCGGTGAGATTTGCTATGGATCTACACGAATCCCCTACGAAAACACCTAGAGTAGGTTTTGTGCTACAAAAACTCCTAGACAGTTTCGTAGCGCATAAGAACCTTGAAACATGTTTCGACATATTGAGTTTATGTGTGATATGAGACCAATGATAGGCAAGTACAGAAAATTGACCCCTTTTGACCATACCAACAAGTCTCTATTCAAAATCTTAGACTCTAAAACAGCATGGAAAAACCAGACCAAGACTGACACCAATCTTTTGAAAAAACTGATGCTCAGAATTTGAAATTTTTCTTAAGTGATAACACTCTTCTACAGAGAAATGATGTTATCTCTACTAAAATTTCATTGGTTGATAGTGTACTCACACATGGCTTACCATACTGCATGAAAGCGCACTTTTTCATGGCTATCCATGCTGTTGTTACATCTGGTTTCTTTCTCACTGCAGCGCCATTAATTTAGAGATTGATCCATGTGTCATTTCGAAATGGGTCATTCATGTGCCCAAAAAAACTGAATCTACTTTCCATGTGTCGCACTCCCATTGGGTTGTGCTGACATCAACATTCTTCATCACCTGGCCCAATCAGATGCTTCCATGTGTCCCATTATTAGATAAGAGAGAGAAGGGTCATGTGGCCTTTTTTTTCACCATATTTACTTTATCAAAATTTTAACGACTCATGGCTTATTCCTTTGCTCCAATATTCCTCTACAATGACACTCCTTTGCATGTTGCCTTTATATCCTTCCCAGGTCACCCTTTTGGGTTTCTGGGTTGAGGCGTTAAGGTGGGGACATCCCACTCAATTCCCCACCATTGACTACGTGTTGTTGCACTATGTCAGGGTCCAAGATGTCCCAACCCCTGCCACCCGACAATTCTGCTACATGCACACTTAAAAACCTCCAGGCTCATACCTTCTCGCCTTCTCTACTAGGCCAGGTTATATGTGGGCTCCTCCTACAGCCAATGGGGAGCCTCTTGGCTACATAATTGCTCCATGTCTACCCAGTGCATTCCCTTATGCACCTTAAAGTTTCTCCACGGTTAACTCCACTGGGATGATTGTTGTTGTAATAGCCCTAGGTTAAGAGTTCATGTAATAAAAGTCAATAAAGGTAAAATAATATCATGGGAAAGGGACACTAATTTAAAGCTGAATGTTGGGAAAAATATCCTAGTGGGCATCACTTGTTGTGTTTTATGGCTATGGGAGAATTTGTAAACGCAATGGCTAAGGATTTGGAAAGGCATGCGACATTAACTGGAACATTATTTATGAAAATAATGGAAAATAGGAGTAAAGGAAGGTGAAAGGTCATAGGTTGCATGTGAGGAGGAAAATGAAGGAAAATAATTGAAAATGAAGAAAGTAGAGGCATCAAAAATAAAAAGGATTATGAGGACCAGTTCACAGCCTTATGTTAGTTTAGTGATAGAATTTGTCTCAGATAAGATAAACCACCAATAGGAGAAAGAAAGTAAGAAAGCAAGGAAAGGAAAAGGAAAGCAAGGACAATAAAGGAAGGAAAGGATCAATCAACATCAGTGGGAATAGTTGTAGGTAACATATTTCATGTGTGATTTCCTAGCTGGTTTTGACATGCATGGTATGTGCATGTTGGTATATGGTTCTTTTGCTATCATTGGCATGGATTTTGTCGGGATTCGACAGTGGCCTTTAGCCTAGCCTTGCCATTTCAAGATAACCATGGTGTGATGGGATTATTCTCAGTTTGATATTTGGATTGCCGGATGGTTTTGGAATTCAGTGTGAGGTGGTCTAATGAAAATTCCCAAAGGCCTAGGAATCCCTTGACCGGTAATGGTGGGATACACGGTTAATATTGAGGGTGTAGACAAGAAAATTCCTCAAGGATGATGAAGAAATTCTAAGGCATCTAAGCTTGGTTTGGTTTTGTGATCTCGACACCAGTTTAGGTGTGATCATAGTATGGAGAGGGTGGAGGTGATTTAACCTCTGGATATGCTTCATTTTCTTTGGATTGGTTTATCCCATGAGATCCCAAATTCATGCTTGGAATATGGCATGAGAGTGATTGGCTGAAAGAAAGATCTCGTTCAACCAATATATGGTTGGGTGGAACATGGCAGTCTCGAACCCGGTTGGTAATTTCCTATGATTAATAAAATATATGTTTCTCTTTCTTTTGGTAAGGAAATGTAATGGTTATTATGCATCTTTAATGTTTTTCTCTTGTGGTTACTTATATTGTTATATGTTGGTTATAAGCATGGTTTTATGACAGATCTTAGTCATGGCTCTTTTCATTTTTTCACTCATAACTGAATAAATAATGAATGCAAGACCTAATTGGTGTTAATATAGCTAATGAGATAAGGTAGTGACCCTTCTTGTTAAACCTCAAATAAGTTTTTAGTCCCTTATTTTCAGACTTACACTCATGACCTGTAGGTTGCATGTTCATAATGTGTTCGATGGAATGAATGTCATGGTTGGGATTGGTTAGGTCAATTACTTGATCATTTTTTGTATTAGAGGATTTTTCTTGGTGTCTTTTATTGTCTCCAAAGGTCTCATCAAGTCTCGGGCACTCGTTTGGATACTAGCCCTGAAAAAGTGGCTTAAATGTCACAGTCTCTGGCACAACTCTCGCTAAAAAAGACTGCAGTCTCTCCCTTACAGGAATTGTGGGAACAAATGGAGAGTTCCAGTCGCATTAATTCCTTGTAATGGGAGAGACTGGGGATTTAATTCATTGAAAAAGGGCTAGGTTAACTAAGGGGTTGGGCACTCGGAGTGGAGGATTAGCTCCTCGGGGTCCTGTAGCACCTGAAGGAGGTCTATAAGGTATTTTTTTGTAGATTCCATTTCCTTAAGGTCATATAGGAGTTTGTGTCTTATCATAGTGATCCTCAGCTCATGTTTACCATGGGAAAGATGGTGAAAGTGGGTAAATGTGGGCAGAGATAGTTACAAGGTGGTATCAGAGCATGCTACAAAACTTGGACTAGATGGGATGGATGCATGCTTTTATGCATGCATTCTATAAGGTTGTCATGCATGAGGTCATTGCATTTAGTTCATGTCATCTTGATGTTGGTATGTTATGATGCTGATGTGTTTCCTAAGATGGTAAGAGATGTAGATCATCAAAGCGAGGTTGTATCACTGGACTTCGTGGTAAGCGCAAATTGTCATACAAGTATTTTATGTTTGGCATGCATGTATTTTGGTTAGTGATTGTTATAATCATTAGGGTTGTGTCCATTTATGTGAGTATATGGTTGTTGTAGTTACATGTACGATAGATGTTATTTAAATAGTGTGATCATATATACAAATGTCAGGTAGTCATGAAGGATAGTAACTTCTTGTTATATGCATTGTGGTCATATGCATGGTGGGTATGGTCATTGCAGTTGAGGTCTTGATGTTATTAATTTTTGTGTTAATTTGGATTGATCTATGTAGATGATCATGTTTATGACACACTAGTAGACAATGAGAAATTAGTGACTAGGCTACTAAAGAATTTGGTTAGCACTACTTTTCTAAGTGAAATACTACAAAAATTGAGCAATATTAAGTAACCGAACTAAAAAAGACTATCATAAATGACTAATTTAGTCCCAGGTTAAAATATATGACTAGATAATAAGTAATAAAACTAAAAATGACTAATTCAGTTTAGGAACAAAAGTACAACTACCTAACAAGTACTGCAATAATACGATTCAGTCGTTTATGTTAGTCATTTTTATTTTTTCACTTTAGAAATCTAAACTTACAAGTGATAGCAGATTCAAAGGTTGTTATAGATTGGTTGAAAGGCTATACTTCCTTAAACACCTTTTAATTGTATCAATCGATGATTACAAACATGGAGTTTATTAGAATCTTCAGGGTTATAAACTTTTATTACATTCACATGGAATTAATTTCAAAGGCTGACATATTATCCAAAATGAGAGTGATATTATAGCTGAATCAAATATATTGTGAAGAATACCTATAAAGAGAAGTGTTAGCTAATTAGTAGAGGAAACATTTCCTTTAGTTGAAAACTTAACTTTTCATGCATATCTACATTTTTAATTATTAGGGTCATATCCATTGAACTTAGGATACTAGTTTTTAACTTGGTATCAAGTTGTTTATCTAGTTTTAATGTACATTATGAACACAACAAAATTGGACACTTATGAAATTGTTTTCAATCATATGGATATTTTGATGTTCCTTGAACATTAGATGTTTCACATATTAAAGTATCACATCATACAAGTGAAGTAGATTTAGTATACATTAGATGATGTAAATTACACCTTGGCATTATATTAACACAAAAATGATATTTTTTATTGGAATTTCTTTTATGGAATAGGTTTGATGACACCTTGATTTTCCCATCTAAGCCTCTATGTATAGGAAGAAATTGCTTTATCTATCACATTTAGATTGGTATGTATGATACATGTGTATATGATATTTCCAATGTGTATTATTTTTATTGTGACCACTTAATCACTCTATTCTAACTCTTGATGCTTTGGCTATAAATTCTAAGCATAATTGTTCCATGGTATTTCATAATTTTACTCAAATAAATGTCATATTTGATGGTAGGGGTATAATATTTGGTAATTTGAATAGCTACACATCCATGTTATTGTACCCTTATTTCCCACCAAAACATTTAGGCTCCACCTTACATTTTTAGTGGGAATGAAATCTTGTTTACTTAGCTTGATCGAGTTAAAAAGATAAATGGTAATGAAGTCTAAATTTATTTTAATTTATAGCTTGTAACCATACAGGTGGATCGAAAACCTTCATATAATTTTTAGATACACAGAAATGTAAGTGAGCGAAAATGACGATGGGTTTTTTGGAGAATGCAGAGAATAGTAGGATGGGTTTGAATTTTGGTCATGGAACCAGATTGAAATTCATTGGTTTTAGTATTGTCACTACTCTCAAGGAAAAACCAAGAGTAGCTTAATTTCCCGAAGGTGCCAACAACATCTCTGCAAACACTAAGCCATATGTTGTAGACACCAATCCTTATGTTGGTATCTTGCAACACTGCATTGGAAAAAGGAGTTTGGCCAAGGGAAAAGGCATTCATGCCCATATCATCAGAACTGGAGCCGAAGAAGCTGCTGGACTATCTCTGGGAAATCATATTCTTCACATGTATTCCAAGTGCCAAAGCATGGAAGACACACACCAAGTCTTTGATAAAATGCAGGGTGTGTGAAATATGCGCACTTGGAGAATGCTTGTGAGTTGTTTGACAAAATGCCTAAACAAGATGAGTGTCCTAGAATGTGATGATTATCGAGTATGTGAAGCATGGGTCGTGTTAGACTCCGTCTCATGTCAGAGACTGATTCTTCTTCAAAACCCTGTTTTGAAGAAGAAATCATTAATATGTTGTTCTAGATTATGTAATTTATTCTCCAGCTCTAGATTATGTAATTTGTTCTTCAGCTATCCAAAAGGCAGCAGTGACTTCAAGCTTATATCCCTGCACAAACAAAAGAAAGCAAAGCATACATCAGACTCTAATGTTGATGAATGTGGTCAAGTTTTATCTTCATATGGTTTCAACTATCATGGCACAGAGGTTCTCTACAGTGGCACTCATGGATTGCTATGGACCATTGGGAGATGGCATTTCAGTGAGCAGTTCCCTTAGGCAAATGGTTAAAGCATGTCATAAAATTGGCATCGAGGTAATACTGGAGGTCGTTTACACACAGACTGCTGAAAAGGGTGATGCAGAACTTGAAACATTGTCATTCCGTGGAATTGATAACTCATCATATTACGTACTCGGTGAAAACAATGAGGTTGCTGTTGCTGAAACTGAAAATCTATTCAACTGCAACCACCCAGTAGCACAAAATATGATCTTAGACAGTCTGCGCCATTGGGTAAATGAGTACCATATTGATGGTTTTTGCTTTTGCAATTCTTCATCTCTAATGAGAGGGCCACATGAGGAAATCTTAAGTCGACCCCCATTGATAGAGGCCATTGCCTTTGATCCTGTTCTTTCTAGGGTTAAAATTATTGCAGATCCATGCTTGCCAATTATGGCATCGTGCAAGGAAATCCAATTTCCACATTGGAAGAAGTGGGCAGAGCTAAATATCAGGTTCCATGATGATATTAGAAGATTTCTAAGAGGCGACAAAGGTCAATTAAGCAACTTTTCAACCAGGCTTTGTGGCAGTGGAGATCTTTTTACTGATGGCCGAGGTCCTAGTTTTTCCTTCAACTTTATTACCCATAACGTTGGATTATCTCTGGTCGACCTAGTAAGCTTCAGTTCTGCAACATATTCAACAGAATTAAGTTGGAACTGTGGTGAAGAAGGTGACACGAACAATCATCTGGCTCTGGAAACACGATTGAAATAGATTCGAAATTTCCTTTTCGTTCTATTCATATCACTTGGAGTGCCTGTGCTAAACATGGGAGATGAATATGGACAGACAAAGGGAGGATCAATGCATTTAAATGACAGGAAACCCTTTAATTGGGATGCTCTGAAAACTGAATTTGTTGTTCACACTATTCAGTTTATTGGATTTCTTAGTTCCTTCCGCACCCGTCGAAAAGATTTTCTTCAACGTAAAACTTTTGCGAAGATTGAAAATCTGAACTGGCATGGACCTAATCTAGACCAACTCTAGGTGATTTGTACATTGCTTTCAACTCTCAGCAAGCGTCAGTCAGTGCTACCCTACCTGAACTTCCTGATGGAATGTTATGGCACCGTTTGGTTGATACAAGTCTTCCATTTCCAGAAACTTTCTCAATGGAAGGGACAGCTACTGATATGTTGGGAATAAGCTTTTTCACTTACCAAATGCAGCCCCATAGCTGTGTTCTGTTTGAAGCTCGTTCAACTAAAGAATGAAATTGATCTGTGGATTCTGTTGTCAAAGGATGAAGACAATCAATTGACAGTTTGGTTTTTGTACGGAACTGTAAATAATATGGATTACATGTCTTGCGCAGCCTTCTATGTCTTTGTCATGGAATATTGCTTGAGTCTCAGGATAAATTTCATTCGGGCAGCATTACCTCTACTCTAGCCGACAGGTTGAGTGGTTTGTCATCACAATTGCCTAAAAACAAAAACAAAACTAAGACATCATTGCGGGCTTTCTCTAAATCTGTTGAAGTTTGTTGCAAGTTGCAGTTCTACGATCCATGGGGACCGCTATGCATTTATGGAATATATGGTTGCAGGCGAAGTTAGCATAGGTTTCAAAACAGTCTCTAGTGGTGGGTTCTGGAAATTCTCGGTCAATTGCGTTTCATTCTTTGAGGCCTAGAAAAGGATTTTTGTTCGATGTTTTTGTTATCCTCCCTTTGCCTCAGATGGTTCATCTATTGCATATCTTAACCGTGTTCCTAAAAATGAATATTATCCAGGCCACTATTTTATTTCGACAGCATCTTTCGAGGACATTGATGCAAGCATGTATGATGGGTTGATGGTTCCTGGAGGAAGGACATCCGAGTACCTAGCTCTAAATGAATCTGTTCTTAAATTGGTCAAGCGGTCTTCTAATTCAAACAAGCCCATTGCTTCTATCTGTCGTGGGCAATTTATTCTTGCTGGTGCAGGTATATTGAAAGAGAAAACATGTACTGCGTATCCAGTTGTAAAGCTTGATACATTTCTTTCTGGCGGTGAATGGTCAGGGCTGGAACCTATAAATACGCCATTTTACTTAAGTTGGGAGGGGAGATTTCTCCAAATATTCTGTGATAACATATATCAGATATCCACTTTGTGTGTATGGCATGAACTGCAGAAATTCTCATGCTAAAGCTGGAAATCATTAGAAGCTTCTGAAGACTACAAGCTTTTCTAGTATACCCAATTGCCTCATTTTAAGGAGTTATCTTCTTCTCCCGGGATGTCGACTGCATGCAAATCTTTGCATTTTTAAAACGGGAACGTGCCTTCAACAGAAACACTTGTCATGACATTTTGAGGGAGAATAAAAGTCAAAAGCCAAATAATTATCCCAGCACAGAAATCGAATTACTTAGTCTATTTTGGGTCCTCACACTGAAGCGGTTAGGCAAGCAAAGGCGATTATGCGGATGAATAGTGGCAATTATGAATGGCTGGATATGTATGCGCTGATCTTCAGGAACCGATTTCCTATTTCAAGACCTCAGTTAGTGATTTAAAGGTAGCTGCGCTCCAGCTGTTATTCCATGTGTCGGCCATCGTAGGATTTTTAGGGAGATGCTATTTTATTTTAGAATAGATGAACGCTCTTTTCTAATTTTTTGTAATTGCAGTTCAAACAGCGCCCTGATGGTGGGGTCGATCTGTTGTTTTTGTTTTAGGATAGTTTATAAAAATAATCATTTGTAATTAAAAAGGGAGAGTTAGTGAGGGGAGATTTTCTGAGTGCTGAGTGCTGGAACAGAGCTTTCATTGTACAGTTTTTGGCAGAGAATTTAATGGAATTTCACAGCTCTGTTTGCTGAGATTCATGTGGTATGACAATTTAACATTAGTTTTTCCTCTGTTACATATGTAAACCGTTATGTTTCATTTCATTTCATGATCATTTCTAGCTGAACAAATGAAGTGTTTAGGTAGGAATTCATAGTATTATATGCTCCTCCTATAAGTTTGTTCACGTTCGATGTTTTCTTCTGTTTGACAAGGATTCATCTCCTATGCCCTTGTCAGCTCCTCACCAGTCTTGCCATCTCATTTAAAATCTAGATTTGGTGTTAAATTGCTTGCCTACCTTGCCTCAGTTGATAATCTGTGTAGTCATTATATTTCTCTGTTCAAGCTGTGATTTTGCCCATGCAGCCCAGAAAAGCCCCGTCATTTAATTAAAAACCCCAAATCAAACTTCCTTATCAGTTTACTAGCCTAATATCAGTGTTCCTAATTGGGTCAGCTCATCCTATTGAAAGATCTACCGAGTTTGACCGGAGAGAGCCTTCTCATACCCCGTAGGGCTAGCTACGAGGTGAAATGGTTTGATGTTGCCTTGAAGGTTTACCTTCCTCAGCCTAGGGTGAAATCTCAAGCGCTAACAGGTCGGATGAAGAAGCCTTGAAAATTCATCAGAAAATGCATCATTTATTCATAAGACGGGATGAGTATCCTCTTGCGAGTGTAGTTAGTGCTTGTTCATGCTTACCTGATCTACAACATGGCAGGCAGATCCATGCTTCTATGATTAAAGGGGGTTTTGAGTCAAACGCTTTTGTGGAGAGTACCCTTGTTGACATGTATGAAAAATGTGGATGTGTCGAGCATGCTCAATGAATACTTGAGAAGATGCGTGAACGAGATGTAGTGTTATGGACAAGCATGATTGTTGGGTATGCTTGATGTGGAAGTATGGAAGATGCACGCCATATTTTTGATGAAATGCATGAATGAAATGTATTTTCATGGAATGCAATGTTAATAGGATATGCAGATAATGAGCTAGGTGAAAAGACTCTGAAATTGTGGTGTCAAATGCAAAGGATTGATATTAAGATAGAGTGTTATGATTCTTATCAGGAGGTCGAAATTTATATTACTCTAGCACTTTTCTCTTTCATGGCCAAGAGGGTTAGTGAAAAAAAATTCTCTGATAAGAGGGGTCTGTAGTGACCTTGTTACCTTGTTGGAAGCATCCAATTAGTTGGTTGTGTGACCTATGCAAAATTAGGGAGAATAACCAAGATTCCAAGGGGATATTTCAGTGAATATCGGGGGAAAAGCACCCTGTTTTTCGTATCATTATTGCTAACTATGTATGCCATCATTAAAAGGATGGAAAATTAATTCTGAGCAGCGTATTCACTCCTATAGTACTGTTGGAATGATCTTTGAAATGGATTGATATTTACATGTAGAAGAATGTCAGGTTCCTCTAAACTTTTCTTGTAATACATGTGTTTGGTTTTTGACAAAGTTTGAAGGGGGTTGATATTATTTATTGAGTACTCTAATAGTCCGTATTAATGGCTTCGGTCACAATGGAAGACATCAATTTCTGGTTACCTATTTACTTGTGAAGTCTACACATTTCCTGAGCATTGTGAAAACATGTGTCAATGATTTGTAGTGGTTATTAGTCTTATTTTTGGTACCGTGCATTTCTGGTTAGTGTAAATAGACAAAAGCTAAACCTACAAGATGTCAATGAAGTACTTGAATATTTTGGAAACAATTTTGTTGAAAACACTTTGAAATTGCACCTCTGTTCGTGGGCTTCAAGAGGGAAGATTGTGTGGATTCTAAGGCCAGATCTTTTCCCAGAAAAGTCTCTTCACACTGCGTTATAACTAGGTTCATATACCACTTTGAAATCATAGTATAGGTATGTATCAACTCTCAGACTTTGAAGAATCTCTCAGTATTGTTATTGTTGGTGCAATGTTATAAAATTTTGAGTTTAATAAAGAGAGAAATTGAGTTAAAGTATTTTCATATCGGCACTATTTAAATTATGATTTTCCCTTCAATTAATCTTAATGAAGATCACCTACATGCTCATTATATACATTGGAAAATATTCCTCATTAAATAAATTTGTTTAAACTCAAGAGTTATTGGAAATTGTTTGAGATATTTCCACATATAGGGCTACCACTTTGGTTGCATCCTTATGAATTTCTTGTTGCTTCTTCATATATTGCTTTGATTGAAACAATTCCAGACATGGTAACTAGAATTGTTGGTATTTATGACTTTTCTCTTATTTGACATCTCACAGTTGTTTATTTGGCTCTTAATTTAGAATTTCTCGAGCATGCATCAATACATGCTTGATGTAGGTGGATATTGGTGGCCACCTACCAAGTCCACTTGGACCCCCACCATTGTTTCTTTCATCTTTTTAATCTCCTTAATTGTAGCACAGTTTACTATTTTTAGTAGCTTTTCAGCTCTTGAACTTCCAGAGCCGTTTTGAGGCCTTAAACGACGTTTTTTGGGAAAACTAGGAGTAGCATGGGTCCATGGACCGATGTTTTTCTTCCCAAAGTTGTAATTCTCGGATAGACCTTTCTAACGAGATACTATGTGCGTCAAGCGGAGATCGTATGGAAAAGTTATGACTCTGGGAAGTTGATGTACCAATTTACCCAAACGGGGCCCACAGTTTGGCGTTTCATCTTCTAGGGTTAGGGTTTTGGATGTTTAGGGTTTTCCATTATTTCTCAACAATAAATAGGTATTCGAGCCTCATTGTAAGACAGTTCAGAGGCATGTAGCTGCCACATCTCTTCTCAGAGATAAGCTACCATCGCCCTAGATGGTTTATTTCCATTTCTGTTTGTAAGCATATTTCAGTATTTTACATTAATTAAATGAAGTATTATTTCCATTACATCTCTGTGTTTATGGTTATCTCTGTAATTTGTTGCGTTAATGTTTAAATCCAGATCAGTGGTATCAGAGTGGTTTGCTTTTTCTCTGTTTTCCTTTGCATGTCTCCAACGAGATCGGGATATAAGGAGTTAGGGCTTGAACTGGTCGAACCTTTGCAAGACCAGCCTCAAAAATCTCAACGGCCTCCCATGGTGGATGAAAATAAAGATGAGGGGGCAGGAGATCCTATCAAAATCTTGCTCGAAGAATCCCTCGAGCAAAAAAGGAATGCAATGATGGACAATGTTGCACAGATCCTTCAGCGGATACCCAGAGGTGATGCATCGGCTTCCAGCAGCTACTCTGGAAATGCCACACCCTTTAAGGTACAAGCTGTTAGGCCCCTATACTACTAGTGTAACCCCTTATTTTTACTAATATAACCCACTTATTATATTAATGTACCCATGTAGTGCCCATATTGTTACTATTATGCCACATAGAAGCCCACCATTGTTACTGTTGTGCCCTACAATATTATTGTTATGTAGGCTTTGATTGTATTGGGACCACTTAGACTCCTATATATAGAAAGGAGGTATTTTCATTTGTATCATCCAAGAATTGTTCATTTATGTAATGTAAAGGAGGTTGCCCCCTCGAAGAGGCTGAATTCTAAGGCGTGGATCTCTCTTTTCTATCTTTTTGTGAGCTGGTTTCATAACACAAGCTAATTTTGAAATCCCCATCTTCGATGGTCAAATAGATGTAGATGCTGTAGATAAATGGTTAAATTTGCTAGATGGGTATTTTTATGTTCATGAATTTTCGAGTCGAGAAAAGATTGTTTTCGCTCTTTTCAAAGTAGCCCCCCACGTCAAGGACTAGTGGGAAACCTACTGCGAGCATAAGGATGAAAGTACAGTCTCACTATTTTCAGTCGCACCCAATTGGGATTCATTTCGAGATGCCATCAAGGAGCAGTACTACCCTATCGAAAGTTATGAGGATCAATACATAAAATGGACCAAGCTGTGGTAGGGAAGGGACCAAGACATGCCGAAGTTTACCAATATTTTCCATACCCTTCATACAAAGTTGGGTATGAAGGATTCAGAGAAGCATTTGGTACTCAAATACCGTGGCTTCCTGCATAAGTACATCTAGGAATAAGTAGAATTCCTGAACATCCCCTTGCTCGGCACGACATACCTATATGCTGTCAAGGTCGAGAAAAAGTTTAAATAAAAGAAGCGAGACTTTGGATCTACAAATCCAAAGTAAGGGAAAGGTGCCCTCAAACCGTATAACAAAGGACAAAGGCAAGGCAGGGCAGCCCAGGAAAACCTGCCAAAGCTGCAAGCAAAGAACAATGCCATGAAGCTGAAAAAGGACACTGGAAAGTGATGTCAGTTCCATAAGAGCTCCACTCACAACACAAGTGAGTGTCGAGCCAAGCAGTCACTAGTGGCCGAGCTAAAGGTTTCAGAATCAGATGCATGTTCTGACTCTAAGTTAGAACCCGAAAAGGAGAATGACAAAGGGAAACAGATTATCGATGCGGAGCCCAATGCCACCGTTTCCACCATGAAGATCTAAAAGGAGGAACTCGAAGATCTAGAGGAGGAGGAGTGTCTCTTCCACTCCCAGATGTGGGTAAAGGGCTCCCTGCTATAGTTCATTATCGATAGCGGGAGCCAAAAGAACCTCATTTCGGCAGAGTTCGTGAAGTGGCTGGGCTTACCGATCACAGCACATCCACAACTATACACCATTGGGTGGCTTCACCAAGGACAAGATCTTTGCGTGAGCCAGCAGTGTTGCCTTCCATAGAACATCAAGCCCTTCACAGATGAGGTATTGTGTGAAATTTCTCCCCTTGAAGTTTGTGATGTATTATTAGGACAACCATACATGTGGAAGTGACATGTTGTGTATGAATCAAGGCCCCGTGCTGTTATTGTTACTTTGGGAAATAAGTTGTACAGGATACTGGAGGTAGCACTGCCTACCGCCATCTCTTTGATTACTACAAAGCAATGCAATAAGCTTGTTTCCAAAACCGGGAAATTTGTTTTCCTGATGATACGCCCTCAAGGAAAGAAGAAGACAGTGGCCAAGACCTCTAGAAAAGGCCCCTCCACACGAAAACTATAGATGGACAAGGTCATGGAGGAGTATGAGGACATCTTCACCTCCCCTGCAGGGGTTCCTCTGCACTATCAGGTCAAGCACTCCATCAATCTGACCCTAGGTGCACTGCTGCCCAATGGACCAATCTATTGGTGCTCCATTATGGAGAATGATGAAATCAAGAGGCAGATTCAAGAGTTGCTATAGAAAGGTCACATCCGTCCAAGTTCATTGTCCTCTGGGAGCTTGATTGTGTTGGTATAGAGGAAGGATGGGACTTGAAGACTCTGTATAGACTATCGAGCGCTGAACAAGATCACTGTCCATAATAGGTACCTGAACCCATGGATTGATGACCTCTTGGAC
Organism: Pinus tabuliformis; assembly: GCA_031772625.1. Lineage (NCBI taxonomy): Eukaryota > Viridiplantae > Streptophyta > Pinopsida > Pinales > Pinaceae > Pinus > Pinus tabuliformis. The sequence continues at coordinate 1,956,671,329 of CM062816.1, forward strand.
CAACTGAAGGGGCCAAGATATTTCAACAAGATCGATTTGAAGTCAGGATATCACCAGGTGCCAATTGAACCCTCCGATGTGTGGAAGACTGCATTCAAATCCAAGGAGGGCCTTTTCGAATGGTTGGTTATGCTTTTCAGATTGACGAATGCTCCTGCAACCTTCATGAGGCTAATGGATGACATCTTGCAGCCATTCACCAACTCATTTGTAGTGGTATACTTGGATGACATCCTAATCTTCAGCCAGAGTTGGGAAGAGCACCTCCACCACATCCGACAAGTTCTCCAAACACTGCGGCAACACAAGTTATGTGCCAATTTGGAGAAATGCACTTTTGGCATGACCCAGGTTCAGTATCTGGGATACATTATTGATGAACAGGGGATGCATGTGGATCCATCCAAGATCCAAGTCATTCGATATTGGAAATCTCCAACCACTCTGACAGAGCTCCGCATCTTTCTAGGTCTTGCCAAATTCTACCGCAGGTTCGTGTTGGGATTTTCTCATATCACTTGGCCCTTGAGTCAAGTCACTAAGGGAGGAGTGAAAGCAAAATTCTTTTGGTCTGATTCTCAATAGAAGGCATTCACGGTGTTGAAACATCACCTCTACACGGCACCAGTTCTCGCATTACCAGACTTGAAACAACCATTTGAGATCGAGACAGATGCCTCTGACTATGCTATTGGGGCAGTCCTTACTCAACACGGGCATCTAGTGGCATATCACAGTGAGACACTTTCAGACATAGTCCGAAAGTATCCCACTTATGACAAAGAGATGTATTCCATCGTGCAGGCCTACCGAAAATGGAAGCATTACATTTTGGGGAAGGAAACGGTCATCCACACAGACCATCAAACCCTACAGTTCATATAGACCTAAGGGAAATTATAGAATGATCGCCATTATAAGTGGTCCACATACCTGCAACAGTTCCATTTGAATATCAAGTATAAGAAAGGTAGCACCAATAATGTTGCATATTGCCTTAGTCGACCACCGATCATGGCGTTAACCACTGTGCTCAACTCTTGTCGGCACGAGACTTTTGATTGGCCACTTCTCTACAAAAGCGACCCAGAATTTGGCCACACATACCAGACACTCTTGGGGGCCCAGCATGTTCCATATTTTCACCTCCAGGATTCCCTGTTATGCCACCTAGGTCACCTTTGTGTTCCTTCAAGTGAGCGTGCCAAGATGATTTGGGAAGCACACTACAGTCAGGCTGCTGTACATTTCGGGGTCGATAAAATGGTGGCAGTACTGTAAAAATATTTCTATTGGACGAATCTACGACAAGATGTCGGGAAGTACATCAGAACATGCACTGCTTGCACCATTGCCAAACCGACCATAAAGAAGCGAGGCCCCTATACCTCACTGTCTACCCCTAGTCGACCTTGGGAATCCATCTCCATGGATTACATGTCAGGCCTCCATTCCACAAAGCATGGAAATGAATGTGTTTTTTTGGTCGTCGAGAAGTTCTTGAAGATGGCCATTATGGCTGCCTCTAAGAAGAATATCACAGCAGATGCCACTGCTAAACTCTTCTTTGAATGAGTGTGGGTACACTTTGGGATCCCACAGTCTATCATCTTCGATCAGGACAGTAGGTTCCTCATTACATTTTGGTCTGGTCTCTGGTCAATGCTCAACACCAAACTCACTAAGTCCACAACCTTCCATCCTCAAACTGATGGCCAAATAGAGGTTGTCAACAAGATGATCGTACATATTCTACACATGTGCAACTCAAAGCATCCACACACATGGGACGAGAGCCTCCCCGATGTTCAGCACAGCTACAGCCAGGCTCTCCACATCTCGCCTAGCCACAACCCTTTTCAGGTGGGCATGGGATTCCAGCCATTATGTCCCATTGATGTGGCCATGCCATTTGCAGCTACTCATGCAGATTTGGCTCATGTCCATTCTGAAATAGATAAGGTGAACAACTTCATTGAGCACATCCAACATATTCGCCAGCAGGACCATGACATTCTAGAAAAATCAAATGCCAAGTACAAGCACCGACATGATCAACGTCGGGTGCCACACAAGTTTCAGGTGGGTGACAAAGTCTGGTTGCATTTACAAAAGGAACACCTTACCAGAGCCTATCAGAAACTTACACCACTTCGATATGGTCCTTACACCATTACCAAGATTATGGGAGACAATTCATTTAAGCTCAGCATTCCCCCATTCCTTGGCCTGCACCCAGTGTTCAATGTGGACTATCTTCGGCCATACTTTCCACCATTACTAGACACATCCGACATTGCAGAACAACTCACACCCACAGAGTTAAATCCAGATTGCATGGAACAAGCTGCAACTGATCTAATCATGGACACACAGATTAAGCACACTCGCCAGTAGAATATCCAATTGTATCGAGTTGTCAAAGCAGGCCAAATCCTTCACCAGGGCAAGTGGCTCACCAGGGACCAAGTTCAGTAGAAGTTTCCTCATCTCATGGAGGAACTCAATGCAATGGGGACCATTGCTTCCTAAGGGGGGAGGAATGATCTAGGTGGATATTGGTGGCCACCTACCAAGTCCACTTGGACCCCCACCATTGTTTCTTTTAGCTTTTTAGTTTCCTTAATTGTAGCACAGTTTACTATTTTTAGCAGCTTTTTCGGGTCCTGAACTTCTGGCGCTGTTTTGAGGCCCTAAATGAAGTTTTTTGGGAAAACTGCGAGAAACATGTGTCCATTGACTGATGTTTCTCTTTTGAAAGTTGTAGTTCTTAGATAGATCTTTCTAATTATATACTATGCGCATCAAATAAAGATCGTATGCCAAAGTTACGACACCAGGAAGTTGATGTACCAATTTACCCAAACGGGGCCCACAGTTTGGTGTTTCATCTTCTAGGGTTAGGGTTTTGGATGTTTAGGGTTTTCCATTGTTTCTCAAAAATAAATAGGTCTTTGAGCCTCATTGTAAGATAGTTTAGAGGCATGTAGACACCACATCTCTTCTCAGAGATAAGCTACCATCGCCCTAGCTAGTTTATTTCCATTTCTATTTGTAAGCATAGTTCAGTATTTTACATTACTGAAATGAAGTATTGTTTCCGTTGCATCTCTGTGTTTATGGTTATCTCTGTAATTTGTTGTGTTCCTGTTTAAATCTGGATCAATGCTATTAAAAGAAGAAATCCAAACATCACAAGCTTGTTGGAATTCCTTTCATACAATTACAATGAGAAATCACCTTCTTTCAAGCTTTCTCAGGTTATATCTCTTATTTATTGACCAAAATTGAGTTGAAGGGTTTTTCATGTTATTCATTGTTCAACGATAAATATAATCTATATCTTTTCTTCAAAAATGCACTCAATCAAAAACTAATTTAAAGTATGGGTTTTCTTGCCCCTTTATCAATATCGAATAATTAACAATGATGAAAAACTAAGTATGAATGAAATTACAGTGGATCCATAATTTTAGTGGTTCATATTTGACTTCTTTCCTCACTCAGGCACATATCTCACTTCTTGGTGCACTTTATACCCTTAAAGAGTTCATCAATGCTTTTATTGAATATTGTGTAGATTTGACTATTCATACATGTATTTTTTGGCATTTTCCCCATCTATTCAGACAAATAGCAAAAGCACTACATTATTTCAGGGAAAGTTGATGATAGACATGTAGAGGAAGGACAATTTACCCTAAACACACTGGTTGAGCTGCATTTGGATTTGAAAGATGGAGAGAAAGGAGGCACTTTTGATCCAACCTACACCTGGCACTTGCAAGTAGATCTACATATGGAATCCAAGATCTGACCTGCATTGGGCACCCCATGACTTACACATACATTGCAACCCAACTTGTAAATCAATGATCTAATTTTAAATTCGACCTAGTCTGCTCAAATATTTAACTTGATGTGGAAATTCATTCTTGGAACTAGGTATTACTTTTGTTCCCTACAAATTATTTTCCCTATTCCTGGAATTTGTAGTGCCTCCCATAACTTGCTTTTCTCATATTTACTTGTGAATATTTGTCTAGATTCCTTGTCTTGAACCTCTAGCATTGTGCAAATATTACTAAAGTGAAATATTCGTAACCCCACAATGACCTCGACCCACTATGGAGTCCAATAACTTAGGATTTTGATGGATAAAAAAGACAGCTATTAAAAAGAGAAACTTTGAGGTGCACTAATATGATAGAGAATTATAGAATTGGTAAAATGTTGAAGCACAATTTTATTTGTTCCTATTTGTGTCCATTGTGTGGCTTGAACTTATATGTTTTTGGGATGTTGATTTCATTCTACAAAAAAAATAGAGCATAAAGATGAAAGTATTTTCATTTTGAATCACAATTGCATTTCCTTCCATTGTGTGGCTTGATCGTAAATTTTTTATATGTTGAGTTCATTCTGTAAGGAGATGGGTGAGAGTTCTTTTCATTTGACACAATTTTAATTTATTTATATCTTCTTATGCATAGGAACTTTGTTGAGAGCATGGTTGGATATTCGATATTGTGTTACCTTCTTCAGGTATATCTCCTCGATAGGATTGTTTTACCATTGTTCAAGTCAATATGAAGTTTACACCCAATGATGCTTTTGGTTTCTTTGTGTACAAGGATAAAGAATGGAAAATTAGAAAAAGGAAACCTACAAATATTCATAAATTATGGGTATGGTCCATTTAGGATTTTAAACTTTGGAGCATTACAAGATATTTTTCTTACTTTCCCATGCTTCTTATCTTGTTGCTTCCCTATCTTCTCGATTACGTTAGTGGTTTCTAGCTAGAAAGAAACATCGATGAAATTAAATAGGGTATGGAATTTTCTATCAAATACTTATTTCTACTACTTTTTATCCTATTTGTGTATTGGCATTTTAGGGAATTGATAGGTTTTAAGAAAACAATTTTTGAACTCTACAACAATCTTAATGTGTGTGTAATACTAATTAGTATGCTTCAAATAGATCGCTCTTAAATAATAACATATATGGATATAAAAGAAGAAATGTTTTGAAGAATAGTTCAAGTGATATAATGTTGAAGATCAGGGAAACACTTTACATCCATGTCACGTGAGTAGGCGGACTCTACAATTCAAAGAATATTTAACCCTAACTCACATGGAAGTGGGTATGGAAGATGATACAAAACCAAAAGGATTTTTCAAAAGTCAAGATTTGGATACCAGGAAACAACATGGAAACTGTATTAGAGCATGATCTTGGCAACTATGGAGAGACTAGCAAGGTCATGGAGGTTTTAATGATGCATTCACAATGTTGGAAATATTGAGAGGGGGGTGAATCAATATTTTTTTTCAATTGTTATTTTTACTAGTTAAGATCACTTATAATTAGAACATATAATGAAAAATAAGAATAAATACTTTTATTAATAAGGAATAACGAGGACTTCAATCCTCTTCTTTTCAATAAATCAAGTATAATATAGTGTAGGGATCTAACCCTAGATGAAGACACCAATCTCCAATCACCCAAGTTCCAACCTCTACTTCTCCAAGCACCAACTTGAACTTCATGAAGCTCCAACCTCTATGGCTCCAACCCTATCTATTCAAGTCTCTAACCTTGTCACTTTGAGGCACCAACCTCTAGGGCTCCAACCCTATCTCTAGTACAGGCTCTAAACTGATCTTCTTGAGGACTCTTATCCTCTAGGGCTCCAACCCATGGCTTCAATTCTTCAATTCAATTGATTCCTATATTGGGGAAAATACTAATAGGGGGGGTGAATCAGTATTTTAAAAACTCCCAATAATAATTTTCTTTTCTGAAATATGTACGCAACTTTACTAACCCCAACTCACGTATGTACACGACTGATGTAAAAGAAAATAATGTATGCTTAGTAAAATTGTAAGACAACTAATTCTTTATCTGTTAAACTTAAACTAGAATGTAAGAGATTTATCAAACATTTGATAAGAAGTAAGCAGGTGCAATAAGAACAAAGTAAAGTATCACACATAAGAAACACACATGAACACCCACATTTAAGGTGGAAACCCAAAGTGGGATAAAATCACCGCTTCTTTCATCTTAGTCTTTAAACTTATTAATATCAAAAACTTATTACATTCTTGTACTGGTGCAGACTCATGCCAGTACACAGGCACCCCCCTGCTGAAGGCTACAACCTTCACTCATTCTCGAGCTCCTACCAGAAGGGAGCTCCAACCCCCTGATCTGATTACCAGCTACTACTAGCAGGAAACTTCGATTGCCTCACTAAATGCTCCAACTATCAACAACATCTGTGGACCACGTTTCATAAATTTTCACACTGGATCCACTTTCTTTAATACATCACAACTTGTAGATCAACTGAAGAAAACACCAACTTAATTCGAACATAACAATGAGATCACTGTAATCAGAACACATAACTGAACTCAAAATATTGTATCAACAGACATAATCAACTACAACCCTAACCATTCATATGCCAACATATATATGCTACTCCACTTAAGGAAACTCACGTGTATACATGATTTTCTATAGACAAACATGCATACAGATCTCAATATACTAAAAACTTGTAATTTTGAATCAAACACAGAGTTGAGAAGAGTTATTTATCTTATAGAACCTTCATATAGTTAGCAGCATCAATAATCTTTTCAACCAATCAACATGTAACCAAATTCAATGTCATCATTCAATCAGTTCTACTTCAGACATTACCACTCAACCAAGATCAACATGATGACATCATTGACACATAACAGAGATACAACAACACTGATCAAGTTGATAAATTATTTATGAATAGAAACCCTTCCTTTATCTACGCGACTTTGAAGAAACAAACCCATGTGTATACACTACTTAACCGAGACCAACATACGTACGGATCTGTACATTTTGATGTCAAATTGTGTAGCTCTTCAAAACTTCAGAAATACCTAGATCATAATATTCAAAGATAAAAAGATGTGTCAATACTTAGATCTAGTCAATCCATGAGCAGAGAAAATAATGGAAATTCATTTTAGGTCTCATTTTCCTAATCCATCATAGTATTCATCAGTGCATAATTATTTAAGATCTATGTGTGAACTATGGCCCTTATAATGAAAATATACTTTAGATTGAAGTATTCAACAAAAACCCTTTCACCTGCACACTTAGCACTTTGATCTTCAGCTCCTTATATAGTTACAGCCTTAGCCAATACCATGAGCCAAAACTACACTAGTGTCGGTTATAATCTTAGACGCGATCAAGTAATTGTTACTGTGCTCAATATTGTGGCATAATACCATGGTAAGAACCCTTGGTATTCTTAAATTAGGGCGCCAGCATGTACACGACTTTTCTTCTTTGTACCTGCGTGTATACGTGACTTGGACTTGACGAACCGCGTATAGATCTTCAAATATTTACCATTATGAAACTTCTGATTCTGATATGTAAAACTTTGTCACATCATTCGATTATTTTATTCCATCACTTTGTCACCTCTGAACTGACTCATGGATTCATCTAGTGACCATATACCTGTTCTGTTACAAGTAAGTTTCCATCAAGGACAACACATTCATCATAATTCCAACAATCTCCGCCTTTGGACTTCATGGAAACAATGTTGGTGTTGATCAGCTCAACCTATAGAAACCTATTAGATACATCAAATAACTATAATTCAAACACCAAGATACTCTCCCCCTTTGACATTAAAGGCAAAGGGTGGACCAAAGCTCCCCCTTTGGATCTGATTTGCAATATATTGTCCATGCTCCCCCTGAGAACATGCTGAATCCTCAAAAAGATTTTCAACTGAAGAACATGACTCTATAACTCAATTGAGTATGAACTTCCTATCACGAAGGACTCATACTTACATCAATCACCCAACCAAGTGGGGATACATATTTGACTCAACCACCCAACCATGTGGGATTACATATTTGGCATGACCTCAAAAATCCGTACATTTTTGAATATGACAATTATTACATCATAGGTCTCCACATGACCTTTACATCAAATGACAGATATGACATTAATAACTGAGACCAAAATATCTTAATAGTAGAATAATTCAGCAACCATAATGCCAATAATGCATTTTATTATACAAGGCTAATTTTCCCCCTGAACCTATGCTACTTGTTTATTGTCAAAAACTTATTCATCAAAGAATCTTCATCAATCAAATAAATATCAATGAGAAAAAAATAACTCAATACCATATCAGCAAACTATACCCATCAACACCAGACCAAGAAAAATAAAATCATAGCTATCATTAGCATGTCAGAGGTTGATCTTGAGTATGTCCCACTATTTTTCTATTAGAGAAAAACATAAAATTGCGAATATAGGCAACTATACTTCATGAAACTTGTGTATAGAAATCAACCTTCTAAATTTCACATGTAGACTTAGTAGACTAGATAAACAACAAAATGAGGCAGAGAGGACTCTCAGTTTCTATCTGAGATATTTAAATGCTTCTTTGGGAAGAGGATTAGTAATATATCAACTACTTTTTCTTTGGAGGAAACATGCTCCAATTTAACCTTTTTCTCAAGCACTTGTTCTCGTAGAAAGTGATAATTAATTGGAATATGCTTGGTCTTGGATTGCATAACAAGATTTTTCAAAATACTAATAGCACTTGTATTATCATATAGGATGGAGATGGGTGAGAACATTTGATTTGTATATCTTGTAATGTTTGCATCATCTAGACAATTTGTGTGCAACAAGATGAAACATCCACATATTCTTCTTCTGTTGTAGATACGGTAATGGAACTTTGTTTCTTGTTGAACCAAGATACTAATCGAGGCCCCATGTAAAATACACCTCCACTAGTGCTTTTTCGATCATCAACATTTCCAACCTAATCTACATTTGTGTCTACATGAAGGGTAAGATATACATCTTTAGGATACCATAGACCAAAGTCTTGGGTTCCTTGGAGATATTTGAATATTACCTTTACTACCTGAAGATATGATTTCTTTGCATTTTCTTGGAAACGTCCAACAATCCCAACTGCATCCATGATATCTGGTCTAGTACATGTTAGATAAAGAAAACTTCCAATCATAGACCTGTACTCTAGTTGGTTTACTGTGGGAGAATCATCATTAGAATTGAGGCTACATCCTATCATCATGTGAGTACATACAGGTTTCCAATAGGCCTTCTCATACTTCTTCATAGCCTTCCTGAGATATTTTTTTGTGAGAGAAAGATGTCATATTTTGCTTGTGGCACTTGTAGACCAAGAAAATAGGTTAGTTACCCAAGTAAAGAAATTTCAAATTCTTACTGCATAACAGAAGCAAAGTTTTGACTCATAGATTCTTCATTACTACCAAAGATGACATCATCAACATAAACAACAATAATTAGAAGTTTATCATCCTCAATTTGTGTGCACAAGTTGTTGTCTACAAATCCTTTTGTGAAACCTTGTTGTTGAAGATATTTGTCAAGATGATAATACCATGCCCGCAGAGGTTGTTTTAGCCCATATAAAGACGTTTTGAGTTTGCATACAAAGTTTTAATCATTCCCCAAAATGAATCCTTCTAGTTGTTCAATAAATACCTCTTCTTCTAGATCTCCATTAAGAAAAGAAAATTTTACATCCATTTGATAAACTTTGAAATGTCGAATACTTGAAAATGAAAGAAACATTATTATAGCTTCAAGTATCACTACTAGTGCACATGTTTCTTCAAGGTCTATACCTTCTTGTTGAGCATAACCTTTACAAACAAGTCTAGATTTGTTCCTAATGACCTCTCCATTTTCATTCAACTTATTTTTGAATATCCATTTTGTCCCAATAACATTTTTATCATGAGGCATTGGAACCATTTCCCAAGTATCATTTTTTTCAATTTGATGAAGTTCTTCATACATGGTCTTAACCCAGCATTCACCTTTACTAGCTTGATTTACATTTGGTGGTTCAATGGTGGACAATAAAGCTATATAACTAGGAGATCCTATAAGGGTTCTTCTTGTTTGTACCCTAGATTCCTTTTCTCCTAGAGTTTGAGTTTCTGGATGATTCTTTTGAACATACTTGGATGGAGCCTTTTATTTGTCTGATGTGTTTTCTTCTTCTGATTCATTAGTTTCTTCTTCTATATCATTGTGATTTGATTTTGGAAATAATTCATCATCATCAACCTCTTTTGTTGATGTTACCTTTTTGGGATCTATACATGATTCATCAATCACAACATCAATGCATTCAACAATTTTTCGAAGTCTCTTATTGAAACATTTGTAACCTTTTCTTCTGGATGAGTAACCGAGAATTATTCCTTCACCTTCTCTAGCTTCAAATTTTCCAAGTCTTTCATCATTATTTTTTATGAAACATTTGCTTCCAAAAATCTAAAATGCCTTACAGTGGGAGACTTACCATACCAAAGTTCATACAGAGTTTTATCACTTTTCACACAAACATGAGCCTTGTTGAGAATATTTACTGCGGTATGTGCAGCTTTACCCCAGAAGGTGTCAAGAGTTCCAGAATCATGAAGCATAACATGAGAAATTTGTTGAACAATTTGTAGGTTTTAACCCCATACAAAAATTACCTGCATACGAATTCTAAAACACAAAAAGTAAACAATGCGAGAGCGTAACATGTTGAAATATTACAACAAGAATATTGCAATTTAATTTGTCGTTGAATTAAATTGTGAATTAAAATCGAATTTAGTCTTAACAACTACTTTAGTTGTATTTTAGTTGTAATTACTTAACTCAGTTTACTAAGTTAAGTCTATTTAAATTAGTTCCAAACTATTTGAGGAACTAATAGTGAGTTAACACTCAGTTGATGCATTAATGTACTCAACTATTGCTACTCCAGTTAATTGAATATTCCCTCATCAGAAACTCATGCATGTCAATTCTGAGAAAGACCCAGTTGATATTAATGTTCAAGGACAGTGTACTATCAGTTGCATGTGTTTTCTCATGAAGAAAACTCATGCATGCGGTCAAGGATTCATCCTTGAGGATTGCACAGTTTTGAAGGTTTGTTTTGCCACTTGGTAATAGGCTAATCATCCACAAGGAACAATGCAAGGAAATAGGAGCTTGTAGCGCAGAGAGGAAGGATGGAGAGAAGCCAAGATTTCCTGTAAGCATCTGTGAGGATTGTAAAGAGAGCTAGCTGTGAGAGCTAAGGCTTTTTAAAATTCCTATGTATTTCCACCATGTATGATAATACAATAGTGTGGTGTTTTATCTGAGACTTTCCCCAAAGTATTTGCATGTCTATTGTCCCATTGATTCTTCTTCTTCTAGTTATATCATTCAGCTCGATCTTTAAGCTTTCATAAATTGATAGTAGAAGTAGGTTATAGTTTTTTGCTTTGATTTATATTGCATTATTGGGTTAACCTATCAGAGATTTTCTACATGGTATCGAAGTTGTGATAAGTATACTGAGAAGAGAATTCGAAATTTGAAGTTCAAGGTTGTCGGTGAAAATCGAATTCATATCATACTTCAAGGTTGGCCAATGGTGTTCTATGGCTTGAGACTTGAGTATGCCATGGAAGGTAGCTCGAATTACATAGCATGGAAAGATAGAATGAAGGTTGTATTAGAATACAATGGCTTGAAGGAATTCATTGATCAAGAAATCCCAAAGCCAACTTCAACTAGTGCACAAGAGTTGGTTGAGTGGAATAAGTGTGTGGCGAAGGTGAGACGGATCATCCTTGAGGAAGTTTCCAGACCATATTGTCTCAAGTCTCCATGAGAAGGATACTCCATTTTCAATGTCGAAGACATTGAAGGACCTCTACCAGAACAGTAGCGACCAGAGGAAATTGGAGCTCAAGGAAAGCTTCGAACAATCAAGATGGAGAAATGCGATACTATTTCCACATATCTGAAAAAACTCACCACCTACAGAGATGAGCTTGGCAATGTAGGAATAACTACTACCGATGATGATATGGTGAGCCTCGCTCTCCTTGGCATTCCAAAGAGTTAGAATAGCTGCCAGGACTCTGTGAATGGAAGGGAGAAATTGCTGGATTGGGAATGACTATGGTTAGATCTTATGCAGGAGGAGATCAAGAGGAGCACACGAGATGGTCCTTCATCCAAGAATGATGATGAAGAAAATATGGCCTTAGCAAGTAAGGAAAGGGAAGGGGAGGGCTTCCCATTTCAAATCGAATTATTCTCATGGAGGGAAGAAGGGTGACATGTCTAAATTAAGATGCTTTAATTGTCAAAAGATGGGACATTATGCGACTAATTTCCAATCGAAGAAGTCCAAGAAGGGATCCTCAGAAGGATTGGAAGGGAGGCATTAGCCTCTCAGTTCAAAATGGACTTTACCCTCATCGCATGCATGGTGTCATCGATGATGGGTTTTGTCTAGTATTTTGACAGTGGAGCCCATTCCACATGACCGATGATAAAAATTCATCTTGTGCCTTGGAGAAGAAAGACCTCAAGATGCGCATATAAATGGGTGACGATGGAAGGTATAGTGTTTCAGGAGTGGGCACGGTTTCTTTTCAGAGGGAGCATGGAGCTCCTCTCACCTTGACAGATATGATGTATGTGCCTGGACTGAAGAAGAACTTGGTATCGATTGTGATGTTGGAGGACAAAGGCTACGATGTTGTCTTCAGTAAAGGAAAGGAATTCCTAAGACACATAGCCACGGGTCAGACCAAGACGATAGGGATTCAGGTCAATAATCTCTATAAAGTAGAGGTAGATGATTATGCAGCATTGGGTACGAAAGAAGAATTGGTGCAAAGCCAAGACATGGGTGAGTTGTGGCACAAGCGGTTGGGTCATTTGCATCATGGGGCTTTGAAGATAATGCATCAGATATCTACAGGACTTCCCAAAAGGTAAACTTGAGCAAGTTGACACATGCAAAGGTTGTACCTTGGGAATTTACACCAAGTCTTCGTTTCATGATCGAGATAGTTGAGCAGAGGCTATCTTAGAGCGAGTTCATACTGCATTGTGTGGACCATTCTCGACGACATCCACAATGAAGAAAAGGTATTATTTGATTTTCATTGATGACTATTCTCGTAAATGCTGGATTCATTTCATGTAGAAGGAGGACCAAACTTTCACAAAGTTTTGTGAGCTCAAAGCTTTGGTCGAGAAAGAGTCAGGGAAGAAGATCAAGGCCTTAAGAAGTGACAATGGTGGAGAATAAGTCTCTCAAGAGTTTAAGGAACATTGTGCAGTGGAAGGAATTATACGAGAGTTGATAGCGCCTCATAACCCACAACAGAATGGGGTGGCCGAGAGGAAGAACATAACTATTGTAGGGGCAGCACGGGAAATGCTACATGACCAAGGCCTACCACTTCACTTGTGGGCTGAGGCATGCAACACAATGGTCTATTTGCATAATAGAATCCCACATCGCATACTTGGGATGAAGACACCAGAGGAAGCTTTCTCCGGTAAGAGACCGGATGTGGGTCACTTTAGGATCTTTGGCTCATCAGTATATTGCCATGTGAGAAAGGATGCACAGAAGAAGCTTGAGCCAATATTAGAGTTAGGGATATTTGTGGGGTACACTGATACACCTCACAACTATCAGGTGTACTTGCCTACCAGTTGGAGGACAGTGGTTCGCAGAGATCTCAAGTTTGATGAGTAGAAGGCCATGCAAGTTTCCCTTGAGAGGGAGCTCCAACTACAGGCTGTGTAGGAACTGTTGGTTCCTAAGGAGGAGGAGCCTCAGACCGATGTGAAGTAGCTGCATGTAGAGGTTCTAGGAGTGGAGACATCCAGTCAAGCAGATTCTTCCAGAGATGGACAGAAGTGCATAAAAGAAGCTGATAGATTGTTGGAGGATGTGAGAGAGAATGTGGGAACACCATATTCTCAGCACGGACAAAGGAGGTCACCTGAGATGTACACTGGATACATGACCCTTTCTAAGGAATGTTTTGAGACAAAGCCATCTTCCTTTGAGAAAGCAGTGCAACAGTCGATTTGGGTTGATGATATGGTGGAGGAGTATGACTCCATAGTTCATAACAGTGTTTGGGATGTGGTTCCGAAACTGGAGAATAGGTCAGTTGTGAGTTCCCGTTGTCTTTACAAGGTAAAGCAAGCTGCTGATGGTAGTGGGGAGAAGCATCAGGAAAGATTTGTTGCTTGCGGCTTTTCATAGGCTGAGGAGGATCATGTTGTTGCAATATATATTTCAACAGAGGAGCAAGATTCTCACTTTTTGGCAAAGGCATTGTCAAAGTGTAAATTTGAGTTCCATAGAGACAGGATCGGGGTGGTAGATAATCCCTTTCTTGTTGAGAGGGAGTTTTCAAATATGGCAACAAGAATATTCAAATTTAATTTGTCCTTGAATTAAATTGTGAATTAAAATCGAATTTAGTCTTAACAGCTGCTTGGAAATAATTAATTAATTAATTTTAAATTAATTAGTTGGATAATTCAAGTTACAAGTCTTTCTGAAGTCATGCAGGAGTTATCCCTTAAATTAAAGAGATAATATTGAGTTATATTTGAGTTGTAATTAGTCAACTCAGTTTACTGAGTTAAGTCCAGTTAAATTAGTTACAAACTATTTGAGGAACTAATAGTGAGTTAATAGTCAGTTGATGCATTAATGCACTCAACTAGTGCTACACCAGTTAACTGAAGATTCCCTCATCAGAAACTCATGCATTTCGATTATGAGAAAGACCCAGTTGATATTAATGTTTAAGGATAGTGTACTATCAGTTGCATGTGTTTTCTCATGGTGAAAACTCATGCATGTAGTCAAGGATTCATCCATGAGGATTGTGCAGTTTTCAAGGTTTGTTTTTCCACTTGGTAATAGGCTAATCATCCACAAGGAACAACACAAGGAAATAGGAGCTTGTAGAGCAGAGAGGAAAGCTACAGAGAAGCCAAGATTGCTTGTGAGCATCTGTGACGATTGTAAAGAGAGCTGGGTAGCTGCGAAAGCTAAGGCTTTTTATAATTCCTATGTATTTCCACCATGTATGATAATACAATAGTGTGGTGTTTTATCTGAGACTTTCCCAAAAGTATTTTCATGTGTATTATGCCATTGATTCATCTTATTTTGGTTATATCGTTCAACTCGATCTTTAAGGTTCAACAAATTGATAGTAGAAGTAAGTTATAGTATTTTACTTTGATTTATATTGCATTATAGGGTTAACCTATCACAGATTTTCTACATAACACATAAAACACATATACATAGAGATTTTCCCTTGGATCCCAAAACCGGGACTATCAGCTCGATTTTTCATTATGTTCCTTTCAATGTTACAATACATATTTATACATGCCGAAGCATCCAATACCATGGACCAAAAGCCATCGCTTCCAATACCATGGACTGAAAACCATCACATCCAAACCATGTGCAAAAACCATGCACAAAACCACAGGTAGGTCCGCCCAACCTAATATAGGGTCCAAAAAAAAAACGGGGTGTTTCCTCAGACCCCGTAGAGGGAGGATACCTACCCCACTCAAACCCCCTTGTGACCCCCCCCGCTGCGCAATTGGTGAAACGAAGGGGGAGCTCCACCCCTACTCTAACCCCCCGGTAAGCTATGTGGGCTAGTCATGGAAAGAATATAATACAACCCAAAATTCTCCCACTTATTGTTTTTTTTCCATAAGGGGCCACAAGAGAGCCTAGTCATTTATCTAGCCATGCAATGCCCATTGTTTCTCTACACCAAGAGAACTTATCAAAGCTCCCAGATTTTGTCAATGCATCTGTAGTATTCTTCAAAGTGTCCACCTTTACGAGCAACACCTTTTTGTCTTCTATCATATCCCTCAAAAAGTGATACTGAACATCGATGTGCTTTGTCTTTGAATGGTAAGCAGGGTTCTTTGCCAAGAAAATTGCACTTTGGCTGTCACAGTTTATCCTTATAGCTCCCTGTACTAACCCCATACTTGAACACAATCTCTGCAACCAAACTGCTTCCTTTCCTGCATGAGTGGCTTCCATGTATCCTGCCCATGTAGTTGATAGTGCCACTATAGATTGTTTCTTACTCATCCAACTGACTGCACCTCCAAATAAGTTAAACAGATACCCATTTGTAGATATTCTTTGATCCAAATCTCCAACCCAGTCTACATCAAAAAAGCCATGAATATCCAACACTCTGTCTAATCCTCGTCTTCCTTTGTAGTACAAACCATAATCACTAGTGCCACGCAAATACCTGAAAACCCACTTCACTGCTGTCTAGTGCTCCTTCCATGGTTTTGACATAAACCTGCTCAATACTCCCACTGCATGTGTAATGTCTGGTCTAGTACAGACCATTGCATACATCAGACTACCGACTGCACTTGCATATGGAACACAGGACATGTCCTCTTCCTCTTCTTATGTCTTGGGACACTGTTCGGCAGATAGCTTTACACCTATAGGAATAGGAACCTTCACCGGTTTACTATCTTGCATATTAAACCTCTGCAATATGGTCTCGACATACTTCCTCTGGTTTAGCTAGAGCTTCCTCTTTTCCCGATCTCTTTTAATTTCCATGCCCAAAATATAGTTTGCAGCACCAAGATCTTTCACATCGAATTTGGAGGACAATTGGGTCTTCAAATCCTAGATAATTTCTTTGTCATTTCCAACCAACAACATATCATCCACATACAAGACTAGATAAATAACACGGTCACCAATCAATTTAAAATACACACAGTGATCTTCTTTGCTTCTGGTGAAGCCAAGTCCCCGTATAAATGTATCAAATTTTTGATACCACATTCTTGGTGACTATTTTAACCCATACAGAGACTTCTTTAACTTTCATACTAGATCTTTCTTACCCTTCACTGCAAAGTCTTCAGGTTAATTCATGTAGATATCCTCGTCTAGGTCCCCATGAAGGAATGTTGTCTTCACATCCATCTGTTCTACCTCAAAATCAAAATTAGCAACAACAGATAAAAGTAATCTAATAGAAGCTAGCTTGGCAATAGGAGAAAAACTATCACCAAAATCAATTCCAGACACTTGGGAATAACCTTTTTCTACCAACCAAGCTTTGTATTTCTCCACCTTTCCTTCTGCATTTGTTTTCTTCTTGAACACCCATTTTCTGCCAATGGGTTTCCTTCCAGCAGGCAACTCTACTAGATCCCATGCCTCATTTTTGTGTAGAGATGCCATTTCATCAACCATGGCCTCTTTCTATATTTTGCCATCCTCTGAATCTGCTGCTTCCTTCACAGTGTTCGGATCATCATCAGTAATAGATAAGGAAAAATTTGAATAGAAAGCGGATGGATTGTACCTTTCTGGTCGCCTTCTTTCTCGAACTGATCTTCTCACACCCGAAGTTTGTGGCTCTTCATCTTCTGATTCCTCTTTTGCTGTAGAGTCTGATTCTTCCTCCTTAAGCTCAAACTCTATCTTTTCAGGTTCCTTTGATGGGACCTAATGTTTGATAACATCTTTCACCTCTCTGAATACCACATCTCGGCTATACACAACCTTCCTTTTTACTAGGTTCCAAAGCTTATAACCCTTTAAACCATCCTTCAGCCAATAAAGATGCACTTTTCAGACTTACTATCCAACTTGGTTCTTCTCTCCTTTGGAACATGTACATATGCATCACATACCTCTTATGGACTCTTATCCTCCAACACTGATGAAGGTGATCTATTGACCAGGTAACATGTTGTCTCCACCTGCTCTCACCAGAATTCCTGTCCTAACCCGACACCACTGAGCATGCTTCTTGCTCTTTCCATCAATGTCTTATTCATTCTTTCTGCAAGTCCATTTTTCTCAGGTGTGTATGGAGTAGTATTCTATCGTGCTATACCACACTTCTTACAGAATTCTTCAAATTCCTTGCTACAAAACTCTCCACCGTTATCTAACATCAACACCTTTATCTTCTTCTCTGTCTGGTTTTCCACTTGAGCCTTAAATTCTTTAAACCTGTCAAAGACTTCAGGTTTCTTCTTAAGGAAGTATACTTATGTATTCCTTGAGAAGTCATCTATAAATGATACATAGTACATAGCCTTACCCAGTGATGGAACCTTCACAGGTCCAAACACATCACTGTGCACGAGCTCTAATATTTGTTTCGCCCTCTTACCACCAGAGGGGGAAATCACCCAATTCTACTTCCCATATACACAATTTTCATAGAAATCAAAATCAAGAGAGCTATTACTCATACCTTCTACCATACCTTTACCATGAAGTATTCAAATGCCCTTCTCTCCAATATGTCGAAGGCTTTGATTCCACAACATGGACTTCTCTCCAGAGACCACTAGATTTTCTGCTCCACTTTCGGGAACCATAGAACAATTGCACCCATCAACAACAGTGCTATCTTGCATCTTGTACAAAATTCCAATCCGAACTCCCTGAATCAATACCAGTGCTCCCCAAACCATCTTGCAAGTATCCTTCTTGAATACTATTTTTACACCTACATCATCGAGCTTACTTATAGAAATCAGATTTGTGGCCAATGCAGAATATGTAGAACACCCGAAAGTGTTCTAACCATTCCACCTTGCAACTTCAACTTTACTTTCCCACAACCAACGATTCTAGCCTTCCTATCATCCCCTAAGAATACATCACCACCATCATATATCTCATACTTGCAGAACCACTCTCTATGCGGAGTGAAGTGAAAGGATGCACCTGAGTCAATCAACCATGCCTCATGATCTACATGTGTACTTGAAGAAGCCAAGTACACATCCCCACCATCATCTGAGGTGGTTTTCACTTCTGTAGAAGGAGCATAATCATATCCCTTTCCTTTGTTAGGATATTTAGATTTACAGTCCCTTTTGTAGCGCCCTTCTACTTTCTACATTTCTAGCACACCACCTTTACAGGTTTTCCTCGAGATTTAGATCTCCCTCTAGATTTAGATCTCCCACTCGATGACTTATTCTTGTTTCTGTTCTAGGACTGTCCTCATATAGACAAGGCATCACCATTTTGGCTCTCCATATTTTTCCGTCTCATCTCATCCATCAGAAAGGATGAGACTATTTCATAAAACTTCAAGGCAGTTGCATTGCTACCTATTGCAATAACCAAACTATCCCACGAATCTGGTAGAGAACACAATAAACTGATGCACTTATCATCATGTGAAATTTTAATATCAACAAATAATAACTGCCTTACCATAGTATTAAATGTGTTCAGATGCTCTATCACCAAGTCTCCATCTTTCATCCTCAGGTTATAGAGCTTTTTCTGTAGGGACAGTTTATTCACCAAAGACTTAGATTCGTACAAAGTCCCTAACTTGTCCCAGAATGCCTTAGCCATAGCTTCCCCTGATAAATTTAGAAATACTGAAACTGAGACACACAATCGTATTGTGCTCTTTTCCTCCCAATCCAACTTCTTCCATTCTTCATTGGACACTTTCGTTGGTTTATTACCCAGATATACCACGATCCACTAATCTTTATCCGCCAATAGATCCTCCATCTTGAGTTTCCACAACTCAAAACTCTGACCATTAAAATTCTTGATCTCTATCTTTCAACTGCTTTCCATCTTCTTTCACCACCAGAATCGATCCCATAGATCTCCCATTGAACAACGTCTACCACAGGCCCAAGCGGAACCCCTCAGCAACAAAGGCGTCCCCTTGAAGCCAAAACAACTATGATACCAAATGTAGGTTTTAACCCCGTACAGAAATTACCTACATACGAATTCTAAAACACAAAAAATAAACAATGCGAGAGAATAACACATAAAACACATATACACAGAGATTTTCCCTTGGATCCCAAAACCGAGACTACTGGCTTGATTTTTCATTATGTTCCTTTCAATGTTACAATACATATTTATACATGCCGCAGCATCCAATACCATGGACTGAGAACCATCTCTTCCGAAATAGTGGACCGAAAACCATCGCGTCCAAAACAATGTGCGAAAACAATGAACAAACAATAGGTAGGTCCGCCCAACCTAATATAGGGTCCAAAAAAAAAATCATGGCACTACCCCACACCCCATAGAGGGGGGCTACCCACCCCCCTCAAATCCCCCAGATAGGGGGGGCTGCTGCCCCCCTTGGGACCCCCCTGCTGTGCAATCGACACAATCAAGGGGGGGATCCGCGCCCCCCCCCCCCCCCTCTAACCCCCCGGTAAACTATGTGGGCTAGTTGTGGAAAAAATACCACACAACCCAACACAATTCTATTCATTCGTTTTGCCACACCATTTTGTTGGGGAGTTCTAGCTACAAAAAATTGTCCTTTTATGCCATGTTGTTCATAAAAATCAAATAATTCATCCGATATGTATTCTTCTCCTCGATCGAATCTGAGACATTTATTTTTAGATCTAAAATTCATTTTCAACTAATGCTTTGAAGACTTTAAACTTATCAAATGATTCATCTTTGTGCTTCAATAAACTGATCCAACACATTCTAAAAAAGTCATCAATGAATAAGATATAGTATTGTTCTCTAGGAGGTGACTTTTTCCTTACTAGTCCACACAAATCATTATGTATAAGTTCAAGAGGCTTGTTGATCCTTCTTTGGCATTGAATTGAACTCTAGTTTTCTTACCGAATTGAAATGACTTACATATGGTACTTTCTGGTAGGGTGGTGTTGGGTAGATCACGAACAACTTTGAGCCTACTTGATTTTCTTATTTGAGAGAAGCTTAGATGTCCCAACCTTTTGTGCCATAACGAGTTTTTCACTACCTTGCCTAGGTAACATTGTTCTTGGCCACGCTTCAATATATACAGATTGCTTCGGGTTCCTGTTCCTTTTATTATGGTCTTCTCCTAAATCCCAAAATATAGACTAAAGAAAAAAGATATCAATGATTCATCTATGACTTACCTTCTATGTTACTCTCCTCGATGAAGTATTACATATCCTTATATAGACTTCATTACTACAAGACAATGTTCCACGTACCATCCATCTGACAAAACAATGAACTAACACCCAATACTCGTTATAGAATGAGGGGCTTTGACCCACCCCAAAGCCCCTAAACATCGTGTGGTAAACATAACTTCACAGACTCCGTGCATTTCGCTCCTAAAAATGTGGAGTGTTTGACCAAAACTAGACCAAGTTGGGAAGCACCCAATAGGGCCCCAACACTAACATGTGGCTCGTCCCGAGTCACTTAGCTACGATGACCTTGATCTTTGCTACAATACCATTGTAGAATGTCTTGTATTGCTAGACTATTTTTGCTACTTGCTTCTCCTCTTGGTGCACCTCCTCCAGGAATGCCTCTGTAGTTGGACCAACAATATTCTATGGTATTTCTTTGTCATTTTCATTTAAATGCTTGAGCCTTCCATCCACTGCCTGTGAAAGTTGGAGGGCCTCATCCTGCCACAGTTGAGTCCCTGCTTGCAAGATTTGTTCCTTCCTCCAAAGATCTTCTATCTATTTATGGAGGTTATTTCCTTTAGTAATGTTGGCAAACCTTTGTGAGCCTCATAGGGTCTTTAAAGTTGCCAATATTTCTTCCCATTCCTTTTGTTTCACCTGTATCTCCTCCTTGATCTTTTGAATGTATGGATCCTCGTGTAGTGAGGTCCAAATTTTCATAGTGTAATCTAGTAATTTTCCACAGTCCACTGCTCTATTAGAGATGCCTTTAAAAGCTGATTTTAAGTCCTTCTCCCTCTGCTCCCATAGTTATGGTGTCGTAGCTGACTGCATTCTTACTTTCAGCTTTGAAATCTACACTTCATAGTCAATTTTCATCTTCGCGGTTGTAATCTTTGATTCTTCTATTGCGAGAGCGAGCTTTGCAACGTTCTCTGCTGGTGGCTCCTCTTCATCGACCTTCATGTCCATAACTATGCTACAAGTGTCTGCAATGGATTTTTCCAATTGATGTTTTTTCTGTCATACCTCATCTCTTTTCTTAGCCAACTACTCGAGTTCCTTTTCCAGTGAAGATTTTTCCTTTTCCATCTAATTGGTCGATAACGAAGTTCGTTGTTCCTGCTCGCATAGCTTAGTAGTTATACTTTGGTGGAATTCATGTAGTAGCTAAATCAGTAGCGCGACAATGTTATTGCCACACTGGACCCCAATTCGTAATGGGGCATCAAAACCGCCCGTAAAATATATGCTACAAGGGGGGTCCAGGTGGGGTAGTTGCGAACTTTAGGAGCCCCCCCCCCCCCTGGTGGGGGGATCAGGGGAAATGCCCATGAAGCCAAAAAATAGATGTAAAATGTCCTTGTAAAATGTTGTAATTTTGTAGTCAATCTAGACCATTCATTAGGCGGAGATCTGACAGTCGAAGTGATGTTTAATTTAGGGTTTTTTGCCCTATAAGGAAAACCCTCGCTATATATGAGGGAATTGTATTGCGTCTATGTAGATCTGTATTCTGAGCAAGAAGAGAGAGGAGATTGAGCAAGAGAGAAGAGGGAATTACAACGGATTTTTTGTAGGTTGTATCTCTTCAGTTTGCAGGATAATATAAAAGGAATGACTGGCTGTTTCTCCATGGATGTAGACCAAATTGGGTGAACCACGTATATCTATGTCTCTCTTGTTTTATGCATTTTCTCTGTTTATATTTCTGTAATATTTCATGTGTTCCATTGCTCTGTAATATATAATTTTCTAAAAATTGGTATCGGAGTTGAAGGTCTATTTGGCTGATAAAATCGTAGGAGAGAGTGGTTCCTAGTTTTAGTGGGAGCAATGGTGGAAGATGGTAGGTATAGGGCCGAAAAATTTAATGGCAAAAACTACTAGCCGTGGAAGATGCAGATGGAAGATTATTTGTACCAGAGAGATCTGTACCAAACATTGGGCAGAAAGGCAAAGAAGCCGATGAGTATGATAGACATAGAATGGGATATTCTCGACATAAAGGAACTTGGAACAATATGATTGTGCCTAGCTACATCGGTAGCGTTTAATATTTCAAAGGAAATGACAACAAAGGGTTTAATGTCGACATTGGCCAAACTATATGAAAAACCCTTGGCCTCAAATATGGTATTTCTTATGAAGAATTTATTTAATATGAAGATGTCAGAAGATGGATCTATTGCTGATCATTTAAACAAATTTAATATACTTACAAGTTAATTAAGTTCTGTAGGGGTGACTTTTGATGGTGAAGTTAGGGCTCTGTTATTTCTGTGCTCTTTGCCAGAAAGTTGGAATGGTTTAGTTATGGGCATTACTAACTCTGTCTTTGGATCTAGTACTTTAAAGTTTGATGATGTTGTCAGTGCAATCCTTAGTGAGGAAATGCGACGAAAAAGCTCCGATGAGACATCCAGTAATGCTTTGACCACAAAGACTAGGGGAAGAAAAACGGAAAGAGGAAGGAGCCCAGGATGTCACAGTTTGTCAAGGAAAGGCAGATCCAAGTCCAGATGGTGGATAGTGTGCTAGAAATGTGGGAAGAAAGGACACCTCAAGAAAGACTAAAAGTATCGAAAGGGAAAAGAAGGAGATGCGCAACAAGAAAAAAATCATGAAGTGAATGTGACATGTGATGTGTTGCAAGATGCTTTGATTCTTTCATTAGAAAATATTATTGATGCCTGGGTGGTAGATTTAGGGGCCTCATTCCATGCCACACCTGATAGGAAACATTTTCGTGATTATGTTCAAGGTGATTTTGGACACGTTCTATTAGGTGATGATAAACCCTATAAAATCATTGGAATGGGTACAGTTTTCATAAAACAACAAAATGGAAATCAATGGCTATTGAAGGAGGTAAGGCATGTTCTAGGTATGAAGAAAAATCTGATTTCAACAGGGCAGTTGGGAGGTGAAGGTTGTGTAACTATTTTCACAGATAAAACTTGGAAGGTCACTAAAGGAGCCCTGGTAATAACAAAAGGAGAAAAGGTTGGTACATTGTATTTATGCAATGGTATTTCTAATTATGTTAATTCTTTAAATTCTACAAGACAATATACGGCATTGTGGCATCATAGGCTTGGGAACATGAGTTAGAAGGGGATGCAGATCATTCACTCAAGAAATTTGTTGCCAGGTTTGAAGCATTTTGATTTGGAATTCTGTGAAAATTGTGTCTATGGAAAACATAAGAGAGTCAAATTTCTCAAAGTTGGGAAAGAAAAGAGGAGCGAAAAATTAGAGATTGTGCATACATATGTATGGGGACCTGCGCAAGTATCATCTCTCAGTGGCTCTTGATATTATGTTACTTTTATTGATGATGCAACCAGAAAAACGTGGATTTATTGTATTCAAAATAAATATGATGTATTTGATACTTTCAAGAAATGAAAAGCTTTGGTTAAAAATGAGATAGGAAAAAGGTTGTAGTGTCTCAGATCAGACAATGGAGGTGAATATTGCACAAAAGAGTTTGATAGGTACTGTTCAGAAAATGGAATTCACAGAGAGAAGATAGTTCTAGGAACACCACAACAAAATGGTGTGTCAGAAAGGATGAATGGGACAATCTTGGAGCGTGCAAGGTGCATGAGATTTCATGCATGATTGCCTTTACAATTTTGGGCAGATGCTATAGATAATGTTGTTTATCTAATAAACATAGGGCCTTCAAGTTCCTTGGATGGTGGTATTCCAGAGGAGGCATGGATGGGTAAAAGGGTAAACTATTCTTTTTTAAATACTTTTGGTTGTGAAGCCTTTGTCCACATTAATAAAGAAAATAGAACAAAGCTTGAGGCAAAATCAAAGAAATGTACCTTTATTGGATATGGTGTTAATGATTTTGGTTATCACTTTTATGATTATGAAAAACACAAAATCATTAGGAGCAGAGATGTCATATTCAATGAAAAGGTTTTGTATAAGGATTAGTTGTAGGAAAAGAAACAAGAAAAAGAAAACAGAGAATGCACAATGCTTGATGAGATCACAAAAAAGGTGATGGTGCCTGAAAATAATAATGATCAACAGCCAGAACAACAACCACAACAGCAACAAGCACTTCAAACACCTGAAAGTTGTGTTAGAAGATCTACCCCGATAAGTAGACCCAATGAATGATACTCTCCTTCATTATATTATGTACTGTTGACTGATTTTGGTGAACTAGAAGGTTATGAAGAAGCAGTGCAAGTAGAAACTAGGAAGAAGTGGGAGCAAGCCATGAAAAAAGAGATGGACTCCTTAGCACATAACCAGACTTAGGACTTAGTCAGGTTGCTTGCAGGTAAAAGAGCATTGTAGAATAAATGGGTTTACAAGTTGAAGGAAGAATATGGAGGTAGAAAAAGGTATAAAGCTAGACTTGTGGTGAAAGGGTTTCCACAGAAAAAGGGTATAGACTTTGATGAGATATTTTCTCCTGTTGTTAAAATGACTTCAATCAGAATTATTTTAAGTCTAGTAGTAGCTAGAGATTTGCATCTTGAGCAGTTAGATGTAAATACATCACACATATGTACACCATACATCACTAGTCCCAGTAGTGGGACAATGGATTCACTCCTCGCTCCCCAAAGAACAAACTACATACTCTCAAGGCTATGTGGGAGTGTTACATATCCATTTGGGCACATCACTCCCATCATTCAGATCAGTACTATTGGGGTTCGTCAAACCCTAATTTAGTTCCTACATGCCCTAGACAAGTCAATACTTTGAATGCCTCCTTCCCTCAGAGTTTCTTGGCCTAAAGCCCTCCAAAAATGCCTCCTTGAGGGATCAGTGCAGCCTTGGTCAGGGGTAAGTTATCTTCAGTGTAAGTAGGCCCATGTCAAGTTGCTTTCTAGAGCACTTAGGCCCACTTTTACTTGCACTGGGCGAGATTGAGCGAAATCCTCATAGGGTTATGGGAATATTCTTATCTTTTGGATCCATCTAGAAGATTGCCACACTTATCATCTCCCATGAGCTCAAAATTGGATAGGGAATGAGCTAAGTAACCTCCTATCCTCTCATCCCTTCCTCCATGGAAACTAACTCTAAATTTAGAAGGCCATTCAATACCCTCATTTATGACCAAACCACCATCATTTTCCTATAAATTGAGCACTCATCTAAGTGATCAATGGCTCGAATTTGAGAATTTGTAAGGAGATACTGTTGGTGTCAGGTTTGAGATTGCGAGCAAGTATTGTTATGGTTCCAAAGTGTTATGCTTTTGATGCGATGTTGGTTGGAACCCAAGCGAGAAGAGTAACAATGGATCGGACTTCATGGTTGTAATTCTTCCTTCTACTTAATGAAGTTGTTTACACCTTTTCCCATATTCCTGTCTTTATGTATCATCATTATATGTGTAAATTCCTTCGATTCCATTTGCTTATAGTTGATAGATCTCTTGCTTTGATTGGCTTTTGTCCTCTATTTATGATTGCAAGTACTTGTCGAGCAGATTAAGTTCGAGAAGGAGTGACGAGAGCCATACAAAGGAGATAAGGGGAAAGCAAAAGATAACAAGTAGGTCCCTTGTGTTATTTATCTTCTATAGAAAAAGGTTAAATGCTTTAATTCTATTGTTCTAGGTGTAGCTACCCACCTGGGGAAATTGTGTTTATCCATAGATGCAATATTCCACATAAAAAATTGGCGAGAATGATCATCATTCCAGGTAGGTCACCTCCATCCTAGTACACCCTAGTAGACTTTAATTGCTTCCATTGATCTTGTTTCAACATTTTTGAACTGTTTTTTTGGTAAAAATTGTGCTTGAAAGCCCCTAGAATGGCTTCTCTGGCACCAGCGTAGGTTTGTTCAGGAGACAGAGTGCTGTAGAGGACCCTTGGGTTGAGGACAGTGCTCTGAAGCATATTGTCTCCCATTCACGGCTGCGTTGATCCTCCTTAGGTCGAAAATCGAACCTTTGACTTGATTTTTACCAAATTTCCTTTTGTTTTTCTTTCTATAAGATCAATGATTGTTGTATCTCTGAAATCAATTTGTGTTTCCTTTCCTAGCCCTACTCTGGCCTTGATTGTTTAGTGTTTCTTAAACAATTTCTTTGTCATTATCAATTCATTGTCAAATTTAGTTTATAGTCAATTAATCTTTGTTCAAAATAAAGTGTCGTAAAAGTCTTCATTTCTTTCGAAAAGGAACTGTCGTAAAGTCTTCGTTCTTGTAAAAAATTGATTGATTGTATGTGCATTAGTTTCCTTGTGTCCATTTCAAACATTAATGGAATTGAAAATAAAAACTTGCATTGTGCATTGAAAAGGTTTGTGTGTGCTTGTAGGAATAGTTTAGGGAAATTGCATTAGATGTGCTCTCCACTCTTTGTCAAAGATCTGATTGCTCTATCCCTTACTAGCTATGGTTTTCATTGTTAATTGAATGAAAGAATGTTTCTCATGTTAGTTTCATTCTAGGAATTGCAAACATACATCACGTGGTGAACCTTGAAAGGAAAATTCTTAAGGAGACAAACTTAAAAGTTATCTTAATTAACCTAATGGATCATTGTAACTTAACGCATAACATTTAGGGGTCTAGGCTAGAGATGTGTTTCGGCGTCGTTAAGCATAGCAGCTGTCGCTAACTTCTATGTGAAACAATTCGAGTGTGATACCTCATTCCACGTACATAAGTATATCATAGCTCGTCCATGTACCTTCAGGTATATAGGGCAGTGTTACAATACGTAGAGTATAAAGGAATGCTCTCACTATGTGGTTTCACATTAGACAACGCTAACATGGATTGGGCCTCCACGTACTTTTGGGTATATATGGGAGGACTACATTGGGTTGCTATCCATCCTTAGGTAACTAAGTCGAACACCTTGTACACTGTGATACACTAAACACATCATTTGGGGAGATTTCCTGCACGTATGTTAAGTCCTTGGTTTACTAAGGACTTATATTGTAGTTCACAGTTGCTTGGTAATCATTTTGCCTAGATTACCCCTCTTTTGTTTTGTTATGTTATTTTGATTAAAGTAAAATTAATTGACCATGGATAACATCGTCCACGCTCGCTCCTTAGTTGATGTTAGGTTGAGAAATATGGCAACAAGTCTAGAGTCCACCGATCAAGGAATTCCTTTTGATGGGAATCCTAGTCCTTTTCCTCCTTTCAGAAATATTGGTGCTCCTTATATGGCTACATTGTCCCTTCCAGGATTTACCATTGGCTTTCTAGTATGGTTGTTTTCAACCTCCTTGGTTCAAAATGTCATGATTTCTCCGCAATCGAGTACTCCTCCAACTGGAAAAAATCAACCTCCTGTTGATCCTAAAGTTGACCCTTTACCTTCTTCATCGGTTTTTTCTTCCTCCCTTTATTCCTCTTCACCTGGTGAAAGTATTGACACTAGTAATCAGGTGGCTAAGAAGAAGAAGAAGGGGAAGAAGAAGAAGAAGCAAATTTACCAGGGGGCAACCAAGAAACCATTGCTTCGAATGCAACTTCTGATGAGAAACCATCCGATAAGCCTCACAAACTTTGATATCCTTGCAAACTTTGTACAGGAGACCATCTTCTTCGAAATTGTCATGATATTCCTCATATCTTAGAAGAATGGTCTTCTCATTCACATCATCCTATGCCATCAACTTCTCGAGATCATGTTCGTGACACACCATCAACTAGTGGTAGTAAATTTCATGGAGAGAAGGGTAAAGTTAAATTTCCTTGTAGGTTATGTGAAGGGAATCGTCCTGCTTCTTCACAACGACTTCCATCTGGTTACAGGAGACTCTCCCTTAATCCTTCACTAGTTGATGAATTTACTGACCCAAATCAACCATCGGTCAAAATCACTCTCTTTGAATGTGAATCTCATGTGTCTATACCTGACCCATCACAGATCGAGGAAACAGTTGACTCGATTTCACCTTCGAGTTAATTGTACCTTTCCCGTAGAGAGTGAGTATGATACCACTCAAGTTCTTTTTGTTTTTTCAGATTCAAATGAGCTTGGAGCCAACCCTACTGTTCCATCAAGATAGGAGGAAAATCCTCCCATTCTCGTAACTCAAGGGGGAAATTCTCCCGTTCTTACGACACCCCCTCCAAGTAGTCTAGTCACTTCCTTTGATTGAAATCGACTAGCAGGATGTCATCTTCCTTCTTATGTGCCTTTCTAAATCATAGCACATGTTTGTAATATGATTATACCTGGAACTATTATAAATGAAGGTGCATATGTGAGTATCCTTTCCTCCACTATTTGTCAAGCGCTGGGTTCACCGCCACTTGTGCCAGTTACCTAGAATCTGTTGGCTTTTAACAGAGGAACTAGTCAACCATTAGGGATCCTTCCTCAGTTGCCTATCAGTTTGGGAGGAAAAATTGTTTATATCAATGTGATGGTAGTCCTAGGCCCTTTATCTTACAATTTGCTTCTTGGGTGTGACTATATTCATGAAAAGGGAGCTATTATTTCAACACTCTTTTCAGTGATGTCTTTCCCCCATGAAGGCATAATTGTCACCATTGACCAGCCTTCATTTCCCGGTCCAAATATGGCTTCCAGTCAACCATATTCCCTAAATGGTCCTCTTGTCCCAATGGTATCTTCCCCGCCATGGCTCAATTATGTGGCAACCCATTCCATGCCTACATCAACTGACGATCAATTCGGTGATGTTGTACATTATGTACTAGGGGCATTGGAACCAAATCTTAGATTCCTTGTTACATATCCATTCCAGAGCATTGTTATCCCATCAGATGAGAACCTCTTGCAAGTCATGACCTCTTATAGGTCGTGAAAAAAAGGATATGAGGATAGTTCCTGGTCTTGTGTCAACCTCGTTAAAATATGAAATAAAGGGTATGAGGATAGTTCCTAGTCTTGTGTCAACCTCGTTAAAAACTGAAACAAGGAATAAGAGGATAGTTTCTAGTCTTGTGTTAGCCTCATTAAAAAATGAAAGAAAGGGTATGAGGATAGTTCTCGGTCTTGTGTCAAGCTCGTTAAAAAATGAAACAAGGAATATGAGGATAATTGCTGGTCTTGTGTCAACCTTATTAAAAAATGAAACAAAGGGTATGAGGATAGTTCCTGGTCTTGTGTCAACCTCGTTAAAAAATGAAACAAGGAATATGAGGATAGTTCCTAGTCTTGTGTCAAGACTCAACCGCGTCAAAAAATGAAACAAAGGGTATGAGGATAGTTCATGGTATTGTGTCAACCTCATTAAAAAATGAAACAAAGGGTATGAGGATAGTTCCTTGTCTTGTGTTAACCTCGTTAAAAAATGAAACAAAGAATATGAGAATAGTTCCTTGTCTTGTGGTAAGCTCGTTAAAAAATGAAACAAGGAATATGAGGATAGTTCTTTTACTATGTCAACCTCATTAAAAATTAAACATGTGCTAGAGCATAGTTCCTTGTCTTGTGTCAAGATCATTAAAATGAAACAAAGAATCTGAGCAGAGTTCCTTGTCATGTGTTAAGCTCATTAAAAAATGAAAGAAGGTCCCCTGGAGCCAAGTTCCAATTCGAGTCTTTGATTAGATCACGTAAAATCCCAATCGAGTCTTTCACTTGATCTCGTAAATGAACCTTCATTCCATCCACCTGATAGCCAGGAGTAGTCTACTTAGGTGAATCCAATGAAGCTTGGGGGGCATGCACCTAGAATTGGGTCATCATGCTAGGGGCATGTAAATGAATCAAAGCATAGTTTTTTGTTTCAGGCTTGTGTAAACATGAAATTGAATCCAAGCATAGTTTTTTGTTTCAAGCTTGTGTAAACATGAAACTAATTCCAAGCATAGTTTTTCGTTTCAAGCTTGTGTAAATTTTTGGGTTGTGCTATATTCTTTCCACGACTAACCCATGTAGTGAACTGGGGGGTTAGAGGGGGGTGGGTAGCCCCCCTCTACAGGGTCTAGGGTAGCGCCCTAAGAATTTTATCTTTTTTCGGACCCTATATTAGGTCGGGCGGACCTACCTATGGTTTTTTGGTCCATGGTTTTGGACACGATGGTTTTTGGTCCATGGTATTGGATGCTTTGGCATGTGTTAATATGTACTGTAACATTAAAAGGAATATAATGAAAAATAAATCTGGTAGTCCCTGTTTTGGGATCCAGTGGGAAAATATCTGTGTATATGTGTTTTATGTGTTATGCTCTCGCATTGTTTATTTTTCTATGTTTTAGAATTCATATGCAGGTAATTTATGTACGGGGTTAAAACCTATGTAAACATGAAATTGAATCCAAGCATAGTTCCCTATGGTTCAAGTTTGTGTAAAAATGAACCCATATCCATTTTAACCCTTGTTATTATCATTCTCTCAACCTCTTCCATCAGATGAGCCTTGGTTTTTCTCCTTCCATCATCACTATTTTCCTGGCCGATCATACACTTTCACTTGGTTGTTTTACCCCTTTTGAGGAACAATTGCAATGAGTGGTCATATTATCCAGCCTATTCACATAAATAACCATGTTTTGAGAAGTTCCAACATCATCGGAACCATTTTCTATCCTAGATACTACTCGTTCCTCAAAGTTGAGTCCTCTTTAAGCTCTTTTCGGACTCTCAAAATGTGAAAAGATTGTCGAGCTCTTGTCCTCTTCAACTCATTAACAGATTGGAAATGACATCTATTGATCTGAAAATGGGGCACTAAAGGCTTCTTATCAAGCTTACAAGAACCTCTCCCACCTCCAAAGCTTATATATTCCCAAGACCCAAATGATTAACCAATTACGGAATTAATAATGTGCTTGAAAATAAAGTGTATGTTGGTGTTTATTTTTTACTGTTTATGTGCTTTAAAATTCTGTTGTTTATGCTGGTAAAACATACATATAACAGTAAAATATTACAGCAAAACGAACACATAAGACAACAAGTTTAATATGGATTTCACCCAAAACTCTTGGGCTACATCTCCTTGAGCTCTAGTCAACTCGACTAGGCTCTTTAGGATTATGGCAGCAGTTCTTTTACAAGCTCCACACTCAAATCTACTAGTTTACACAGAACACAATGGGCTTAGAACACCATCTCATCCCTAGCTCTGAAGCTCTTAGCTTTCTGGCTCTTGACCCTAGCTCTGGCTCTAGGCTCTGGCTCTAGCTCTTGGCTCTGGCTCTAGCTCTTGGCTCTTGCTGTAGCTCTTGGCGTTGTCTCTGGCTCTAGCTCTTTGGCTCTGGCTTTGTGAGCTTTTAGCAGTCCACTTGACCTCCAAGCGACTCCAAGAATCCCTCATTTGCTCTGCGCGTTAGCTTTTCACTAGCTAACCTATCAATTGGGCTCTCTGGCTCCCTTGAGGCATTTTTTCGGCTCTGCGGCTTCCCCATCCATTTATCTACACGTAATAATTTCCTCTGCATCTTCTCTACTCCTTATGTGTTCGACGGGCCATCTGGCTTTGTGACTCTATGGCTCTGCGCGTTCCCAGACGCATCATTGTCTGCAAAATGCCCACTTGCAGCATGGCAAAATGATCAAGAGCTGTTACAAAGGGATTAGGGCCTTTTTCTAGTCAAAAACCGGAAAATGGACAAACATTCCAATACACAGAGATTTTCCAAAAATTACACTATCGGGTGTGAATTCCGGACTTCAAACATTATGAAATTGCCCCTATAAACACTTTCAGGTCAGCCTTTTATGGCTATTGATCTATGTTATCTCTGATCCAATGACTGATAGTCCGTTTCAGGTGGCTTAAGTGCACGGAGATTACCTGCCCGACAAGGTAGTTTTCTCTCTCCTGCACCATGCCATGTGTTGGCCAGTGTATGGGTTCGGCCAGAGCCCATCCAATACCACTTACATCCTGAGGCCTACCCGAAATCCCACTTACCATGGAACTCAAATAACCCAAAGCCACATATTTAAACCTTTCGGGTCCAGCTTTATCACTTCGGGTCATTTCCTTTGTATTTTGGTTTTTATAGTGGAAAGGCGCTAATACACAGAAAATCCAAAAACCTCGGATTTCAAATTTTATGCAATCGGGTCCATAATCCCTATCAGGTCCGGGTCCTGATTGCTAATCGCAATCACAACGTTCGGGGGGTCTTCCCTTTCGTTATGTCGATCTGACGATCACCGATATCACACCTTGCATATCACATCGGCGAGGGTTTATGCCTTCTGCTCCTCCGATTACCGATCACCCCGATCGATGATCACTCCATCGCATAGCTCGGAGTCCTCATATCACATGCAGGCCTATCTCCAATGCAATAAGTCATAGGTCATAGTCAGGGATCCCTTCCGCCTCCACTTTAAGTCCTCTGCTCAACCCTTTTGATGTGATTTCCCTTTATTAAGGCCTTAAGCCCATTTTTAGAAGATTTTGTCTCCTTTTCAAAGGACAAAGGAAAACTTCTTTTTTGTGATAACTTTTGCATCCGAAGTCCGTTTGGCACATTCAAATTGTCGTAGATTCAGAATGAAAAGATCTACGCAATGGGACTATTTCTAGGAGAATCCTTGGACTTTCCTTTTACTCTATGAGGAACACTTTAGACTTAGAAGTCTATCCAAGATCCATTTTGGATCACGCCTTCCCACTAAAGAACTTTTGGTCTCCAAAAGACTGATATATTGATCTAAATAGTAAATGAGAGTAACAAAACCCTCTTCTTTCGGCCTCCATATACTTGCCTTGCATAATGCCTCTGAACCAAAACCTCTGACCACTTTCCTTCCTGGATGTGTTGGTCCTCCTGGGAAGAACTGTCTTCCTTCTTGACTTCCTACAGAACTCCTGCTAAGATGGTCAGAGAAGGTAGTTTGAACTTTTCTGCCTTGATCATTGATCCAAGGTGGCTGAAACAAATGTGAAGTACATCTACTTCACATAATTTCATTTGTACCTGTTCGAAAAGCTGTCAACAACAGCTGTTAAAAACAACAAAAATACAGACAACAACTGGATGGCCTAACTCTTGCTTCAACAAAAGAAATAGATTTCACATCTTGTGAACACCTCCATGTCTTACATCTGCATACAAATGATGGACTAGATAACAAGCCCACAAAACATGCCTTTAGTACAAATGACCCTTCAATTCAAGCATGTAGAAAAATACCATTAGGACTCTTTTTCAAAAGATGAAACACTTCATCATTATCTCCATCTTGGAGACCAGGTTAACTTTTCCCAAGTCAACATTACATGCACATTACAGCAAAGCAATCCACACTTCATGTTAATTACACATATATGTTCAAATACAAGGACAACATCAACATCCCTATGTTCATGCATATCATTCTAATGCATGAAATTCATCCTTCAACTTTCACTTAAGCACACTGTACTTTTGAAGCTAAAATGAAATATAATGTTGCAGCAAGAATGTGAGCCTCCTACTCAACTTTTTCCATTCACTTTCTTGGTAAAAACCTACAACCTGCATCTCATTAACAAAGAAATGCAAATAGATGCATCAATAGACATGCAATCTTAATCGGATAAGAACTCTAGCCATTTCTTACCAATCCATTTCAAAGGTCTTTCCTTTGTCTGCACATCAGCATCAACATGTGAATCATCCTGAGACACATCATTCATGGAAACTTTCTTTCCATTTCTACCATCTTCTCTTTCCACCTCCTTCAACTTTTGTGGAAGCATTGCTGGATTCAAAGTCCAACACCTTTCGGTAAGATTCCCTTGCTTATGGTAGTAAGTGCAACACATGTGCATCCTCTTGACAACATGATTTTCCTTGTCCAATGGACCCTTGGCTTCTTGCTTCTTTTCCTTCAAAAGTTTCCTGTATGTGGTCATTATCTTCCAACATCTAGAAACATTATGGCTATTCAAACCACAAAAGGAACATGCAATTATTTTCCCATGATTATGTCGAAATTTATCATGCTGAACATAATCAAAAGGAATATGATAAGAACCAGATTTATACCTTTCTCTTCCACCTCTTTTACCTTCATGAGGAGGTGAGCTGAATGAAGAAGTAGCTGT
This sequence comes from Pinus tabuliformis, assembly GCA_031772625.1. Lineage (NCBI taxonomy): Eukaryota > Viridiplantae > Streptophyta > Pinopsida > Pinales > Pinaceae > Pinus > Pinus tabuliformis. Next base: position 1,956,706,263 of record CM062816.1, read on the forward strand.
CGTTGGAACACCATCAATCTCTTCAAGGTTGTTAGAGTTTCCACAACTCTCTAGTTAAGTGTATGCTGATATACACCTTCTTTCTGCAAGGTATGCTTCACACCATTGCATTCCCCAAGAATACAATCTTCAAAATCATGGGGTAGAAGACCTGAAATGAAACTCCTTCTTGGAGATGTTTCAGTGGTCTTCATGGCAGCTTTGGAACTTTCTCCATAAGGTTGTCCATTGCCAAGACCCAAATACTTAGAAATTTCCTCAACCATTATTGGCTCAACAATACCTTGTGCATGCTTACCTAAGCCTTTTCCTTCATAGCCCATCTTAGACATTAGCTTGGAACCTATGCCTTTGGTATGTTTTTCAAAAGAACCAATATAAGCATTCTTAGAAGAATTTGAAGACAAATTGGAATGGTTTACCTCTTATTCAAGCTGATACTTGACTAAGGCTTCTTTGGCAGCAAAGATCTGTGATCCAACTCATGAATCCTTTTCGGGTACATATTTACAATATGAAGTTGCCTCTCCATTTCCTGCAATTTGCCAGAAAGCATCTGCTTCTCTTCCTCCACAGAATTAAATTTCTGTCTAGGTATGCTTCTCTTCCTCCCATCCTCATACATTTCTCTCACCATATCCATCATGGTGGCCAAGTCTTTCTTCATGTCTTCATCAAAGACTTTTGTGAAGAAAGAAGAATTTGAGGACTCACTTGTAGAAGTAGTCATTATGCCAATGAACAAAAGAACTTAAAACAAGATTAATAAAGAGCTTATCTAGGAAACCTTTTGCAACAAACCTCTTGTGATTTGAGGATTGCCTTGAGGTCCTTTGGGATAAGAAGAATTCCTTCAACCCTTCTTCCTTCTTGTCCTTCCTTGAGTAAGCTATCAATAGCTTTCCCTTTACCTCTACAAACTCAAATGATAGTCAGTCTGCGAACAAGCATACAATCAACCTCTGATTGTTTAAACACCTTTTAGACAAGCAATCTTTGCTCTTTCAATCAAGAATTTTGATCTGATACCACTTTCTCTGGTATAATCATCTTTGATGTCACCTTCTTGAAGGTGAGGTTAATCAATCTCAGGCTTTGATACCACCTGAGCTGAAAATGGGGCACTAAAGGCTTCTTATCAAGCTTACAAGAACCTCTTCCACTCCTAAAGCTTATATATTCCCAAGACCCAAATGATTAACCAACTACGGATTTAATAATGTGCTTGAAAATAAGGTGTATGCTGGTGTTTATTTTTTATTTTTTATGTGCTTTAAAATTCTGTTGTTTATGCTGATACAACATACATATAATAGTAAAATATTACATCAAAACAAACACATAAGACAACAAGTTTAATATGGAGTTCACCCAAAACTCTTGGGCTACGTCTCCGTAAGCTCTAGTCAACTCGACTAGGAACTCTAGGATTATTGCAATGTTTCTGTAAGCTCTAGTCAACTCGACTAGGCACTCTGGGATTATGGTAGTGTTTCTTTTACAAGCTCCATGCTCAACTCCACTGGTTTACATAGAACACAATGGGCTTAGAACACCATCTCATCCCTGGCTCTGAAGCTCTCGGCTTTCTTGCTCTCGGCCCTCACTCTAGCTCTTGGCTCTGGCTCTAGCTCTTAGCTCTGGCTTTGCCTCTCAGCTCTGGCTTTGGCTCTTGGCACTGGCTCTGGCTCTTCAGCTCTCGGCAACTTTCAGCTCTCTAGTTTTTCCACTTGACCTCCAAGCGACTCCAAGACTCCCTCAGCTGCTTTCTGCGTTAGCTTTTCCCTAGCTGCCCCATCAATTGGGCTCTCTGGCTCCCTTGAGGCATTTTTTTGGCTTTGCGGCTTCCCCAGCCATTTCTCTATGTGTAATCATTCCATCTGCGGCTCTGTGGCTTCTCTGCTCCTTGTCTGTTCGACTGGCCATCTGGCTGTGTGATTCTGTGGCTCTGTGCATTCCAAGACGCATCATTGTCTACAAAATACCCCATTGTAGTGTGGCACAATGATCAAGAGCTGTTATAAAGGGATCGGGGCCTTTTTCTAGGAAAAAACTCGAAAGTGGACAAAAATTCCAATACACAGAGATTTTCCGAAAATTACACTATCGAGCGTGAATTTCGGACTTCAAACATTATGAAATCGCCCCTATAAACCCTTTCAGGTCTTCCTTTTATGACTATCACAAGCCCATTGTTGATCTGCATGATCTTCGATCCAATAGCTGATAGTCTGTTTTAGGTGGCTTAACTGCACAGATATTACTCACCCAAAAGGTAGTTTTCTCTCTCCTGCGCCATGCCATGTGTCAGCCAGTGTATGGGTTTGGGCGGAGCCCATCCAATACCAATTACCGCCTAAGGCCTGCCTGAAATCCCACTTACCACAAAACTCAAATAACCCAGAGCCGCATATTTAAACCTTTCAGGTCTGGCTTTATTGCTTTGGGTCATTTCCTTTGTATTTCGGATTTTATAGCGGAAAGGGGCTAATACACAGAAAATCCAAAAACCCTGGATTTCAAATTTTATGCAATCGGGTCCATAATCCCTATTGGGTGTGTGTCTTGATCACTAATCACAATTGCAACGGCCCGGGGGTTTGCCCTTTAGGTATGCTGATCCTCCGATGCACCGAGCCGCTGATTGTCAATTGCCGATATCGCACCTCGCTTATCGCATCGGTGGGGGTTTTTGCCTTCTGCTCATCCGATCGCCAATCACCCCAATCATCGATCACTCCATCACATAGCCCGGGGTGCCGATATCACATGTGGTCCTATCTCCGATGCGATAAGTCAGAGGTCACAGTTGGGGATCCCTTTTGCCTCCGCTTTAAGTCCTTCACTCAATCCTTCCGATACGATTTCCCTTTATTAAGGCCTTAAGCCCATTTTTAGAAGATTTTGCCTCCTTTTCAAAGGACAAAGGCAAACTTCTTTTATGAGACAACTTCTACATCTGAAGTCCATTTTGGCCTATTCAAATTGCAGTAGATTCAGAATGAAAAGATCTACACAATGGGACTATTTCCAGGAGCATCCTTGGACTTTCATTTTCCTCTGTGAGGAACACTTTAGCCGTAGAATTCTATCCAAGATCCATTTTGGATCATCTACTCAGTATAATTTTAACCCTTTTCCGGACCAAGATAGATTACTTATTGAAAAGCAATACGTTGATCAAACATGATCAATAGGTTATCTCTTGTATTGTTTTATGTTTTTTAGACTTGAGAGACAAATATATGAAAAAGAACTTGTGGAGTTTTCTTTTTGTCCCTTTTAAAACTCTCTAAACATGAAAAGGACTGAGTTATCATTGTTGTTAGACTTGTTAAAACATCAAATAGAAACAACCTTGTCCATCATGACAAGACCGAGTTTCACCTTCGATAGGCTCATTAAAACATCACATAGAGATGGATTCACCCGAAGGGCGGAATTATACAATAACCATATGTTATCCTCCTCAAGCTTGATAAAAATAAAGAGGTATTGGTCAGCATTGACTAGGGAAAATGGGAAAAGGGGTAAACCACTTTATGGCAGCAAGTCGCTCTTGAACATGACACTTTCACTTCATCATAGTGACTATTTGGGTTGGGTAATCTGCTTGATGGTCGTCATACCTTGGTCTATCATACCATCCATTACTTTGGTTTTGGGTCAATACTGCCAATCCATTCAGTGTGGCCGACATGTTCAAGAGAAGTCACTTAGTTTAAAATTCGTCCTTTGCAATACTCATAAACATTCATTTTCATGATACTATTCTTGAACCTTGTGTCATCAATCACATTCCATATCCAAAATCATTACACTCATTTCATGTCGTTGATGTGGGATACATCAAGGCCTCCTGTGATGAGTCACTTCTTGTCGACATTAGTACATTATCCAAGGAGTTGACTTAGAAACACCCTTCTGGTACCTTGAGGCTTGCATACATCAATGGTAGGTTTCTCACTTCCGATGATAGGTTGAAATCACTAGACTTCGACCGAAAGACTTTGTATGGCATTTGACATCAAAACATCCATTCGCACCATTCAGAATGTACTGCAGTACCTTGAGGATTATTATCATTATTGGTGATTTCTCTCGCGTCCGTTAACGCCCTACATCATTGGCTGGTAATTAGATGGTGTCTTCCCATGTTCGACTTCAGATCACATATTCGCATGATTAGACTCATACTTGAGTGAATGATTTAATGAGAGAGAAGACCCCATATATAGTTTCATCCATCCGGGCTACGATTTAAGGAAATGTACCAAATCATCCATACAATGGCTTTACATTGATTGTCATCCTATCATGGGTCTATTTATGTAGAAGACTATCTATGAACTTGTAATGAAAGTTTATGGGTTGAGCATGGGTATGCCTTCCCTCAACAATTCATAAGAAAAAATAGAATATCATGATATTATGTATTGTAATCGATGCAGGTCACCATCCACTTCGGAACCTCCTCATCACATCATAAAGCATATTACTCAACATTAACATCTTCGAATTCATACTTTAGGGGTAGCTGTTATAGATCCATTTAGGCACATCATTTCCATCATTCAGATCATTACTATTGTGGCTCATCAAACCCTTATTCAATTGCTACATGCCGTAGACAAGTCAACACCTTGAATGCCTCCTTCCCTAAGAGTTTCTTGGCCTGAATCCCTCCAAAAATGCCTCCTTGAGGGACTAGCGCAGCCTTGGTTAGGGGTAAGTGTGCTTCATTGCAGGTAGGCCCATGTCAGGGTGCTTACTAGAGCACTTAGGTCCACATTGACCTGCGCTGGGCGAGATTGAGCGAAATTGTCATAGGGTTCTCGGAATATTATTATCTTTTCAGCCCATCTAGAAGATTCCCACACTTATCATCTCCTATGAGCTCGAAATTGGATAGGGAATCAGTTAAGTAACCTATTATCCTCTCATCCCTTCCTCCATGGAAACTAACTCTAAGTTTGGAAGGCCATTCAATACCCTCATTTATGACCATACCAACATCATTTTCCTATAAATTAAGCACTCATCTAACTGATCAGTGGCTGGAATTTGAGAACTTGTAAGGAGATATTGTTGTTGTGAGGTTTGAGATTGTAAGCAAGTATTGTTATGCTACTAGAGGGTTGTGCTTTTGATGTGATGTTGGTTGGAACCCAAGCTGGAAGAGTGACAATGGATTAGACTTCATGGTTGTAACTCTTCCTTCTACTTAATAAAGTTGTTTACACCTTTTCCCATATTCTTGTCTTTATGTATGATGATTATATGTGTAAATGCTTTCTATTTGATTTGCTTATAGTCGATAGATCTCTTTATTTTATTGGTTTTCGTCCTCTGTTTATGATTACAGGTACTTCTCGAGCGGATTAAGTTTCAGAAGGACCGATGAGTGCCATAAAAAGGAGAAAAAGGGAAAGTGAAAGATAACAAGTAGGTCCCTTGTGTTATTTATCTTCTATAGAAAAAGTTTAAATGCTTTAATTTTGTTGTTCTAGGTGTAGCTACCCACCTAGGGAGATTGTGTTTATCTGTAGATGCAAAATTCCTCCTAATAGGGACGAGTCAAGGTGAAACGTCCTTTGTTCATACAATGCAAGGGCTATATATAGCCAAGGGTGATGCTTGATGCTTGTGACGCTTGGAATGCCATTGAGAATTTTCAACTTCATTGAATTTTCAACTGACAAGAGTCTTCAACTTCTTGTGTGCATCCATTAGACTTTCACTTTACATTATATTCAGTTATAATAGATATGACCCATAGTTGTGATGTGGCCGAGACAACTCATGGCACAACTCGACATGACACTACTGACATGTACTGGCTGATTGTGGTGTCCATGTCAAGTTGTTGCATTGTTGAGTGATGGATGTACTCTTGGTGTAATATGTCTTCTCCTCCAAATGGCATAGTGTTGTGGGGCCTTCAATGGTTGTGCTCTTTCTTGATGGTTCAATGCATGTGTTCCTTTTTATTGTTGCCTGATATGCTTGGTATGTCCCTCCAACTGAAAGAAAGTATTCTAACACGTGTGCTCCTTCTTCATCCTGTTCATTGTCTAGCCATGATCTTCAAACATACTTGTTCCTGCAATTCACTAATGACGGGATGACATCAAATCCAAAACCTCATAGTCTAGCATGATAAATCATTCTCGTGTTCTGGTTGATGGGGAGGAAAGACAACTCATTGAGACAGTGCAGAGTGCAACTCAGGCTGGAATGAGGCATTCTGGGAGGACAACCTGCATTGTCGAGAAAAACTACATAGTGATCATTGAGAGGAAGGATTGCGCAATGAGAGTCACCAGTGTCAGCTGCAAGGCAGGACCTTGATGGAGGCAGCTTCTGTGAAATTTTCAAATGCAAGAGAGAGCAGGCTGCAAGGAAACTGTTGGTGAGTTTTGCACAATTTCCAAAGGGAAGACAGAGCAGGGCTTCAAAGGGACCTACTGGTCATCTATGTGTAATATCTGGGAACTTTACAAGATAGTTAGAAGGGGAACTCCCAGACATGTTTGCACAATTTCTAAAGGCAGGGCACAGTAAGGCAGTGGGGGTCATCTGGGAAGCTCTTTTCAATTCCGGAGAATAGTGTAGAGTAAGGAAATAGATGACTAGCTAGGCATGTTTGCGTAATTTTGAGGAACAATGCAGACCCCGGTCTCGGAGCAATGTAGTCCCATAGCGGGCAAGGAGGAGGGTTGATGATTTTGCTTGAGAAATGAATAGTGAAGTTGGATAGGGAGACAATTTATACACAATTCTACGAGATAGACAAGCCACTCATCTCCAAGATTGCACAGTGTAGCTGACCTCGAGGACAACCTCAAGCACTGCGCAGTTCTGGGCAACAGAGCAAGGTCACTGAGGGCTAAGACTATGCAATGCAACTCAGTCGAGGTCCAGTGGAAGAGGGTTGTCTAGTTGGACAGATTTTGAAGAAAATGGGTAAGTTTCAAAAGCAGGAAAACTTGTGTAGACTGACATTGTGAACATACACTTAGCATACTTGATGATGAGACAACACAAACCACCATGAAAAGAAGAAAAAAACATGTCTGCAGTGAGACTTTCTTCGACTTAAGAGCGACAAGTGCAACACTTATGATATACCTTTGGACGACCATGACAACACTTGCATGACATATTTTACAACTTTGTGTGTGAGTATGACGGATATTTACACAATGAAGACAAACCAAACACATAAAGGAAGATCTTCAAACTCACCAGAATAAGATCACAAGCACGACAAAGAAATCAACATGGCGAAAGACAACCACTGGTCAAACAAGAAAAACATTGAAAAGGCTTCACAAGAGCTCATGGGGTGAGCTCAAGTGGTTACAACAATCAAAGGAAAAACCAATGAAGGCTCTGAAATTTGGATGCAAGCCAAAATTTTGGAAGGTGTTGCAGCTGCTACAACACTTGGTGACACACTCGTTTAATACCATCTTGTCTGTCTTGGTTCATTTTTAGCACATATACTTAGCCTTTCAAGTATTGATTCGTTGTGAATATCACTTCTGGTTCCCCACTTACCCCATGGATAGATAGGGTTCACCTTGTGCTGACTTAGTTGAAAAAAACACAAAAATTCAGCTAGATCACAATGTTTCAAAGCGATAAGGGTAATTTGTCTTACAAGTTTAATATTTTTGGATTATAAGTTTTAATATTTGGTGTTCCTCCACTACCAGCAGGCCTAGAAAGTACCCCGATGGAGTCATGCAGGAACACAAACATTACTCAACTGCCAGCGTGCCTAGACAGTACCCCGAAAGAGTTGCTTACTTCACCTCTCTGTGTAGGAAGCCTTTGTCTTCTCTTACCTTTGTTATTTCTTTTGAAAGAGGATTGTGCATAGGAAATTATTTATTTTTGGGGTGGAAGAGGGATCCTAACTTATTGAGACAAGAAGAGGTTGTTCCTTTAGAGAAGAATGTAAGACCTTTGATCTAGGTTTGCTCGTTTAGAGTTTCCTCTTCTCTGTTTCTATTAGTGGCATAAGCTTGAAAACACAGAGAAAAAAACTAAGTATAGTTATGAGGTTCCCTAGACTAGACACGTGTTGATGGTTTGACCAAAACTTTCCTTACAGACAAATCATATTTTTTGTCAAGACTTCATCGGCCAAAAATTACAACCAACCACAAAGAAGATAGACATATGAATGTCCAAGCACTGCAGTGTCATAAGGCTCTTTGAACTTCAGCCACATGCACATTCAGAAGCCAGAACATGGTGTGGGACAACACTTATTTACAAAAAAAATCTGAACACAAAAGCAAAGCAAATCAACAAAGAAAAGAACAAAACAATAAAGCAAAGCAGAAAAAGTAAAGCAAATATAACATAACAACAATGAAAGAAGTATGGACACGGTGTGGGGTTTGACCCTATATCATTGAAAATAACATTTTAACTCTTGGCCATTAATAGGGAGAGTTTCAATCTTCTCGTCAAGTGATTGTAAGAAATACATGTTGGGTAGCAGAAGCCCCACGTAACAGTCATGGGGCACAAAGCCCAAAATTTTGGGTAGAGATAGGGCAAAGGCTCCGCGGAATGTGCGAGCATGAATTATAATAGGTCAAGTCAAAGGGTTGTCCTGCCAAAGATGATGTAAAGGAATGTAAGTTGAGTCAGCCTGCCCATGGTCTGTAGACCATGAAAATGTATAAATAGACTAAGGCTCTATGGTTAGGGGTAGCTAGTTTTTTGATATGTAATCTTGGATCTAATATGTAATACGTTTTTGAGAAGAAAAGTCATGAAGCGTTTGTAAGTCCAAGTCAAGGGTATTGGGTAATAGATAGATGCTCTGCAGCTATGTGCACAGAGGCTTGGAAGAGTCCGCAGCTATGTGCGTTGACCCCTATAGCTGAGTGCGCAAGACCGATCTGGACATATTGGTGAAGAAATTGAATAAGGATAAGTTGATTCTAAAATTCTGTGATAAACCTGAATAATTGTAGATCTGACTAATGTATGGTTAATATAACTGTTTTATCTATGCACGTATGCTTATGATATGAATATATGTGAATCTATATCTATTCTAAGTGCACAAACTGGTTAATTCTGATAAATGTTTGCTTAAAGACCATAAAAGGTAGATTGAATCTATAAACAATGCATAAATAAGTATTAAGGAGTATTTTGGCTCTAGATCTGCGCAAAGCAGAGTGGCACGGAGCCACATTGAATCTATAAACAACGCATAAATAAGTATTAAGGAGTATTTCGGATCTGGATCTGCGCGAGGCAGAGTGGCACGAAGCCACAAAATGGTGCGCGAAACCTCAAAACCACATCAAGAAATCCCAACGATGCAGAAGCCTAGTTCAAGCACCCTCCCCTGCTACCTCAGGTGAGACGTCAGTCTACGCTTTGCGGGATGTTGCCGAAAGGGACGGTAGCTGCTGGATTTGTTTGGCTAAATAACTCTTCTAAACCTGGGTCAAGCCCCTATAAGCCAACAAATGGTTCCGTTGCTGAGACCGGGATCTGCGTAAAGGGCGTTTGGTGTTGGAACACTGGAAACCTAAAAAGAAAGAGCTTGAAGAGTGGTGGGATCTGAAGCTCCACAAGTTTGCGGTTCAGGAAAACAAAAACACATGGATATCAGAGGAATATTGGTTGGACCGCTATATATACACAGATATCCACGAGATCTTATTCGTGACATTTCCTATAGAGCTGTACAAGTGGATCGCGAGGTTAGCTGATAGTGTGGGAAGGTCCAGATGAGATCATCCTATTTGTGTGGACTCTAGAGCTGGTGCGCAGGCTAGAAGCCACCGAATAGGAAAATGCATGCGGAATAGATCATTGGCTGGATCAGGTAATAGGTGGATTTATTGTTGAGTTTGCAATAGATACAACTGTGAGTTATAGTGAAGTGGAAAGGTGATTTCTCCAAGGACTATGGGGTAATTATATCAAATAATTGAATACTTGGATTAAGATGTTGTCGTGTGAAAAATAGATTATGTGTGTCTATTGATGTCTGGAGTAACGTGGAGCAGAAGAGGTTACCGAAGAACGGGAGGGGTAGAGAGTAGTCCTCTGCTTTCTATCTCATGGGAGAGCGAGGAAGAGCTTGCAAGGTTCTGATCGAGAAGTGTAGTCCGATTGATTACGGAGCGCTTCCCACTGATACCACCTCCGTCCATGCCACCACCCACTTCACCTACACCAAACCCATCCACACCAACACCACCCCCACGTCCTTCACTGCCAAAAGTTGGGATGACAAGCACAGTCTAGTTGCCGCTATTTAAGGGTGTAGGAAATGAGGAACCGGGCCTGTTCTAGTTTGTGATAAAGTTTGTATGGGATGCTCAAGGCATCACATGTGATAACATTAAGAAGGCTACCTAAGTTAGCACGCTGTAGGACCACGCGTTGACCTGGTACATGAAATACTCAAGTGATAATCCAAATGAGGGAATAACAGTAATCTAGGAGGTGCTAAGCAAGGAATTTGGTCAACCAAATTCAGAAGCATAATCGGTTATTGGGTTCAAGGAAATCGCAATGTTTCTGGGTGAAACCCCATGGGATCTGGATCAGAAGATTGAAAAGAACCTTCCGCTAGGCAAACATGACACTATCGGATGCGCAGCACTGCGCTTGGTTTGTCGTGTCATTGAAACCATATCTGAGGATGGCTCTGTCACAACAAAAGATCTCAACCCAAGCTGAAGCGCTGGAGACAACAACGTGGTTGCACGAAACCCCAATACATGATCCAGGGTTGGGAGTACAGCAAATCCAAGCGTAAATAGAAAACCTATGTCTAGAAATGCGGACTTTGAAACAAGGGCAGGCGCCTCGAACGAAAGTATGGGAAGAAGTGTAAGGTATCAAATGTAAGGGCCAAGGTCATGATAAGGATGAGTGTTTGATCTTCAAGAACTATGTGGCAAGAGAGGGACCAATACCGTTGCGACCAGAGGTACAAGATGGGCCAAGCACGGCGCCCACACTCTGGTGTGCAATCCGTCAGGTGGGAGGAAAGCATGCCACAGATAATTGTCATCTATTGCCGAACCTAAGACAACCCCCCCCCCCCACCCAACAATTATTTTGTAACTTCTATAGGACGATGGGCCATGATGAAAGAAATTTCTGCAGTTATGAGATGTTGATGGATTGAACACCTGATTATAGGATGCATATGGAGGCACATGGGCAGGATCCCACCATTCCACGCGTGCGAGGAGGATACCAAGGACGCGGGTGGGGCCATAGGGGAATGGGACTTGGATGGGGATGAGGAAATTTAATTTTCTATAATTGTGGAGGACTGGGGCATTACACGCATGATTGCAAGAACCCAACCAAAGCTTTTTTCCCTTACTGTTACCAATTTCATCATGAAGCAATCGATTGCCCCATGTTGATTGCTCAGATACAGGAAAAGTGGGTGCTTCTAGCTAACCCTACTCAGAACATGCAAATGATGAAGGCTGAAGCACGCGCGGAAGATCCTAACGTAAATATGATGCTCAGAAGTGGCACCGCTACAGGGGAAGATAAGGGGAAGCAGCCAGAGGCAGATACATGGGTCCATAAGGCCCCCTCAAAACAACCAGAATTTGACTTGGAGTGTGTGAAGGAAACCTTTATGGAAGCCAAGAAGAACTTCACGGAAGCTTCTACTTTGGACAGTAAGGATCAATTCGGACCAGAGAAGGATACTTCTATGCTAACCACCTTCTTGGAAATATGCATGAAGTTACTCAGGGATGCTAAAGTGGTGAAGGGACTGCAAGAATTTATAACTCGATGCGCGGGAGCAGACGAACCACGAATGGTTCGAAAGTTAGGTAAACATGCTTTGCGCACTAGGCGGGAAATGTGATTGACGGTCCAGATTGGAGACTATGATATGGACCAAGTCGTTTTGGATTTGGAGTCCGACACAAATGTCCTACCAAAATAGACTTGGGAGCACATGGGCAGGCCCACACTATAATGGTCCCCGATCCAGTTACGGATGGCTAACCAACAAAATATCTTGCCCATGGGAATACTGCACGGGGTTACAATAGTGTGCAATGGCGCTAGCACACAAACCAATTTTGAGGTCATAGAAATTATGGATGATAGTAACCCATATCCTGCATTGTTAGGGATAGATTGGGCAACAGATATGAATGGAGTCATCAACCTCAAGAAACGAAAAATGATATTCGAAAAGAAATCTCTCCGCGTAGTGGTTCTGTTGGATCCAGCTGAAGGGGCACGCTATACTGAGCCAGTGCACGATGAAGACAGTGATGGTGAATTGGACTATATCTACCAGATTACAGCGCAAGATCAGGATAGGGTAAATCCAACAGCGAACAGTAGACTCTCATGGGACTGTGATAGTTCTTGCACGTCGGACTCAAATGAAGAGATTGAACGAAGGGAGAACTGAGTGCATGAGGTAACCACACTAAATTGTAATAGGATGGTGACAATAGGGGCAAAGGAGTAGCCAGCTGATCAGTATGAACTAACGAAGGGGAAAACAAACCTACCAGAAGTATCCATGGAGGCACCACGCGCAACCATTGCTTCAGGAAAGGGTGTAGTTCCGAAGATGTGAAGGAAATGGCACAGATTTCGGAGCCAGGCGCACGCACGGATGGGAAAGTGAAATGAGGTAAGCATCCCTCGCTAGCATAGGCTACAGGTATATGATATGCAGACACCCAACCAGCTTAGAATTAGTCACCCAAAGCCACCACAGCAAACCGGTTCGCCAACAAACAGCGCCAAGGTTAGCAGGCAACGACGGGGAAGCACTGACAGTGGTCCCCTGATAAAACAACCCGATGGGAATTTGCAGATGCTGCGGGTTCAATGGGCCTGTAATAGACAACAGGAGGGAGCCCAGAAAAGACAGGGTAGCCACAGACCTCGCAACATCAATAAACTATGGGTATGGCCAAGGAAGCAAAGTGTGCTAAGAAGGGAAGAATTCAGCAGAATAGCATGTCGCGGCGCCCATGAGAGCCACGCTAGTCTGCACATAAAGAGATTAGGCCAGGTCGAGTATCCCGCAGCATAGGAATGAGCTATGACACTGCTATCATGGCTGCTCCCGCACTTACAGAAGAACACACCCCCCATAACGGTGCCTACCAACAGAACGGCTACCCAGACACTCGAGAGGTGCTCGCAACCTGGGCTAGCAAGGAAGTTGAGAAATCACACCAAAGGTGCGAACACCTAACTAGCGGTAGAAACTATAGTCTCAGCGCCCCAAGTAGTTGAAAGAAGGCGTGGGACTATAAACAAGTCTACGGGAAGCCAGCACGGCAAAAATATTCTCTACCAAGTCATTCAGTCCACAAGATCACAGCTGTGCCCGAAGGATTGTGCTACTGTGGGGAGAAGTCGAAAGATGACCGTTAGCAATGTTATTCATGAGAAGAAAGTCAGGTTACGTCAGAGAGGAGGTGGCGGTGGGACATTAAGACGAGAGTTTTGGACTAGATACGCAAAGATCTGCCGTCTAGATGCCATTAACAAACTGGAAGAGGAGGGAGGGGATTTTTTGAAATATCATAATCAGTGGATGGCACTAGAATATAAGTACTTTGAACTATCGAAGAGCAATGAGTACTTGGCTACCAGGCACCCCATGTGAACCATGGCCAGAACCTGAGCACGTTCGCAGAGGAACTGCAACTAAATCAGGAAGAGCCCGAGGACGTGACTCAGGTTCTCAAAGTTCCAAAGTCTCCATGCACACCGTGACATAGGAAGAACAAGTAGACACTAGGAACAGTTCGGGCCTCACCAAGATTCAACGAAGAGTCGGCAGTTGACAAAGGCAAAGCACTCACCATCGAACCTACTGAGGATGATGACGATCTGCAAGCCCTGATTGATCAGATCGATTCACAAGTTGAGAAAGAAGACGTTGTATTCCAACTTCCATCACTACCTTCATATATTTCTCCGTGGACTGGGACAACCAAGATACCAAAGGAGTTGGACGCTGCAAAGACTACGCTCCAAATCCCACTTCTTCCGGATGAAATAAGGTTTGAAGGGTTGCTGATGGGGCGCATTCCAAGCACTAAGTTTGAAGATTGGGACCTTGCGAATAGTGACAAGTTCCCTGAATTGGCCGAAGACAAGTTATCACTACAGAAGTGGTTACTAGGTGTGGAGAAGGTAGGATTACTGAATCTAAGGTGGATACCTCACTATCACCATATGACCATCACCATATTTGTGATCTGACAATTGCTCTGTCCCATACATGATGGATATCTCTCGTTGGAAGAGCTGATTCTGATCATAGCCGACTTAATCCATCGAATTACGCACCTGCCACTTAAAGGGAATGACCCCACAGTCATAGCAAGAACAAGTAATGAGGTAGGCCTCGTCGAAGCAATGAAGGCGAAATACCAGCTGCAAAAAGGAAAGTGTGTGTATGTCATAGCAAGCCTCAACAACCATGCAGTAAGAGTTGCCACTCAGCTACTAGTTAGTAAACTCATGAGGAAGCATCGTGCAGATGAGGTGCCGACTTCTGTCATTGTGCTGGCAGGGCAGTGCAGTGATGTGGTTCAGTTCAATTAGGCACAATTTTTATGCGACAAATTTCTGACCAATTTTCAAGAAGCACAGGACAAAGGTAAGACATTTCATTATGCATGGTTTCTCTTATCAATCCTTTTGGTTACAAGCAAGCTGCCGCAGGAAAGCTAGTTTCCTAGCCTACCCAAAGTAGTATGGTATATTTTGCTCAAGGCTATAAAGGACGCAGCAAGGGTTTCTGAAATCCGAGCTTTTTGGATCTCCATAGAAGGGAATATATGGACACAGATTGCTCGAAGAGCGCGAATGCCCCCCACGATCTACAATAATTTCCAAAGCATGGTTGAGTTCAAAGCGGACATGCATCACTTGTATATCTGAGCACGAAAGGATCTAAAGTGATCATGGGTCACACTTCCGTTCATTGCAACAGATGATGCCATTTACGCGGTATTAGCATCATGGCCTTCAGAATGGCACGCCGCAAGCAAGACCGTTCTCGATAGGATGGCAGCACAACACCAAAAGAAGGAACACCAGCAGCACGTCACTCAACTAGTAGAAAGGACATGTTAGGAACAACAGGCCGCTTCGCAGCAGAAGGCTACCAAGAGCCCGACAACAAAAGAGAACCAGGCAGATCAGGAAATGGACTTGGAATAGGACCTGCAATAGGAAACGGAGATGTAGGACCACCTCAAGTGGTTGCATGGTAAGGAATCACCAGCTGCACAAAAAAAGTCCAAAATAGCAAAGGCTCTGGAAAAAGAATTCATTGACAATAGCCAACCAGCAAGAAATGTTCCCACCAGTGCATTGACCGAACTAATCACCGAGCAGAAAATTATGTTCGGGGAGATCTGAGCGCAGTTGCAAGCATTACAGGTGCAACCCCCAGGCAAGGTCACCCTGCAACTAGCAGAAGATACCGTCGTCGTTCAACAAATGGTACACACGCACACACCGAACACCATACTGTTGCCAGCAAGCACTGTCCTAGTCGAAGCCACAGGCGAGGAACGTAGTTGGGGATTAAATCTGGTTGCCCTATCCAGGGAAATACTATACCAACTGCAAGAGGGGGTAACTAATGAGCTTCATGCCAAGGAAGGTCGCGTCTTCCACACCTTGATAGAGGAGAAGGCAAAGTTAGAATAGGTTACTCGCCAGCATGATGACTTGGCGGCACACTACGAGGAGGTAGAACAAGCTGCGACAGAGGCGTGTAGCATGGTACTGGAGCTAGCCATCCCTAGAGACCTCCCAACAACTACCAAGATCCAGCACATGGCAGCCAAATTTTGTACAGCCCAAGAGGAGGCCGCAAGAGCCCAGGGGGAACTAACGTTACAAATTGCAGAGCTCCACCTCAAGGCATAGCCACCCACACCTCCGGCAGAATGAGAATGATGCCGCGGTGAAATTCAAGCCGGATTGGAAAAAATGAGGAGTGTTGTCCGCGAATGCTCGGGACTACTAGATCGATCTCTTATTATGCTCACATCCCTCCAGGAGGACCCTACCATACAGCAAGTGGAAATTGAGGAGCGTGAGTTACTGAAGGCCTATGACACCACTCAAGGGGCTGCACAGATAGTCGCTATCACATAGCGGTTGGCCAAAATGAAGGAGGCCCAGGCTCTCAAGGCCCAAGTTGACATGATGCAGAAATAGGAGGTAGTACTTAAAGAACCCATCTAGCCCTGGCTCGATGAAGCATTTAGCATCTCTACAACTATTGAAGGAAAGTTAGCACTTATGCAGGTAGTATGTCATACCGAGCAAGAAACTGCAAGTGATAGGGATGCATCAGCGGCTCACTTAGAATAGGTACAGAGGCTCGTAGCAGAATTTCTTGAAGGGACATGCAACATGTAGAAGTCACTGACCGACCTCTCCTCGAAGATTCCCGCACTAGATGAGTGACTTGGGATGAGTCACAATGATTGTGTTGGGAGACTGTTGGGTAGCAGAAGCCCTGCGTAATGGTCATGGGGCACAAACACCGAAATTTTTGGTAGAGATAGGGCAAAGAATCCACAAAATGCGTGGAGTGTGAATTATAATAGGTCAAGTCAAAGGGTTGTTCACCCAAAGATGATGTAAAGGAATGTAAGTTGAGTCAGCCCGCCCATGGTCCGCAGACCATGGAAATGTATAAATAGAGTGAGGCTCTATGGTTAGGGGTAGCTAGTTTCTTGATATGTAATCTTGGATCTGATATATCATGGGTTTTTGAGAAGAAAAGTCGTGAAGCGTCTGTAAGTCCAAGTCAAGAGTATTGGGTAGTAGATAAAGTCTCTGTAGCTGTGTGCAGAGGCCTGGAATAGTCCACAGCTATGTGCGTTGACCCTTGTAACTGAGTGCGTAGGACGGATCTGGACGTATTGGTGAAGAAATTGAATAAGGATAAGTTGATTATGAAATTATGTGTTAAACCTGAATTATTGCGGATCTGGCTAATGTATGGTTAATATAACTGTTTGATCTATGCGCGTATGCTTATGATATGAATATATGTGAATTTGTATCTATTCTAAGTGCACGAACTGGTTAATTCTAATAAATGTTTGCATAAAGACCATAAAAAGTAGATTGAATCTATAAACAGCGCATAAATAAGTATTAAGGATTATTTTAGGTCTGGATCTGCATGAAGCAAAGTGCCGCAAAGCCACGGAACGGTGCATGTAACCTCCATACCACATGAATACATCCCAAGGGTGCGGAATCCTAGTTCCAGCACCCTCCCTTGCTACCTCGGGTGAGACCTCAGTCCGCGCTCCACAGAATGTTGCCAAAAGGGCCGATAACTGTGGGATTTATTTGGCTAAATAACTCTTCCGAACTTGGGTCAAGCCCCTATAAGCCAAAAATACATGTGTTGGCCAAGCTTCTCGTGAATTGTGAATGGGCCAATCCACAGGGATTGAAACTTTGTTTCTTTTCCTTTGACTTCGGGGGGTTTATCCCACTCCAATACTGAGTCACTCACAGTGAAGTTGTTGTTCCCTATAGACTTCTTGTCGAGCCATCTCTTGATACGGTTATGGTGAGGTGTGAACTTTTCTTTTGATTCTAACTTTCCTTCCTGTAGCTTGTGTAATGTGTTCATCCTATGTTGAAGCAATTGATACGACTTGCCTTGGGATTCTTGGGATAACTGGAAAGTAGGCAAGTAGATATTGGGTGGGAGGATGGCTTCTTTTCCATATACTAGGAAATAGGGTGGGGTATTCCAAGAGGGTTTGGGTGTGACTCAGTCAGCCCAAAGAGAATTTACTAGAGCAGAATGCAACTTTTGTTGTTCAGAGTAAATGGCCTTTTTTATGATGCATATAATATTTTTGTTTGTAGAGTCAGTAATACCATTTCCCTGTGGGTAGTAGTTAGCTAAGTTATTTAACACAATACCATTTTGCAATGAAAGGTCATAAATCTCCCCAAAACCTTCTTAGGATAAGTATGTTTAATTGTTAAAAACAAGTGATACAGGAATGCCAAAGCTCAAGATGATGTTGTCTTAAGAAGCTAATGACTTCCTGATCATTCACTTGTTTCAGCGAAACTGCTTATGTCCCCCACGTAAAGTAATCTATTGCAATTAAGATGTAGTGGTGGTGCTTTAGTGAATTTGGTAAAATCTCCCCAATGATGTCTAAGCCCCACTATTGGAATGGTTCATCCACTACAACAAGCTATAATGGGGTTGCTGACCTTCCTTTTATGTCGGCACATCTCTGACAGACCTGACACTTGCGGGCATATGCATGTGCATCTTTGAATAATGTAGGCCAATAGAAACTAGCCTGCATGACCTTGTGTGTTGTTGTCTTTCCCGTGAAGTGACTGCTGGCTGGTCCATCACAAAGATCCCGTAACACCCTTTCTGAATCCTATGCCTCCAGGCACCCAAGTAAAACACCATTGTGATGTTTTCTGTGAAGCACTCCATGAACCAACTGGTAAGATAAATATTTCAGTCATATTTCCATCTTCTATCACATAAAGAAGTGAGATGGCATGGTGCTATGCTCAGGGTACCGGAGCACATCTGTGTTCCAAGAGTTTCCATGTGAAGTGGGCGAGACTTTCTCAACATTATACATTTCAATTTCTTGCTCCCGCTCAGTGACCTCTTCTTCTTCCTCTTGCACATGTATTGCTTCAACTGCTAATTTGTAAAGACCGTGACCCTTTATGGTGTGAATTGGCCTGATGTCAAGATCATACTCTTGCAACCCAGTCATCCAATTTGCCCATCTCTCACTCAACTCTTGTTGAATAAGTAGTGACATGATTGTTGGGTGTGGTAGAAATACAATGCGGTGATTTTTCAAGAGGTAGGGTCTGAAATGTTTAACCACCTTGTATACAACATATGCTTGTTTGCCCATGGTGGGATAGTTTACTTAAGGTCCTTGCAAGCTTGCGCTCATGAAAGAGATGGATCATTCATTGTTCAACTCGTCTTTCTGAGTGATCATAGTAGCAAGTGAAGTATCAAAAGTGAACGTGTAGAACAAGAAATCTTTGTTGAAGTTTGGGTTGTATAGTGCAGGCACCACTGCTATAGCTTGCTTAATGTAGGAAAAGACTTCCTTTTCCTTCGTTCCCCAACTGTAAATTTTTTCCTTCTTGGTAATCTCTTGAATGAGTTTGATGATCTGTACATAACTAGAGATGAAATTTATGAGGAATCTGATCTTCCCCAAGTAGGAATACATAACTTTCGTTTTCATAGGATGAGGAATCTGCGTGATGGTCTGGACTTCATCTGGGTCTACCTTGATCCCAGTTTTGGAAATGATGTGCCCATGGAGATTTCCCTCAGATACTGTGAATACACTCTTCTTGGGATTCAAGGATATCTTGTACTTATGGCATCGCTCAAAGATTTCCTTGAGATGACACAAGTGGTCTGGCCGATGTCTAGAGAATATTGTCACATTGTCGAGGTAGACCACTATGCTCTATCTGATAAGCCCACAGAAAGTGATGTCTATTGTGTGTTGAAATGTAGTGCTTTTGCTTACCAACCCAAATGACATTCTACGATAAGCGAATATACCCACTTGGTACAGAAAGTTGTTTTCAGTTTGTCAGGTTATGCTACTAGAACCTGATTGTATCCTGAGAAACCGCCTAGCAAGGAGAACATCTCTGCTCTAGATACCTTCTATAATATGTGCTCCATAGATGATACTGGGTAGTTATCATTTTCCTAGGCACGGCTTAGATTTCGGAAATAAACACACAGGAAAATATCCCCAAACTTCTTCCTAATAGGGACTAAGTTTGAAACCCATGTGGAATGACGAACCTTATAAATGATCTGAGCATCCAAGAGCTTAGTCAATTCTCTCTATATGAGAGGCTTAAGTGATGCATGTACTTTCCTTAGCTTTTGCTGAAAGGGCTTGTACCCTTCTTTGAATGGAATGACGTGCAATACTATTTGTGTGTCATACGTTTTTAAGTCATTGTACGTCCACGCGAGCACATCACAATACTATCTGAATAGGAGAACAAAAGCTTGTCACTCCTCTGGTGTGAAACATGTACCAATATTCACAAACTTCAGATCTTTGTAAGTTCCCAGGTTGATATGTTCGTACAACATTGTGTAACTATGGGTTTTGGCATTCACAGGTCCCTAAAAGCAGTTCTGTATGTCATACATCTTCTCAAGTTATACCACACCCTTGGGGATGGGGTTGCCTTTAGTGCCATCAGTTGTGCTCTGTAGAGACTGGTTGTGCTCATCTTCATCTATTGTTGCGTCCTTGAAGACGTCATCGTGGCCATAAAATGTAGTATTTGTTGATCATCATAAAAAAAAGTGCTAATTAGTGACGTTATTAGGGAAATATGGCTTATATAAAACTTCAACAAAAAAATTATCCCTAAGCGGTGTCATCCTAGTAGCTGCATTTGCTAGAGAATCTGCAGCTACCTTACAAATTCTTGGTACATAAATGATGTTAAAATCTTGGAAGTTAGAGATAATTTTTCATACCTCTTGTTGCTAACTCTTAAGATGGGGTGAAACACAATGTATGGTGTTATATATATGAAATACCATGATCTTTGAATCATCTACCACTTTAAGCACAATAATGTCGAGGCTGATGGATTTCTGTAAGACCAAAAGGAGTGCTTCATACTTGGTAGTGTTGTTCATTCACTCAAACTCCAAGCGGCTTGAGACTAAGTGTTTTCTTTGCAATAGGTCCATCAAAACACAACCGGCTCCAGAGCCCTACTGTGTCTTGGATCTTTCAAAATACAGGGTCCACATGTTATCTGTACAAGGAACACTTGCTGCGATGCTACTTCTGTCACTATTGTTGTTACTATTATAGTTTATGGTAGAAGTTTCATTTTTGCCAGCTGGGCAAGGAAGGAGAGGCAACTGTGTTTTTTTTGGGGTTGGGGCTGGCTGTATTGGATAAAACCCCAACTGCATTTCAAGAAAGCAATTATTGAACATAAGTTCTACGAAATCTAATGGTTCATTTTCACCATTCAAGGGAGTAACATTATGTTTCATGTATATTTCTGAAAATACCTAGATCTAGTTGTTTCTACCCTTGTACGGAAGCCATATGTGTGACCAGTCCATAGCAAAGTATCCTTGTAGCTTGCTGGACTAGTCTCTGCAAAGAAATAGGACATATGCTTTAGGGATGCCCACAATCATAATGTTAATTCACTGATGAACTCGCTTTTCGGACGATAACTAGATGATCACATCTTGAAGTTCACTAATGGTTTCCACACATGTTCTGTCAAGTTGGATGATCTATGCAATTGTGTTAGTCCATTGAGCATTGATCTGCTTAGAAATAGAGAGTGAAATGACGTTCACTGATACACCAAAATTGACCAAACAATTGCAAACATTAAAGATAAATATTTCGAATGATAGCAAAAGTGGTGGGAAAAGTGAGTTCATCCTCCATGCGAAGCACATTGAGCAAGGATGCGAGTGATTCGGGAGACTTTCTTGGTCCCTTATGGTAAGAGGAAAAACTGTGTGGAGGTTTACCCCAGTAGGTGCAAAACAATATCCTACTGACCCCTGATCTTGTTTAACTAATAAAGAGAGATGTTTGCATGGGTATTTTTCATGTCTTCAAAAATGTTGTAATCCAGAGTGGGAAGACTCACCAAGAAGTTTGGGGGTAGACTTGTGTTCATGTTGTCCAATGGGCTGCTTTTGTCTTTATTTCTCGTGGACATACTTTTAGTTGTAGCTGCCTTCATGGACTTTCTTTGTGTTTTTTGTGTTGATCTTACTAGCGGATCAACTGTTCTGAGTAGATGTTGTCTTACTTTTTCTCTCGGTATCTCAAAAATAGTGGGGGCCCCTTGAATCCTCAAACTGTATCTACTATTTTTCTTTGGTGTCAGACGATCACTCAGAGGCTCCTTCTCGGTGGTTGTCTTCTGGGAAGTGTTAGCACATTTATACATGTTGATTAGATGCCAAACACTTGAATCTTCATCAGATGCAACAACTTCCTCTTCGTGTTCACCCTCATGCTCATCCTTCTCACCTACCATAAATTGATTAGTCAACTATGTAGCTAGGGAACTCATTCGTTAGTTCCATCCTTGGAAAGTCCTCTTTGAATGTCGTTCACCATGGAACGTGCAATAGTGATTTGTTGCAATTGCATCCAAGCTGAACACAAGGTTAGAGCTGTACGTAGTTTTCCTCACGTGAATGCTACTACTTGAAGTTAAGTTATCCTTCTGCACAAATCTAGGAGGCCTATTGTTCACGGTTGTCTTGCTCATCCATTTCTTGAGTTTGGAAACTTTGGTTGTGAAGACTTGACGAGACGAGTAAGGTTTTCGATTTCACTTGATTGCTTTTCCTTTGCCTTACTGATAGTAGCCTGATACCTCCTTCTCATGTATTTAGAGTCCTTAACTGATTCATCAACTACAATGAATCCAATAGCATGCAGGTCCTCCTCCACATCAATTACCTCTTAGCAATTTTCCAAAAGTGTTGGTTTCATAGCTCACTTGACGAACTGTGAAATGTTGATCGGCAGTGTAGACATGTAGTAGTCAACTGTGATGGAGTCATGAGGTTTGGTTTCTACAGTGAACTTGTTCAAGATATGGTTGAAACTCTGGTTAAAATCCTTCACTTTCTCTTTCTGCTCTGTCTTGAGACTACCCAACTCTTTTAACAACATGGTGGGGGTTTTGTCTTCATCAAAATTCTCAAGGAAAATTCTCTTAAACACCACCTAGCTCTAAATGGAGTTGATAGGAAGGTTGTGGTACCATACAACTACTCTTCCATCAAACGTACATGGAAATAGTCTACATGCAACATCGTCATAATGTACCTCTAGTTTCTGCACATGCTGGTAGAATGTATCTAGATGATATTCCGCCTTCACTGCTCTCTCAGGGTCATATTTTGTTAACAGTTTCTCTGCGTGTCTTGGCATCTTGTCCAAGACATCCAGGAGTGCTAATGGTCCTTGTGTCATCCATTCCAGATTTTTGTCAAACATGTTGTCCTCTTCTTCATCCTCCTCCTCTTCTTCTGAATATGATGGTTCAACCTCTGAATCTATTGGTTTTTCTCTACCTCCGCTTCCTTCACTACCTCCCCCTCTATTGAAACCTAAGCCCTAGAGTAAGATGTTATCTTATTCTTCATCTAGGAAAGATGGAGGTTCCTATTTGTTCTCAATAGCTTTTGCTAGCTCTTCAAGAGTGGTGAGAATTACTTCTTCAACAGATGATACCATCACTCATGTGGGTGTAGTTGTTTGATTCCTCTACGAAGAGGGAAGAGTGTGTGCTCCTGGAATCATTCCAATAGCTTTATCAAACTGATGGGTGATGGGACAGACAACACGGATGTGAGGATATGAAATTTCTTGTTCAGGTCTGGGACATGAGGAGTAACCATCTTTAGATTTGTACATAGGAGAGAGGGATTTCGTGTTACTGCCTTGACCAGATGATAGATAACTGAGGTCGGTAGGACATTCATCCATAAAGTGGTGGCGGCCTTGCTTCTAGCACCAAAAAGGTTGGCGGTTCTAGACTCACTAAGATTCAGGGGATCTCCCTCATATGAAGTCCCAATAAGACCTAACACCATTTGGTGTAGGAGTCTCATATGGTACCATGGCCCAGTTGCCATTATCTTAGAGATTTTCCTTAGTTCTTGTTGTTCAACACATGAGAGTCTTATCCCTGTATCTTCAGAAGTGTGGTGAGTATGTATGGTGAGTGCATAATGTAACTTTTTGTCTGATTTCTCTTACTGTAAAGGAGATGGTAAAAGTGAGTCTCTAGACAAGAGGTAGTAGTACCACCCAGGGACAGATACATGAAAAAACAACAAGCGTCTATCCAACATTCAATGGAAAAGTCCACAGTGGATGTGATGCTCATTAAAACTAAAGTCCAAGGGAAAACACATACACCTTCCAGTGGATTACTCCACGTGGGGGTGACAATATTTATAACAAGGAAAACAAAAATGGTTTGCATAATGTCCTATATAGTAGTCCACATGGATGAGAAATTAGTGATAAATAATAAAACACATCTTCAACAATGTAAGTACTAAAATAACCAAAGTAGTTAAACTATCTTAGTACAAGTTAGGAAAACATGGATTACAAATGTTTAAAGATTAGTCCTACAAACATTGACAAAATATGCATGAAAACATGTTGGCCTAAGATAGGCTTCTAAATTAAGAAAAAGTTCCAAGACACATTTTTACACCATACATCACTAGTCCCAGTAGTGGGACATTGGAGCCACTCCTCGCTCCTTAAAGAATAGACTACAGACTCTCAAGGCTATGTGGGAGGAGCCAAGGTGAAATTCCTTTGCTCATATAATGGGAGGGGTATATATAGCCATGTTTGATGCTTGACCCTCGTGACTCTTGCACTACCATTGTGACTGTTCAACTTCCATGACTTTTCAACTGACATGACTCTTCAACTTTTTGTGTGAATTCATTGGACTTTCACTTTACATTACATTCTGTTATAAGAGATATGGCCCATAGTGGTGATGTGGCTGAGAGAGCTCATGACACAACTTAACATGACACTGTTGACATGTATTGGCTAACTGTTGTGTCTATGTCAAGTTGTTGCACTATTGAGTGATGAATGTACTCTTGTTGTGATTTTTCTTCTCCTCCGCATGGCATAGTGTTGCAGGGTCTTCAATGGTCTTGGTATTGATTTATGGTTCAATTCATGTCTTCCTTTTTCTTGTTGTTTGATATGCTTGGTACGTCTGTCTAGTTGCAAGCAAGTCTTTTAGCATGTGTGCTCTTTCTTCATCATGTTCATCATATCGCCATGATCTACTAGCATACACGTTCCTACAATTCACTCATGATAGGATGACATCAAATCCAAAACCTCCTAGTCTAGCGTGATTGTTTTCATGTTTCAGGGGACGGGGAGGGAGGACAACTCATTAAGGCAACAGAGAGCATAACTCAGGCTAGAATGAGGCATTCTGGGAGAACAACCTACACTTTTTAGAAAAAATGCGTTGTAATCGCTGGGAGATAGGATTGCGCAATGAGATTCAACAGTGTTAGATGGAAGGTTGGACCGTGAGGGAGGAAGCATCTCCACAATTTTTAGAGGGAAGACAGAGCGGGTTTTAGGGGAAATGTTGGTCAATTCTGTACAATTTCCAAAGGTAAAATAGACCAGGGCTGCAGAGGGACCTGCTATTTAGTTATGTGTAATCTATGGGAACAGTGCAGGACAATCAGCAAGAGACTTCTAGACATGTCTACGCAATTTCTGGAGGCAGAGGACATCAAGGCAACGAGAGTCATCTGGGTTAGCACTACACAATTTTTGGGAACAGTGCAAAGCAAGGGAGAAGATGGCCAACTGGGCATGTTTGCACAATTTTGAGGAACAGTGCAAACCAAGACTCAAATCAGTGTAGCCTCTTGAAGGGAAAGGAGGAGGGTTGATGACTGTGCTTGAGAAATGCGCAATTTCAGATTGATAGGGAGGCAGTTTCTGCGCAATTCTGGGATGAAGGCAATATGCTCATCTCTGGGATTGTGCAGTGAAATTGACTTCGAGGATAGCCTCAAGCATTATGTAGCTTCAGGAAACAAAAATGGGTCAATGAGGGTTGGGACTATGAAGTGCATCTTAGTATGGGTCCAATGGAAGAGGGTTGTCTAGTCGGGCAAATTTTCAAGAAAATGGCTAAGTGTTGAAAGCAAAAAAACTTGTACAAACTTGCATTGTGAACATACACTTAGCATATTTAATGATGAGACAACACATACCACCATGAAAACAAGAAAAAACATGGGCTCAGTGAGACTACCTTGGAGTTGAGAGCAACAAGTGCGACACTTGTGATAGACCTTCAGACAACTGTGAGGACACTTTTGCAACATTGTTTACTAATTTGTGTGTGAGTATGATGCATGCTTACATAAGAAGGAAAACCCAAACACATAAAAGTAGACCTACAAACTCACTACATTAAGATCACAAGCACATAAAAGAAATCAACATGTCGAAAGACAATCGTTGGTCAAACAACCAAAAAGTTGAAAAGACTTCACAAGAGCTCATGGGTTGAGCTTGAGTGTTTGCAACCATCGAAGAGAAAACCAAAGAAGGCTTTGAAATTTGGATGTAAGCCAAAATTTTGGAGGGTGTTATAGCTGCTACAATAGGTGGATACCTCATAGGCCTAGGAATCCCTTGACGAGTAATGGTGGGAAACATGGTAAATCTGAGAGGTTGGGACAGACAAATCACTCACGGTGTAGGTTGAGAGATAATCCAAGCTTGTTTTTGGCCTAATGATTCAGTGAGGATTATGATAAATCTTGGTACTATATATTTATTATTTATTGCCCATTGATCAGGTGGGGATTGTGGTAAAGCCTAGTTCTATTGTTGATGGTGAGGTGGTATAGCCTCGAGAATTCCTAGTTAGTATTGGATGTAAGTCCCACATTCATGCTTGGAATATGGCATGATGATGATTGGATGAAAGAAATATTTGGTTCAGCTAATCTATGGTCGGGTGGTACATGGATGTCCTGAACCTAGTTGGCCTAACCATTCATTAGTAAGAACTATCTCTCCTTGGTATTTTATGAGAAAATGTACTAGTTCGTATGAGGAATTTATGGCTGATGTATATTTATTATTTCTGTTGGTTAGGAACATGTTTTGTGAAAGTGATGATGTATTTCTCTCATCATGTTTTGATTTGTAAATGAAAGTAGAAGGATATATGACCTGCTATATGATAATGTACTTAATGCGGTAAGGCATCAATGCTTCTTAGCGATTCTCATATAAGTATGACACCCCTATGCTCAGATTTGTTGTAATGACTTGTAGAATACATACTTATGACATGTTTGACGAAATTATTTTCATGGATAGTAGGGTTCTAGCCAAGTCTTTATTCAAGTATCTGTATTTATATGATTGTTTCGATGTTACTTTCCATTCCTGAAATTTTCATGGTGTTCTAGGCAGTGGCCTGAGTCCTGGCCCTAGAAACGTTGGCACAAAATCTAGGGTTGTAGTTTTAGAACTAGCTGAAAAAGACCCCAATCACTTGCATGCCTATGTTGTGAGAATTAATGGAGGACCCCAACTGCATGCATGCCCATGTCATGGGAGCGACTGAGGCTCCGGGGCATTGAAGTGTCGATTTGTCATAGGGGTTGGTGACCTGGAAGGGTTGGTTGGCACTTGTAGGTTTCGTAGTATGTGCAGAAGGTCATATTTGTTGTGTTGTGTAAGTTCCACATCATTAATTGTACATGGGGTTTGAATCATATTGTAGTAGCCTATCATCACATATTTACCCGAGCAGACAGATTAACTTGGCTAAATGTGGGAGGAGGGTGTTACACTTAATTCTTGGTAACGTTTTTCGAGTGCATCTAATGTTTCATTGCTAAGTGGTGTTGGCAAACACTTGTTAAGAGGCACAAGAAATGTAGAATGGAGAGTTTTACCACTTGCAATATATGTAGCTTTTCCTGTGTATGCTAGTATCAACCCCTTTGGTTTCAAAGGATCAATTGAATGGTGCACATTATAAAGCCATATGAGAATTTCAAATATTACTTTTAAGAAGAGTATTTTCGATAGAAATCACATAGGATAAAATTTTACCAACGTGTTCCAAACTAGAAAGTGTGGTTCATCATTGGGACTAGATGAAGATGCATATCATGGCACAGGCTTAAAGATGATATGCATCTTCATTTGGTCCTGATGATGAACCACACTAGCTAGTTTGAAACACATCAGCAAAAGTTTCTCCTATGTGATTTCTATTGAAAAAACTCTTGTTAATGTAATATGTATCAGAATACCCTGAATTCAGAAATATTACTTTTGTTGTAAAAAAATTCCCAGTTCCAGCCCGTCCAGGTAGGAATATATAAAATGGTTTTTCCATGGCCATATGTTTTTTCATTACAATGTATTTGATAATTTCTTTTTGTTCTCTATTGAGAATTCTTCTTAATTTGCGATATTCTACATTTCCTAGTAGAAATGGATGCAATGACAAATGAAATCTACTATTCAATTCTATTTTTTTCCATGGTGGTGGGAACATTGCAAATCTATTTTCAAATTATATTTTTTCCTAAAGGATTCAATGGTTTCCTGTTTTTTCATTATATCAATGGGATCTATGGAATTGTTTTGGATTTCCTGAATTGCATTTTTCAAATTTCCCCATAGTGGAATGATGCTATATGTCAATTTAGATTAATTTATGTTTATTATGTTTTCATGTAATATATATATGTGGCTTAACTCATGACACCAAGTTTTGTTTCAAGGAATTTATCAATTTTTTCAAATGGAACATATAGGAAAATATTTTCCCTACAATAGTTTTCATAATCAATGTGTTTTTGTATCTAATGAATCGTATGACCTTTGGTTTCTTTTTTTTGAAACGGGTGTGAAATTTTCATTGTACCTTGAGGAAAATTTAGCAAGGGATGCATGCTTTATAGCATTAGGTCAACTAATGTAATAATCAATAATGGAATTACACATTACATTTTTTGAGTTGTCATCTTCTTGTTCTAGTAGGAAGGATGGTTTGAGGATAAATGTGCATTCATCCATTAGTGATGTCTTTATAAATATGCATTCTTGTGAACTATGATTCAATGAAAGAGAAAGTGCTACATGTATTTCTTTTTGGGCCGACATATGTTGGAGATTAAGAAAAGTGTTACCCAATGAACATATCATTTCAATAGCATTTACTTTGATCTTTTCATGTTCTCTTCTTATTCTTTTAAATGAGTTTGTCATTGATTTATTAAATTATTTTGGTCATGTAAGATGTGCAATATGATGCAACTGCATATGCATTAAGGAAAAATTGGGGATCAATATTTGCATTCCACAATTGCGACATGTTCTTTGCAAAGCTATTGTTCCAAATGGCAGAGGGTTTTCATTCTAATAAAATTATTGGTTGCTTCAATGTAGTTTTTATTGTTACAGTGTAATCAGATTCAATTAAGTTTAATTCATTCAAAATATTATCAAAAGTACTATTTATATCATATCTTTTGGTTTCCAGGATATCATGTAACAAATTCACTTTTTTATTCATTGTGTCATCTACCAAGGCAATTAGTTCAAGAAGTCTCGTGCTTCTCATGGGTGGAATTACGAAGTTGTACCTACAATGTGACCCTTTTATTTTTTTACATCTTTTTGTATGCTGTTTTAGATGTATTTTTGCAAGTTTTGGATGAAGGTGCAGTATTTTATAGGTCGAATAATCGTTGAAAAAGTTTTCGACATCAGTGTTACTATTGACTATATATATTTGTGCAATTTCTACCCGTAGCAAGCCATGTTCATGTTCACTTCCTCTATTTTGGAATTCAGTTATGAAGTAGAGATTCACTACTTTCCCAGAGAATGATTTATCTTGAGATATCATTTTCTTTAAGGCATTAATTCTAGGCCTATAATAATGAGTATACGTCAGTGCATTTGTTCTTATGAGATAGTCAATGTTGCAATATTCTCTTATTTCAATATGTTTTCTTCTTCTTCTCTTTCCATGTAATTTGGTTAATGTGTTGATCAATGAAACCCATCAATGTTCAAATCTTATAAATGTGATGAAAAAAGTTGGTGGTCCTTGTTGGTGTATCATGGTGAATAAATTTTTCTTCATATGTTGCAATAAATCAAGAGAAATTCTTGTGTGTTTGAAATCCATGTAACCAATGTCGCTTTTAATAATGTCGTCGAGGTTTGATTTGTATTTAACATCTTTTTCTAGTAACTTTCTTCCTTTTAATTTCCCTTTTCTGATTCTTATTGAAATTCTCGAAAGGTCATTTTCAATTATTATTCACAATGCTTTGAAAAAAAAAATAGTTGTGTGGCAAGAGAAATCACCACTACAATGCATTAACTCCCATTGCACAATTTTTTGGTAGTAAAATATTTCTACCATGTCAGTATCACATGCGTCTCCAAAGAAAAGGGATGGAAAGTTCATTTCCTCTAAGTACTTATCTCTAAAAATTCCAGGGGAGTGTTTCCCCTTAGCTAGAGCAACTTTAATTAGCTTGTCTTGCAAATCATGGATGCATTAGCACCCTATGTATCCATGCACCAATTTTTTGGTTGGAATTTCATTTTCTGAATCACTAGTTGTTTCATTTTTGTCTTCAATGCCACTCTTTTCATTTAGAGAATTTAAGGCAGTTGATTATAGGATTCTATCCCAATTCCTATTTATTCTAATGTTTTTATATTTATATAGGTGCAGAGAACATAGTTCTTTCAATGCCTTCATGACATTGTGCAGGGGAAATTTTCCTATTTGAAATGCATTTTTACATTCCAAATATCTTTTCAATGCAATAATGGTTTTTGTTGTGTCTTCCGTAGATTGTGGCAATGCATTTTTAACAATGTCTGTTTCAACAGGAACATTGATAATTGATCCTGCTAAACCCACTTGTGATCATTTATGGCCCCATTGTCTTATTTGTGTAAATGAAATTCTTGATGCTAGTAGAGGTTCTTCAAGGATTGATAGTGTGGTTACAACTAGCAATGATTTGTTTCATCTAATCCTCCTAGGGACAACAATGGCAATTTTCCATTTTGAAGTGTTCTTTTCCAAATTTTGTATATTACTCTCGTACGAAGATTTCTATGGCTATTATATAAATTTACATACACTTTTTCCGTGTGTTTTCCAATTCTTTCCATATTATTTTGAAACTACAAATTTCTATATATTGAACATTTATTTTCAGTTGTGTCTTCTATCTTGGCTAGGTAAATTTTCAAGGGTTTTTTCTTGGATAAGCAATAATGTTGACTTTACAATTTTTGTTTGTATGATTGTTTATGGTTTTTTGTTTCTAAATGCATTAGTTGTTTTAATCTATGGACATTGATATTATTGTTTTTATGTGTTTTCAATGGCATCATGATATACTGCAATCTATCTTGGCATACGTGTATGTTGTGTGCACAACAAACTTGTTTTATTTGCAGTATTTGAGAATCTACATTTTATATATTTCTATGTTCATCTACTGACAAAGGTGCATAATGAGTATGCAGTGTATCGGTTACAAACGATATTATATTCTATGTTTGGTTTGAACAACATTTGCATTAAAAATAATTGGCAATGCTTCTAGTTAGAAAGAACCATTATTATATGTTTACTATGAATAATATCTCTTCCCATTGCAAAAAAAATGGCCCGCCTTTAACCCCACATTTCTCATATGGAATTTCCATATTAATAAGGTATTCTCACCAATTTGCAACCCTTTTCTTGGTTTTTATGACATCATTTGATAGTTATTTTTGTAAGAAATGGAATACATATTGTGCATTGCACATTATTGGATTACAAAATGAATGGACAATGTAGAGTATCAAGGATTCTACATCAAAGTTAGGTGGTATCAAATGAAAAGGTGTGAAGAACATGCTATCCCCACTAATGGATATAGTATTTTTTGCTTTATGAAATCCATGGGTTTGCATTTTCTCATTCATTATGATGCAAGAGCATCCATCTAAGAAATTTCATTGTATTTTTGTAGACATGGGGGGTCTTGTGTTTTCAAGGGAGTTGGTTTCCTAAGAATTAAATTAATGTAATTATTAATGTTTTTGTGTGATTTTAATGAGAGATATTTAGAATAAGAATTAATTTGATATTGTGAGGTATATTGTAAATGTTCTTGAAAGTCGGAGAACACGAGAGAATTAGGGGATTGATAGATTTGGAAATTAATTGTAAATCTTGAATTAGGAATTAATTGATGGAGTTGAGAGATTTTAGGATTTTGTTGAGCAGATGGAGGATTTGAAACCAGAATTGGTTTGAGAACCTTTGGTATAAAATGTAAGCCTCAAAGGCATGAAAATAGGGAAATAGGATGAAGAAAGAAATTTAGATAGGAACCGATAGGGTTGATTGTAGCCTATGGGCAGATAGGGAAATAGAGGCCACTGATATTGGAAATCAGGCCTAAGAGAAGAACCTATGTAAATGTTTACAAATATAGATATTCAATTTCAAAATTGTGTAGAGTACATATGTGATTAAACTGTAATTATATATAGGCAGAGTGTTTTTTCATAAGACATATGTGTGTAGATGAAATCGAGAAGGAAAGAGTGTTGAGAAAGTGTACAGAGAAAAATTGGAGGTCAAACAGTTCCAATGAGGGACTGTAATTAAGATCTAGAAGGATGGGTAGCACTTAAGAGGACATGGAAGTAAGTTGTTGAGGCACTCAACAAAAAGATTATAGATCAAGCAGTGGAAGTGTGGGAAGACTGTGTGAAACAAAGTACAGGGTTCCTGTTCACCAGTTTTGTTCTTGATCCCTAAGTTCTATTCTTTTTCTAGGAAATCATATCCTATTCTCAACTCTAGCATTCTCATGCATTCAGCAAAATTGAAGAGAAATGAGCATATGGGTTTTAAGGAACAGAGCCTTGGTATGCTCTGGTGTTCCCTTGATCACACCCAGGTATTATAGAGAGCGCAAAAACTCTGAATTTGATCCTTCCTTGTCAAATTTGAAGACTGATTTTAAGGGCATTACTGTTGAATAAATGGGGATAGGAAGGATTAGAGTCTCGATCTCGAGACTGGGGATGTAGCTTAGTGTTTCAGGCTACGAATTATGGAATATTGACCTAGTAAGGTCATCATCTTTGGTATTAGAGCTTAAGGTAATTGTTGGCTTTATGGATGGGTTTATGATGGAATGATGAATAGGCATGCTCATAGAAGAGAGCAGGTTATGAGAATCAAGAATCTGATTGTTATGTCAAGTGAGTTTGTTGTGATAATGAGAATTTTTGGTGCTATTTCGGCATGTCACCACTGGATTAAGACACCAGTGTTGTTTCTGGACATGTAGTGTTGAGCGTTGTGCATTTTTTGGAGGATCTACTATTGCGTATATCTATTTGAGCTACAATCAAGTGGTATAGCTAACGTGAGGAGCGACTGACATGTGAAGCGTGCTAGAAGCCAAGTTGCTTGGAACTTGGATGGTAAGGGTTGTGAATGTTAAGATTGTAGGTAGATCGGTGTATAAATGATGTCTGTAAGACAATCACTAGGTGGCTAATCAGAATTGCATCAAAGTTGGGACATCATTGCAAACAAGAAGTAGCTGTGTCGAGGTTACATCATTGATTTTCATGGAGTTGTGTCGAGGTTAAATCACATTTCCAAACTTGATTGAAGTGTGGAGTGGTGTACTAAATTCCAAGAGATTTGAAGTTGTTGAGCTATGTAAATAAGGAAAAACCTATCTTGTAGAGATGCATGTGAAATGAGTTATGTGGAAAGTGTTCTCACTATGGAGTCAAATGTTGCATGAAGGAGGAACTAGTAAGCATTTTATCATCATGTTGAATTAGAGTGTTACATTGTAGTGGCTATGTAAAATACCATACACAAGAAGGACATGAAAGAAGCATGAAATGAATGTTCATTAGTCTACTGGATGCGTTGGATGAGTTAACATCTCACCTCCAGTTTCTTCCACCGTAATTGATTTTTTTTCTTTCCATCATGGCTTTGCATACGTCAGGAAAGGTTCACATTAGAGGGAAGAAATCGTTGGTGTCAAAGACCAAGTTGACTTCATAAAGATCAAGTTTACTCTGTTGATGCATTTTCTGGGCATATATATCATTCAAAGAACCAGGTCAAATTCCCCTTGTTGACTGGGCACTCATACTATTCATTGTAGCTGCGTGGAGATCGTGCTCTGGAGCGTTGGAGCAACGATTTGTGAGATTCTTTGAATGTGAGAAGCGTGGAAGGAGGTTTTCTGTGTGTGAGAAACAAGCTATAAGGAGAGGACCATTTGTAAGACTCCAAATTCTAGCTTGATGCATTTTGGTATAGGAGCTGAACAAGGAGATTCTGCATGTAAAAGTTCTTTGAGATAAAATTAGAACAGAGTTATGTTTTGAAGTTGTGTATACAAGTGAATGGTAGAACAAGATCAGACATAGATATTGAAGGTGAGATAGTGTGTTTTATTTTAATTTGGTTTGAAGATTGTGGTTGTAGAATTCAGATTGTAGACAAAGAGAGAGCATCTCAGCAAAAGAAAAGAAGTAGTAATGAAGGAAGCTGGTAAGAATTTCTGAGTGAAAGAAGAGTGTGGCAGAACTTTGAAGAATTCTGACAGAAGTTGGATAAAGGAAGAAAAGTAATTGTTTTCAAAGGTGTAGATGAGTTGAGAGAAGTGCTCAAAGAGGTTCCAGAGATAGAGAACCAATGCTTTCCAAAAGACCAAGTCGAGAGGAGAGCTTGGTGAGGTAAGTGACAACAGGGAGGACTTGCTGTTGCAGAGGCTTTAGTATAGCTCATAGTGAGTGAGTGAGGAACTCATGAAGATAGAGAAGAATATGGCCACTGATAGTCATAATAGAAGTTCTGAGGAAGACCATAGTAGAAGAAAGGTGAAGAAAGAGGATGCCAAGGAAAATGGCATACAGAGACAATTAAGTGAAGAAGAATATGAGGGGGAGAAGGCTGAGATTGCAGTTCATATTGAGATATTGATGGAAATGTTGCAGAGAAATAAGGAGTACCAGAGATATGGTTGGACCATGAGAAAAAAAGTGAAGTGGCAGAGGCTACAGGAGAAGAGAAATCAGTAGGTGGATATGAAATTAGCAAAAGAGCTTAAGAAGCTTGGGAAGTTAATGAATGTTAAATTGAAATATGAAGAACTCAAAGAAGCTGAGTTGAAAATGGAAGTTTCCATTTGTGAAGCAGAATAGGGTGAAGTTATGGGTGAAGATGAAGACTGGAGATCTGTGAAAGATCTTATGAACCATTGTGCGAATTCAAGACAGGAAGAAGTTTACCTTGCCTAGGAAGGAATTATTGAAGATTTTCTAAACTATTGGACAAGTTTGGATCAGCAGGAGGATATAAAACCTTGTATTTTTTAATCTAATAATTTTGATGTGATTATAGGTTTTTTAGAGGATGGGCAGTCTTTTGAAGCTGTTAAAAGCATAGAAGAGTATATTTCAGAAGATAAATACTCTGAAGTAAAGAATGATGGATAATGTCTCTTGAATGAGAAAAGCAATTAATTGTTGCCGCAGAAAGAACTTGGAATTATAAGTGATGATGAAGTACTTATGAAGTGTCAAAGAGAAATTGAATTGCTAGAATATTTGCTGGAAAACCCAGAGTATGATAGTGTGATTGTAGTGGAAGAAGTTTACTACAGTGGAAAAGAGCAGAGAGACATCATTGGAGTAGATGGTGTGGAAGAGAGACTTGCTGACAGTCTCGAGAGTCCTTTAGAGAATTCTTTAGAGAGGTTGAATCAACATATTGATGTGCTGATAGAGGAGGAAAATCAGAGAAACATACTAAAATGTTGACAAAGGAAGAAGAGGCACAAAGGCCTTATGTTTTTTATTTTAATAATTGTTTTGTGAGTGCAAGTTTTGTTGCAGATGTTGGAGAAAATTTGGCACAGATGAGTAGCCAAGTAAATATGGAAGAGGAAGATTCTATGGAAAAGTTTAATCCATGGGACAGAGATGTTCAATTACTGGAAATAATGTTGGAAAATTAGGATTCGATGAAGGAAGAGTTAACCATGAAAGAGAAAGAGCTTGAAGAGATGTAGAATGTGAAGATGCAAGAGTTAGTGGACAACAACAACAACCTGAAGCAAAGAGGAAGAGGTAGCAGTAAATGGAAGAGTATGTACCAGCCCAAGGATGTGCTGGAGATGGAGATTGAAGAATTATGGAAATTAATGATGAAGCAGTCCAGATGGAGGAGATTGATAGCAACAGGAAGAGTGATCAATCAGAATTTGAAATTGATTGAAAAGGAGAGGAATATGAAATAGATGATAGCAAACATACATCAACAACAATGGAGCAGAGCATTTGGACAACTACAAACAAGAGTTTGGGACCTTGGAGGTTTTCTATCAACATATGAGGACACATGATCTGGAGATCATGAATGTTTTCAACCTTGGGAGTTTGATGCAGGAGCATCCGGCTCAGAAATTTCATTGTATTTTAGTAGACATGGGGGGTCTTGTGTTTTCAAGGGAGTTGGTTTCCTAAGAATTAAATTAATGTAATTATTAATGTTTTTGCATGATTTTAATGAGAGATATTTAGAATAAGAATTAATTAGATATTGTGAGGCATATTGTAAATGTTCTCGAATGTTGGAGAACATGAGAGAATTAGGATAGTTGAGAGCTCATAGGGATTGATAGATTTGGAAATTAATTGTAAATCTTGAATTAGGAATTAATTGATGGAGTTGAGAGATTTTAGGATTTTGTTGAGCAGATGGAGGATCTAAAACTAGAATTGGTTTGAGAACCTTTGGTATAAAATGTAAGCCTCAAAGGCATGAAAAGAGGGAAATAGGATGAAGAAAGAAATTTAGATAGGAATAGATAGGGTTGATTGTAGCCTATGGGTAGATAGGGAAATAGAGGCCACTGATATTGGAAATCAGGCCTGAGAGAAGAACCTATGTAAATACTTGTTTACGAATATAGAAATTCGATTTCAAAACTATGTAGAGTACATATGTGATTAAATTGTAATTATTTATAGATAGAGTGTTTTTGCATAAGATATATGTGTGTAGACAAAATCAAGAAAGACAGAGTGCTGAGACAACATACATAGAAAACATGGAGGTCAAATATTTCCAATGAGGGACTGTAATTAAGCTTTGGAAGGATGGGAAGCACTTAAGAGGACACAGAAGTAAGTTTTTGAGGCAGTCCACAAAAATATTATAGATCAGGCAGCAGAAGTGTGGGAAGACCATGTGAAACAGAGTACAGGGTTCCTATTCACTAGTTCTGTTCCTGATCCCTAAGTTCTGTTCCTGTTCCAGGAAATCATATCCTATTCTCAACTCCAGTGTTCTCATGCATTCAACAAAACTGAAGAGAAATGAGCATATGGGTTTTAAGGAATAGAGCCTTGGTATGCTTTGGTGTTCCCTTGATCACACCCAGGTATTATAAAGAGTGCAAAAACTCTAAATTTGATCCTTCCTTGTCAAAATTGAAGACTGATTTTAAGGGCATTACTGTTGAATAAATGGGGATAGGAAGGATTAGAGTCTCGATATCTAGACTGGGGATGTAGCTTAGTGTTTCAAGATACAAATTATGGAGTATTGACCTGGTAAGGTGATCACATTGTTTGGCAATAGCTTTGTATATCTTTGTAGGAAGGAGAAAAATATTCATTCATATTTTCGTGTAGAACAATGGTTCATATTTGTTACATGGAAAAGTGTCTATATGGAACTGCTCTATCCCACTAAGGTGTGACAGCTGCCTTAGAAACAAACAGAGAAAAGCTACTTTCGTTTTTCCTTTATGAATTATAGATAGAGAGGAACAGAAATACCAACCTCTGTCTTGCGCTAATCTCCTGATTTGATTCCTCTCTTCTTTGATAGTCTTCAGCTACCTACTCCCTTGCACGACCAGCTTCAAAAAGTACCTGTAAGATCATAGAAGCATAGCACTATACAAAGACATGGATCTATAATCATAAACAATCTAGGATCAGATGTAAATTGACCATACAAATGTAGCAAGCATCAATGACACAAAAGCATAGAGGAAAACTTGAATATCTTTTATTGATAAACAAGAAAAGAGCCAAGAGGTGTTACAACCAGTTGTTCTGACCCAGAATCAACCTCCCAGCAAAGAAGACCCTCTTCACCTCAAACAAAGCTTAGATCACCCAACAATCTGATGTTTGTCTTAAGAAACCAACAACAATTCCTTACAATATGCAAAATTCCAGCCTCTGGATCTCTAGGATGAGGGATCCATATATAGATGTTTGTAATGGAGATGAGTCAGCTCATGATTTGATTAGTGTCTTCCATTTGATAGTTCTTGCTTCCACTTGGAGATTGATGGTCTCTTACTCATCCTTGGTCGAATTCAGTGAGGCAAGTGTCACAGGAGAAGATTCTGGAAGCTTCCATTGCCTCTCCACCTCGTGGAATGACACTGCCATTTGTCATTTCTCGCCCATAACACCCCACAGAAGGGAATTTTGAAATGCAATGCACCCACACAGTGTATTTAGGTGAGATGCAATGCACTTAGCCAGTGGAGCAACTGAAATGATCCTGTTTTGACCAATTCTGAACAGTTTTTCATGGAGAAATTCTCGGAGAAGTTGTAATCTGTTGACCTTGTTCTTTTAAGGGTTAGAACAACACTTTTAGGGACTTAGGAGCCCTTGGTTTATGGACATTTCATGCTTGGGGTTGTAGGGCCCAAAAATGTCTGTAACAGTTGCCCCTTAAAGCATGAGGTCGTTAAACTTTTGATGTCGGGTGAAAGGCTTTATTATGAGGATCTGAAGTTCTTTCAGTGCTGGGAGGAGACCTGTAATAAGATACAATACAATACATTATCTTCATAATATTTTCATGATCTAGCTGAGGCGGGCATTCCCATGCTCAGCTTTATAAATTAATTTTCATGTACATAGGACAGACAATCGTCTGAGTGTAGACTGATGATTCTGATAGAGCCATCATCCTTTTGATTGGATGATCATCTGTGCAGCAATGATGTACATTTGATGTCTTTGTTTCCCTGAATATATATCACAGCCCGGATGGATGAAACTATATTAGGGGTCTTCAATATCGTTTGATCTTCACTCGAAGTACAAGTCGATCCATGTGAGAAATGTTCTGAAGTCGAACATGGAAAGACATTGCTTGATTACCAGTCAATGATATAAACTGTTAACAAGCGTGAGAGGAATCACCGATAATGATAATGACCCTCAAGGTACTACAGTACAATTTGTGGTGTGAATAAAGGACTTGGTGTCGAACACCACGCAAAATATTTCGGTCGAAGGCCATTGATGTAAACCTGTCGCCAGAAGTGAGGAACTTGCCATTGAGGCATGCAAGCTTCAAAGTACTGAATGGGGTGTTCCTAGATCAACTTCCTGGATAATGAGCTGATGTCGACAAGAAATGATCCATCATAGGAGGGCCTTAATGAATCCCACATCAATGACACGGAACGGAGCAAATGATTTTAATGGAGGTGAAAACGATCTGGTGATATAAGGTTTAGGGTGGCGGTCATGAAAGAATGTAGTATAAATGTATGGTAGTGGGTGAGACACAGGTGAATTCTCTGAATGACTTCTCTTGAACATATTGCCGACACTGATGTGATGGATTGGTAGCATTAACCCCAAATGTGGATGGTATGATGGGACTATGCTGATGTGACCGGTGAATGAAACAACCCAACCCGACTCAGACATGGAGTGGAAGTGTCATGTTCAAGAGCGACTTGCTAACAACAAAGTTTCTTCAAGTTTTCTTCCCAATTTTCCCCAGTCATTGTTGACCAGTACCTCTTTATTTTTTTCAAGCTTGAGGAGGATAACATATGCTTGTTCTATAGTTTTCCCTTTGGGAAAACCCATTGCTATGTTTTAACGAGCCTAGCGATAGTGAAACTCGTTCTCGTCTATAGACAAGTTTGTCGCTATTACACTTTTAATGAGTTTAACGACAAAGACAACTCTATCCTTTTCAGTTTTAGAGAGTCTGAAAAGGAACGTAAAGGTAACTCCAAAATTCCTTTTTCGTCATCTAATCCCTTAAGTCCAAAAAAGTATAATATAATACAGAAGGGATGAATTTTCGATACTTTTAAGGAGCCGAACAAAACAAGCGCTCGATCTTTTTGTGTAATAATCCCTCAGGTCCAAAAAGATTAAAATCTAGAGGAGGGATAGCACTTCTTGTCCCTTTAACGAGCTGGACAGGCCAATGGCTCAGAAATCTTTTCATATTTTACGAGTTAGTTGAAAAGAGCTTAAAGGAGACTCATCTTTTGAGGAACGAGTGATAAAATGGGTAGCAGCTGATTCCAGGTAAGGTTTGGAATTTTCCAATAACGGAAGTGTTACAAGGATGGCTAGTGAAATCACTCTTCGCAGCTGTTCCTCAAAATGGGTAAACAATCAAATGGGGGTGAATGATCGGCCAATGTAAAAGTGGAGGTGATGGTGCAAACACGACCAAGGCTTTAATGGCTGAAGTACTACATTCACGATGGTTATTTACCGGGGGAATAGTTCATTTTTTAACGAGCTTAAACGCGGGGGGAAACATTTGCTCATGGCTTATGTTTATTTCTTAACGAGCTTGAACTATGTGCTAAAACTGCTCGATTAATCCAGTCGTGTGATAAGAATGTCTCATATAGAAATGGAAACTTTTAGAGTTTTTCCCCACATCCTTTCTTTATACAAGTTAGGAAACGACCAATCCTACGAGTTTAAAGGGTTAGATGAGCTACAAATTTAAAAAATAAATAGTCGCTCTTTGCTTGCAAGCCAAAAGGTTTGCATGCCCCCAGGCATAAAACAGAGTTTCAATGTTATCCCTTCTTTATTCCGTTAAAACATTTGTTTTACCGAGAGAGGCCTACCTCTTACAGGTTACCCAAAGATCGTTCTATTCACAGCGCAAACAAAACACTTCTTCGACGATGTCTACCGAAATAGACAAAGGTGAGTGAAGGAGGCTGCTTCACTCACATAACTTTGAGAAGAGAATCTTGTTCTAGAATAACCCCCTCTTCCAATCACGGACGGGGGTACAGACTAGTCATATTCTCTCGTGGAAACCTACCCTATACCCGAAGTTTTCCTGCTGAAGCAGACCAGGGTGCATGCCCCATGGGTTTCAGTCGTGTCCCCCTGAATCACTCACGCTCATCGGGTGGACGGACTGGAGATTGAGACATTTCTTGCGTGAAAAGACCATTCAGGGATGGTATATGACTATTTGCTCTGTATAATCTGGGAAATGAAAGCTGGTCTACGAGCTTGACCACTCTTCCTTCGTGCGGAAAACACATTACTCTAAAGAGTGAGGAGACAATTGCTCCCATGCAATAAATATAGTCTCGTCCAAGGAGTAGATTGTAATCCAGGGGTCCTTGGACTACCATTACATTCATGTGAACGGTTTTCCCTCTCAATGTTATGGGCACATCGGGAAGGATCCCTAACGGTCGACTGGTTCCTTTATCAAAACCTGTTAGATTTCTCATCTCAAGAAAAAGCGATGGCGAACCAAGCGCTTCCCAAGCAGTTGAGGAAAGGATACTCACAGAAGCCCCCTCATCTATGATGGTACCAGCCACTACCATTACCTACTAGCTGGTAAACGGGGTCTGCCTAGTTGATTCCAGTCGAAGGAGACAACTAGGTTACTTGGAGGTGGGACCGAATAGACAGCCGGGTACGACTCTGACGAACTTCCTTCCTGCCGCCTCGACCTTGCCCCCATGTTCGTTGGAGTCTGTGCTTATGAAAAGAATTTAGATGGTGTCATCCTTGTTCTCTTTAGTGACTGTATCATCTGAAGATGGAAGTTCTGAAGGAAAGACCGGGTCAACTACCGCCTTGACCTTTTGACTTTCGTCTGGTATGGTTTCAGATGGTTTATCTTCAATGATAGATGCTTCGGCTGACCACCTGAGCGGGCCAGCCGGATTTTCAACTAGTGACGGACTCGGCAAGATTTTTTTATATCCAGGAGGAAGTCGTAACGGTGAAACTGGACGATCGTCCAAAACTCTTTTAGCTTCATCCAAGAAGGGACGACGGTGGATGGCATGATCGCCTTCGCACAGTTTACAAGCAAATCTATATTTTCCTTTTTGTCCCGGGGCTTCACTTTCACTAGTTGACGGTGTGTTTTCAACATGACCATCAGAGGTTGACGACACCGGGTTGTGCAAACGAGGAGACCAGTCCCTTAAGATCTGAGGGATGCAAGGACAATCTCTGTGATAGTGGTCTCCTTTGCAAATGACACATGGTGATTTAGGCCTGGTTGATGCAGTGTGTGGATTTTCGCTAGACGATGCTCGTTTGCCCCCATTCACTTTTGGCTCCTTCTTCTTCTCTTTCTTCTTCTTTTCCTTCTTCTTCTCAGGTACTTTACTTTTGGCTTTACCAGCCCCATCAAGCGAAGAGGAAGGAAGAGAGGAAGAATTAGAGGAAGTAGAAGGTTGGTGGGTAACTCTGGACTTGTCTAGTCGCTGATTCGATTGTTCAGGAATTGTGGTGTTCTGAACAACAGAGGTTGAGAAGAGCCATACAAGCAAACCAATTGTCAGTCCTGGAAGCGACAATGTGGCCATATGGGGTGCACCAACATCTCCCCAAGAGGAGAAGAGACTAGGATTTCCTCCAAGGGGAATTCCTTGGTTGGTGGATTCCATTTTCCTCAACCCAAGATCAACGTAGGAAAGGGTAATGAATATTCCGTTTAAAATAAATTTTAGACACTTTGACACAACTTGTTTTTTCAATTTTTAAGAGTCGAGAAAAAACAAAAGATGACTCTAGTCGCCTTCGATTTTTAATGAGCTTGAAGTGACAAGTGCTCAGATGGACCTTTTCCATTAAGGAGTCTGAAAAGGAATGAAAGGGACTGCTCTGGAAATCTAGGTAGAGGGATTACGAAACCAATCTCAAAACTACAGAATACTTTTTACGGTACGGCAGTCAATCTTCCTGAATGCTGTGTTCAGTGCATTGCGATCGATAGTGCGGCAGACACAGCTTCCTATGGATAAAGGATTAAGCCTATTGGGGCCTCCCAAAATATACTCGACGGTACGTGGGAGCACAAGTCCGTATTGGCACTTATCGTCTCAAAGTGGAGGAATCACCCAACCATCATTGAGAACAACAATTACCAGGCTTTACGACGCCGGAATAAGTCTCTAGCCTAGACTCCTAAATGTTGTGCGTTAAGTTCCAAAGCGTTGTTAGATTCATTGAATTTATTTTAAGTTGATCTTGTTTATGAAGTTTGCCTTTCAGGTTCACCACAAGATGTAGATGTAATTCCTAAAATGCAATCTAAGATGATAAACAAACTTTTTATCTTCTTTGTGCAATGAAAATCCTAGCTACTAAGGAAAAGAAAGACATAATCTTTTCACAAAGAGCAAAGAGCACACTCTAAATGCACTTTCCTAAATCAAACCAATTAGACTGTCTATATGCAAATGCACATGCATGTATTTGTTCTCGACTTTCTTACTATATGAATGCTAAAAAGAAAGTTGATGCACAAATCTGAATTTCTTTTCAAGCGACAAATATCAGCAAGTTTCTTTTCGAAATCAAAAAATGGAGACGATCACAACACTTTACGATTTTGAACTGAATACTTGTTCTCGACACTAGAAAATTACAAATTCAGACCAAAAGCAATAGTAATAGGATAATCGACCATCAACAGCAATCAAACTCTTTCCTACGATTGAAATCGACACTTGCGACAGTTTCAAATCAAAGGACGATAGTACGATTATGCTACTTTTGCAAAGGAGAACTGTAAATGACTCAACAAACACACAAAAACATCTGCAATTCTTTTGTACAAAGGAGGTGGAATAACAGTTACGAAAAGGGGTTCCAA
The DNA here is from genome assembly GCA_031772625.1 of Pinus tabuliformis. NCBI lineage: Eukaryota > Viridiplantae > Streptophyta > Pinopsida > Pinales > Pinaceae > Pinus > Pinus tabuliformis. The sequence continues at coordinate 1,956,749,970 of CM062816.1, forward strand.
ATAGACATATACTAATCACAGGCAGCAAAATTCAGGAATAGAACTGGAAAGAATGAACCACAGAAGCCAAAACTGCACAGAGCTAGTCTGATCAGCAAACCTGTAACACAGAGAATTTGAAATGCAGCGCAGCTTGTCCACTCGGGAAGTGCGCTGAAATTCAGATTCTCTGAACAGTACCTGAACTGGGCCAGAAACGAGACTCTGTTCGGGTTCCGGGTCACAGTTTGCAGTTCAGTTCTTGGGTTTTGGCCGAGCAAAAAGAAATCAGTAATGCAACAATCAGGGGTAGATATAAGGAGGATCTAAGAGCTATCACAAGGGCAATCAGATAGTTTTTGAATCAGTTGTTTAAATCATAAATAGATCTAGTAGATGGATTGAAGTAGCAGTTATGTACTTTGCATTTGTTATGGCAAATGCAGTTCGAATGCTACTTGTAAGTTTATGAAACAAACAACAAAGAGTGATAAAAAAACAAACTAATTAGCTCCCCAGTGGAGTCGCCTTTTTGTTACAGGGAAAAGTGTCTATATAGAACTACTCTATCCCACTAAGGTGTGACAGTTGCCTTAGAAACAAACAGAGAAAAGCTACTTTCGTTTTTCCTTTATGAATTATAGATAGAGAGGAACAGAAAGACCAACCTCTGTCTTGTGCTAATCTTCTAATTTGTTTCCTCTCTTCTCTGATAGTCTTCAGCTACCTGCTCCCTTACACGCCCAGCTTCACAAAGTACCTGTAAGATCACAAAAGCATAGCACTATACAAAGACATGGATCTATAATCATAAACAATCTAGGATCAGATGTAAATTGACCATACAAATGTAGCAAGCATCAATGACACAAGAGCATGGAGGAAAACTTGAATAGCTTTTGTTGATAAACAAGAAAAGAGCCAAGAGGAGTTACAACCAGTTGTTCTGACCCAGCATCAACCTCCCAGCAAAGAAGCCCCTCTTCACCTCAAACAAAGCTTAGATCACCCAACAATCTGATGTTTGTCTCAAGAAACCAACAACAATTCCTTACAATATTCAAAATTCCAGCCTTTGGATCTCTGGGATGAGGGATCCATATATAGATGTTTGTAATGGAGATGCATCAGCTCATGATTTGATTAGTTTCTTCCCTTTGATAGTTCTTGCTTCCACTTGGAGATTGATGGTCTCTTACTCATCCTTGGTCAAATTCAGTGAGGCAAGTGTCACAGGAGAAGATTCTGGAAGCTTCCATTGCCTCTCCACCTCGCGGAATGACACTGCCATTTGTAATTTCTCGCCCATTGCACCCCACGGAAGGGATTTTTGAAATGAAATACACCCACACAGTGTATTTAGGTGAGATGCAACGCACTTAGCCAGTGGAGCAGCTGAAATGATCCTGTTTTGACCAATTCCGAGCAGTTTTTCATGGAGAACTTCCGGGAGAAGTTGTAATCTATTGACCTTATTCTTTTAGGGGTTAGAACAACACTTTTAGGGACTTAGGAGCCCTTGGTTTATGGACATTTCATGCTTGGGGTTGTAGGGCCCAAAAATGTCTATAACAATATTTCCCATTAAGAGGGTTCTCATCTTGGAACAATATATGCAATGAGTTTTTTGTTATGTTTTAATTGAAGAGAAAATTCCTTTTTTTATTGTGATTGACCATATTCCTATTGATAATTTCAACCATTTGGCCAACCCACATATGCAAAATGTATGTCTCCATAGTCCTTGTTCATTGTTAGTGTGACCATTTGAAGCAGGGAGATGCATCGTCCACAAATATGTTTCAAAGTTATGAATTCCATGAAGTTGATACAAGAAATCAAATACTATCTCATAATTAAAAGATTCCATTACTTCTATTTTCCCTTGTTTGAGGCATATCAAGAAGTGATGAATTGTGCCTTTGTAATTTAGTGTACTTATAATGAAAATGTAACAACACTTCAATTGCATTGAAAAGACAATTGCCTAAAGTGTATGAGAATGTTTGAAGTCTAAACAATATGTTGAAGAAATTGTGAGTAGTCACACCATTGTTCCATTGATTTTTCGATTGGAAACTATCAATATCAATTATTTCATCTATATTTGTATAGTTGTTTGGCGAGAGTTTTCATTGAAATCGATTAGCTAAATGAAATTTTCCTATGGTTGCAACATTGGGAAACTTGGAAGGGGAAGGAAAGATGTATTTGCAATGAAACATAAAAAAATGGATGCTATGATGCAACCTACAACTAACATGACTTTTTTACTTTCGTAGATTTGTAAAACACTTATGCGAAAGATAAGTTCAATGCAGTTGCCATATCAATTTCTATTTGTGAAACTTTTAACTTATGAAAGACAACAAAAGAGAAAATAAATTCAAGAAAGAAAAATAATCACTAATGAATTGACTAATCCTGCCATGCTTTCTCTAGTTTGTGCTCCCTAGTAGGTTAAATAGATGAGTTCTTATTTGCAATTTCTTATCGCATTTGTAGAAATATGCAATTCCTAGGAAATTCAAGTTTATTTATGGCACAAGTTTTTTGATTTTTTCCTGGTTATTGCTACTTGTATTTTCTATTGTTTGCATCGATATGGATATGTATACACAATCAAGTGGAGACTTAGAAAGACAAAAAATATATGGATTTTAGAAAATTATTAAGGACAATAATAATGGTTTGCACAACAATTGTGAGTCAAAGCACGGGGTGTTAATTTTCCTATAATAAAAGTATGCAATAGACTAAATAAACATAGTATAGAGACCATGAATATAGTCTAGTGCTGTTCTTTGTGCTATATGAAATTAATATTAAATTTTTCTAAATGAAATTTAGTCTAAATATTCATATTAGTTAATGTTTAAAATGTTTTATAATGGAAGGGAAACATTCAAATGGAAACAAATATGGAAGAATTTTCTATCCAGGAGCCTGAACGCAAGCAACATACAACAACATTTGGAAAAGATTATTAAAAACAATGTTCTCACCATTGGAACAAAATTGCACAAATTCGCATACCTATTTTGTATATGCTAAAAGAAAACACTAGTCAATCTAGACATAAGTAGTTAAGAAAGTACCAACTCTAGCACACAACATATTTTTTTTATCTGCAAGCTAACAATTACCATATTAGTTTCATTCTAAACATGTCACATCATATGTATAAATTGAAATAATGTTTATCAAAATAATTAAACATAATGTGCACTCCATAAATATATTTCAAGAGTGTATTTTATTGTACATGAAATCAATGGGTTACTGTTTATATCAAATTATATAACTCTTTATGAGTTTATCTGTAATGTCATGGGTGAAGAAGTATGTAAAATGTGGAAAATTACAGAATGTGAGGTGAAATTTACACAAAACCCAAGAAAACTAAATTTCAAGCATAAGGCTTTAAATTAGAAGCCCAACAAATTGAATAAAAGCCAACTAGAAAATGAAAAAAACTGTGTTCATATGGCACAGGATCATGAATGATCAAGAGACATATCATTATAACTATTATGAAGTGGGAAAAGATTGTTCAAAATTCTAGATTAGTATTCATGTGTAATTTATCCCTTTAGCTTTTGAACATGATGAAAAATATTTTAAGGTCACCAAATATAATTTTGGAAAAAATACTAAAGTATTATTAGTTTGGTGCTCACAGTGGAGAGTGTTCCACAATTGTGAATAAAAACCATGAATTTTCACATAGACACATTATTCATAGCAGACACCAAACCATAAAGGAAAAAAACTAGTGAAAATTACCAAAAACTAATGGACTAAGAAGTCGACACCCTTTCCACTTTAAAAGAAAACTAGACAATCAATAAATCTATTGCAATTCCAAAAATTAAAGTTAGAATAGTCATATACCTTATTAATAGTGTCCTTGCATGGTACAAATTCAATTATAGTAAATTTCTCAAAATTCATGTTCTTTGAAAATCCTTTCTACAAGATCTTTCTGATGTTCTCAACACACGAAAAATATTGACAAAGTTGAAATTTATCTGAAGTATTCATCGAAAAAATGATTGTTACAGTCATGAATGTTTAGAAACTTGTGATTTTATTTTATAGAAATGCTATGCATTTTTTTATAAAGTGTTAAAGTTATAGGTAATTTCATCAATGCATAGGATTTCACAAAATTTAGTGAACACTAGAGTACAATCAGGATTTAAAAAAAAATAATATTTGTTCATTATTATTATTGTAATTATACTATTATGAATTTTTATGGGTAGCCCTCAGTAATACATTTGTACTCATATAAAATAAGTGAAAATATGAATCTATAAAACTATAATGTTTTCTTCATTATGCCAAAATTACAATGTTTCCTTCATTAGTTAAAAGGATTTTGAGTATTTGAAAGTGGTTTGTTTATTTATTTTCCTCTTTTTTTTCAATGAAGTGAAAACATGACAATGCAATTGAAAGTGGTTTCCTAAATTTTGGAACTTTTAAGATCTCATAAGAAGGGTATGCCTAATGCGCTCCACACTTCGCTCCCTGAGTTCCCATGCCTAGTCATGAGTCAGGAATCGCCAATGAAACAACTTGTCGAATGGAGAAAATTCCTAACACCTGACTTGCTTTGGGAGATTGTGCCTAGGCCATTATTGTTTCTCATCGTTGTTAGAGTGGGAGTATCCTCAAATATTTTTCCATTGAGCTTCTGCATTAATGTGGTTTCTGTTATTGATTTGGCTAAAATATTTATGTTTCGTTACCTAGAAATGGTAAACAAAATAAGTGCAAATATTAAAACACAAGTAGTATACAAGTGATATTATATTAAATTTCCATGGGGTTTTTTATGAAGAATTAATAATGCCTTTGTGAATAAGGTGGAGTGTGTAATTATTACAACCCAATCCTAATCAATAGAAAGCCAAATGGGAATTGCCAACCTTACAATAGAATTTATATTGCCTTCATTTAGCTTATACCTTTCTCAATGCCATTTTAACTTGTGTCTTCATCCAAATCATAATCAATTAATATCTGTAAAATTATTATTTTATATATTTACAACCTAAAGTGGGAATAAAGAAGCTAGATATAACAGATTAGCATATCTTTATTATCTCACTTAATAGGTTACATTGGGGACTAAATTTCAACTAGATCTGTTAGCTCACAAGGGTCATAATCCCATGTTACAGAATGCGATGGCACATTAGAAATGCTGACAAAATTTCATCTCGTAGAGTTTAAGTTGTAACTTTACATGACGACCTTTGTATCTAGCCTGTAGTGGAATGTAGTCTCTTGAATAGGGCATGTTGTGGCTTTTTCTAGCACCTGTAGCAGCAGTGCTTCAGGGGATATAAAAACCTCCTATAGAGAGTCTTTGGGTTGATTATAGGTCAGTTCCTAGGAAATCTTAAGTAGTTATATCAGATTTATCTTGAGAATTTGCATAACTAATAGTTTTTGTCATGAATAATTTGAATGGGATTGGTACATAACAGTTCATGAAAGCATAATGTAAGGAATAGCATATGTGAAGAATTCCACATATGAGTAATCCTCAAATAGTGGTGGCCAAAGTAGATTGAAACTTGTAACAAATAAATTGTTAAATGAGATGGAATAGTAGAAGACAATAGAGAGTAAATCCATCAAAACAGAGCTTAGACTTGAAGGACTCTATATCTCTAGATTTAGAGGGAAATGAAAGTAATGAAAATCTTATGATATGTTGAGATGTATGGAGCACCTTTTAAAGAGCTTATCACCATATCAATATAGGCACTCTTTATCAATGGGTTGATTTAAGTGAATTTGCATATAATAGGAATATATCTACCTGCTACTTACATGCAATCTGAGGAGAATGTCACACATATATGAAAATACTAAGAGATAAAAACATATTGAAATCCAATGAGTTAGAATCACCACAATTCTTCTATTAAATTCTCTGAGAGATTGAATACATCAATATTCATACCACTGCCTTTGTGAAACAAGAAAAGGATCATCTCAAGAGTTTCTTTCTTTGTGGAGTGCTGCTTGCCCCTATTTATTTGGAGAGGGGAGCATTGAACATTAGTTACAACAAATATCTCAGCCAAGCTTCAGCTATCAGATCGACTAGTTATCTATGCATGGGATGGCTTTGCATCCCAAAACTGACTACAAAATATTTAATGTCTTCATTAAATTGCAACAAAGTACATAATAACAAAACAAGTGAACAACTAGATGAAAATTATAGCAAAATATCTCCACGCCCATTTGTGGGATCGCTTTTGATTAGGTCACTTCTTGGTCATGATGTCCCTCCTCTAGTACTCTGCTGGTTACCGCCACTTCTGCCTTTACATCTTGAGTCACTTGTTCTCCAAGGCTGGGAGTGATTCGACTGTTAATTGCATGCCAAGGTGAAGAAAAAAAGGTCATGTAGGTAGTACTTCATCTCCCCATAGCATGGAGCTCCATGTTGAGTCATTAAGCCCTCCTGAGCTCCCATACCTCCATTTACTCACCGCAGAGTTTAGGCATAGTGCCACTAAATTCATTTCCCCTTTCTGTGTTGACCCCCATTTCTTGTTACAAGAGGCTTCATAGGGTTAGCCCATGCTGATTTCTAAATTCTCCATGCCCTCCTTTAATTCCTCAACTGCCGACCCATTACATCTTTATGGCTTTGTATTCCATTATCGTGACGTTATTACATCAATACTCTTATATTAAAATACCTTAAAGAACAGTGTATTCTAATGCACCTTAGCCATTTTTTCTTTTATCCCGTCCCCCCTTTTCACCAGATGATCGGGGGCTATGACTGGGTGCTTAGTCCTCGGGAACTAGAACCATCGGACGCATGTCCAGAACCCTTTCCTTTGTTAAATTAAATCCCGCTTATCAGTGAAATCACGACTTTTACATTGAGCCACCTCAATGGCACTGCGAGCACCGATCGTTGATTGAGCTCACTCAGAATATCGCAATCAGAACATCAGTGATTTTTAACCCATGACATTGGTGTGACCTCCAAAAACTTATGATCATTGATATGTTGGATCACTTATAACATTTAGCCCTTAATTCCTTGCTCTTACTATGACTGTGGGCCAGCCCCCATATTAGAGCCACCCATTTGAAGGTTCACTATCAGCAAATTCCTTTTGATGCACAATATGCTGCTACCATCGATCAATGATTACCGATTGGTGACATCATCAGTGCCACGTGTCACTTCCTAAGTGCTGACATGTGTCACCTAGATATGCCCCATAGGACCCTAGAAATTCCATATCAGTATGCCACGTGTCCTTTGTACTGCCACATCATGATGACATCAGATACCTCGTGTCTTTATCGGATCCAATATTATTCTACCACATGACCCCCTAGAGGAGTGAGAAAAGTCCTGTTTGCCCCTAATTTTTTGTTAATTTCCTTTGTAAATTTGTTTTTGTGTCCCCTAATGATTTTATACTATTGACACTTTTTCCATGTCCATGCATTCAAGAGTTGTGATCCTTCGATTGCCGATATTCTATTATGCTTGATGTGGCAATTTCTGATTTGTGATATTGGTTATCATTGATCATCGATTCGCTTTTCTTAGCTACCGGCCCTCTGACATTTGCGATCACTGATAAGAAGGATCACTAGAACCTCTGATATGTGCTATTCACCATGCCTTGGAACTTTGATCTTTGATTGCGGGATTTTCCCTTAAGGAATTTTCAACTTGGCTTTTGGTTTTCAAGGGAAACTTCAACTTGCTATAACTTATGATTATAGGGTCCATTTGAGAAGTTCTATATGTCATTGGAAGGCTAATTTTCAGATTGATACACTAGAGGAGGTATGATTAAACTTTGACTGCTTTTGTGGCTTTAAATATGGTTGCCAAATTTCTGTTCAATTTCACCCTTTTAATAGCTGAAGACAAATTTTGTAGAGGGTGACAACATTGGCTCCACCTAGGGATAGTGCCTTGCTGAAAAGATGTTAAGAACCTGCAAACTATTGGCCTTCTATCCATTGGGCATGGAGTTATTTTATTCAAAAAACAAAAATAGAAATGTAAAGTACTGAAAGTATTACTGATGTCTCATTGGTATGTAAAATGGGTGAAGGATAGACCTTTTAATGCTCAAAGTACAATTGGAGGAACTCCGTATTTACAGGAGACTGAAGCATTTCACCCTCCAAGTTCTCCAGTAAGAAAGCATTGTTTCCCTTTATCTCAGCAATCTTGAAGGGACCAGACCATAAGGGGTCAAATTCTCATTCTTTCCTTTGTCTTCTCTTCTTGCATCCCACCTTTGAAGTAGATCCCCTGGTTGAAGAGGTATGTCTTTGGCCTTCTTATCAAATCGGGACTTCATTTTTTATTGGTAGTTGTGCAACCTATGATTTAACTGTTCTTGAATCTCCTAGAGCTCCATTAATGAAAGTATCCTTTTGGTTAAGGAGTTGGGTTCTTGCTCTGCATCTTGTAACATCTTAGCCTCAAGACAAGTTGAATAGGGAATACAACAGCTTTTCCATAAACCAAATAAAAAGGGGATTTTTTGTTGATTTTTTTGGAGTGACTCTATTTGATCGTAGTGTGAATTTTAGTTCTGAATCCAACATCCTCTGAATTTCTGGAATTGTCTTATTCATGATTCTCACCACTGTTTTTTTTAATACTCAACTAGCGCATTTCCTTGAGGATAGTAAGTGGTGGGATAGCGAGTTGTGATGTTATATTTTTGAAAAAAGGTGTTAAACTTTGTAGACTTAAAATCCTATGTGTTATCAATCACGATCTTCAGAAGGCAACCAAACATGGCCAAGATATTTTCATCCAGAAATTTCATAACCACAGTGTCAGTTGCATTCTTGGCTGGGATAGCTTCTACCCATTTGGTGAAATAGTCTTTGGCAGTGAGGATCCAATTATGTTGGCCATTGGAAGGAGCATGTATTTCCCCGATGAAGTCTAGTCCCCATTGTTTGAAGGATTCTTCTATAATAACAAGGATCAAGGGGAGTGGAGCCAATTTTTACTTTTTAGCAAATACTTGACACTACCGATAGGTTCTAACATAAGAATGTGCATCTCCAAATAGCGTGGGCCAATAGAACCCTGCTTTTAGTATCTTATGCGCAATGGTCTTCTAGTTGTACTTCCTCGCACAAATGCCACTATGGAACTCATCCATCACTCCTTGTGTTCTTGTTTCAAACAAACATAACAACAGAACTAAAATGGGGGAGGCAAAATCAAAGATAAAAAAGGCCTCGAATAGTCTAGGCCAACTAGCAATGAAGCCTCTGAAAGATATCTTTTGATTCTAGAGAAGGATTCTTGGGGATTCGGGCTCCACTTTACTTCATTCTCCCTTTTCAACATGTCAGTAATTCCTTTCACCATTTATGCATAGTTAGCAACAAATCTTCTCAACAAATTAATCCTCCCCAAGAAGATTTGGACCTCCTCCTTATTCGTTGGTAGAGAAATATGATTGGTAGCCTCCACCCACTTAGGATCAATATTGACCCCTTCCTACGTTATGATGTTCCCCAATATCTTGCCTTCACTCAAAACAAACTAATATTTCCTGGGATTCAGGGACAACCCATACTTTCAACACTTTTCATAGGTAAGCTTAAGGTGTTCAATTTGTTCTTCATATGTTTTGGAGAAAACAGTGAGGTCATCTAGGTAAACCACCATAAAATTGTTTTTCTCTTGCACAAAATTTACGTCCATCTGCCTCTGGAATGTTGCTCATGTGTTTATTAAGGCAAATGGAATCCTTGCATACATCAAAGTCCCCCAAGGAGTCATGAATGCAATATTATTTTGATCTTCAGGTTTCACTACCACTTGGTTATATCCTGAAAATACATCCATCATTGACATCATCGCAGAGCCAACTACCTTCTGTAAAGTGTGGTTCATTTTAGGAAATGGGTAGTTTTCCTTCAAAGAAGCTTTGCTTAGGTTCTGGAAGTCTACGCACATTCTGATTTCTCCATTATTCTCCCTAATAGGGACCATATTGGAAACCCATTATGAGTACCTTAGTGGTACAATGATCTTAGCTTGAAGCACCTTCTTCACTTCCTTCTCGATGGATGGGACTGGGAGTGGATTGATGTTTCTTAGTTTTTTTATACAAGGCTTCATATCATTCTTGAGAGGAATCGTATGTTTCATAATATTTACATCAAATGTTTTCAAATGATCATAAGGCCAAGAAAAAACATATTTATAAGCTTTCAGGAGATTTAAGTACCTTTGTTTGTAGTGTTGGGGGATCTTGGTTGATAACTCAATCAAGTGGGGTTCATCCTCTAAGCCTATGTTACATTCTTCTACGTGTTCCTCAGCTCCATGTTCATTGGGCTTAGCAGCCAAGTCGTTTGGTTTGAATATGCTTTCCAAAGGAACTAGACCTCGTGGAATGGCATTTCCCTTTAGCTGTAAAACTTTATGTATTGTGATTCTTTCCTCCCATGTAGTCGGCTACTCTTCAGTTATTTCTTCCTCTTCTCAATCAATCATGAAGTGTGAGAATTCCCCGATGACCTCCATGAAACGTTGGATCTGCTCATCATCATCAAATAATTGCGAGTGTTTCACATTGTTAGGCACTGAGGATCTATATCTGACTTCAATTTTGTACCTAAGCAAAGGATTATGTGGTGGCCTGAAGCTGGTGGCAACAATGGATAAAGAATTAGCCATTCGATTTCCCTCTCTTGGCAGGAATTGTATATTAAAAGCTGAGAAGAAGTTGTCTATCAAGTCCCAAACTTCATTTCTGTAAGCCCTCAGCCGGGGGTGTTTGGTTTGGCATTGGTCTTTGATTTGCTTGACTACTAGTTTAAAATCTCCAAATATGGCCAGGCAGTCAATATTTAGATTCTTTGTTGCTTGCAGGCCCAGTAGAAGTGCCTCATATTATGCCACATTGTTGGTGGCCTCAAACTCCAATTTCAAGGATAGAGGTATTAAGTTTCCTTTTGGAGATATCAGCAATACTCCTGCCCCATTTCCATCTTTTGAATTTTCCCCATCAAAATACAGCTACCATACCTTGCTACATTCTTTGAGATGTCATTCTAATTGGATTGTAGGATATATATGTGTTTCTTATAGGATGAATTCATATTTTTGTAGCATAAAGCAGGATATGTTGCTTTATGTTCTATACACAGGAGCATTGTCTAAAGAATCAGATCTATTGACTATTTTGATGAATCTGGATTCCCTGTATAGTCTCCTTTCCTCTCCACCAAATATAGGAATGGTAGCATAAGTTAGATCTAGTTTGATGGACCCTCTAATTTTATATCCTCAAGACCTGGACAAAAGCATACCAAACCTTGCTGCGATGTCAGCAACTGCAATATCCATTACGACACCTTCTGCTGGGATCTATGCCAAATTAACCACCATGTCCTTAAGCATCCCCAAGCACCTAAATCTCTTAGAGTGAAAGTAATAGAGATCCTTATAGGGCCTGGTTATCTCTAGACCCAGTTTCTCCATTAGAGATAATGGCATCAACTTATGAGAAGCTCCACAGTCTAACATGCAATTGTGAAGTAGGATGTCATGCACTACGAGAGTGACATAAAAAGGTGGTGTGGAGGGATGGTGTGGAGGGATTGTGTTGTTTGACATGGGGCCCAAAGAAAACCATTGGACTTTATTTTTGGAGTTTTAAGCTATCAGGTGATTGGTCATGAAAGGATGGAAACAAACACTGGGAATATTGAGCCCTATAGATGGGTTGTTTCAAGCGCTCCGATAAAGGCACTATGATTTTGACTTTTTCTAGATCAATTTGAATATAAAGACAACATGGACCATTTTTGTAGAGTTAACCTCCATTGGCTCCATCCTTTTCTCATGGACAGGTCTAGAAGAAGGAGGTGGTTTCTCTTCTTCGTGAACTTTAGGCTTATGGTAGCTCAAATCTAAGGATTCCTTTTTTCTTTGAATATTTAGATGTAACTCTCCTTTCCCTTTGTCTACTAGCTTGGTAGGATCTTGGGAAGAAGTACCACCATCTTGGTCTTGTGCCCTCAATATATTTTTTGATGACAAATATCATACCTCTTGTGTAGTTGAATCTGCATGAGATCAGTGACCCTCTTGCAGTAATCAATGATCTCATCATTGCTCATCATTGTAACAAGATCCTCCTCTTCCTCTTCTTGTAATATGAGCTCTTTCTCCTCATCAGAGACATAGGCATACACATTCCCCTGAACTTGATTGGAATTTATCATTCGCTCCTATGGATCATCTTCTATGTACAATGGAAGTTTCTCTTTCCTCTCCCTCTAGATTAAGTGTAGGACAATCTTCTCTATTGGGGATTGTAAGACTGATTGGCAGCTGAGAAGTTCTGTCTCTAAGGGGTTTTATTCTCCAGCTCCATCTTTGTCAGTTTGTTGGATAAGCTCTTTATCAACCTATCCATATCCTTGATTCTTTGTTCTTGAAATTCACTTCCACTTGGGGAAGCTACCTCCTCTTTTCCCTTTTTCTTCTCTCCAGGATAAAATCCACTCTGTGATTTCCCTGTGGAGGTAAAATTTGCTTCTACTTCAAGGGAATCAATTTGGATTTGATCCAAGGTAGGAAACCTTCTTTTTATAAGAGTAAAGTTGAATTCTGAATCAAATTCCCTAGCAAAGACTACTCGGGCAATGACCTCTGGAGGTTTGATTTCAGCAGGCATATTATTGTACAATTTATTAAATCTTTTAATAAAATCAGAGAAATCCTCATAAGATTTCTTCTTGATATAATTGAATTCAGTGAGGATGTACCCCTAGTCTCTCTTCTCACCCCATTTATGAAAAAAAGAGTTCTCCAATTCTTCCCAAGTGTTAATGGAAGCATTTGGCAAAGATTTAAACCATTTCCTTACCTCCCCATCAAAATATTGGATGAAAAGCGTCAACAATACGTCCTGATGCTCAACATTTAGAGCCTCTGAAAAGGCAAAGAAAATTCTATGTGATTCTAGTTTGTTACATTTCCTTCTTCATTATACTTGGGCAGGAGCTTGAGGTAGTCCTATGGCCTACTGTTTGGAGGTTGAGGTAGGTTTAACAAAGCATACTTGTTTAGAAAGAAACTTGGGATAGCTATTTGGGTTAGGTGTGGTGGTGCTTGAATTCATGCCGAAGCTTTCAGTATTACCAATGGTAGGACTGTTGACTAATAGTGGAATGAAGGACTATTCACATTTTGGGAAGGGATGATTTGGGGTTTATCTCTTATCCTCTCCACTTCTTCTTTGTCCTCGAGGGAGACGACAGTAAATAGTTAACCACTCTCAAGAGGATACAACAGAACTCTAGGAGGGATTTCGGGACAATAAATTACAACTTTATGTGAACTGGACAAGGATTTTTAGGAAGAAAGGACCTAGTAGCATCATTACTAAGGATTTTTTCCTTTCTAGTCTTTCTAGATACAAACTTCTCTAGATTAGGGATAGCTAGAATTTTTGGTTGAGAAGGGTTTAAACAAGCATGGGTCCTCTTATAATCTACAGTGATCTAATAAAAATAAAGATAATGGAGTCACCAATGTGAGAATATTCAACCCACACTTCCCTTACTCACCTCACAAATGGAATGCAAAGATTTGTCATACCTAGGGAAAGGTATTTCAGTTCAAGTCCCTCACAATGATGCCAAAAATATGTTGTGGATTTTTCTATCACTTGTAGTAGCAGTGCTTTAAGGTATATAAAAATCCTCCTAGAGACAGTCTCTGGGTTGATTATAGACCAATGCCTAGGACATCTTTGTAGGAATTTACAGGGTAAGTTTCTCAGATAGAACACCAAAGGACAATGCTCACAAATAGATCACAGATCAATACACCATTATTCTTGACATGGTTAAAATCCTCAAATAGGGAAATAGTCCAAGGCCTGAGCCAATGCGGCCACTTTAGGCAATTTATTAATAAAAGAAAGAAAATTTACATAAGCTTCTCTCATGAACGGTCACCCAAAAAATGACCATCCATGCTCTTTAAATAGAGATCATGGACCAATCGGCTGTTAAGCCACAGATCAAGTGTCAGTAATACCGAGGAGAGAATGAACTGTCGGATCACTTCATGTCTAGAACATATAGTTACCGTTAGCATGTAAGTTACAAAAGTACATAGTAAGGAAACACACTTTACGTAACTCTACAGTAGACCAAGTTATACTAACTATTTCCTATGTGTTAGAATATCCTAACATCTCCCCTTAAGAAGAAATTGGGATAGGATTGAAGGATGTAAAAATATGACACAATAAGAGATGGAAGGAGGCATTAGAACCTATTCCCCCTTAGTAACAACTTCCTGAAATCCGACCATAAATTGAAGTCTAGTAAACTTTGCCTCTGTGAGAGCCTTTGTAAAGGTGTCTGCAAATTAATCATCAGTTGAACAATATTGTACTTCAAGAACATGGTCATGAATGAGATTTCTGGTGAAGTGCATGTGTAGTTCAATATGTTTGTTGCGCTGATGTTGGACTGGATCTTTGCATAGTTGAATGGCACTTTGATTCTCACACCAAAGTGTAGTCAGATGCTGCTACTCAAAGCCAATCTCTGACAGGATCTGACGAAGCCACAAGGGTTCCTTACTAGCTTCTATGGCACCATGATACTCCGCTTCTGCTAAGGAAAGAGAAATGGCACTTTGTTTCTTGCAAGCATGTGTAATATATCCAAAACCAAGAGTGAATACATAACCTATAGTAGACTTTTGATCATCAAGGTCACCAGCCAAATCAGAATCAATGAAGCCAACCAATAGAGGAGATGCTTCTACAATATAATGAATCCCAAACTAAAATGTACCTCGAACATAATGAAGTATTATTTTAGTTGCTTTCCAATTACTTTCATGTGGGTTTTGCATAAACCAAGCAATAAGGCCAACGACAAAAGAAAGGTCGGGACAGGTATGGGTCAGATACAAAGGTTTTCCTACAAGTTGATAGTATAAGGTAGCATCAAATTCAGTGGAAGTACAAGTGACTAAAAGTTTGGCTCCAGAATGAAAGGTTGAAGGGTCTAGCTTACAGTCTTCCATGTGAAAGTGGCATAGAAGATCACAAGCATAATTGGACTGGGAAATGGAAATACCTTCCTTGGTTTGCAAGACTTGAAGACCAAGAAAATAATGCAAGTGTCCTAAGTCTTTCATTTCAAAATTATTTTTAATGTTGGACTTAACATGGCTTATAAGTTTGGGATCACTACTAGTAAGGATAAGATGATTAGCAACAAAAACAAGAATGATAAGAGACTTACCCACTTTCTTGGTGTAGATAGTATTGTCAGAATGAAACCTAGAAAAGCAAGTATCTAAAAGAAAGTTATCCATTTTGGCATACCAAGCCCACTACTTGCTTGAGACCATAAAGGGATTTCTGAAGTTAACATACAACACTGGAGTTTGTTTTTATAAAGCCAGGAGGTTGTTCCATATAGATTTCTTCATGTAAGTCCCCATGAAAGAAGGCAGATTTAACATCCATATGATGGAATTCCCATTTGAAAGAGGCAACAAGGGAAAGAACAAGGTGGATAGAGTTCATTTTGGCAACACGGGAGAAGGTTTTAGTATGGTAAATTCTTTCAACTTCTGAAATACCCTTAGCAATAAGACAAGATTTATTTTTATCAATTTTGCCATCTGCTCCAAACTTGGTTCTGTAAACCCATTTTCATCTAACAAGTTTTCATCCCTTTGGAACATGAACAAGATACCATGTATCATTTTCCAATAATGTATTATATTCTTCATTCATAGTTGCATCCCAATATAGATGGCCTGAAGCTTCTACAGAGGTATGAGGAACATAATTCGCTGATGCTTGAGCTAGTAAAGAAGAGGCTCTATCGAACTGAGAATGTGTACATCACTGATCTGTAGGATCACCTGCAAGAGAACCTCCTACATCCTGAGTAGTACAAACCCTTCTTGGAAGCTAAGGAGCTAAAGGAGGATCCTGAGAAGGTGGGGGAGGATTTTCATCCTCGCTGTCATCATTTGAAGAATAAATATTTTCAGAAGTAGAAGGGATAGTGTTGGCTTGGTGGGGTTTGACCTAGGTTTAGCGTTAGTTGGAAAAACAAATCCCTACACTCCTAGCCCTTTCAGCCTCAGCCCCGCGAAGTGCGGACTAAATTCTCACCTGAAGCATTATGGGGGGATGCTAGAACCACGTTTTCGCACCCTGAGATGGTCATGATGTTGTTTTATTCCTTCTTTTCCTACTTTCACATAGGTCGTTAAGTTCTAGGGCTCTGTCTACCTAGCCCCTTATTCCTCCCTTCGATACCTCCATGAAAGGGTACGGTTGACCTTCACGTAGCCCTTACCTTCGATTCAGATACTTTCGTGTTGCTAACGCAGCATATTGCAAAGATTCCCAAGTTATCTTAAGAGTCTTACTTATCTTATTATATAATCATAGTTAGTGCTGCATAAATAGATATTCTTACTTGCATTCAATTAACCAACGTAATTACATACATTCCCGCATCACATAAGAATTATAAATAAAATCCATTCACAATATGACAAGATGCATTAATAGGAAGCAAAGGCACAGAATTCAAATAATGCTTCTCTTTATTGATATCATCATATCATTACAAACTCTATCCGCCATTTGTACACAATTGCAGGGGTTTGTGCACTCAGCTGTGAACTTCTACCCTAGGCCTCAGCACACTCAGCTGAAGAGCCTCTACCTACACTATGACCCGAAACATAAACTTCTCTCTTTATCACTCAAGACTTCTTCTATAACTCATGACTCATATCACTACTTAGAGCTTACTTACTTAGCTCTTTTTATACAATCCCATGGTCCACGAACCATGGGTAGATATTTATAGCCAACTTTACTTTACAAAATAAGGGTGGATTACCCTTTATGACTCATGACACCTTAGCGCTCCGTGACCAAACAATCTTGAGACTTTAAAACTTTATTACAAAACGCGACCCAAAACATAGGATTTTAGCCCCAAAACTATACTTGGGGGGATCCCATTCCCAACAGGCCCCCAACACAAACATCATGACTCACCCTTGAGTCACTTGGCAAGTGTGGAGATCTTGGCGTGATGACCTCCCAGCTCGAACCTTATGACCGTAACCTTGGCAGTGCACTATTTGTCCACCTGTTTCGTGTCTTCAACCATTTGCTCGGTCACTACTCCTGAACTATTAGCCTGACAGTTTTGCTGAGTTGCTTGTAGAGTCTCAAGATTTCCTTCAATAGAGGCTATCACCATGTAAGCCTTATCCAACAAGGGCTTCAGTCGTGCCTTCTGCGCTAGTTCCCTTTGCAACACTACACCCACCTGTTCCTTTAGCTCCTTGGCCTCCTGTAGCCTTTCTAGTCTTTGTGTGAGTGTGACGGTTCACACCGTGCCTTTGACTTCATCATATCACTGCTCTAACTCATGCGCTTCTGTATCCAGCCACTCTACATTACGGTCCTCCTGCAAGCTTCTCAAGACCTCGAACGATTGCTCAAAAAGTTGTGTGCAGTCTAGTATTGCACTATCAACTGCTACTATTGCCTTTGTGATAGTGGTTGCACACTGCTCCTTTACTTCTGGTGAAGTTGAAGGTTAGGCCTTCAACTGCAACTCTATGATCTGCAAGTTCAACTCCAACTAAACCCTCGTCATCTCTGTACATGATTCGCGCACCCCTTTAGCCAATTTGTGAACGTGCACCTCGATTGGTTCTTTCTTAGGAATGGCCAATTATGGGACCATTTGGCATGCCTCCTCGATGACCTGCATTATACACTTGTGTTGGTTGGTCACCTTGGTCACATCGGTGATGGTAGAGTCTCGTTGTAGTGCCATCTGCTCATTGTTAATCCGTTGCTCACTAATCACCTGGAGGGCATGATGCTCATGGGCCCTCAACTTGGCAATCACTGCATCCCGCAAAAGGTTGAGCGGTTCACTGGAAACGTAACCATTTGTTGGCTTAGTGGGGCCTGACCCAGGTTCAACATTAGTTAGCCAAGAAAATACCTACATTACTAGCCATTTCGGCATCAACCCACGGAGTGCGGACCAAAGTCTCACCTGAAGCAGTATGGGGTGATGCTCGAACCAAGTTTCTGCACGCTGAGATGGTCGTGATGTCAGTTTATTCCTTTTGTTCCTACTTTCACACAGGTTGTTAAGTTCTAGGGCTCTGTCTGCCTAGCCCCTTATTTTGTCATTCGATACCTCCGCAAAAGGGTACGGTTAACCTTCGTGCAACCACAACCTTCGGTTCAGATACTTTCACACTGCTAAGGCAACGTATTGCACAGATTCCTAGGTTATCTTAAGTGTCTTATTTATCTTATTAGATAATCATAGTTAGCGCCGCATAAACAGATATTCTTACTTGCATTCAATTAACCAACATAAGCATTATAAATAAAATCCATTCGCATTATGACAAGATGCATTAACAGGAAACAAAGTCACATAATTCCTAGAATGCTTCTCTTTTTTAATAGCTTCATATCATTATAGACTCTATCCGCCCTGTGCACACCACTACAGGGGTCCACGCACTTAGCTGTGGACTTCTACCCTAGGCCTCTGTGCACTGAGCTGTAGAGCCTCTACCTATGCTACAACCTAAGACTTATACTTCTCTCTTTATAGCTCAAGGCTTATTCTACAACTCATGACTCCTATCACTACTTAGAGCTTACTTACTTAGCTTAGACCATGAGTAGATCTTTACAGTGAACTTTACTTTACATAATAAGGGCAGACAACCCTTTACGACTCATGACACCTTCGTGCTCCGTGACCACAAAATGCGGAGAATTTTGCAACTTTATTACAAAATTTGACCCAAAACATGGGATTTTAGACACAAAACTGTCCTTGAGGGCATCCCGTTCCCAACGGATAGAGAGAGCTGGCACATCTGCCGAACTAGCCTCGTAGGCCGATATATTTTTAGCAAACTTTACATCTCTTCTAATGATAAAATTTTTGGACTTAAGTGGGATAAGTCTATATCCTTTGACATCTTCAGAATAGCAAACAAAAATACATTTTCACTCTTAGGTTCTAAGGCTTTATGTTTCTCATTTGGAATATGGGCCAATGTTTCACTTCCAAAAACATGAAAGTGACTTACATCTTGTTTAATTTAGCTCCATGCTTCTTCGGGAATGATATTCATTAAAACCTTAGCAGGAGTGTGACTTACTATGTAATTTTCACAGTTAATTGCTTCTGCCCAAAAATTAAGACTAAGTCCTTTAGATTGAAGCATACAATTAGCCATTTCCTTTAAGGTGTGATTCTTTCTTTCAGCTACAACATTTTGTTGTGGAGTATATGGAACAATATGTTGCATTTGAATTCCGTGCTCAGTGAAAAAGTTGATGAATTTTTTGTTAACATATTCTCCACCATTATTAGATCTTAGCTTAACAATTTGATGTCCAGATTGTTTCTCAACAAAGGCCTTAAAGGCTAAGAACATGTTAAATACTTCACTCTTGAGTTTTAAGCAGTACACCCAAGTGTGTATGGAGAAATCATCAATGAAAGCTAAGAAATACTTGTAGCCAGAGAATGAAACAACTAGAAGTGGACCACATAAATCACTATGCACAAGTCGTAAAGGGGCTGAGGCCTGCCAAGAGGCACTTTTTTCAAAACTATCCCGATGATGTTTTCCAAATACACATCTGGAATAAACACCATCTCTGCAAGATACCATAGGAAGACCTGTCACCATATTTTCTTTAAATATATTTTGAATGGAGCGATAGTTTAAGTGACGAAATTGCTCATGCCAAAGTTTGCTCACTTCATCATTATGAGCAACAAATACCAAGGGAAGAGTTGATGACCCTAAGTTGTTAAAGTTATACAACCTTGTAGAATCATCAGCAATGCTAGTAGCTAAAATCTATCTAGGATATCTTAGGTCCTTAATTACAAAATCATGAGGTGAAAATTCAACGATTTTACCATCACCTAAATGAGTTAACTGATATATAGATAGAAGGTTGCAAGATAAGGTTGGAACACATAATACATCATTAAATTGACCATTGTCTAGATGAACAGTTCCAGTCCCTACAAAATTAAGAGATCTATCATCACCAACATATATATTTTTGGTGTTACAATCATTTAAAGAAGAAAACATGGCTTTGTTTTTGGCCATGTGATAAGAAACTCCAGAATCAATGAGCCACCCATGAGAATGAGAAGAAGAAGATACATTTAGTGCATAAGCAGACCGAAATGCTTGACAACCACATGCATAAATTGAAATTTCTGAAGGTGAAGTTGAAGTTGAAGAGTGCTCCAAATGGATGTTATGCTTCTACATTGCTGCTTTGAAGGCTTCCATATTGTTAAAGAATTTAGATTCTAAGTGGCCATCTCGATTACAAAAGTTGCAATTTCTATCAGTATTCTTCCTTTTATTTTTATTTGCCTGATCATTTTGTTGAATTGATTTTTCATTTTGAGACTAAAATTGCTTAGGACCCTTGTTTGGTTTAGGACCATTCCTTTTACAAGCATGCTTTTTAGGATTCTTTGAATTTTGTTGTTGATGGGAAGCTAAGGCTTTCTTAGAAGATTTTCCAAGATTAAGAAGACCAAGATGTAAGAGTTTTTCTTGTTCTCTTATTAAAGAATCAGAAAAGGCATCAAAAGAGTGGGACTTGTAGTATTGTGCTTGAGAAATAAAGGCTTCTCTAGTAGAATGGAAAGTGGAAACAAACCCAGAGTAGGCTGGTCCCAACTTAGTAGGAATGGAACAGATAAGGCTACCATCTTCTTTCTTAACCTTAACACCTTCTAGGAGAAGTCTAAGGGTCTTGAACTTGGACAAAAAATCTTCAATGGAAGAAAAATTATTGGGGTTCAAGTTGATGGGCTCTAATTTCATTTTTAATTCCAAAAACTTTAGTGAACTATTTCATTGCTTCATTAGGGGTATCAAGTTCTATGATATGGAATCTAAGGTCTAGAGAAATAGACATCCCTATCAACCCATGTGCTTGATATTGCCTATTTTCCAATTTGGCTACCTTATCTTCATCTTTAGGTTTAGTTTCTTGGACTGAGGCTATTTTGTAAAGACCTTTACTTCTAAGTAAATCCACAATGTAGGACCACCATTGGAGGTCGTTGGTGATGTCTAGAGTAACTTGGCATGGAATTTCCATTTTAATAGAAACTAAAGCTTTAGATTCTGAAACTAAGTGTTCCAATGGAAAGATATCAAAAAATTAGGCCGATTGAAAAAACACGGCTTTGAAAACAGCTTTCGGATGAAGAAGTAAAGGCTTTTTGAAGATGTCGACGAAGTGCGTGAATATCTGGAAGTGAATGATAATGTTATATTTTAAAAAAAATCCCCCCCTTTTCAAACTTAATCTAATTAGCTCACTTTAAAAAAACATTTTATGTGACTCACTTTTATATATAAGTGAAAGTCACTTTTACAATGGTACTTTATGAGTTATCCACTCAATTGTAGCTTAAATAAAAGATAAAGAGACTTTAGAATTATAAGTGACTCACCTTTTATAATGGGTGAGAAAATTTTTTCATAAAGTAACCTTAAAAAATAATTTACATTTGTTTTTTCAAAAAGTAACTCAACAAAAAGAAAGACTTGAACTCACGACCTCTATTCTCATAAAGTAACTTTGGACCAATTAGCTAGTTTAAAAGGATAGTAATTTTTGGAAAAGAGGAAGGGTTTTTTTTTTTTGTCATTGAGGCTTTGGAGTGTGTGCTTGAAAAATCTCTTTTTGCCTACAAAACAAATAACCACACAACCCAACATGGGCATACAAAAAAAACAAACCTTATGGTTTGAAGTTAGCTTTCACTGCAAACTAAATATTTTCCTCAATGTTTCTGATCTTCCGAGATCACACTAAGGCGTGGCAGAAAAGAGCATATGCATGAGAAAAATCATTCCTTTCTATTTTCGGTTTTCCCAAATCACATAGTCGCGAGGCAAAGAGAATATGCAAAAATTAAAGGTTTAGATCTGGTAATAAAAAATTGAGAGTTAAATAAACCGAAATAAACAGAGAGATGAATAACTAAAACTGCAAATAAGGACTGTATACCTCCATATCATAAAAAAGACGTAGCTAGGGCTACCAGAAACCTTCTCGCGTGAAACGAAAGGGGTTCCTCACTGGAATAGATGCTCCTAACACAATAGAGTAGTCCTGCCATCCCAAAAGCAGTCATAAATAATAGATCTAGGAAACAACAATCGGATGCAGTTGTACCAGTTTCGGATTTGGATCACCAATGGATGTGATCCTCAAATAGCTATGATACCATGTAGGAATTTATAGGGTAAGTTCCTCAGATAGAACACCAAAGGACACCATTTACAAACATATCACAGATCGATACACCAATATTCTTGACGTGGTTAAAACCCTCAAAGAGGGAAACAATCCACGACCTGAGCCAACGTGATCACTTCAGGCTATTTATTCATAAAAGAAAGAAAATTTACATAAGCTTCTCTTATGAACTGTCACCCAACAAATGACCCTCCATGATCTTTATATAGAGATCATGGACCAATTGGGTGTTAAGCCATGGATCAAGTGTCGGTAATATCGAGGAGAGAATGAACCGTCAGATCACTTCATGTCTAGAACATATAGTGACCGTCAGATTGTAAGTTACAAAAGTATATAGTAAAAAAACATACTTTACCTAACTCTACACTAGACCAAGTTATACTTAACTATTTCCTATGTGTCAAAATATCCTAACAATCTAAAGTAGTGCTATCAAATGTATCGTGAGAACTTGCAGCATTAATAGTTTTTGTCACAAATAATTTGAATGGGATTGGTTCAAAATTTTTTAAGAAATCACAATGTAAGAAATAGTATATGTGAAAATTTTCATAGGGAGTAATACTCGGTGGTGGCCAACGCAGATTGAAACATGCGGCAAACTAATTGTTAAGGGAGATGGAATAGTAGAAGACAATAGAGAGTAAATCCATCAAAATGGAGCTTAGA
This sequence comes from Pinus tabuliformis, assembly GCA_031772625.1. Taxonomy (NCBI): domain Eukaryota; kingdom Viridiplantae; phylum Streptophyta; class Pinopsida; order Pinales; family Pinaceae; genus Pinus; species Pinus tabuliformis. The sequence continues at coordinate 1,956,773,060 of CM062816.1, forward strand.
ATTTAAGGATTTTATATCTCTACATTTAAAGGGAAACAACAGTAATGCAAGGCTTATGATATTCTAAGATGCATGGAGCTCCTTTTAAAGGCCTTATTACCATATCAATACAAGCACTCTTTATCACTGAATTGATTTAAGAGAACTTGCATATAATAAGAATATATCTAACTCCTACTTACATGCAATCTTAGGATAATGTAACAAATATATGAAAATACCAAGAGAGAAACACATACTACAATCCAATGATTTGGAATCACCACAATTCTTCTATCAAATTCTGTGAGAGAGTGCATACATCAATATTGATATCACTGCCTTTGTGAAACAAGAAAAGGATCCTCTCAAGAGTCTCTTTCCAAAAATTTCGAACCTTTGTGAAGTGTTTCTTGCCCCTATTTATTTGGAGAGGGTAGCATTGAACAGTAGTTACAAGAAATATCTCAACCGAGCTTCAACTTTTAGATCGACTAGCTGTCTTGGCCTCAGATGGCTCTTTTCCCCAAAAATGACTACAAAAGATTTAATCTCTTCTTTAAATTGCAACAAAGTACATAATAACAAAACAAGTCAACAACTAGATGAAAAGTATAGAAAAATATCTTCATGCCCATCCATGGGATCGCTTTTGATCAAGTCACTACTTGGTGATGATTTCCCTCCTCTGTTACTTATCTAGTTCCCATCGTGTCCCCCTTTACTGCTTGAATCGCTTGTTCTCCAGAGCTGGGAGTGATTCAATTATTAGTTTCATGCCAAGGTGAAAAAACAGAGGTCATCTAGGTAGTACTTCATCTCCCCACAACATGGAGCTCCATATTGAGTCCTTAAGTCCTCCTAATCTCACATACCTTCATTTACTCATCGCAGGACTTGGGCATACTGCAGTTGAATTCATTTCCCATGTCTATGTTGACCCTGATTTATTGTTACAAGGGGCTTCATAGGGTCAGCCCATGTCGATTTATAAATGCTCCATTCCCTCGTTTAAGGCCTCAACTGTCAACCCATTACATCTTTAAGGCTCTATATTCCATTATCGCAACGTTATTACTTCAAGACTTTTATATTAAAATACCTTACAGAATGACGTATTCTGATCCACCTCAACCGCTTTTGCTTTGATCCCTTTCCCCCTTTTCATCATATGACCGGGGGCTACAAGTGGGTGCTTAGTCCTCAGGGATAGAGCCATTGGACACGTATCTGGGAGGCCCTTTCATTTGTTAAATTAAATCTTGCATATTGGCGGAATCATTGACTTTTACACTGAACCACCTCTATGACAGTAAAAGCGTCAATCGCCAATTGGTCTCACTTGGAATATCGCAATTAGTACATCGACGATTTCTAACCCATGACATTGATGTGACCTCCAAAAAATTGTGATCGCTGATATGTATGATTTCGTTCTTGTGACTGTGGGTCAGCCCCCATGTTGGAGCTCCCTAATTGGAAGTTCACTATCGACGAATTCCTATTGATGCACAATACACTGCGATTGTCGATTGTCGATTGGTGATGTAATAATTGCCACATGTTTCTTCCTCAGTGGTGACATGTGTCACCCGGATATGCCCCATAGGACCCTCAAAATTCCAGATCAACATGCCACATGTCCTCTATACCGCCACATCATGATGAAATCAGCTACACTGTGTCTTTATCGAATCCAATAGTATTCCACCACATGCCCCCTTAGAGGAGAGAGAAAAGGCCTGCTTGCCCTTAATTTTTAGTTCATTTCCTTTGTGAATTTGTTTTTGGTTTCCCCGATGGTTTTACACTATCAACACTTTTTCCAGGTCCATGCATTCAAGAGTTTCGATCCTTCGATCATTGATATTCTATTATGCTTGAGGTGGCGATTACCGATTTGTGATATCGGCGATCATTGATCGCCAATTCACCTTGCTCTGTTGCTGGTCCTCTGAAATTTGCAATCACCAATATCTAGGATCATTGGAATCTCCAATATGTATTGTTCACTATGCCTTGGACCTTTGATCTCCGATTGTGAGATTTCCTTAAGGCATTTTCTCCTTGGCTTTCAGTTTTCAAGGGAAACTTCGATCTGCTATAACTTTCGATTCCAAAGTCCACTTGAGGAGTTCTATATGTCGTTGGAAAGATAATTCTGAGCATCATACTTTGGAGGAGGCCCAATTAATATTTGACTACTTCTGTGGCTTTAAATATGGCTTCAAACTTTCTATTCAGTTGCACCCTTTTAACAGCTGAAGACAAATTTTGCAAAGGGTGACAACAGGGCATACCATAATAAGAAATCAACATTTACTTAATGAGTTAGCATATTGGTTGAGATGAACAACCTTCAAGAGACAAAAATTTCTTAGCTCGGGGTCTTTGAAATATTGTCTGTGGAGGCTGCTGAATTTCCATAACCTTCGATTTAGGTTAGAGCCTTAAAACCATTGATGCTACTAAACCAAGAATCTCAACCATAAACCACTTTACATAGTGGAAACATAAATCAATAAATCATATATGCACAAATATACATGGTTTTTAAAAAAATTGTACAATATATACAATCCCAATATTCATTATATTAAACCAAATGTCAATAATACAACAGTCTATGGTATACAAGATCCAATGAAAAACGTTTTTGCACAACTTCAATGTCGTATCTTGTCTTGTCGGTGCTTCGCTCCCGTACTACTCACTAGTATTGGCTTAGTACATCAAGACCACTACACATCATGACTCCAAGAGGGCTTCCACCTCATAATGCTAAAAGTCACTTCTATTGCACATACACAAGCTCATCAAACTGTTCTCTAGGCTAGGCAATTCCTGAGCTTCAATCTCCGTTATAGTAGCCTCTTTTGTCCATGAAAGAGATACTCATAAGGCTACAATATTCACCCAATGACACACGAACAATGTCCTTCTTGGTTGCTACTTGTTATAGAACTATTTACCACCCATGGTAGATTTGATGCTCTATAATATGGCCTAGGGCAACCCTTCCCTACCAGACTTGGTGCATTTGCTAAAAAACAATGTTTTAAATCCCATAAGCGATTCTTCCCTATCTAAAGTGCATGTCTACGTAGGTCAGTCTATACCCAACTATCGTATATGTGTTAAAACATTAAAAAACATATAATTTGCCTTAATTTGGGCATGGTTTATGAGTTTGACTTGAGTCCCACCTACTATAGCCTGTGACCCAACTATTTCCCAACTGAAAAAACTAATTTGGAGAAGTATAAATAAAACTCCATGGGAAGGCCTAAGTGTTGAGAACAGGATCCCCCAAGGAGAGTTTTGGGGCTAAAAGCCCATGTTTTGGGTCAAACTTTGTAATAAGCTTGTAAAGAATCCACATTATGTGGTCAAGGAGCATAAAGGTGTCATGAGTTATAAAGGATTGTCCGCCCTTAGTTTTCTAAAGTAAAGTTGGCTGTAAAAGACTTACCCATGGTCCACGGACCATGGGATTGTAAACAAAGAGCTAAGTAAGCTCTATGTAGTTAGGTAGTCACTAATAGAGTCATAGATCTAAAGTAATAAGTCTAAGTTTCGGGTCGTAGCGTAGGTAGAGGCTTTGTAGCTGAGTGCAAAGTGGCCTAGGGTGGAAGTCTGCAGCTGAGTGCATGGACCCCTGCAGTTGTGTGCACAAGGCGGATAGAGCTTGTAAT